>CM052898.1:41464519-41555729 GCA_028534135.1 Potos flavus | reverse complement strand
TATATACACACAAATCTAAGAATTTTTTTTCCACTTTTATTTTTTTTATTTTTATTATTATTTTTTTTAATTAAAGCATAATGTATTATTTGCCCCAGGGTACATGTCTGTGGATCCTCAGGTTTACACATTTCACAGCACTTACCATAGCACATACCCTCCTCAATGTCCATAACCCAACCACCCTATCCCTACCCGTCCCTACCCCCCAGCCACCCTCGGTTTGTTTCATGAGTTTAGGAGTCTCTTATGGTTTGTCTCCTTCCTGATCCCCTCTTGTTTCATTTCCCTCTCCCACCCCCCACAACTCCCCACCCTGCCTCTCGAATTCTTCATATCAGAGAGATCATATGATAATTGTCTTTCTCTGCAAATCTAAGAATTTTAAAATGAAAGAGCCTGAGAAGAAACGATGTTGATCTCTTTGGAGAGAAAGCAAGATTTGTTCCATTGATTCTAATGAAAATTGATGTGAATGAAAGTGTGTAGTTCTCATCTTCGTTCTACTTATTAAAATGATGCGTGGGCAGTTTTAGAAAATAGAAACTCTTTAGTATACACCCTCAAAATTTTTTTAGACAGTCATAAGAATTCATGTGCAGAGTTAATTATTCTGATATATGTAAATATCAGTAGCCTAAAAACATATGGCAGCCCTAGAGCTGTGGAGAATTATTTTATGTATGAGATTAATTGTGGCCTTGTTTTCTCATTTTTTAAAACTCATGGCTGATGAATCAGAACAATACATTTAATAAGAATAACACCATATTATGGGGAGGCATTTTATTGAAAAGTTCTGTTTTTGGTGAAATGTATAACACGTTGTTAATGAATCAGTCTGTTTTCACAAGAACACTAAAGTACATTTTAAAGAGCCAAGTGTTTAGCAAGACAATAGCTCTATCATCATGGTACAAAACAACCAATTTGACTTCTTTTCTCCCAAATTATTTTTTCTTGACTATCCGAAAGCAAAAATGGCAAATTGTATTCTAGAGTCATAGTAGTAGAACTTCAAAGCTCGAGTTCTCAGCTTTGCTTTCTTTTTTACCCCTAAAATAGCCCATTGTTTTCCAAAACAAATTTCCCATATAATACCAGCAGAAAAATGCAGCAGTAAATTTGAAACAAATTCAGAAACTGTACAGATAACCTCTCCTTTAAGAAGAATATCTTACTATTATCACTTTCTCCTCATAGTTTTTGCTTTAACAGTGCTTGGCTCTTTCCTAGAAGATATGCAACTCTGACTCAGTTATACCCTGTCAGCCAATGTGAAAATCCCAGATTAATTAGAGAAAAATCCAAAGGAAGTAAAGTTCTTTTAATAAAGTCAATTTTGCTAAAAGGAATTGTTCTTTCACTCTTTTACTTTCTCATCAGTATTTCTAGACAACAGTAGATAGATAGTATCTAAAAACTTCAAGTTGAAGTTTAATTTTCTTCCTAAACACATTTTATTCCTTGATCTAATGTGGAAATAAAGGTTTACTTTATCACTAATACTACATTTCTCAGGTAGTCATGGTCTCCCATAGGGTCACTAGAATAGCACAAAAATATAGCGTTGTTGTATTGGCCTATTTCTTACTAAAGCTGTTAAATCCAATCACAACTTTCTTTTTCCCACCAGAAGTTATGCGTTCTATTTCTATTATGCACTGGCAATTCATCCTTGAATAAAATGGAAACCATTCTGGTTCTCATTGAATTTTTATTCAAATAGAGAAGAGGGACAAAAAGAAGTATACAATAAATAAAAATAATTTCTCATTTCAAAAGATCATTGATGAAAATGGGATATTGAGGCAGATATACCTGAAGAGGAAATGGAGAAACCTAATTTAGATACGGTGGGCAGAGAGGGCATCTTTAAATAAGTGACAAGTCAGGCAGGGCCTGAAAGTGAGAAGAGACTAATTTCAAAAGAGGAAGAGAGAAAAGAAAGAAAGAAAGAAAGAAAGAAAGAAAAAGAAAGAAAAGAAAAGAAAAGAAAAGAAAAGAAAAGAAAAGAAAAGAAAAGAAAAGAAAAGGAAAGGAAAGGAAAGGAAAGGAAAGAAAAGAAAAGAAAAGAAAAAGAAAGGAAGGAAGGAAGGAAGGAAGGAAGGAAGGGAGGGAGGGAGGGAGGGAAAACACTTCTCTCTGAGGACAAATGTGAGGCTAGGAGTTAGAAAGAGATTGTAGCATAGAAAATCTAATATAAAGACAGTGTATCTGCAACACAGTAAGCAAGGTGGAAAGTGAAACCAGACACGGTTGGGTGTTGGTCAGTAGCCAGGACATGATAGTCATGAGAAGGCCTTGCTGTCACTGCAAAAGTATAAGTTCTGTTCATTTTTGAAATATCAAATGTCCAACAGGGCAAAAAGTAACGAGCTCTTTGTGATGATTTAAGAATTCTGTGATGGCAGCTACATTTTAAACTATTAGAATCTTTACCATCATAAAACATTTTCCCAGCTCTGTCTGGCATTGCTCTGTCCCTACCATTAACTCCTAGTAATGTCAAGATGCCAATAGTATAAGCACTGTAAAGTATATATATTTTCCAGCCAATAATAGTTTTATCAATAGGAGTAAGAATGTTCTGAGGTGCAAGAGTTTGGGCACATACCATTCAACAAATTTACTTTGGGTCACACACCTGGTCTATCTCCCAGATTTACTTCTTATTCTTCTAAGTGTGGTCCATAATAGCCACAGGTCATGGGTTCTAACAACTGTGCACCCGTAATTATAAGGAAGGACTGTTTTCCATAATTCTTATCCTCTGTTAGAAACACTGAGTCCATGGTCCAGAATTCTCCCGCCCATTTCAGGGTAAACTAACAAACCTATTTTATACATTTAATGATTTTTACTTTTTGAATTTCTCCAAATCTCAATTTTCTTAAGCAGAGATTATTAAATTATTTCCAAGAACACTCAGAAGTAATTGTGTTAATCATGAAGTTTAAAGTGGAATTCATTTCTGCGAAACACATGAAATTCTGGGCAAATCATGATTTCATACTCTTCCGTAAAATTTGGCATTTTATAAAATAAATAAGAAGTTTCAAGCTGTTTCAGAGAAAAATAAAACAACATCCAATAACCACAAGGACTATAAAATCTTACAATTAATAAAAGTTATTATTTTTATTCTAATTATAAATAATTATAAAATATAATATGCTTTAAAAGACCTTTGGATTCATTAATTATATTTATAGTTAATAACCATGGGAGTTTAGTACTATTTCACTAAATTACTTTTTATTTTGTTAGGTCAGATTACAGCATACTAAAAGGATGAGTGAGGTAGCTCAAACTTCTACAAATGGAGACATTTAGCATTTGGAGACATTTTCTCTCCCCTCCTTTTCCTTCAAGCACATTCTTAAGTTTTTGTCCAACAGAAGATAAGCTTTTTCAAACTCTTAGAGTGAGTTCAGCCAAGCTAATTTCATTTCAGATATGCAGTGAAGGATAGATTCTTGAAATTGCAATTAGTAATAAATTAAAGAAAAACAGAGCAAATAGTGTGTGAGCCCCAGCAAGTATGCCAGTCCTTTGCATGTATTGTTTTTGTCTGTCCCACAATATATAGGTATCTCTAAAGAAGGTTCCAAATAAATTATATCATGGATTCTTGTTATTCCAAAAATTGTAAGGAGTGAGGAATTATTCATGTCAAAAATTACAACAAAATAAACAAAACAAAAAACAAAACCCACTACATTAGAAGCAAAAGTTGGAATTGGTAATACTCTCTTTGAGTACAGGTCCCAACAGGAAATCAATGTATATTGCATGCCTAGCCTTGAGTATAAGCAATTATCTTCTTGGCTGGAATCAGGATGGGCAGAGATCCAGGGGTCATGGCTATATGACACTAAGAGTAGAGCTACATTTGGTGGCTGAATCAAGCAAAATTATGGTCTTTGGTTACTAGTTCTGTTATGTATCCTGGGATGAGCTAAACATTGAGGAAATTCCCTTTCATTTGTTGAAAGGAGTAGCAAAGTTTCTGTGGTGGTTTTCCATTAGAAACTGGAAAATTTCACTATTCGCCAGAAATGGGCAGCCATTCTAATTATTTTATGAGATGAATTAACATGGACAATATCATTTGAACTTCTGCCTGGGGTGATCCAAAGATAATGAAAATTTGGATCAAAGAATATAAATGCAAGTGTACTTGAGGTAGAGAGACCTCATAGTCACTCAGAGATAAACTTTAAAAAGATTCTCTTCTTGCAAGAAAGGTACCTAGAAGAATATGTTTGTGTTTCTTTTGAAGTTGTCTTAGTTCTAAGCACATTGTAATGCCCCTTTCCCTGCTAATCACCCTAAAAATTCTTCCCTCTGAAAAGGATTTGCTACTAGTCATTTAGTAAAATAAAGTCATTGTGTCTTTTCAGCCAAGGGAATGCATGTTTGTATTGAAAATGCATTTAAGAATTTGTCTCCTAGGGGCGCCTGGGTGGGTCAGTGGGTTAAAGCCTCTGCCTTCAGCTCAGGTCATGATCTCAGGGTCCTGGGATGGAGCCCCGCATCGGGCTCTCTGCTCGGTGGGGAGCCTGCTTCCCCTTCTCCCTCCGCCTGCCTCTCTGCCTGCTAGTGATCTCTCTCTGTCAAATAAATAAATAAAATCTTTAAAAAAAAGATTAAAAAAAAGAATTTGTCTCCTAATTCCTAAGGAAAGAAACCATAAAGAATGGAAAGGAGGAAGAGGAATACAAAAAGGAAATGGAAAGAAAAAAGAATAGGATGGGAATGGGAAGGGAAAGAGAATTCAGAGAAAGAAAAACAAAATAAAAAAAAAAATTTAAGCATGAAATAAGTGACAAGTATTATGCTATTAACCTTCATGTCCTAATGTCATTTAGTTTCCCAACCACAAGTAGTATCTTAGATGCATTCTGAGAGATGACATGAGATTTCCTTACTCTGAATTCACTTGTAGTCATGGGATCCTTCACCATTAGCATCAGCAAAATCAGTCAGTGAAATCAGTCAGACAGAGAAAGACAAATACCATATGGAATCTAAAAAATAAAACCCCAAAATAGACCCACAGATACAGAGACAAACTGGTGGTTGCCAGAGGAGAGGGGATGGGTCATGGGTGAAACAGGTGAAGGGGATTAAGAGGTACAAACTTCCAGTTACAAAATGAAAAAGTCATGGAGATGAAAAATATAGCACAGGGAATATAGATAATATTATTGTAATCATATTATATGGTGACAAGTTGTGACTACACTTAATGTGGAACATTTCATTATGTGTAGAATTGTCAAATTATGATGTTGTACATCTGAAACCAATATATTGTATTGTTAACTATACTGCAAAAAATAAACAATAAAAAGAAATTGATAAAATGAATTTTAATAACCTAATATATCTAAAATATCATTTCAATATGTTTTCATATAAAAATTATTAACGAGAAGAAAAAAAAGGTAAGAAATTAGAGGTCCAGGTGATGATGTTCAGGTAGCAAGAATATCAACTCCTATTTTCTGTGCTTTCCAGTGCATTTCTTTGAATCAAGAGTCCAATTCCTGGTATAAACCATAGATTTAGAGGAATATGTACCCAATCTGGTTTACTCACCAGAACAATGGAAGGGAAATCCTTTTTAGTTCAAGAGATCATTAAAATTAGTTCCTGGGTTGGATCTTGCTCTGATAAATGAACCCATAATCCTCCAGTCCTATGCCAAGCTCAGGCAGTAATGGGGGTAGAATAATGCGCAAATGGGATTTATTATTCAATCAGCACAGGCTATTATTAATTATAATAATGTATAAGTTGTCCTTTATTTCAGTGCATAAAACTGCAGTCCAATAACAGGCAATTATACCAAGAAAAAACCCCTACCATTTATTTTTATTATTATGTAGTTAGTAATTATGAACATAATTATAAGGGAAACATAAGGATATTTATAATATTCTTCATTAGAGAATTATGAGTCACTTTGTAAACTATTGCCATTGTCCAATTTAAAATAATACATGGTAAAAGGATTATAGTGATCATCCAAGTTATATTCTTCTACAAACACCTAACTTTGAAAAAATTCAAAACACTTTCAAGATAATCTTATTTGCCCTCACATCACACCTGTGAAATTTTCATCTTCTATTTTACAGAAAAGAAAAACATTCTCATCTCTATAGCCCTTAGAGTTTGCAAATTTTCCTCACTTCTATTATCTAATTTTATCTTCATAACACCTGCATGTTAGGCTGAACAGGCATTAATATTTCCATTTTACATATGATAAAAAGGAGACTAAATTTGTCTGTGTGCTCTTCTCAAAGGCATACAAAGAGAAATTGGCAGATTCAACCATAGGCTGTGGGTCTGTCTCCAAGACCAAAGTTTTTTCCCATCAAATCCTAAGACATGGAAGGGTTATATGACTTGGCAAATGGCAAATGGCAGAGCAAGGACAAGGAAAAGATCTTGAGAGGTTGAACTTAAGTGCATATAATGATCACCAGGTTCTTACGAGAAATGCAAATTTCCAGGACTTATCCCCAGAAATTCCAATTTGGGAGGTCTGGTTGGGGCCAAGGAATCTGCTTGTTTAGCAAGAGCCAATTATATCTGACAGTGATGGATAGAGACTGTACTCTGACAGACAGACAGACCGACCTACCCCAAAGTCAAACTTTGTGACTCAGTGAAGCAAATTTATTGTGGACCTAGAAAGATGTCATGGGTGCCATATATATCTTTCTGTTTACCTATCTATATCTTACCTTTATTTATATATCTTACCTTTTATAAGATATCTATTTATATAAATCTTACCTTTTTTTTTCTTTAAGATTTTATTTATTTATTTGACAGAGAGAGAGAGAACAAGTAGGCAGAGAGGCAGGCAGAGAGAGAGAGGGGGAAGCAGGCTCCCTGCTGAGCAGAGAGCCCAATTCAGGGCTCGATTCCAGGACCCTGAGATCATGACCTGAGCTGAAGGCAGAGGCTTTAACCCACTGAGCCACCCAAGTGTCCGAATATAAATCTTACCTTTAAATACATATTGCCTTTTACAAAATATGTTTATATATAATAAATATGGTTCATTTTACCAAATATGTCAATATATTTAATATACAAAGAAATTATATACTTAATATATTTATAATATATTTAATATTATATTTATATATTTGTGGAAAGCAGTTAATATTTTCTTTTTAGAAACACAAGTTTATATGATCTGAGCACTGTGTGCTTTATAGACATTTTGCACTATATTGAAATGTTTCTAGTATTTAATTCTTAAAACAGCCCTGTGAAGCCTTTGCTGACATTATCCCCATTTTACAGATGAGGACACCAATGCACAGAAAGTTTAAATGATTTGCCCAGCCTTACATAGCTGGATATTGGATGAGTTGAAATTTAAGCTTATCTGCTTAGCTGTTAGGAGTAAAATGGTGTTTATATGGACCTAATAAAGTGTCAGGAAAACATGAAAAGTCATGGTAAAGGAGGAAAACTCCAGTTATCAAAAACATTTTTACCCAAGAGTCACTTAAAATTGAAATGAATTTCCCCTTTCCCCATTGGCTTAGGTTGAGTTTACTGCACTACTAAATAGGAACAACAACAAACTGATAAACGTACACTGCATTTCAAAGATCAGTGAAATAACACCCATTTCTTTTTTTAATGTCTCAGGAATTCGACAAGTCACCTCTAATACAGAGAAAGAGGTGGAAGGAAAAGGAATATTTTGTTACTGTAGGAAAGGTAGAAAGTGTTTTGGACTTGAAATCAAAAGGTATGGATTCCAATAGTCTTGTGTACCAGATTTTAAAACTTCAGCTGGTAGATTTTTACTTCTTTGGATCTCATAAATGGGTATTTTCAGCAAGTTTGTACCAGATTTAGGGATTGATTGAACATATAAAATTTCTAGTAACAGAACTTCTGTACGATACATGCTCCTTAATGCTGATTTCTACCCTAGGATTCTATTAACTAAGAAACAATCTTTAGGAGTAGAGAAAATTACTTTAAGGGTGGGACGTTATCTTCCAAGGAAGATCATTTACCGAAAGCAGATTTTGTTAAATCTCCTTTTAGAGATTTAACAAAATCTCTAAATTTTGTTAGAAAATTAACAAAATTTTCTAATTTTGTTAGAAAATTAGATATTTCTAATTTTGTTAGAAATTTTTAAGCAATGGGTTGTATTACTTACAAAATTGCTTACAATTGCTTACAAAATAAAGTCAGTGTTTAATTTTTATTTTCCCTGAAAATTTGTGAAGAATCTCCTATTTTGATTTTTTTTCAATAATTGTAGGGACTGTATGCAAATCTATTTCTGTTATCAGATATAGTGCTTCAATCTTGACAATTATCACACCACTTAATTCTCACTATTACCTTGTGAGCTGATTATTATTATCCCAATTTCCATAGTTTAAAAAGCTGAGATTCAGAAAGAAAAGTCACTTTCAGACATCAGAATCTTTCTAAACTCTTTCTACTATACTATGCACTTAGAGTTCTGAAGTCCATAAAACAGAAAGTTTTCTGGTTAATTTAGATGGAACATGATTTATTAGGAGAATTTTAGGAGTCTTCTAAGACTTCCAGAATGTTGGCAATCCAGGCTAGTGACTGTAAGACTAGAAATGACACCCAAAATCAGTCTGCCACCCACCAGCTGAAAATAAGCTGGGAAAGCTTGTGTTTGGACATTATAGCTGCAATAGTATAAGGGGGGGCTCTGCTTCATAACCTGGGTGGCCTCTCTAACTAAATCTATGAAGGAAGGAGAGATGCTGGATATCCAAAAAGAATGATAAGGCTCCCATATATCCTGTTTAAAGAGTATGTGCAAAGATGAAACAAATTAATACAAGGTATTTATATTAATAAATTATTTATATATATATAAATACTAAAAGTCAATTGTATATAATTACTTATATATATATAACACTTGTTCCTCTGTAAACATGTATATAAGCATATATATGAAATATTAATGCCCGGTGATTTCACCATTATTGTATAAACAATTATAGATTATGACAAAGCAAGCCAATATTGGCATTAGAAGAACTCAGGTTTGAGTGTTGACACCTCTACTTGCTGTGTGATCTTGAAGCTTTCTAAGAGTCAGTTTCCACTTGTAAAATGGAAATGGAAATGCTTACATCAAAGGTAGTTATGAAAAAGAAAAAAAGGTAGTCATGAGCATACAACATTCCAATGCTTCATACATAAAGTGCTGGACATTTGGCAGCTTAAAATTATAAAGCCAAACAGGATGATGTGTTTCTGCTCTGGCTGACAAATACATAATAATATATAATATAATGTAATAAAATCGCTGAAAGTTCCATCATATTCAAAATGTTTTGCGAGAAGCCTTTATTGAAAAAGAAAGTTGATATTTGTGCTCAACCTGGAAAAGTGATAGATAACATTGCTAATAGATTTTCAAATAATCAAAGAGAAGCTATGATTGCATGTTCCAAACCTGGAAAGACCTATTAAATTGGAATATTATCCTCTCTCTGTATGCTCATTAGTTTTCACCAACATGAAAGAAGGACTTTGGACATTATGTTTCTAGGTCCTTTCCAACTCTGACCTCCTGTTATTCCTATTTAGCCTAATGCTTTAGTTCAGGTACTCTTTGATACCTACCCTTGGATCTGTAAAACTTGACTCTCCAGCCAGAAATAAGTACCTAGGGACAAAAGTGGCTATCTAGGTTTTTTTTTTTTTAAAACTGAAGTATAATTGAGGCACTTGGGTGGCTCAGTTGGTTCAATGTCTGACTCTTGGTTTTGGCTTGGGTTGTGATCTCGGTTCGCGACATCAAGCCCTACATTGGGCTCTGTGCTCAGCAGGTAGTCTGCTTAGGTTCTCACTCTCTCCTTCTCCCCTCTCCCCCACTCTTTCTCTCTCTCAAATATTTTTTTTTTAAATGAAGTATGACACACAATGTTACATCAGTTTCAAGTGTACAACACAGTGACTCAAGAACTTTGTATATTATGCTATGCTCACCACATGTGTAGCTACCATCTGTCATCATACAACACAATTACAATACCACTGACTATGTCCCTATGCTGTGTCTTTCATTCCTATGAATTATTCATTTATTAGCCAGAAGCCCATACTTCCCACTCCCTTTCATCCATTTTTGCCTATCTCCCCATCTCCCTTCCCTGTGTTTATCCTCTGTATGGGTCTCTTTCTTTTTGTTTGTTCATTGTTTTGTTTTTTTAGATTCCACATATAAATGAAATCATATGATATTTGTCCTTCCCTGACTCATTTCACTTAGCATAATACCCTCTAGGTTCACCCATGTTGTCACAAATGGTAAGATTTCATTCTTTTTTTTATGGCTGAGTAATATTTCATCTGGGGTGTGTGTGTACATATATATCGCATCTTCTTTAACCATTCATCTATGGATGGACACTTGGGTTGTTTCCATATCTTGGCTATTGTAAATACTACTACATTAATTTAGGAGTGTATATATCTTTTTCAGATAAATATTTTTCTTTTCTTTGGATAAATACCCAGAAATGAAATTACTGAATCATATGATAGTTTTAATTTTTTGTGGAACTTCCATACTGTTTTCCACAGTGACTGTACCCCATTAACAGTATAGGAGGGTTCCCTCTTATTTACATCCTCACCAAAGTCTGTTATTTTTTTGTCTTTCTGATAATAGCGATTTGGAGAGGTGTGAGGTGATACCTCACTGTGGTTTTGATGTGTGTTTCCTAGGTTTTGCTTTCATTATGCTATAGTTCCTTCTATCAATCACACAGGTCCAAGAGAGCTGACTGCCTTTTCTTAGCACCACAAACATTTCCTCCTCTTCCAAATACCACCTACGGTAATGCTCTGTGACTATTACTATAGAGTAAATATTTACTGAGAATGACAGGTAGGTTTTTAGTCAAACAAACCATGAATATGAAAGTTATTATTAAATATTGAGCTCATCTTTTGGAAAATGGCACCTGTAGTCACTCAATAAATATTTGTTGACTAAATGAATGAATATGTTGATTCAACTGTGGGACAAAGTTGAACACACAACAGAGGACCAATTCCTATACAAGTCACAGGGGAAAAAATTATTTGCTATAGACAGTCTGTCGCTGCCTAAAAGGACATATGTTTTATATTTCTTTTTTTTTTTTTTTAAGATTTTATTTATTTGACAAAGAGAGAGATCACGAGTAGGCATAAAGGCAGGCAGAGAGGGGGAAGCAGACTCCCTGCTGAGCAGAGAGCCTGATGTGGGGCTCTATCCCAGGACCCTGAGATCATGACCTGAGCTGAAGGCAGAGGCTTTAACCCACTGAGCCACCCAGGCGCCCCTGTTTTATATTTCTGAATGGAGTGAGAACCAGAATCCTTACTAAAGAAGCCAAGAGAGATCATATGTTTGAGGTAAGAACAGGTAGAGTGTGTATGTGTGCACGTACACGTACATGTCTGTACAGGCGGGTATGTATGTGTGCGTGTGTGTGTGTGTGTGTGTGTGTGTTGGGAGAGAGATGGGAGGGTAATGAAAGTAGAAAACAGCCTGACTGATTGAAAGCCTGTAGAGAAAGAAAGAAAGAAAAAAAAAAAAAAGGACTGTTTGCATTGAGGGGAGGTAAAATAGGAAATTGGAAAGAAATTTGGATGCTTTTATAAAGGTTGTTCATGTGGTGTCTGATACACTGTTTTTCATGGGTCTTCATGAAATAGTAAAAAATATCAATTTCTCTTTAATATAATGTAGAGTTGGTTGTTCCCAGGATATGTCAAAATGCTGAGCTTTGCTTCTCCGAAGGTAGTGAGTGAGAAGCTTGTCACATCCTGCTTATAGATGCTAACAGTGCTATTTGCTCCAGGCAATCCCGCAGAAGCCAAGCTCCTGTGCCTTTTATATCAGCTCTTTTGATTTTTAATGTTCTTCAATGGGGAAGTAAAAAGTACTAAATCACTCTTGCTCCCAAGAGCCCCACCACCCTACCAGACGTACACATACACACACACATAAATCTCAGTACACCATAATACTAAACCAACGTATTCCTAGAGGGACCAGTTGGTCAGAGAATCAGAGTTTTCACAAAAAATCTGCTGGATGTCCAAGAAACTTTAAATAAAATGAGGTGGGTGTGGGAAACTCATCCAAAGGGAGTGTTTGCTTTGAGATCTGCATTATATTTTAATCTTTTGTATATGTGTCTACCTAATACTTGAGCTATTCGACTTAGGATCTGAATGTTTTGCTGAAGAACAGATGAGCAGTTTATACCCTTTGAAAATAAAATTTATTCTGAAAAAGAAAAGTAGTAAATTATTAAGAATGCTACATTTAAGCATGTGTAAATCAGCAGCTTAAAGACAGATGTTACTAGGATAATATGATAAATTCAAATCAAGTCCACTTGCCATATTTGCTAGACAATGGTCAATTTGGTTCAACATTACAAACTGTTCAAAAACATTTAAAATGGGATACATGGCAGTTATTTCAGAATCAAGCTAAGGAAAGTAACTTTTAAAAAAGAAGATTTAGGGGCACCTGGGTTGCTCAGTGGGTTAAAGCCTCTGCCTTCGGTTCAGGTCATGATCTCAGGGTCCAGGGATCAAGCCTCGCATCAGGGCTCTCTGCTCATTAGGGAGCCTGCTTCCTCCTCTCTCTCTGCCTGCCTCTCTGCCTACTTGTGATCTCTTTCTCTGTCAAATAAATAAATAAAATCTTTAAAAAAAAAAAAAAGAAGATTTATTGGAAAGTCTATGAGACTTCTAATTCACAAATGGGCAGGTAAATTTCTTCATGTAAGCTATAACTTTCAAGAAAGAGAATACTTTAGGTGATATTGTTAGCATCGTTATCACTTATGTGAATGTAAATAAAATCAGATTTTTTTTTTTCAAAAAACATATTGCAGGGGCGCCTGGGTGGCTCAGTGGGTTAAAGCCTCTGCCTTTGACTCAGGTCATGATCTCAGGGTTCTGGGATGAGCCCGCATCAGGCTCTCTGCTCAGCAGGAAGCCTGCTTCCCTCTCTCTCTCTTCCTGTCTCTCTGCCTACTTGTAATCTCTCTCTCTCTCTGTCAAATAAATAAAATCTTTAAAAACAAAACAAAACAAAAACAAAAAACAAAAAAAAGAACATACTGCAGTTCAGCCCTTCCACTAATTCAGATTTGCTCTGCAGTCCTCATAACTAGCACAATTAATGACATTATCATTCCTTTTACTTATCCATTAATTACAAAATTTAACTATGTGTTATTGTTCATATAATTACATATTTTGCTATGCATTGAAACTACACAAACCAATGAAACTGAAATCTTTCCTCTTCAATTCACTGGACAGCCAGGTAGGTGTATATACAAAAGATAAACAGATGATAAAAAATGGAAAATATTAATTCAATACCTTCTATGTGCCAGATACCCTTATAGGTACTGGTAATCTAATAGTTAATAAAACACGAATGTCCCACTGTCATGTGGGACTTCTATCAAAGAAGGTATGAAAGTGCTAGACATGTGATGCATAATTAAAAAAATGAAAATGCTTTGCTTTCTAGATAGAATATTATTGAAATCCCAATTGAAATTCAACAACTTCAGTTATTGCTATAATATCCCAAAGGATATTGTGCAACATAACAGAAAAGATGCCAACTGAGAACCAAAATACACCTTTGATGTTAACTTAGTTTATGCAATTACATAGATAATTTAACATAGCTAGGTCACATATTCTTCATCAATTTTATCTGTAAAGTGAGAGGACGGATCATATATAAGATATCTCTGGTTTCACATACTTATGGTGCATAAGGAATAACCTGGAGGACATTAAGAGAAGGAAAGGAAAAGTGAATTGGGGGAAATCAGAGGGAGAGACGAACCATGAGAGACTGTGGACTCTGAGAAACAAACTGAGGGTTTTGGAAGGGAAGGGGGGGGTGAGCCAGGTGGTGGGTATTAAGGAGGGCACATATTGCATGGAACACTGGGTGTGGTGGTGCATAAACAATGAATCTTGGAACACTGAAAAAATAAAATAAAATTAAAAAAAAAAAAAAAAAAGATGTCTTTAACACCAAAACTCAGCATTTCTGAAACTACAGCCTTCATCTAATCCAGGGATGTGTGTTGGGATAACTTCAAACAGTAAGGGAGGAAAGGGGGGGGCGATGTGTAATAGTAAAATACATATTTTCAGAGGAACATGTTAATCAAGGAAAGATGGCTGCTGTGGTAGTCACTATGGCTGTTTACCAAGTATTTCCATTTTTGTTTTCTTGTTTTTTTGTTTTCTTCATTCTGGAAGTATGATCAGATTGCACTTGAATTTGGGCCCAAGGGGACTTGAGTAGCCTGAGTGGAGATAGTGAGAAGCAAAGACTCCTGCTGACCTGAAATGGACAAAATATCTGAGAAAGACTTTGTTGTTTTGAGCCTCTGTGTTTGTTAACACAGCATAAACATACCCACCTTGACTGATATGGGGACTATATTAGTAGCCCCCCAAACCATATTACCAATAGATCTCTTCCTGTCTTCTCTCTCCTTTGTATATAAAATTCAAAAGGTTGACTCCTACTAGTTTATGGCTATTACAAAAAAGGGAGAGAGATATTTGATCTTATTATATACACAACTTGCTAGAGGTTTAGTAAACTTTTCAAACTGAAAATTGTTCTTTTATCCTTCATTCTTAAACTGAATTTGGTCAACTTGGGCAGACTTCATGAGTAGTATCATTTAAACATATACTCCAAAGGTCCAGCATGGCTTGTAAAAACTCGGCAGAAATTTACTGTAGATGCTAGACCCAGAACCCCTGTTTTGATTCCCTCCTTCCGACCATGAAGACTGCATTACTCCTTTGTAATATTTTTTGGCCCAATTAGAAATCCTTCTAGATGTAAAAATCCCAAGGTGTTTGAGTGTTAGAGTTATCAAGTCGTTATTTTCTTGTAGAAGTTTCCTCAAGCATGTAAAACTGCCCAGCCTGTATCAGGCTGACTCATTTAGAACCTATCTGTTCATACACCACCCACCCTTAACATGTGGGACTCCAACACCAAGTTGAAGGCTCCCACATATCAAATCCTGGTTTACAAAATCCAACCCACAATATAACACCTGCCAGCAATAATATTATGACTGTAACTCACATTGTTCTAGTGCTGACCACAGCATTATGAAAAGATTATACTTTGTGATATTTTTATGACTTATTCTGAAGCAAAGGAGAAGGTGAAAAAAAGAAACATGGATGGTCACAAGTTGCTGGTTACTAGCCTTTTCTGATCTGCTTCCAGTTTTTAGACCTGGGACACAATATGCTAACCTGTTCAGAAAGAAATAATGATCCCATTCATCAGCCCTAAGTAATAATTCATAAAGTCTGAACTATGTTACTGATCATGTATCTTTTTATGCCAGCTTTATTTCTGCTGGTAAATAACAATCCATTTAATTACAGAAATAAATCTGCTACGCCATCACCATGAACTTGAAAGTGATAAAAATGTTTAATAAAATAAGCCCCAGAAATAGAGAAGTCAATTAGATACCACTCTTTGGCCTGAACATTATTTTATTTTAGTGTTTAAAAGACTTTTTCATTCCCTTAAATATAGCTGAGGAATGGAGATAATTGCTAGTCCTTCTTATTAGTAGTTACCTTTTCTGAGTTCTCTTTGTTAAAACTATTAAGTTTCTTATTAGTCTCAGGCTCTTTGTCAGACAGACTGAACTTCTGCCTCTATTGTATATTCTTTTCTTTCTCACCATTTTTTCCTCTTTTTTTTCTTTTTTTGCTATGATCTTCCCATCCTAGAAAAGGTAATTTCACACATACTGAATTACTGCAATTTAGGTCAGAGAGACCAGACACCATGAAAATAAGATCTTTATTTAGAAAAAAAGTTTCTGATCTATTTCTCTTGTTAAGCTTGTGAGAGTCTCACCTTTTTTGTGTTATGGCTATTGTAAAAAAAAAAAAAAAAAGACTTTTTTTTTAAACATTTTATTTATTTATTTGACAGAGAGAGAGAGATCACAAGTAGGCAGAGAGGCAGGCAGAGAGAGAGGGGGAAGCAGGCTCCCCACTGAGGAGAGAGCCTGATGCGGGGCTCCATCCCAGGACCCTGAGATCAGGGCCTGAGCCGAAGGCAAAGGCTTTAACCCACTGAGCCACCCAGGCGCCCCTCAAAAAAGACATTTTTAAGGCATCCTTTAAATAAGTCCTGAGAGGTACAAATATGCTAGTGTCGTTCCATAATGCTGCTCAGGATAAGTAAGACTACATTATAGGAAACAAAGGGCTCTGATTTGGATCCTTCTCTATGTGTCACTGTCAAACCATCCATGATTTAGTTCAAATCAGATCTGATCTTCTCTCTTTTTATGCTAAAGTTACAGAGGGATTTAGTGTGCTATGACTATATTAGTTTTGGTAGTTTGTGAAGGTTTAGGGGATTATACTGCAGGGTTAAATTTTATTTTGTATTTGCTAATAAATATTCATTTCTTTTTTGTGAGAAGGCATATTCACACACTACTTTGGTACTGTTCCAAGAGCTTTACAAAAATTGCACCATTTTATCAAATACAACAATATTCTATTTCCTAACTGAAGAAACTAAGATTTTGAGAGTTCGAGAAACTCAACCAAGATTATACAGCTCAAAAGTGTTATTGTCAGCACTAAATCCCCACAGTTGAACAGTGGGAAGTTCTAACTCCATTATTCCTTTTTTTGTGTGTGTGTGTGTCTTCCTCTGCCATCTTCTGCCACCATATGATTAAACATAATGACTGCATTCAGTCAATAGATATTGTTGAAAGGTTTCCATGTTCTAAGTGCCATGTCAGATGCTACAGGACATGAACGGGGATAAAAAAAAAAACAAAAAAACAAAAAAACCTCACAATCAAGTAATGATGGAACTAGCCCTTTTTTTTTTTTAAGATTTTTTTTTAAATTTTATTTATTTGACAGAGAGAGACCCAGTGAGAGAGGGAACAGAAGCAGGCGGAGTGGAAGAGGAGGAAACAGGCTCCCTGCTGAGCAGTGAGCCTGATGGGGGGCTTGATGCCAGGACCCTGGAATTATGACCTGAGCCGAAGGCAGATGCTTAATGACTGAGTCACCCAGGCTCCCCTAATCAGAAGTCTCCAATGAGAGAAATTACATTAGTCAGAAGTCTCCAATGAGAGAAATATAAAATGAGCAGAGATAACTGTTTTCCTTTTTTGACGGACAACCTGGCCTAGCCAAATGTTTACTCTTTACCCTGGAGGGACACGCCACTAACAGAAAGATGAAAACTATTTGCTAGATTTTATTATTTTATTTATTTATTTTTGCTAGATTTTAGTCATAGCTTTCTACCAGATGCCTCAAGACCCTATCAAAGACTTTATAGCATACCTCGATATATTGAGGTTGTGCAAAGGAGCAGTATCTCTATGGGAAATGTAAAGAGAAAATGAAAAGATCCTCAATTAAACTCATATGGCTCTGTTGCCAAAAAGAAGGCAATGCTGATGACTTCACATATAATTTGACCCTACGTTGAAGCCTTGAAATCTATGCTTGGGGCCTGACTCTGGTGCTGCTCTTTAAGGTTAAATGAGAAATACCTTTCCCAAAATGGTAACTTTGACTTTATAATAAAACCTAATGGGGGCCCCTGGGTGGCTCAGTCGTTAAGCTTCTGCCTTCAGGTCAGGTCATGATCCCAGGGCCCAGGCATCAAGCCCCACATCAGGCTCCTTGCTCAGTGGGAAGCCTGCTTCTCCCTCTCCCACCCCCCTGCTTGTGTTTCCTCTCTTGCTGTGTCTCTCTCTGTCAAATAAATTAATTAAAAAAAAAAAAAAAAAAAAAAGCCTAATGGAAGTGCCCACTATATGCAATATCCTATACAAAACACTAGAGATTCAGAGGGAAATGCAATTTGTCCATAGTCTTCCATAAGAAGCTCCCAGACTAGTGAGGGAGACAGATGTTAAAGCATATTAATGCACAAATAAAAATCTAAGTATAGGTGATGATTAGGATTATAATCAAAGGTGCATGTGGTAAGTGAGGAACTAGTGAGAACAACTACTATAAACTACGTTAGGTTGGTGGGCCAGTGTCTCATTGTGTAGCCATAGTCCCATACGAATGTTTTTCTCCCTCCTATATGATTACCTTCACAAACTATCATTTTGAAGATATAGCCAGTGTGTTTGTATGCAATGTTTTTGATCTGTTTTAAAGGTTTACCATATCTGGAATCTCCATCACTGGGCTCATGACCAGCCTGCTTGGGATACCTTAATTTCAGAGTTTGAATTATACCAAAGAAAATGTACATATTTACTATAAAATTCTGATTTATTTATATACAACAAAACATAAATTAACTTTCTACCTAGCCAGTAATGTCAATGAAAGCATGATTTACAGTATAATGTCTTTGACTACCCAGTCATTGAATTAGGAACATACTGTATTTTCAATTTCTAATAGGAAATCTGAAGCTAAATCAAGAATATTCTAAGTAATATTTAAGGCCACTGATAACATTATGACGTCCAAATCATATCCACTAATATGAAGCTAAATCAAGAATATTCTAATATTTTTTAAAGCCAGTGATAACATTATGATGTCCAAATCCTACCCATTAATATGTAAATAAATGTAAATTTTATCACATCCTGAAAGTACCTTTTAAGTTATTTTTGTTTGTTTGTTTGTTTTTTATTTGTCAGAGAGAGAGAGAGCACAAGCAGGCAAAGGCAGAGGGAGAAGCAGGCTCCCTGCCGAGCAAGGAGCCTGATGTGGGACTTGATCCCAGGACCCTGGGATCATGACCTGAGCTGAAGGCAGCTGCTTAACCAACTGAGCCACCCAGGCGTCCCTGAAAGTACCTTTTACACCAAACACATTCAGTTACACAGGTATTTACTGAAGTAAAATGAAACAATGGTAAAAAAAATAACAACATAATTACCAGTCATTCCCACCATGACAGTAGGCAGATTGGTTCAGTCGAATGATATGGGAGTAATACTACTCTCACATTAATTCATGACACTCAAAAACCTAATAGCCAATCCCTCTGTGTTATTCTCTTATAACAAAGGTTTAGAAAAGGATGACAAAAAGGGAATAAAAAAAGCAAATTCCTTGTCCCTTAACTTCAAAGTTGGGAAAATGTCAACCATTCTGGAAGAATTCAAGAAATACTTGATGGCAAAACAATCAAGAGTGACATAGTCAATAGCATCCTTTTTTTTTTTTTTCCTGAAGTTTGAAGGGTTTCCACTTACTAATAAGATTGGACAAGCTATTTTCTTTGTTTTAATTAAAAACAGAAATAATTATAGATGTAACAGAGGAGAAATCTACAATCTGTAACTTATCCTGTAAGGTATCCTAAGTGACACAGTTCAAGTTGCAATTTTCAGATCTGAATAAGTTTCATAATAAGGGCACAGAACTAAAATCTTGAAGGCCAAATAATAAACCAGGTTCTTATGGGCAAAGGAAAAGACATTTCCACTATAAATTCTGAAAACAGTGTGGTCTTCCCCACACTCCAAGATTAATCAGAAATTACTGTTTGATGTTTCCTACAGCTTCAGATAGGAAGACTAAATCTTTTAAATGCATGATTCAATGTTCAACATTCTCCTTGATTATTTTAATCACATTACACACAGAAGTACTTCAGTCGTCCAATATTTCCCAGGAGGCACAGCCTCAATTGCTATCTCTAATCTTTTTTAGAGCACCCTCTTCTGCCGCTGTTCATTAATTAAACATAGTTCTGCTGATACTTCTTTTGGCTGCTGTTCTCCCAGAAGCGGCCAATCGCTTGTCATCAAATTGTGTCCTTCATCGCAACCACATTGGTTCACCATCAATTATTTCCCTCCTTCAAAATTATGTTCCTCTCTTATAATAGTCTTTGATGACTTGATAAATCTTTACAATCAAATTCCACCTCATTTATTCAAATTACTATTCTTCAAAGGCACTACCAATCTTTCTTTGTAATCATTTCCTTATTCCCCAAAGGAGTTTAAGATTCCAATATTAACTGAAGACATACAAAAGTAAATGCACAGATTAAAGAGTATATTTCAAGCCCAGAGCCAAGTTTAATACCAAAAATCTGTATCAGTCAGAAAAAAGCAGGAACTAGGATAATAATATAGGTTTCTTTATTTTCATTCACTGAATTTATTCATTTAATAAGCAAATATTATTAAAGTACCAATACTGTGTCAGACACTATGCTGGCAAAACAGAAATAGCACTTTTTGGCAGACCGCATTTTTGGGTGTGGTCACACTCACATGCTCTTCTCATTATGTAATTTTGATACTTCTCCTATGGTGAAATGACGGTCTATATTCTTTCCCCATGAATCTGCATGGGCTTGCAACTGTGCCAGAACTAATTATTTGACTCCTGAAGTTAGATCAAAAAAGCCACAGTTCCTGCCTGGATTTTTCTTTTCTTTTTCTGCCTGGATTTTTTGTGACACTCACTTAGAAGCTCTAAGCTACTAGATAAGCAGTCTATCTCGAGGCAGCCATACTGTGAGGGAGCTCTAACAAGCAGCCAGCTGGAAATAAGGCCTCTAGTTTAGGTTGCGTTCACCACAACAGCTGTCACCAATTTTCTAGTCATGTAAGCGAGCCATCTTGAAAATGGATCCCCAGCCTCAAGTCAAACCACCCCAACTGACACTACCTGGAGCAGAGCAGTCATCCTGGCTGAGCCCTGACCAAATTGTAAATTCAATAATTATTTTTATTTTAGCGACTATGTTTTGGAGCACATTGTTACTCAGAGATAGACAATGGGTACATCCCAGACTTCAGAGTACTTACAGCCTACACTGGAGGACAGAAAATGTTACCAACTTACATTTATATTACATATTGTGGTATACACAATGTTTTAATATAGTTTATCATGTTTGGGTTAGTGGATAAGAACTTTTACCCCGGGAAGCCACACTTCCAACTGAAACAACAACTTTGTGTGAATTAGAAATAGTTATTCGTACCTCATGAATTTCACTATTTACTGGAACACATGTGATACTAATCTAGTATCATCATGAGAATTAGAGGCACCCCTAAAGTTATGTGTGTAGTATACTTATGGCCCTGGCTGAAATGTGGGATTCAAAAAGTCCCAAAAAGTCAGCAATAAAGTCCAGGAAACCAGAACCAGAACCCAGAAAATAAGTTAATGCCTTTTGACAGAACGCTCTTCCTAAGCCTTAATATAGTCATGACCTACAAATTCTCCTGCTAGGAAGTGTTCTTTTGAACTTCCAGGTCTGGATTATAATAATAATAATGATACTACTATGCTACTACAATGACTAATACTAATATGTTTATTGATCAGTACTAATTATTCAATATTTTATTGTGCATTACATATATACACACATATATACACACATATTTTTTTTTACATATTTTTTCACTTAATCCTCAAGTATTCCTATAGGATAAATACATCAACATTTCATGGAAAAGGAAACTAAAGCATAATTAAGTGAACTCAAGTGCGCAAAGCCATACGACATGTGAACCATGGTGTTATATGTGAACTCAGATAACCTCAATCAACAGCATACACTCTTAAAGACTGCATATCCTGTCCTCTTTTGTGCTGTGGTGAGTAGTGTGATGGCTACCATTCACAGTTTACTCATCTTAACTGTCCAATTTATTGCTAGTTCCTGAGGGCAAAAATTAAGTCTTATTCACCATTTTATCTGCATAACTACCAATGAAGTGCCTGGAACATGTGTGTTCAGTGCCCAGTAAATAACTGTTACCTAAATGCATGAAAGGATAAATTATGTAAGTCACTTCTCCTCCCTGATCTATAATATCCTCAGTGAGAAGATCAGCAGTGAGATGATAAGCAGTTTATGTAGATGGTCAGGAATATCTTTTTCAGCTCTGAAATTATATGATTCTCTGACCTGAACCACCTCTAAGTAAAGCTGGAACTGAGAATTTTCATTCAATTTTTCCTATCCCTAGACTAGAAAATAATAAAATTTCATAGGGTTGTATTGAGACTGCCTTCTTTTCTTAGCATTGGGGATTTCCTGTACTACTTTAGTGAAATAGATATCATACACTCTGGATCCTTGAGAGACACCCAGGTGAAAGAGTCATACTTTTGTTCTTAGAGATTGGTGGGGAAATAGAAAAATCCTCAGTGCCCACAGGGCTTGGCAGTTAGAGTCAGGGCAGAAAGAGGTCAGAGTTGGGATGCCATTTTCACTCTTTTGGGTCTCTTTGGTCTTCAGGAACAACCCACCTAGGACCTCCTCACCATGTAAACCACAAGAAGGAGAAATGGGAATCCAAAGCTACTCTTGCAAGATAGGAAAATGAATTCCACTTTTTATATTCTAGTTTTTGAAATTTGATATATAAAGTCCATGGAATGCTGAGTCAGCTTTAGGAGGGAGATGATCCAGCCCCGCTATTTAGTCTAATTTTGCATTTTTTTTAATTGAGGAAAAGGAGGGTTGTATTAAGTTCATTGCCAAGCAAAATTACTCAGCATAAATCTCCCCTGTTGAGCTCTCACAAATGAGAGACGTGGATCTATGTCCCAGATTCTCTGCTCCATTTAGGTGTCACAGTCGTCCCATCAAAGTCATTTTTTTTTTCTGAGAAATGCTCACATTTTTTCCCCTCTGCAATCTATTGACTACTCTTTCATGTAATTTCCCCGGGCTTCCTGGGTTGTTACATTCTACTATTTCCTTAGCAATGACTTTAGAAAAGGAATTTATCTACAGGACACAGTCCATCCCCTCCTTTTCTTACTTCATATTCTTGTCAAGTTGTCTATAAAATTAGTCATTTATTTTGCTCACTAACATGGTAAAATTAAAGTCGCCATCTTTGGGGGGGTGGGGAAGGAAACACCCTAAATGAGAAGAAAACACTTTTTGATTAAAGGGTTAATATATGGCAGTTTGACATTATAGAAATTTAAACACTTTTCCTGTCCAGAAGCACAAGTATTATATTACTTTCTTACTGAAAGTAATATAATACTTTCTACCTCCAGTAGAAAGTGCCTCTCTTTTCTTTATGTTATCAAATATACATTTATTTTATTGCCAACAGTTTCATAAATTCCCGGAATTTCTATCTGTTATGAGCTTTATTTCTCTGTGATATCTTGGGCCATTCCTTATGGACCCTTATAAATATTGACCCTTTGTGTCTGTTATCACAATGCTGTAGACAAGCAATTTTGTGAAGCCTTCCAAGACTTTTTCTCCCAGGGTTACCCAATAGCCTCACTCATAGAAACTTTGGATATCAGCCAGTTTATTCCAAATGAATGCGAGAGACTACCAAACCCTTGCATACTGGGTCTTTCTTCCCCTCTTCCTTCCTTCCTTACTTTCCTTCCTCCCTCCTTTCCTTCCTTTCTCTCTCTCTTTCTCTCTCTCTTTCTCTCTCTTTCTCTCTTTTCTTTCTCTTTTTCTTTCTCTTTCTTTTCTCTCTTTCTCTCTTTTTCTTTCTTTCTTTCTTTTTTTCATCCCTTCTTTATTCTTTGACTACAGCATCTAATGACACACTCTCTTTCTCCTCTGTTTCCATGGCTAGCAACCTGAGGTCGTTTTTGACTCAGATTCTTTCTTTGAGATGAACATTAGTCAGACCATTAGGAATTCATATATATACAGCTTGGCACAAAGATATACATAGAAAATTGGAATGATGGTCACACGCTGTCCTGTGTCTTTAGTTTCTGTTGTTGCGTTTAGTCTGCCTCATTGTGTGGAAACACTGGGCTCCCTGCTTCTTTCTAATCTTTAATTGTCTGGTACATTTTGGATTGCTTATAGCCTTCTAATAAGATCTGAGTCCACAAATCTCTCATTTATACCTATCATGCAGAACTACAGAATTTTTATAAATGTGGATGGCCTCTTTACTGCTTGGCCACCTTCCCTCTTCCCTCCTTCCTTTCTTCCATTTATTTATTAGACATTTGTTGAACACCTATTATGAACCAGGTATTGTTGCAGACACTTGGGCTAGTTTGCTCAGGAAAAGAGACGCCTAATGTTTATATTTTAGGAAGGCAGGGAAAAGAGGGAAGAAGGAAGGGGGAAAGGAAGGAAGGAAGGAAGAAGGAAGGAAAGAAGGGTGGTGGGAGGGAGGGCGGGAAAAGAAAGGGAAAAGAGGGAAGGAAAAAAAGGAAGGGAAAGAAAGAAGAAAAAGATACTATGAACAGGATAACCATTAACAGTGATGAATTCTCTAACAGTATTATAAAAGGTAATGTAATTGAGAGTGAAAAGGGGCTAGGAAGACTATCAGAGAAGACTTGTGAGTTGGGTTGAAACGATCATGATAAGAGAAAAAAGTTAGCCATGCAAGGTTTTACAATAAGAATATTCCAGGCCAATGGAAAAGCATATGCCATGATGGGAGGGGGGAGCTTTGGCTTGATAAAAGGACAGAAATAATATAATAAAAATGGTAAGAACCAAATCTGAGAGCAAAAAGGCACTGCATCCCACCCATGTTACCACAGAATGAGTAATGACATTTCGAAGAAGACAATGATCATCTGTTTTCTCTATTCATTTGTTTCAATGATACACAGTAGAACTCAGCTTAATCCACTCAACATTGATCTAAAAAATCTGTGAGATTGCCATTAGGTAACTAACTCAGTATATCTAGATCTATTACATTACCTCAGTCCTGCCTTCCCACCCCTTTTCATGAGAAAATATTTTTGAATTCTACAGAATTTATGCTTGCCTGATATAACACAACACCCAACAAAGTTTGAGAATTAGGAGATGGAAATATATGCACATGTGTGCCAAGAAACAGGTACAAGGCTACTATAACAACCAACCAAATGCTATTCTTTCTAAGATGGATACATTTTAGGATATTTATACAGTAGAACAAGTTGTGGCATATTTATACAATAGAATGAAAATGACCCAAGTAATGCTACAAACAAGAACATGAATGAATATCACAAATGTAGAGTTACATGAAAGGAACCATACATAAAAGCATATGTACTATAATGATTCAGGTTACTTGAACTTAAAAGCAGACTAAAAAAAACCATCATTTTTGGATGTACGTGAATGTGCTCGAACTATATAAAGAAAAGCTAAGTAATAGTCATGACCCTATGAGGAAAGGCAGTAAGGAGATGAGAAGGAAAGGAGTTGGAATTGGGGTTGATGTAGTTTTGGAATGTTAGTGAGGTCTGGAGCCCATTGCCAAGAAAGAATTCTTGAGATGTCTTTGGTGCAAAAAGGTAGTATTATTAAAGTATAGGGACAGGATCCATGGGCAGAAAGAGCTGCTGCACTGGGGTTGTAAGGGGTGGCTGATTATATACCTGGGAGCTGGGGGAAGTAAGGACAAAGGGAGGTGTCTAAAAGGACATCCATCTGCTCAAGAAGACTCTCAGGTTACTGGAGGCCTTGCTTTTGTCAAGCTCAGGTTGTTTTTTCCTCTAGTAAAGCATTAAGACAGTTGGGAGCTTTCTGGAGGAATGTTACACTCTTCCTATTGCTAGTCCTTGTCAATAGGCTAAAGGTCTTAAAGAAATCTTGTTTACATTTCCTTATCCCTCTGTTTTCCACATTACTTATAGAGGGGAAGGTGATATTAGGGCTTCAGGAAATCGAGTTATGGGTCTCTGAAAGTTAGGCTATTGATAAGAATGCTTTTTCCTAAAAAAAAAAAAAGAATGCTTTTTCCTTGTAAATACTAAGACATTGGTAAACTGATGGAGACTCCTCTGGCAGGACTGTGATATCTATTAGCTAACCATTTGTTTTTCCCTTCCCTTAGCGTTAGGGCAGCCAGGAGTGCCTAAGGAATGTCATACATATCCCATGGTGGCGAGGGGGGGGGGGGAAGTTAGTTGTGAGGTATCAGCTCGTGCTTTGCCCTCAGCTTGCCTTCTGCTCCCTCATCAGGGTGGGCTGTTTAGCAATTTGGGGAAGGAGGCAGTTACCAATATAAGGTCTGAGTGGCATTACATGGGTGCTCTTTTTATGGTAAATTACTGACCTATATAACTTTTATGGCAGACTCATCTATATGGACATAATAATTCACAATAAAAAAATTTGTTAAAAACAGAATAACAGTTTTTGGCACACACTAAATATATCATTTATTAAAGTAAATGGTATTATTAGTTTGGAAAAGACATTTCTCCTCATTTGTGAAAGGAAGAAGTAAGTGAAATGTATTCTAAGTACCCTTATAGCTCAGAGGAAAGGGGAAAAAAAAACTATTTTAAGAAACAGTTTAACCTAATGAGTCTATTAGTTTACTCCGGACTCAGTTCCCTGATTATAACATGAAATCCAGACGTGGATTTGTCCAGAGTATTTGGAAATAATAAAAAATAAATAAATAAAAATTTTGTCAATGCTAGGTAGGTTAGATCTCGCTATATTATGTGCTCTAAAGCCACTCAATTTCTATTTTGCATTTCTTTAAATGCATATAATTAATGGATTTAATGCAATCCTTTGAATAGTCTGCTAGTAACAACTGAATGGGGTTAGAGGCCATTTTCAACATGACTACTGTTGGATCCTTGCCATCTGTGGTATATGGCACATAGCAGGCAATGAAGAATGTTTGTGGTTCTGCTGACTGAAGTCATATTCTCTCAGGGCTTTTGTAAGTTAAGGTAATATTAAGTTGTTGGAACAGATACACCCAGATTCTCAGTGTTGAGTAACAGTTTTACAAGCAAGGTCTGGAGAGGTAGTGATCATATGTGGTCACTGATGACTGAGGGTCTGCCAAAATATTTAATTGTGCCTCAAGCTGAGTACCTCCTGACTTCCGATTGGCAGAGGGGGATAAGAGAGACACACAGAAGACCATATAGGAGGATTTTGAGGAGACAAGCTTGAGAATGGCATACATCACTTCTGCCCATATTTTCTGAGGAAAACCCTGTAACATGGCACCCTATAGATGCAAAGGGGGCTGGGCAATGGAGACCTTGTCTGGAAAGTTCCATCATGGCAAAAAGATCCTCTGGAAGGTTTGTCCATCATGAACTTGAAGTGGACAGCTGGCAGAGCCTGCTATAAGACTATTCATTTTTTCAACCAGCCTATACTCCACTAGCTAGACTCTAAGCAGGTAAAGGGAAAGGGATTGGATCAGAGTTTGAAAGGATGTGACTGCCCTCCTCTTCAAGACCTCCTTTAGTGTGACCAATGCAGATGATTACTTTGTGTTTTAAGAAACCAGACTGAACAACCATTTATGTTTTTGCTCAATTGTGAGGATGTAAATGTATGTACACACGTGCATGCGCACATACGCGCACGCACACACAGAAGCCTTGCTTAGAGTTTTTGAGAGAATGTCTCAAAACATTCACATTCAAAATAGAATAGTTCTGCTGAGAAATTAATCTTCATTCTCACACAGTGCTGGGTGAAATTTGGAAGTATAACCTTGATTCCTTGATTCACACCAACAAAGGATATTTCCAAGAACCTCTGTTCCACATCAAAATCTTAATTTGTTAAAACAAACAACACTCTTTCTTTTGTAAATGCTTAATACATTTTCAAACTATTCCTAAACTGTATGTTCTTTGTTATTAAAAGTCAGCTGTAGACATGTTAGCCATTCAAGACAGGGGATTTTGAAAATTTTAAATTCCTAAGAGGCTACCCCAAAATGCTGAATGATCACCAAGAACTGGAAATTGTGGGACTTTTGCTTCTGTGATGCCAAATTAGAGCTTGCAAAATCTCTGGCATAACCAACATATAAAATAGCATCACAGCACAGGGGTGATTTAAACATGGAAACAAGTACAGGTAATGTGGTTTAGAACCAAATCACTGAAGTACTGAAGATTAAACAGAATTAATGAATTTTATGCTGCAGTCTCCAGAAATGAGCCAACAAATATGCAGCAAAATCCTGAACTGCAGCCTTGAAATAAAGAGCTTAATGTAATTCAGTGGATATTGGTTGCCTAGAAACTAACTTGGAAGGGGGTTGGGGAGGGAAGACTACAAAACATGAAGAGTTCATGGGTTTAATAAGGAAGTTATTAACTCTGAACTGCTTGGTGATATGATATTTATGTTCGACAATGCTCTCTTCTCCTAAGAGATCCTTAATGTATCAAAGAGCAAGGTTAGAGGGCATGCAGAAGAAACTGCTATAGAATGACAGGACAGTGGTTAAGGCTTCAGGCCACCAGTGATAGTAAACGCCATCATCATATTCAAACTGCAGTCATTGTTACCAGAGACCATCTCAAATTGTTGACAAACTGCATCTGTCAGTAAAGCTTGCTTGTGTGCTTTTCCTAAATTCTCTTCCTACATACAGCTCAGGACTTACCTCCTACATGAGACATTTCCTCATTTCATTAGAATGCTTAAGATGTTAAAAATAAAAAATAAAAAAGGACAGGTAAGGAGTGGGAGAGTTAGAAGACAATTGAATAGTTTTTAGATTAGGAAAGTTGAATAGGCTGAGAAATGGGGCACACATCTTCAACCAAAAGCCTTTTGGAAAAGGAGGAACTAATTTTTAAGTTTTAATTGCAAACCACAATATGTTATGGGATTACTGATATCGCACATGGCACAATCCTCATTGTTAGTTTGGCTTCTTGTTTTTTATTTAGATACAGAAACTGAGGAGGTGATGCTCAGAAGGCATTTCATGAGTAGCATTTTAGCATTTCCTCTAAAACCACTGAATAAATAGCCCTCTCAATTTTAGCATAGTGAATACACAAGAGATACTGTGCTTTAGCAACTTAGCTTAAAAGAGTTGCTTAGGGAGGACATATTTCATCCTAATTATTTTTGACAGGAATTAGGTCAGATTAATTAGTTTAAAATTCAGCTGAACAACAGCGTCTTTGCTAATTACTTCAGGGTATATACATAATTCATTTCCAATAAGGGAAAAAAGGAAAATACTGAGGAAGAACGCTATACAACCCTGACCCCTTTGATGGGTGATTCCTAAAGAGAGGACACTCTGTGACCTAAAAGGGGACACGGGCAGAGTATTTGGAGCACTTTGTTTAGTATGAGGAAAAAATAGTTATTTATATAAATATACATATTTATATAGTCATATGATTTTAAGTATATTTAAAATATTTAAAAATTTAAATATACCTTTGAAAATAGCTTAGAATATAAATGTCACAGTGAGACAAAGTAGAAAGTGAGTGGTTAAGAACAAGAGTTTTGGGGAAAAGATTTTCTCAGCTTAACTCCTTGTAAGCTTTGTGACCTTGGGCAATGTACATACTTCTCTAAGGTTCAGGCTGTTAAACTAATAATAGCATTTAGCATCTACTTTAGGGCTTGTTGTGAGAATTAAATAAGGAAATATATGTAAACCACAGCAAGTAACACAATATTTAATATTTCTTAGGTATTATCATTTCTATAGCAGCACAGAAAATTAAATAAATGTTTGCCATACCATCTACATACTTTTAAATTAGTCCCCAAATTGCCTTTAAATTAATTGTAGCTTTGGTTTAAATTGCATAAAAAAGAAAGAGCTCTTTAAATTTAGGCTCAATTTTCTATGGGGAAAAATGGATTAAAATATTTCAGTAGATTAAATATGAATTGATACTAACCAAAAGAGTGTAAGTTTGTATCACTTGTCCATAGTCCTACTAGGGTCTAAGAAAGGATTTCCAAATCTTTATCAAAGAAGCCCAAATGAAAGTTTTTGTAAGGAATCCCCTGATATTTAAAGTTGTATTCACAGATTTTTAAAAAATTATAGGAGAGAAACAAACTTAACGCTCATATTGGTTTCTATTAACTGAAGAATTCTAGCCTAAATTATGGGTGTATTTGTGGACCTATTATATGTATTTAGATACATATAAACTGAAGACTAATTTTGCTGGCATATCAAATTAGTTTTAGTTGCTGTCATTAAGGGTCACTTTGATTTTCTCTTCAAATATTGGATTATATTTACAGTTTAAAAATTAGATGGAACAGATAACATTAAAATTGATGACACTGAAGGAAACAGTAAAAATTATTTTCCAAATGTGGACCCATGTTGAAAACAACTCACGACACCATCTGCATCTATACCATCTATTTTGTTGACTAAAACATATGTTAACATGATGGCTGTGACTTTAATTTACACATTTCCCTCACAAAATAACTGAATACTGAAGAGAATCTACGCCTCCCAAGATATGTGATGTGCCTCGATGGTGCCAATCACATCTGGCTGAGAAGATGCTTTTGTATTTTCCACACAGGATTGTATCCGAACACTGTAGTAGGCTATCCAAAGCATTTTATTAATAGTTCTTCTCTCCCAACACCTGATTTCCATATTAGAGGCATGCTCTTTGCCTAAGGGAGAGCTTTTCTGTTCAAGTTATAAAACATCCCAGTAAAATGAGCAACTTAATAATTGCCATCAAAGAATAAATCCTAAACAAACATAATCTGCAGCATTTCTAAGAGATAAAAAGAGGAAGCATTCAAACTACATAGACAAAAAGTCAGAAGTCAAAATGTCAAAAGTTAACTTCGGCTATCTCAGGGCAAAATTCAGCTATTAAAATGAAAATCAGAGTAGATAGTGTTGAAGTGAGGTGGGAAGGAGAATGGAGCTATCTTGCATTGGCGAATAGCTAATTGTAATAATCAGATACAGGTGATTCCTGGCCTTGCCTCTTTGTCAGAGCAACAAATGTGCAATGAGATGAGCCTGAGCTACATCTCATAAGCTTTTCTAGTCTTTGTACTTCTCAATATCAACCGCCTGTAACAGATATGGTCATTCCCACTGGCAGGGCTAGCACACCAAGTAGTCAAGATGTGGAGTTGTGGTGAGAAAGATATAGCTGAAAATCTTTTCTCCAACACAGACCATCTGGGATCTTTGCCTACCTCATAAAACTGTTTCAGCACTAAATTTTACATAAGGAAGTTTTTAGCAAAGGTCCTGATATATCTTTACTCTAAAATAAAGAAGAGCATTATTGTTGTTACTATTGTGATTTTTATCTGTACCAAATAAAAATAATCTAATTCTAAATTTAAGAAGGTTTCCATTTTAAAGAGAGAATATTAACATAAAATATGTGCAAATGGGAAGAATCATATAAAACAAATAAATTTCTTGAATATAACTGCACTGTAGTATTTGCACTTCTTGATCATTTTTATCATTATAAAATACAAACACTAGCATTTTTTGAATGCCAACTCTGGGCTGAACTGTGTTAGGTGCTTTACATATACAATCCCATTTAATCCGTCACAACATCCCTAAAAGGTAGGTATTATTATAATCCTCATTGTAAAGATGAGGACCTTGAGCTTAAATGAAGCTTAGTATCATCCCCAAATTCCCCCGCTGGTGATACTTAAGCTGTGATAGAAGATACTGGTATCTCAAGTAGATGGCAAGATGTAGGGAATTCTATCCTCCTGCCCCACTAGACCCCAGAATATATCACCTACCTATGCCTGGGTGTAGTTAAACCAGCTGTCCATTGTCATGTATTTGCAAGAAAGGACAGAGACAGAATAACAGACCATGTGATGGAAGGAGTAGAAAAAGTCATTTCCATGACTGGCCTCTTGTAATCTAGACTACCACTGATACTCAGATACATTTCAAAAGTTTTAAGCATTAACACCATGCATAAAACATGAAGCAGTAACTTACTTTGCCCCCCACTATCTGAAAGGAGCACAGCTCTTTTTCCTTCTAGCCAAATAAATGAATCCAGTTACAAATGTAAATCAAATACCAGCTTTTATAGGACTGGGGTGGGAATGTGGGCATATAAAGTGGTACAGCCACTTCAGGAAAGTGTTTAACACTTTCATAGAAAGTTCAACATAAACTTAACATACAATCCAGGAATCCCACTCCTAGAGAAGTAGCCCAGAGAAATGAAAACATATGTTTACAAAAAAGATTTGCAAGTGAATGTTCAAAGTAACACCATTCATGAATGATTATCAAAGGGTAGAAACAATCCAGATGTCCATCAATTTAGAAATGGATATATAATAGGTGGTAGATCTATAAATGGAATACAATTCAGCAATAAAAAGGAATGAAATACTAATTGCATGCTACAACATGGGTGAACCTCATCAACAACATACTAAGTCAAAGAAGCCAGACATAAAAGACCACATATTGTACAATTTATACAGAATGTCTAGAATAGGTAAACCTACAGAGATAGGAATTACATTAGTGTTTGCCTGGAGCTGGGTGTGGGACTGGGTATTACATGGGCATGAGGAATATCTTTGGGGTAATGGAATTATTTAATACTGGATTATGGCAAGGGTTACACAATTTTGTAATTTTATTAAAGCCAATGAAATATATACTTTAAATCAATGAATTTTATAAAATTTTAAGTTATACTTCAATGAATCTGTTAAAAAAAAATGCCAAGAAATTAGGAATGGAGCATGTCAGGTATGATATAAGACTTTGACTCAAGTTGTTTCCTTCCTAAAACATTCAGCCTCCACCCCATCCTCTGCTGCATCAAACTCCTTCCCTTTTCTGAGCCTAATTTCTTTTAAAAGACTTTGTCTCTGCTTCATGTCTCTGAATCCTCATCTCATATTCAACCCTCAGCCCACTGCAATCTGGCTTCAGCCCACATTATTCTACTGAAGCTGTTCTTGCCAACTTTGTTATGACCTCCTTTTTGTTACATCTAGTACATGTATTTCAGCCTTCATCTTTACTTTATCTCTCAACACTTTTGACCCTGTTGACCATTCCTTCTCTTATACCTATTATCTTCCCGTAGAATTTGTGTCGTTTGATTTTCCTGGGTTTCTCTTCAATGCCTCTGGTTACTTCTTCACCGTCTTCTTTTTGGATTCCCATTGCTCTGCTCATCTCATGTGCTGATCCTACTAAGGCTACTTTGCAAGGCCCTCTTCTTTTACTTCAGAGTGGGATCAGACAATCATCAGATCAAAATCATGCAATAGGACTCTATTTGTCAAAAACATACATTTATGAACTACATCTTACACCTACTCAATAAGATGCTCTGGAGTTGGTACCCTGAATTTCATCAGATCTCCTGGGTAATTCATCTGAACCCAAAGTTTGAGTGAGAATCACTCTTTTAAATATCTTCACTGAGTAATATCATCTACTCCCATATGTTCATTTACCATCTACTTGCTGAAAAGTCTAAATTGTATCTCTAGTTCAGATTTCATCCTGAGCTTCAAAATCCATAGATTCAAATTTCTGCTGGCCATCTCATTTGGAATCCTACAGAAACCTAAAACTTTCTATGCCCATAAATGATCTCATGGCCTTCCCTTGTAAGCTTATCCTTGAGTTTTCTATCTTTGGAAGTGGAACCAGTCACCACTGTTATAGATTCCAGAAATTTAAGTTAGGTTCCCTGCCCCCTCACCCTCATCCTTCTCTACTTACAAACAACTCCAAAGCCCTCTCAATTTAATCTTCTAAAAATCTGATGATCCCAGCTACTTCTCTGCATTCTTCCTTAGTGGTATTCTAATTGAGGTACAGTGTCTCTTGCCAGGAATCCTAAACCGGACTCTAAATAAGACCTTCAGTATCTAATTTCCCTGCTCTCATCTGCCCATCATCTTTTCTTTACACTGAAATGTTCCTACAGTGTGAATCTGAACCAGTTTGCTTTCTTTAAAAAAATCTTACTAAGAATCCCACTGCTCTTAGAAGGAAGGTCAAATTGCTTAATATAATGAAAATGGACTTCCATGATGCAATATCAGCTTATCACTTCATCCTTACTTATAATACCCAGTTCCTATTTCATTTGCTCAAGAATTCGAACTTCTAGTCACACTGAATTTCTCTTACTTCTTCAGAGAACATCAATCCTCTTTTGCCTTCACACCTTCACATATGATGCTCACTGTGACTAATGTATTCTTTTCTATCCCTTTGCTTAGCTGACTTCTACTAATATATCAAATATCACCTTCTATGTCACGTTCCCTGGAAACTCTCTCTGACCCCCCAAGTTCAAGTAAGAGGATCCTGCAATATGTAATTATAATATGCTGCAATTACCTCATTATAGCACTTGTTAGATTGCATTTAAACTCTCAGGTTACTTAACTTTTCTTCCAGTAGACTGTAGGTTTAATGGAGGCTGGAACCAAGTGACCAGAACTTTGAATGTGCCAATACACATCTATTGAATGTGCCAATCTTTACTTAAGGATTCAAGAGGTGAGTCATTTTTTTAAAAAATAATCTACAATCTAAAAAAAGTGTTAAAATCTTGTGTTTGTAGCTCCTACATAACTGAAATCAAAATCAAGATCATCAGTTAAACACCTGCCTTCGGCTCAGGTCATGATCCCAGGCTCCTGGAGTTGCGCCCCACAATGGGCTCTCTGCTCAGCGGGAGCCTGCTTCTCTCTCTCCCTGCCACTCTCCCTGCTTGTACTCTCTCCCTCTGTCTAATAAGTAAATAAAATCTTAAAAAAAAAAAATCAAGATTGAACATTTATATTCTAGATTTTTGGATTGTAATATGGTTATTATTTTAATATAATATCTGAATGTTTAAGAATGAATAAGTATGTTTATTAATATTTTAGGCAATACTATTAGAAAGTGTTCACAATTTCAGAGCTGCCTCAGTATGAACCATGGTAAATTATGTAAAAAAAATCATCTTCACATATGTGGATACAAGAAATACCACTATAAATTTTAAGCTATTTAATAGTCACAAATTGAATAAAATTCTCATTTAAACGGACATGAAAAAAAGAGTCTTCTTCAAGGTCTTTTATCCCTGTTGAGTCACCTCTCTGAATGAATGGCATTTAAGAAGCTATAATATCCATGTCCTTATTTGAAAACAGATTTTCCTCCTGGAAAGCTTATGCTTTTATTCTGTAGACTTCGGGTGACCTCTTCACTGGCAATTTCAAGGCACTTCACTTATTTTTGCATGTGGGCTTTTAAAATGGAACTAGACCCCTTTGAACCTTTGTTTTTGGAAGCCAGAGAGCAAATTCCTTAGGAAGGTCCATTAGGACTCTTTAATTAGAAGCTTGGATTGGATGTGCATAAAATCAAATATTCAAAGCCTATGAACCCGTTCTCCTTCTTCTCTCAGTGGCCATCTGGTGGCAAGTTCAGCTCTGGATAACTCCCTTAGAAATTGGCCAAAGTGTGGAGATTCATTATAACCAGCAGTAAATCCCATTCAAGGTGTTGTTACATTGCCACATAATGGCAAATCAGAGCTGCACAACCTCAGAATACACCAATATACCCATTTGGATATGGAAAGTGATGAGGTAGCGCCAAAATTAAGTTTTGTCCTCCTATAAATGCTGAACAATTTAAAAATTCAAATAATGGAGTCTGAAACACTAGTTCCTTCACTTACTAGTTGTGTGACATAAAAGCAAGTAAGATAACACATGTTTTTGGGGAACAGATATCACATTGTAATGTAAGTTAGGTATCCTACAAATGAAACCCCACAGTTCTGAAACTGGTTTCTTTTAAATAGCTGGTTTGTGAATTATATAAAACATAACTTAATATACTAGTATACTCCCTTGTATCACACACTGTTCTAGTTAGCACCAATGGTTCTAACACATTGCACTGCCTGGAGGAAAGTGTCATGATATCAAACAATAAGGCAGAATTCCACCAAGTAATACTGAACACTTTTAGTAAGATAACAGGAAAAGAAAAAGAAAATATGAAATAGTTACAGTTGCTTTGTACAAAAGCTGAATAAAAATTGCTACCCTCAAGGTAGAAAAGTTTCTTGAATTGGGAAATAATACCCTGAACTGAGAGTTCGGGACATTTGTTCACAAACCTATTAACTTTTCTACAGCTTCACATTAAACATCACAAGTAGTTTATTCCCTTATCATCTGGGCCAGTAGGCCAAATTCTGTCCTGATTTTTTTATTCCTATATTCCTTTTGGCTGTCTTTACTGATCTATATGCCATTTCTCATCAAGAGTAGCTTTAGTTTGCCCTTCCTAATTTTCAGGAGACATCCTTGTGATCTTTGTGACCTTTTCGTGAGCAATGTTCAGCCAGAAAGAAAGAAAAAGAAGAAAGAAAACCCCAAACTATGTAAAAGTGCCTCTGTGGTGTTCTGTAGAATACAGAAGAGCTCATATCTATGACCTTGGGTAGTTGTGTACCACTGGGGCTTTAGGTTCCTCAACTGTGAAATCAGGATAATAACAAATACTATTAGAAGGTTGTTTCTTTTTTGTTCTCTAACAAAGTGACTTCCATAAAAATTATCTCATTTAATCCGTATAACATCCTCTGTCCCTGTGAAGCAGATAACACACTCAGCAGTATTTTATAATGGTGTTATACAAATACCGTAGGGAGGTTAATATGAATCACTGCACCAGGCAAAAACTCTCATTTAAGACTGGTTATGTCTGGAGGGAAAATTACCTGTTAACATGCAACAAATATTTCTTGAGCACCTACTATGTGTTATCAATGTTCTGTACACAATAAGGATAAAGCAATGAACAAAAGGGAACATGTCCCTGTGCTTAGCAAACATATGGGAGTTAAAGTGGAGAAAGACCGTACATTAGGAAGCTAAATAATAAATCAGGTCGTTAGGAGAGGGAAATGGCACCATGAAGGTAATAAAACAGTTTAATAGGATACAGAAGGAATGAGAATGTCTTGGAAAAACAACCCTAGGATGATCAAGAAAATCTTTTTTTAGGTACTATTTATTTTCTATTCTGAATGATTAAAGGTAGGAGGAATGCAGTTCTAAGAAAGGTGACTTGAAGGACAGAGCAAAGATCAACTATAAAAACCTAAGGTGGGAGTTAGTCTGCCATGCCCAGCTGTCAGAAAGATCTATGATAACCAATGGAGGGGAATGATGTAAGAGGGAATTAAGCAAGATCTAGATCATATAGGACATTATAAACCAGGGTAAGATTTAGATTTTACTAAAATTGTTATGGTCAGTGATTTGGAAGGTTTTGAACATGAGAATAACATGATCCAAGTTGTTTTCTAAAACATGTCACTCTGTGGGCTATGTATGTAAAGAATGGACTCTGTGGGAGCAAATGTAACAATGCGAAGAAACCAGTTAGGTGAACTGCAGGAGTTCAGGTGAAAGATCATGGTACAGACCAGGATGGCAGCAGGAGTGGGAAATATTCAGGTCCCTTTTACGAAACAGAAATGGCTGATGGACTGGTTGTGAGGAATGAGAGAAAATATACCAGAAAAACTGTCTGGTAAAATATATTTATAGAATCCTGCCATCTTAGAATTGAAAGAGAGCTTAGAAATTATGTAGTCATACCTCTCTATATCGCATGTGAAGAAGCTGAAGTTCAGGAGCAGAAAGTGACTTCATTTGTAACATAAAGGCAGTTAATGCCATAACTAGTATTAGACATATTTGTTATACAACAACGTAAAATATCCTCTTATCTGTTGATGTATGCATCTGACCATCAGTAGAATGAATCGGTCACTAATTTATACATTCAATCTTTCACTTATTTATTCATTCAGTAAGTATTCACTGAACAAGTGCTAAGTACTAGAGGATGAGGGTGAGAGATACAATGTTGCAATATGGCACTGTCATTCCCTTAAGGACCTTATAGCCTGGTTGGAACAGATAAAATAGATCAGTAGCTAGAATCTTGCTGATCTAGACCACATGCTGACCACCTTGCTTTTACCATAAGACTTTTGATATTTCACATTACTGGACTAACTCCTTCAAAAAGTATCTCAGAGGATTCTATCATGACACCTATGGATAGTTTCCAAATTCTCCTTAACCTCAGGTGAGGCTGTTCCCCATGCCTTCATGTAGGAAAAGAGGAAATATTTAAACCTATAATGATTTAAGAAGGAAACTTGAAAAACTGAGATGTATCTTATATTTTATGGCTATGGAAGATACCAATGCTCACCTACAAAGAATGTTAACTACTTCTCTTACAGATAAAAGACCTCATTACAGATGTTGAATCTGCATGAACTAAACTAATTTCTATACACAGAGTCATCAGAAGTCAAAACTTGGAACGGGACTTAGAGATCATACAATCCAACCCTCTCATTTTGTCAGAATTTAGAGAAATAGAAAACCATCTGATGGAAGAGAAATTTTTACAACTGGGTCTTTAAATTCTTACCTATTTACATTTCTCCTCATCTCTTTTACTACTATTCTCTTCATCTCTCCTATCACTACAAAGTTAATTTTTTTAAATTTGTTTTTCACTCAAAGAAACTTTAAGTAATTTGAGTTTAAGATTGGTTGTGTTTTATTTTTAAGATTTTATTTATTTATTTGACAGAGAGAGAGCACAAGCAAGGAGAGCAGCAGACGGAGAGGGAGAAGCAGGCTCTCCACTGAGCAGGAAACCCAATGAGGGGCTCGATTCAGGACCCTGGGATCATGACCTGAGCTGAAGGCATATGCCTAACCACCAAGCCATCTAGGTGCCCTAAGACTAGTTATGTTTTAAGCAACAATTCTGTGATTTTCTGAATATAAGTTAAGCACATGATTTTCAACTATCGCATATTATAAAATAGATTATAAAGAACATATGTAATCCCACCATGCCAAGGGAATCATTATTAAAAGAATTTTGGAGTATATAGCTCAGGTATTTATTTAATACCTACAAAATTATATGTTTGTCTCTCATATAATTGGAATCACTCTATAATCTACTTTAACCATCTTTTTTAATTTACAAAAATATATAAAATTTTAAATCAATATATTTAGATCCTCTTTATGGTATTAATATTTATAAAATATTTATTCGAAGGATTTTACCACAATTTACTTAATTCATTCACTTTGATGGGCACTTATGTGGTTGCCAACTGCTCACTACTTTAAGCACCACAGCAATAAACATGTGTACAGTTATTTCTTTATAATGCTCAATTATTTCCTTAAGAGAGATGTTGACTCAAGGGTTATACTCATTCAACTGGTGATATATACTGTCAGATTATCATCTAGGAAGATAGTTCCAATTTACACCTGCATCAACATTATCAATCTTAAAGAGCAGTATTTGTGAACACAAGATTGAGAAAATGCTGAAGGAAGGAGAGAGGTAATAGCTCTGGGAATTGAAAGAGAGAGATTACTTAGGTAGAACTCATACTCGGCTAGAAACAAAAAGCTAAGCAATCTCATTCTTATCTCTCTCTCTCTTTTTTTTGATTACGTATAATTAAAAAGTCTTGATTGTGACATACACAAAAAATATATTTTTACTTTGTAATATGCATTTATGTGTAGGTATATAGACATTTACATATATATCTCTTTATCACATGTAAATCAACATTGGCTATTAATATTAAAATAATCTTAAATATTCACACAGGTCCAAAACTCAATCTCATTATTTAGTATGCAGTTTTTAGATTACAATATAGGCTAATTATTCTCCTGTAGATATTAAATACAAAACAATAATTTCCAGTTCACCCTTCTTATTGTAAATTGTCTAACAACCTTCACTTTTGCTCATTTTTTGTAGTGAATTATTTTTAAATATTCTTTATAATTTGTAGAAGTTCTTTATATATTAAATATATTCTCCTTTGTCATATATACTGTCATCAAGATACAACCAACATAATTTTTAATAAAGCTCAAAGCACATTTTAGTTATATCTTGTATTCTTGTATTCTCTGTATGTATCACAGATATTCCTGCATGATTTAAAGTATTTGGGCTTTATCACTCTTGGCCAAATACTTAAATTAGGTAGAACATACCAATCATGAGGTCAAAGTTTTAGGTGCTAGGCATGATTTTCAAAAACTTCAGAGGGAACTCCTAATCTTAGGCAAACACCATATCAAGGATCGCCCTGTGTCATTGAAAAAGATGATTATGACTCAGGATAATTAAGCCCAATTGTAGAGAGCACAATTGCATAAGTCTTCTTCCTCCAAGGATGCCTATGTCATCTCTACATGCAAAATATGACACATTATTAATAAAGACCAGTGGGGAAAACATTTTTAAGGCTATATGTTTGCCAAAATTCAGAAACTAAACTAATATTTACCAGAGGTTGTCAAAAGCATGTTATTTCCATGGTCACAGAAGTATTTATAAAAAGCAAACCTAATCACTTGGAATAATTATCAGTCCAAATTACAAAGTTTTCAACTTAACAGGACTCTAAACTTATAAAAAAAGTCTTTCTCCCAAAAGAAATCTGCATGTTGAATTCTGTCATTCTTCATATTTAAGGATTATTAAAGTATTAAATTGGTGTGTGTGTATGTGTGTGTGCGTGTGTATACACATATTTTTTTAAGAAACTCTTACAATAAGGAATGGTTCTATCATTTCCTAAAAGTTTATGTATAAATTTCATATACTGCAAATCTAAATACATCTGCTATTAAAAGCACAAGTGTGCCCCCTTCTGAATAAATGAAATATTGAGTCCTATATTTGCTCTTAAAATAACTACCTCCCTCCTTTCTGGACCAAACTGAATAAATCAATCTGGGCAAATACCAGCAGTGAGTTTTAAGAGCACTCTTTTCTAGAAACATTCGAGATTGGAAGCATTAAAGAGAATGTTCTGATGATATGATTTGTCTTTTTATATTTGTCTTTTTCCACAGGGGAAATCTTCTAAAATAAAGCATGCAAGAAGTTTGCTCTTACTCTGAACAGAGAGCCAAAAGCCAGTTTGCTACATAACCCAGCATAGGGCAGAATGAGTTGGGTAGAGAGATAACAATTCTTTCAGAAACCAAAATAGTGATAAAGATGTCAGCAAGAAGTGAAATGACTTTCCACTGACACAAACCAATATGTTTTTAAAGACATGGCTACACGAACTAAGTATTTGTGTTGACTTCAAGTTTTTCTCTCCTCTTCCAGTTTTACAGCTGAGGAAATGAAGGCTCAGGATGAATAAGTGGGTTTTGGAAAATCACTTAATAATCAAGTCATACCTTTTCATCCTCAATCCAGTGTTGCATCTACAGTAAAACGCAGTGATCCAAATTAACTATTCTGGTAGTTTTATGTCTATCTGATGGACTTCATCTTTAAATCCATTCATTTCAATCTAGACTCCCTTTTTATCTGTTCTCCTGCAAATTCAAAACCAGTAATAATTGTGACCAAAATAGGGCACCATGTTCAATTTGATTATCTTACGCAGTGTGGCCACTCACTTGACAATTATAAAATGCTATAGAAATGAAATGATAATGATGATGAAAATGACAACAGCAGTAGTTATGATCGGGAAAATAATAATGAAATGCAATGTTATGGTAAAGTCCTACAATATTAGAAACTGATAGTTAAATGATAAATTACAGTTAGATTTAATCTTAAACCACTTGAATAAATGAATGAACTTAGAACTAAGTTCTCTAATTCATAGGCAGGAAATATAGCCCTTGGACTTATGTCTGCTGTTATAGAGGCAAAAATAGCTTTTCTCCTTTCAATACAAAGGTGGGATGATTAGGCCTGTAGCAACTGTGACAGTTTTAATGGGATGGGTGGCTAAAAAAGTTATCTTCTTTCCCAAATCCTATCATCTCAATAGATCAAAAAATAAAGACAAGAATTGATGAAATTTATAGAAATACGAGTTTTTTTTTTCTCTTTAGCAAATTTCATCATTTCTTGGCCATTTGACTTAAGTTGAATGTAGTTTTTCACAATATAAAAATCTATATCCCCCATGTAAATATTTTTTATTTTCTATTTTTTTGCCAATACATTTCCTGAAAACACCAACTGCTGATGTTATCAGAACTTTGGATTAAGTAAATATAGGTCTTTTGGGGCACCTGGGTGGCTCAGTGGGTTAAGTCTCTGCCTTCGGCTCAGGTCATGATCTCAGGGTCCTGGGATTGAGCCCCGCATCAGGCTCTCTGCTCAGCAGGGAGCCTGCTTCCCCCTCTCTCTCTGCCTGCCTCTCTGCCTACTTGTGATCTCTCTCTCTCTGTCAAATAAATAAATAAAATCTTTAAAAAAAGAAGTAAATATACGTCTTTTAATGAAATAAAAGCAGTCTATCAACTTAAATTCTTTTCCAACACCATTCTTCTATACTACAAAGATTCTACTACAAAGATTCTACATAGTAGAATCTTTCTAACTTGAAAGATTCTGTTACTGAATGTATTTGTTACTAAATGAAGTCTTCAGAACACTGCATTAAAAAAACATACAAAATGTTGAATCTTTAAATTGTCCCCAGTGAATAAAACAGACAAAAGCACATTCGTAAATGTCAGTTGCCATATGGCTTACTTACACTTTTGGTAATGATCAATCCCAGGATTAAATCAATCATTGGAAAAATATTATAAAACCACGAAATGTATACACTAACTCTCTTATTTTCTCCTGAAGTCACATCACTAACTTGTGCCAGTATTTATATACATTTTACCCATGCTCAGTCCTTCCTACTGCAATATTAAATCTCATCAATTGGATTTAGACTGGAAACCTGTTATTTGGCCAATATAGTCATTTTCAAAGAACTCTTATTGAATCAACATATGTAAAAAGCTCTATGATTGAATTAATAGCCATTGTATATTCATTGCCAAAAATTATGTACTCAAGCAAAACATACGCTATGATCATCAGCTCACAGTCATTGCTGATTATTCATAATCGTGCAATGAACCATCGTGTAAACAACCTCTATACTTCTTATTTAGGGAAACTTTAAAACATTCAGACTAGTAATTACATTGAATAATAGCTTAATTTAAATCATAAAAGACTTCTAGTGGATTGTTTATTTCTTCTCCACTATGTGATATGTTTCACACAGAAAGGAATTATACATACTCATGAATCAATATGCACAACCAAGAATTAATGTTGAAAATAAATGAATTTTATTCTATTTTGCTTTAAGTTGTAGAAATTGAGCTCAATATTCCCACTACCACTTATCCCAACTTCTATTGCCTATGGGCACTACCTCTTTCCTTGACTTTTGAAATTTACCACATATTTTTCATCTGAAAATTATTTAAATATGAATACGTCTTCTAATACTATTATATTTTTTCAGGAGATTTGTGTGTATGTGCTTGTGTGTGTGTTGCTATCTGACACAATTACTAGTGTGGAATCTGATTCTCTTTCTTAGATAACTGCAAATTATCTCTCCTTTGTGAATTTGGTAACTGCAAATCACTATCAACCCTTGAGTGATAGACCAGAGACATAAATCTATCTAATCAACATATTCCATTCCCCTGACTGCAGAGACTGGTTCCGAAATGACCAATTAAAATTGATCCAATCTCATTAGGGCACTGAGAATTAAAACAATAATGATACTAATACACAATCTTTTAGAATGGCTAAAATCTCAAACACTGAAACAACAAATACTCACCAGTACCTGGATATACAGGAACTCTCATTCATTGCTGGTGGTAATGCAAAAGGGTATGACTACTTGGGAATATAGTCTAGCAGCTCCTTACAAAGCTTAACATAGTCTTACAATATGATCTAGCGATTACGATTATGCTCTTTGGTATTTATTCAGTGAAAACTTATGTATACACAGAACTGCACACATATATTTATAGTAACTTTATTCAAAACTGCCAAAACTTGGCAAGATGTCCTTCAATAGATGAATGGATAAACAAACTAGTATATACAATGGAAAACTAATTCAGCAATAAAAAAAAAATGCGCTGTCAAGCCACAAAAAGACATGGAGGAACCTTACATACATATTGCTAAGTGAAATAAACCAGTATGAAAATACTAAATATTCTATGATCCCAATTATATGATATTCTGTAAAAAGCAAAGCTATCACTGGTTGTCAGAGGTCCAGCAGGAGTGGGGGGGGGGGATAAATAAGTGGAGCACGGGGAATTTTTAGGGCAGTGAAACTAGTCCTCGTGATACTGTAATGTCATATACCTGACACTGTGCATTGGTCAAACTCATACAACCGTATAACACAAGGATTGAATCATAATGTAAACAAACTATGGACTTTAATAGTAATATATCAATACTAACTCACAATTATAATAAATCTACCACATTAATGCAAGATGTTAATAAGAGAAACTGTGTAGGAAGAAAGAGTACGAGAACTCTGTACTTTCTATTCAACTTATCTGTAAACCTAAACTGCTCTAAAAAAATAAAGCCTATTCATTAAAACAACAACTAGTACAATAAATCGCAATTCTAAAAACTGTGTTAGAATTACTGGAAAAGAAAAGCACATTAAAGACTATGTGAGAGCTACCACATGAAGAAAGCCTGCACATAAATAAAGCCAATATCAGTAAAATGAGGTAAATGACAGGAAAAGAGAGTGAGATGGAAAATTGCATTTTCTAACCTTCTGGAGGGCAACTGCGCTTAAACTCAGCCCTATCCCTATGCCTCTCAATCATGTTGGTCAATAGAACCTCTTTAGGTCAGAGTGAGTTGGATTTTGTGCCACTTGCAACCCAAAGACTCCTGAATAATACAGTTCTACAGATACAGATCAATGTTTCAGTGCTTGTTTCAGATTATGAGTTAGAATCCAAAATTACTTTTAGAGTGGGGAAGAGAACATTTTCAAATAACATGATGACAGATCTCCAGAAACTGAGGTAAAGACACTGAAATACATTTTATCCAAGCAGTATTTTTAATTTTGGATATGGCAGAGCCCTAAATGCTCCTTGGAATTATCTCAGTGGCTACTCTGGAAAAAGCAGAGGCCACAGGTGGATGTAAGCAATGAGCAGATAAGGCTCCCAAACTCAGCAACAACAGCTCCTCTTCTTTATTTTATCTACTGGGCATCTTCATAAGTTATTCTTTAAACAAAGAATTGTTCAATCAAGATGAAGTCTGAAAACCATTATGTTTGGAACATGAGTAGTTCCCAAGTTCAAGCCATGTTCAGCTCCAGAGGAGGCCTCCAACAGAACCACTAGAATAATAACACGGAAAGTGATTTTGCAACAATTTAGTGTTACAAAAAGGACACTAGCTCGATGAGAACAACTGCCATCTTTCTAAGAGAAAATCAGCCTCCACAGGGATAGAGAAGCTTGGTACCTTGGAAAATCCACTTTGATGTCATAATATAGGAGAAAAAGGGAGAAAATACATCAGCACAGAAGTGTTATGAGAGCAAGAACCAATGACACTGATTTACCTTATAAATCAGGACTCTGATTTTATGAAGGATCTCTCAACATGGTCTTTCCAAATTACTGTTTCTTTCCAGTATCTTCTATTCCATGATACTTTATGGAATAAATGAACAGAAGAATGAACAAGCCCCTGGAGTTTTTCAAAGCAAGGCCCCTGTTGCTATCACACTAATACCCATTGTTTAGTCTGTACTACCAGCTATTTCAGGTGAATATGTTAGTCTCGATGCCATACTGGTAACATGGCCTCCTAGCAAAGAATGCTCACAGTTATCTTGATTCTCTCAGAATTCCACACCATCATGTTCTTCTAATCGACCTCCAAATTATCATTCCCTACGCCAAATTTCTTCCAGGCAACTTCTCAAATGTTGGATTTAGTTTTTAATATTGAGGTTCATTCCTATTCAACAAAACTCTTGCTTTCTGACAAAGTTATTTTGTGTCTGTGGGAAGACTTGCACAGAGCTATAAGAAGGTAATAACAAACACGATAATATTAATAGTAATTACTTTCTGTTGTGTCACATTGTATTCACTTCTCAAAGACTTTGAAATATATAATCCCGTTTAGGAGCTTCTAATTTCTAAATAAAACATTGACTGACTTCTCTAAGGTGTCCTGAGGATTCCACCCCCAAAAAACTGTCTATTTAACAGGTACAATTGGCAATTCTGCCAACTGGGATTCCTGCTGCTAATGTGGTTTCCCATATTGTTGTGTAGGAAGCAATCGTGACATCAGCTTCAGAACTAACCATGGAAATAGCAGATCTCACACACACCTACTCTCCACAAATCATCATGGACAGTTTCCCTCTTTCATATTTGTACAAAAAAGGGGAACAGATGATTTGTGTTACTTGAGGGGGTGGAGATAAAAATTCCCCAGCTATTTGTTGCACATCACAGTCACGGAAAATGTTTCAAGAAAGATTTGAAGCAGAAATGAATAATTTTGGACTCCAATCTTGCCTCTACTGCTCTCTCAAGAAATGTACATAACAAGAATGTTTTTCCTTTTATCTCAGAGTTCTGGCAAACATTTCAGAGAATGAGAATTAATCCAATTTCTGAAAAAACTGTTTTTAGTCATAAGAAACATGGAAAGCAGTTTTTATGAGCATTCTGACTTTTTTATGTCAATAATATTGAGGATGGGAAAAATAACAAATTAGGGCTCTACTTTCTTTTTAATTAGCTATCTTTAAAGGACAATGTAGTTTTTATAGAAGCATGTATACTTTGACAAGTGTACATCCTACAGAGAAAAGTTCATGTTAAATTAAACTGTATAAGAATTTTGCTACAGGATTTCTTTCTTACTCAACAATTTTATGTGATTTTTTTAATGTGCTTGTTCACCATTATGCTTAAAAAATAATCTTACATTGTAGCTCAGTTTTTACCTGTAAGGTTTTAGCGTTTAAGCTTCTTTGTATAAACCTTAAAAGAAGTTTCAAGCAGTCAGCTTGGGCCATGCCAAGTGTTGGGTTCTAGTTCTACACATATAAACTTCATGCTCAAATACATGATTTCAAACACATTTTCCTTTACAGATTCACATTAGTACTTTAACAGGTAGACGGAAACAATAACCTTATTTATATAAGAGAATTCCTAGGAATAGAGTCAGGAGCTCATGTTGTGTTTGAATGAGATACAAGACTGTCACCTTTGAGAGAGCAATGTGGTCCAGACAATGTCAAAAAATCAAGTTTAATTGTGAGGCAGAGAGACAGGTATTTCTTTTTACCAGCTAAACCAGCTCCACCGTGTCGCATATACAATCAGTTTCCAGGGGAATTGACTCACCAGTTTTTGAATGATAAGATTCTATTTTCCTATTCAAATGTTATAAATAAATGTTATAAATAAATTAAGACTATTTTGATATCCTTATTAGCTCACTATTTTAAATTTGCATGGTTCAATTTAGGAAAATGTGACTGCATCACAAGACACATCAAGATGCCCAACACGTGGAAGATTCTCTTACATAATAAACCTAACCTTTTGCTGTAGTCATTCTCATTCATGTTCTGTGACACTGATCCTGAAGAAGTAGAAATAGTTTATACTAAAATAAATTATATTTACGTGGGGCGCCTGGGTGGCTCAGTGGGTTAAAGCCTCGGCCTTCGGCTCAGGTCATGATCTCAGGGTCCTGGGATCGAGCCCCACACCGGGCTCTCTGCCCAGCAGGGAGCCAGCTTCCCCCTCTCTCTCTGCCTGCCTCTCTGCCTACTTGTGATCTTTCTCTCTGTCAAATAAATAAATAAAATCTTTAAAAAGATAAAATATAATAAATTATATTTACTGACCTTGCCCCTACTAACTCGTATTTAATTTATTCTTTTGGCATCAAGTAAACCATGTGAGACCCACAGAGCAGATACCTAATTTTATTTCTGTACTTCTAAACAGATAGCATAGAAGAGCCCCCCATCAATGAAAAAAGCTCCTCATACCTCATATTTCACACTTTTGTTTCAAGAAATGGCTTTAGGAAAAAAAAAAAAAAAAAAAAAGAAATGGCTTTAGTTCTGTGCATTCAGAATGTACCTAAAAGAGACATGAAGAATATTGAACCCTATGACATTTTCCTTTGGAGTATTTTTTGACCTTGTGAAGAAGGACTGCAGAGATTACAAATGCAGTCCATTAAGTTTTATAATGAATGCCCTTTAGACCCAAAGAGGTAGACTTAATTGTACTCCAAAATTTTTAATACTGTAGGCTAGCACCCAGTCTACTGGGTCCTTAACTCCATATAGTTGGTGCAATTTGTGTTATTTTGCCTGGCTGTTTATTTACTGAATGAAGGTCATTGCATGGTGTTCAATTAGAGATGCAGCAGACAGGGGACAACCTTGTTTGCAATCTTTTGGCCAAGATTTTCCTATCTGGAAGCAGATCACCTGGGTTTGTAACCAAGCTCTGCCACTTACTAAATGGACAAGTTACTTAACCTAATTATATATTTCTTTCCTTATTTGTAAAATGGGAAACTTAGAAGCAACCTCTTAGGATGTGTGGTGTGAAGACTCAGTAAAGATGAAATGCTTAACCAATGTTCACAATAGCCAAACTGTGGAAAGAACTGAGATGTCCATCAACAGATAAATGGATAAAGAAGATGTATGTGTGTGTATAAATGTATACATACACACATATATCATACATACACACAATGGAATATTACTCAGCCATCAAAAAAATGAAATCTTGCCATTTGCATCAATGTGGATGGAACTAGAGGGTATTAAGCTAAGTGAAATAAGTCAATCATAGAAAGACAATTATATGATTTTACTCATATGTGGAACATAGGAAACAGCACAGAGGATCATAGGGGAAGGGAGGGAAAAATGAATGCGAAATCATCAGAGAGGGAGAAAAACCATGAGAGACTCTCAGCTATAGGAAATGAACTGAGGGTTGCTAGAGGGGAGGTAAATGGGGTGATGAGGTAACTGAGTGATGGGTTTTAAGGTGGGCACCTGATGTGATGAGCACTGGGTGTTAAACGCAAATGATGAACTATTGAACACTATATCTGAAACTAATGATGTACTGTATGTTGGCTAACTGAATTTAAACTTAAAAAAAGATGAAAACCTTAGCATAGAGAATGCTTAATAAATTTTAGCCATTGTGATTAGTATTATCATCAGTCCAGTCTATTTCCAAATAAATAAATAGCCTATAATAGAACTTTCTGCAGAACATTTTCTGTCCTCTGTGTAAACTGCCAGTCTTCATTCTTTCTTCTCTAGAATGAATATATACATATTTTTCCAAGTGTATTTTCCGTGTGTGTATGTGTGTGTATATTTTTTCCAGTGTATTTTCCAAGAAACATTTCCAACATCCAATAAAACTCATGCAAAAGAATTAAGTACCAATGTAATAGGAAAAACGTGCCCAGAAAAAAAGGCCAAAATATTTCCCTCACTACTTGATATTGATTTTTATCAAGCAGCTCCTAAGTTCCCTAGAAAAGTCTTAGCAAATATCTCTATTAACGATTATTAAGTTTCTCTACAATGGAATACTATATAAATGCTATAACAAGAAATGACAAAGCCATTGTTTATTATTCTCAAAAACGCAGAGTTTTAGAAACCTCTCGGGAAACTCTTTCCTGCAGAAAGTGATGGCTTCGTGAAACTCTTAAGTATGGATCTGGTCAATAAAATACCTATCTCTACAAAAGTAATAAATTAAATGTGAAGCTGCTGCTAGCCAGCTGATATCCACAAATGAAAATGAGAGTAACTCCCAATCTATTTTCCATATGATACACAAAAGTAAATTTAATCAACATAATGTGCTTTTACCGTACTTTAGCACCACATCTCAGCCCACAGCATATTATTATTCATATTTAGTATATACAACATAACACATCTGCATGTCAAAATAAAGAAAACTACTAAGGTTGGTGGTTCCTTGCTGCTTTTTTGTTTGCTTGTTTGTTTTTAATAAAACCCTGCATTCAAGTACAAGAACTACCAAGGATTGTGTACAAAAAAAAAGTGAAAGAAAATGGTGATATAAAGAGAACCAAATTAATGGATAGTCATCAAGCAGTTAAATGACTGCTCGCTTGTGAATTATTAACATCAACTCTCTTAAAATTTGAAGAACGTTCTTATTAACCACGTCATTTCTCTTATTCAAAACAAAGTTTTAAAGCACAGGGTTTCCAGGTTTGGGCTCTAGGTTCCACTTTTAGTTCAATTACTTCCTAGGTCAAAGTCTTAGTTTTCTCATCTTTAAAGTGAGGTCAACAATAATATGTATCTTATAAAATGCTCAGCATAAATGTGTGGCACATAACTATGTAAATATATAGGTAACATATAAACTGTTTTTGTTTTTCTAGGCAATGCTCAAATGGTACTTGCTCAGCAAAAGTCAACTGATTTTAAAATTAGCCCAAACCAATTATTTTTTTCTGGCTCCCATTCTCCTTGGCCATGCAGAGTGTGAGATTTTTCACACAGTAGACATTTACAGTTTAATTAATTAAAGCTATTTTTGCTACTTCTTCTTCACTTAGACATGAAGAGTTGAGCATATTCATTTATTCATTTATTTATTTTTACTTTTCTAATCTCACCGCCCTGCTTCTCCTAATACTCATTAAAGTCTCGGGGATCTATCTCTTTTTTTATCTCTATCAGATTCTATTGGTGTTATGTAGGATTTCTCAGCCTCAGTACTATTGCTATAAAATGCTGGACAACCCTTTATTGATGGTGAGCAGCATTGCTGGCCACCACCAACTAGATGTCACCCCCTTGTAACAATGAGCAATGTCTCCAGACATTGTTAAATGTCCCCTGAAAAAAATGCCCCCAACTGAGAAGCACTATGTGACATATTGGTTAACTGCACGCTTTAGAGTAGGAAAGTCAGCTCCATCCCCTATTTTTGACAACAGCAGGCATCCAAAAATAACTTGTGAAAATAATGGCTGAAAACTATAAAAAAATCACTTCACCTCTCCAATCCTTGGTTTCCTGATCTCTAATATGAGAATAATAAAAGAACCTATGGTGGGTATTAAGGAGGGCATGTATTGCATGGAGCACTGGGTGTGGTACATAAACAATGAATCGTGGAACACTGAAAAAATAAAATTTAAAAAAAAACCTATATACAAAAAAAAACTAGTGCAATTTTCTTAGTAAACAAAAAATAAATAAATAAAAATAGAAGAACCTATTTTAAAGAGTTGTTTGAACGACCCTTAACGGGATTTAAATGAGATAATACACTCGATCCTCAAACACCATGTATTTGAACCGTGCAGGTCTACCTATATGTGGATTTTTTTTTTTTATAAATACAGTACAGTCCTGTAAATATATTTTCTCTTATGATTTTCTTAATTCATTTTCTTTTCTCTAGATTACTCTATTGTAAGAATACAGTAAATAGTGCCTATAACATACAAAATACCCATGAACTGTTTATGTTAATGAGGCTTCTGGACAACAGTAGGCATTAGCAGCTAAGTTTTATGGGAGTCAAAAGTTATATACAGATTTTCAACTGTGTGGGGATCAGTGCCCCGACCCCTGTATCATTCAAAGTTCAAAGGCATATGTCAGCCCCTGGGTTAAGTTTGGGTATCTGAAACAGAAATCAGATGGGACTAAACTCACAAGGATTTGATAAGGGGAAATGGCCACCTGACAGATAAAGGGACAAGACTAAAAAACTGGAGGCATAGGACAACGATGCAAGCCTGACTCTAGAAGGAATGTCGGGTGGAAGTGCCCTTAGCTGCCATATTAGTCTCACAAAATTTCAGCAAGGCTGAGGGGGTGTCTTGGAGTTATAGTCAGTCATTAAAGGAGTCCCACCCCTGCCCTGGAATCCCTGCCATGCTCAGTCCTTCACTGCAACTTCAGTGCACCCACACAATGGATTTCAGAACTCACCAGCTGGGGCCCTTGATCAATTACGCTCCTCATAATTGGAGGTCTGCCAGATTCATGTTCATGGCTGCCATACACTTTACACAATGCTTCAAACAGATTAAGGCTGCATTATTATTAATAGTAATTATTACCATCTTCATTATAATTACTAGTCTTTTTCATATGCCAACTACACTATGTAGCAGCCCCGATGTCCCCAGCCCTCTTCTGAAATTCTATGGCACATATTGCCTGCATCATCTTCTTGGCATTCATTAGACGTCTCTACAAGAACATCTAATAGGAACCCCAAAATTAACATGACCAAAACAATACTCTCAATTCCCTCTATTGGCAATGTCTTCCTTCCCAGTCATTGCCAGCTCAAAAATGGGTACCATCGTCTAACCCAATTGCTCAAACCAAAACTGGAATCATCTTTGACTCCTTTCACACACTACATTTGATTCAAAAGCAAACTTTGTCACTTGACCTCCTGAATCCAAGTATTTATTTCTCCCCTATGTCCTGCCCTTCATTCCATCTCCCATTTTCTTTCCAGAATAAAAATTTGCATGGAGAAATAATAAATGATTTTATTGCAAGGTCAAACATTGTTACTTATGCTAGAAGTTGGCATTATTTCTTTCTTAAAGAGCTGGAGAGTAAATATTCTAAACTTTGCAGTCAAGAGGCAAAATCAAGGATTTTATGTAGGTATTTAAAGAAACATATAAATGTAACCATTTAAAAATTCAGAGGGGTGCCTAGGTGGCTCAGTCGGTTGGGTGTCTAACATCGGCTCAGGTCATGATCTTGGGACCCTGGAATTGAGCTCTGAGGCATGCTCCTTACTCAGCGGGGAGTCTGCTTGTCCCTCTCCCTCTGCCACTGTCTCTCCCTCTGCTCATGCTCCCATGCATGCTCTCATTCTTTCTCAAATAAATAAAATCTTTTAAAAAATGTGGCAACTACTCTTAGCTCTCAGACTGAATAGCAAAAGCAGTCAAAGAAATAGATTTGGTCATGGGTTGTAGTATGCCAGCTACCAGCCTAAACTATCATCTCTCAACAAAGAAGTCATCTTTTCTCCTTTTTGACTTCCAACACTATTCTTTATAGGATATTCTTTATATCACTCCATTTCCCTCAACCTTTCCATTGATTCTTATAACAGCTATTACAAAATTCAAAATCCTTACTTTGACCTGTAAGGTCCTATTGATTTGTCTCCCATCTCACCCCATGTCTTTGATTTCATTCCCCATCACATTGCCTCTTGATTTCATATTGCAGCCATAATGGTTCTCGAGTTACTTCAAATGCTGTTCACATGTTCTGCCTCAGGGACTTTGCACTGGTACTTTCTTCTGCTGTCTTCTGAGAGGGCTACCTCACACATCTGTCTCTGCTAAAATCTTTCTTCCTCAGAGAAATCTCTCCTTAATGTCCTATCCAAAATGTCATTGCTCTGTCACTCTTTCTCCTCTTAGTCTGGATTGTATTTCTTCACAATTACTGCTGCTAGGCAGGATGTTCATTTGCTGGTAGCCTGTCTCCTACACTGAAATGCTAGCTACAAAAATACAAGGATTTGATAGTTTGAAGACATCTACATGCAAGAAGAGCTCCTGACACTGATTAAAAAGGGCTTCAATATTTTTTGAATAAAAAATAAACAGAATGTTATGACTTTTGAATCATTTATTGCATTTTCTAGGTTAATGTGAAGCACCTTATGGTTGAAAGCTCATACTTCATTTCTTTCTATTCTTATGACTTACACATAATTAGTACTAAACATTTATCACCATTAAACCCATTGAGCATATCTCATAGTTATCGCCTTTCTTTCCGTAAAATAGTTATGTTTCTTTGCTTTGTCAATAGGAAAACAAGTCTTTGTTGTTTTTCTTTTCTGATAATAAAACTAGTATATATTGAGCATTAAGAAAAAGTATAGAAATAAAATATATATGAGTTGAAATTTCCCTAAAATCTCAGTCCTAAGAGGCAATCAGTGAATGGGTTGTTCTAGCCCTTTAGTGTTCTTCTATGCACAAATTACATCTTTTACTTTAATAAAATCAAGATCATATTTCCCATAATGCCTTAATAGTTTGGGACTTTTTGTTGTCACTGTTGTTAACACTAGGTCTCTGATATATTCTCATGCCAAGAACTTATAATTTGAGATTTTTGTCTTTGAAAAATAAACAATGAAAATAAAAGAGCCATTAATTAGGATACTTATAGATTAAATCATTGCAGAAGTGACAGTATGGGATTTTCAGTGAGCAAGATAAGATGACATTTGGGAGTCAATGAGTAGATGGTGAAGTCAAGATATAAAGCTGAAAAAATGTCATCTGTAGGTTAACAGACTATCTAAAAATCACAGATTAACAGTGTGAATTCTACAGGAGTAGGAATAAAATTGAGCAGTATAATAAAAGAAGTAGCAAAATTACAATGGAGCAGTCAAATGGATATGCTTTTTGGCAATAATTGTGAAAAGTCTGGAAATGAGAAAGTGGGAACAGCTAGTGGCTGCTATATAAAGAGAAAATAAATGAGATTAAATAGCTCAAGTTATAGCATGATGACTTCTTTAAGAGTCTGGAAAAGGTTTTGGGAGCATTTAACCAAAGACACATACTTTATGTGCAAAATTAAGGTTAGAAAATGTATTTTCTGGTTAACATGAACATACACATCTCAAATGCAATGTTATTACATTGTATAATTTAAATTATTATTGCTGGTATCTTTCTCCAAGACCCTTAATTTTTAGTTAGAGATGTCAGACATTTCACACAACAGAAGTGATGCATTAACAAAATAAAATAATATAAAAAGATTTTTGCTATTGCTTTTAAAGAGGGTTGTTTATATGGAATCATTTCTGCCTTGTGTGGGGTTATTAGTGTTTATACTGACCAATCTTTTTGCTTTCAGCTCAGTTGAGTTTCTAACCTGATTTCATCTCTATTCAGTTGTGATTCTAGTGATTCTAGTGTAATCCTTTGAGCCAAAAGCTATTGCGGCTAAGGCAGTACTTAACCTGTTTGAGATAACCCCTGTTTGAGATGTAGCCCTTCTCTTTATTTATTCTTCCTTTTGCTGTTGGAGCTGTGTGGAAGCATTCTAAGTCCCTTTAAATGAAAGCATGCTTAGAATGTGTGGAATCATACATCACCCTTTTCAGCACAGATTATCACAGGTGGCTTTAATGCTTTATTAAGTGACATCTTATGAGAGCTATTAGTTTTTCTTAAGTTCATTCTGTTTTCCTTGAAATTGAAATATGTTCTCCATGTGTAATCTAAATGGGTTTGAGGGTAAAGTAAAGGCAAAATATATTAGTTTAACATGTATATGTCTAAGATATCCTCGCCCTGAATCCCTTAATATTTCTCAATGGTGATAATGGATTTTGGGGGTTATCTCCTGAACTGCAGTAACTGGATTTATATGGACTCTGATTTTGAGTGCCCCTCGCATCTGTGGCTATATATAATAATAATAACTTACATTAATAATGTACTTGGTGTAGATGAGACAGTACTTTAAGCACTCTACACATACTAACTTATTAAGTCCTTAGAACAAAAATGAATATTATTATCTGTATTTCAGATGAGGAAGCTGAGCCCCAGAGAGGTTAAGTAACTTGCCCAAGCCACACAGGTAGTAAATGGCAAAACCAGGAAATGAACCAAGAAATCTGGATCTAACAACCAGTCTGTTAATAATTATGCTCTATTGTTTCTTATTAAATTAAATGATCTATTGATCATTGACATCTTTTAGCTGCTGCAAGATTATTAATGCAAGACCAATAAAAGAATAATAATGTGTGGCAAGGGGGAAACAGAGATTGACCCTGCTTAGAATGATCTCAAGGCATCAAGGATTAGTTTCTTTTTTTTTTTTTAAAGGTTAATTCATTTATTTATTTGACAGAGAGAGAGAGGGAGAGAGAACACATGCACAAGAAGGGGGAGTGGCAGGCAGAGGGAGAAGCCGGGACCCCACTAAGCAGAGAGCCTGATGACATGGGGCTCCATCCCAGGACTCTGTAATCATGACATGAGCCAAAGGCAGACACTTAACCGACTGAGCCACCCAGGTGCCCCAAAGATTAGTTTCTTTGAGGCAACAACTCGACTGTGTTTAATATTATTACTGGCACATGGCCCATCGCAGGAACTCAATTAGAGAAGGATCAATCCACTCAGTCAACAAATATGCACTAAGTTCCTGTTATTTTGAAGCATTGTGCTAAGGTGCTTTCAATAAAGGATGGATAAGCCAAAGGATGCCTCTACCTTTAAGGAGTTTACATTCCAGTGAGAGAAGACCAATGAGAGATAGAGAAACAATTCCACAAGCTATTATCAGATTGTGATGAGCTCTATGAATGAAATCAGCAGGGTGATATGTCTGAGAGGGTTGGGTATAACTTAAAAGAGAATACTTGTAAATGCCTCTTGGAAGAGGTGACATTTGAGCAAAGACCTGAAGAGTAAAGAAGTAGTAGTCTTGTAAAAATTGTGCAAGAGGATTCCAAGCTTTAAACAGGGACATTCCTGAGAAAAAGAAAGCAGGAACAAATGAAAGAAGGAATAAAAGATTTAACTGAAAAATGCAGATGCACTCAATGTTCATGGTGTAGCCTTTAGAGAAGGACCCCTTTCTAAGTTTCAAGATACTAATTTTCTCACCTTAGCTCTATTTTAAACATTGCATTTCATTTACAAGTTTACTTTTGCCCTTAATTAAAGATTCCATACCTCTGTTTCTCTTTTTCACTTAGAATAGTTTCTGTACCTCAGTAAAGTTTCTGTGACTCAGTTTCTCTTTCTAAGCATAGAAAAAAAATACTGGTCTCACTTACCTTCAAAGGGTTATATGGGGATTGCAGAAGGTAGTATATGTGAATGCATTTAGAAAATATAAATATGGCTATAGAATGCATAAAAGTGAAACCTACCATGAGTAATAATAACTCTTCTCCCTTTTTACACTCCCTAAAATGGTCTTTCATTACTTTTTCTCCCAAAATCTGGGCAGATATGGTCCAGAAGAACAGAATCTTTGCAAGTTAATGCATCTCCTAAAAAGCTTAGTGATCCTGATAATTGGCAATGATGAGAATAGATGCTTTCCCAACTCTGTTCAAAAGAAGTCTCTCAGAGACCATTGATTTCATTTCTCATTGTCACTTACAGTCTCATTAGCATGTCCCTTTACCCATCAACTTCCTTGATATGCCATGACAACAGAATAATTTACAGCAATCCTTTGTCTGACTCGCAATGAATTCAAATTCACTGGAGGCATTTCATTTAGCACTCTGTCAAAACACTTTTGGAAACAGAACTGTCTTCATCTGACCCCAAATTCTTCCATATCCCATTACATTACTAATGACACTTTTCCCCTGTAAATCCTTTTAATCTTTGGCAAAGTACTTTCAGATTCATTGATTTATTTGTTCGATTCAATGCAGGCTTACTGTGTGCAAAGCACAGGGTTGGGGCAGGGAGAAACAACAAAGAAAGTATTGTCCTGCTTAAGGGGAATCTAACTAGCAAAAGCTGAAGCAGAAGTACTGAGCAGTGGTATTGACAATGATTCTCAAAGTGTGGTCCCCAGAAAAGTAGCAAACACACCATTTGACATTATAAGAAATGGGTTAGAAAGGCAGTGTCTTGGGACCCAACACAGACTAACTGAATCAGAAACATGAAGAGTAGGAGGCACCAGTGACTTGGGTTTTAATAAGCCCCCAAGATGACTACAATGCTCATAAAATCCAAGAAACACTGAATTACAGAATAATATCTTCCGAAGTGAAAAGTGAAACAATGTACTCAGGTTTGGAATTCCCTTCAGAAACTGGGTTACAATAGTTAGAAGACCATTAACTTTCAAACAGAAGTGATTTTGCTCCCTAGGGGATGTTTGACAATGTCTGGCGACATTTTTAATTGTCACTACTGGGGAAGGAAGTGCTCTTGCATCCAAAGAAGAGGCCAGAGATGCTGCTAAACATCCTATAATGGAGAACAGTCTTCAAAAACAAAGAATTATCTAGTTTAAAATATCAAGAATGCCAAACTAAGATACTCTGAAATAGAGTTACAGCAAGGGGGTTGTGGGAACAGAGAAGAAATGATTAATTTGTAAGACAGTAATTCAGAAACCCAAGGATAAATCAGGGGGAGGTGGTTCTTAGGCCAAACCTCAAAAGAGCAGAAGATTTCTACCAGAGTAAGAGAAGGTAGTGGGAGGTGAATGTAGGGAGAGTGGAAGAATGGAAGTTTGAAATGGGAATTCTAGGTTGAGAAAACCCCTGAAGAAAAACCAGGTAAGTAGCAAAGGATGTAATTCTAACTCTGTTAGTCAAGCACACCCCCTTACCCAATCCCCTTCATATATGTCTCTGGACCATTTTTCCTCCTCCTTCCATAGGGACAATATATATTTGGATTTTCCCATGTTAGCACTTGTCTTGCTTAATTAAAGATTCGGCTACACACCTATTTCAGCAGCATGAAGTGTCTGCATTATCACAGCCTTATATTTGAAAGTTATATTGCTATAAATATATTTGCTATATTTCAAAATACTTATTTTATCTCACTTGAGGGCAATCAGTATTAGCCATTAGTTTAGGAGTATGAGACCCGAGATTCAAAATGATCCAGTTTGGATCATGGTTCTTTGTAACTTGGGAATATGAGTTGTTATAAGGATCAAATGAGATAATGCATGGAAAGAAACTAACATAGTGACTGGCACAGTAACAGCTTAATATATCTTAACTGCTATTAACAAAATACTTGTGAGACTGTATTTCACCCCAATGCTCTCAGGGAAATAATGGATTTTCCTATTACACATGAAAAGAAACCAAAGCTCTGACAGAATAAGCAGCTGATCCTGGAGAACAAAACAGGCTTTTGTGGCTCTAGACCCTTAGTCTCAGTAAGCTTGGGGCTTTCTATTTCAGGTGGTCAGGCACAAACACATACTCAGCATAATTATTCAAACAAAGACTGGGATCCCAAGTAGCTTAAAATTATATCATTTACTTAAGAACACATATTGGGCAATCAAGCTAGAAAGTGCAAGTGGCTTTCTCTAAGGCAATGATGAAAAGATGGCAGGGAATGGGGAGGCTTTATACTGGGGGATACTGTTTAGATATAATTATTTTACCAACACTACCTGAACTTCACCTTGTGTCTGGAACTATAGTGGCTATTGGGCATACTCAAGGAATTCAGAGTCTAGTTAGATACAGAGTTAGGCACAGGATGCTGTGGGAACAGGGAAAGGTCATCTAACCTGCCTGAAAGTGTTGATCTGGTTGGAAACCATGTCCCAAAGGCATTACAGTTGAGCTTAGGAAAATGGCAATTACATGAAGAAGTGGCGTGTGGCTGCAGAGAGATTCTGTTTAGACCCACCTCATCTTCAGTGCTTTTCTGTGAACTTCTCCAAGATGTACAGAAGGAGACTATGGGCCCAAACTTTACAGTTTGGAAATGCCCCTTCAAGTCCACACTTGCTACAACCTCCAGAAAGTAAATGGCAGAAAGGTCACCCTCGTGATCTTTGAATTCTTATAAACATTATCTTATAGTATCTTATAAACATAAAGTATGAATTCTTATAAACATTAAAATAAGGATTAGAGTTAGTGCACACAACTTTTAATATATGTTCTGGATGACATTCATTTGTACAAATGTTTGTAAAGTGAAATCAAGTAAATTTCTGCCTTAATAGATAAATACATAACTGATGTTTGCTATGGTCACATTTTTTTAATACATAAAAATAGCAAGATGTCCACAGGGAAAGGATATGGGGAAACTGGATTCCAGTCTAAAGCCTATAAACTGTGTGGCCTTAGGCAAGTCCTGCTCTGGGTTCCAGTGTCCTGTTCCATAAAAAGAGGAACCTATGATTTCATATTCTCTCAGCAATATGTAATTTTGCATGAAGTTAGATGTAATATTTTATGATCCTAGAAACAGAGTTAATTTCTTTTCTTCCCTCTTGCTCTGTTTCCATTCCCCTCTTCCTAAATAGCATTTTCATCTAAGCATATGAATTTTTGGATAATGTTTTAGACAAAAATACTGAGTGTCTGAAAATTATGCCCATTCAGAACTTCTCCACATTAATTTATAAAATAATTTGATTGTTATATATGTTTCCTTCCTTCCTTCCTTCATTCATTCATACAGCTGTGAGTCCCTGAAGCTATGCTATATTGACAGAGTTCTGGTTCTTTCAATTATGTTTTTTTATCTATGCATGTGCTATCTGTGTTAGTATATGAAGGGGATGCTGCATAAGGAGCAGAGATCTTCCTCCCAGTAGTGCTGGTCTCTTTCACTCATGGTTGTCCTCATGCCAAAATGACAGTCTTGCACCCACAGGCCTGGGCCTGCCTCTTGCCACCTGTCAACCTCCTTCTCCTACAGGCCCAGGAATTTCTCTCACTGAATCTGGCATCTTATTTTGCTGGTAAATGAATGCAATGGAAGGATTTACCACAGCAGCCTCCTGCACAGGTCTCTCCAAAGACTCCCCCATAGGCTCTCCAGTCCAGAGAGCTACCCTCAACAAAATTATTATTTTGAAATAGAAATTGTTCTGTTTAAAGACAGATGATCCTAAAAGGTGGTATAATGGAAAAGAAAATGGATGCTATAATGCTGTACTATACACACACAGGCATATATACACACATTCACATGCATACACACAGCAGCTTTCTGCTACATGAGAACAAAAGGCAACACGGGCATTTTCTATGTGTGTAATTGTCACTATAATAGCATTTGTATTTGAAAGACAACGTAAAATGTCTTATGCCTGAGTGGTGACTCAGCTTCTATCTACCTAGATTTATTTTTATACAAAGAGCAAATGGAAATCAAGATGAAATGTTTGAGCAAACCTTATTGCTTTCGAAAAATCATTCAAACAATGGTTTGATCTTATCCTCTATTTCAAATCTTCTAAAATATTTTGTCTCCATCCTAGGCTTGTCTGAGACTGAACACCGAAGGAAAAAATTCCTCAGCAAGGGGAAAAAAATAACTAATTCCTCACTTCTAAATATTGAACAATGACAAATATTAAAACTATTTTCCACATCTTCTTACATTTTCATCTTTATATCTCCTCAGAAATACTGTCTTTGAAGAGAATGACAGTCAGAAAAGGGATTAAAGAGCACATTTCTTTCTGACTACTGATGTTCATGTCAGCAAGAGACTATATAGTGTTGTATAAATCAGCTGTTGGTTTGAGTTATGGGAAGGAGTTGGTCTTGTTTATATATCTTAGATACCAATAAAATGGTTAAAAGGAGGCAATCAAAGTCAACATTACGGTGATAATATACTTGCCACAGTCTCTTCCAGCCCCTATGCTATCTATTCCCCTTTCCCTCTCAAACACATAAGAAAACAAACCACAAATAAAGCCTCTGAAGCCACAAAGTTTTCTACTTGTCTCCCCCTCTAAGCCATCAATCCTTCCCCCAATATTCACAATATAAGCCCTGGGAAGACATCCAAGACCTAACAAAAGAACCAGAAGGAAAGAGTTTTATGTTTAAAGTAGAAAACTACAGAATCACTGCAAACATTAAAACAGGACTATTCAAGAGAGGGCCAGGCTCAGCCAAAGAGAAATCCTCAATTTAGCTTTTAGCTTTCACAGAAAGCATTGGGTGAAGACAAAAGAGAAAATCAAAGATAAAGAGAATGAGAAAGCAAGTATATTTCTTTGAAACCCTGGCCCTACTCCTCCAGGCTAGTTTATCAGGGTAGAAATTGTGATTGGAAACTAAGACTCATTGACTGTATAGTAATAAATAATGGAAAACTGTCCAAAGCAGTGTGCCTCCAAATTTAGATTTACCAGTACCACTTTCTTGATTTGGTTTTCTTTACATACTATCCATATTACCATTTTTAAAAGTGGGCTCATCCTTCTTATTGGATTGATTTAAATAAATATATTTAAAGGACACTTTGGATCTTCATAAACCTCATTACTTTAAAGGCAAAACCAGCATCATTCTGGTATAAATTAAAGATAATTATAAAACTGAAGGCAATGAAAGGAAAATGGTGTTCAGAGAGTCTAGTCTGTATGGGCACAGAGAACTCTGAGCCTCAGGTCCCAGTCTTTAAAGATCAGTCATCCTTTGTCACCAGAGATGTACTGGTCATTCCTTAACAACCATGGAGGGAGGATGACCGGTAGTGTTTTATGATTTCTGTGGTGGTAAATACTCCCACCATGGACAATTTTAAGGTCTCAAAGTGACATTAGTGAACATGGATAAGAGAAGAGGCAAAGCATCAGCTCTCATGACATCTATAAGGCAGCTTCAACATAACTGCCGTGAAGTAATCAGAAGTGCCAAAAGAGTAACATTTTCCTTATTACTGGTTTCCACGTAATTTAATTCCATTATAGTTTTATGCCCCAAATTATATTACCCTATCATTATGCTATTTATACCCACTTTGGAAAACAGAAGTCTTAGGTGACCGGCCAGGCTCTACCTCTTTTTTTTTTTTTAAATGTAGGCGCTTCAGTGGTAACGTCTTTATTTCAAAGCCTGATTCCACAGTTAAGGTTGTATGTCATACTTTTTCCACCTTCTCTGATATACTAAAGATCCATCTGTAGAAAGTACATAATAAATATAAATATGAATGCCATAGGAATAAGCATCCGTTTTTGTGAAATATAAAATAAACACAAACTAAAAGAGAAAATATTCTAACATCTTTAATCTTAACTTTTCTATGAGAAACAAATGGGGGGGTTTGTTCTCTAAATTTATCAGAAATTTTCAAAATGTTGACATGAGAAAAAAGTTTTCAGACAAAAAAAAAATATGTACATATTTTATCCTCATTCAATTCCCCCACTTACATTGTGCATCCTCTTTAAGCTTCTTTGTACCCTTCCCACTACTTTTTCTATTGTTCTCAGACAGAAAGTGAATTTTAGGAGAGTTTTGTTTATTTAGATGAATCCTAATGGCATTTTCAGGCAGCAGAGATACAGGCACCAAATGACACAGCTGAGAATAATGAAGCTCTTACATTAAATCAAAAGACTCATGATTTCAGCTCAACAATGCAGATTCAGCAACTAAGACCTTGAAAGCATCTATATGGAATTCAAATGTGTAAAAGCAGAGATAGAAAATGTCCTGAATCTCTTCAGAATGCCACATCAAATCAAATAAGAAGAAAGTTACTAGATTTTTAAGAATTTGATGTTCTTCTAATGGATAAAGATTCAATGGCATCCAGAAATGAGATGTGAACATTCAGAATATAGTAGGGTGAAACTCTGTCCTGTCACTTCCATTTTATGAATTTATGTAGAGATTAAATTATTATAGCCTGCTTCAGTTCCCAACCAGTTCCTCAGGAATAGAGGAGAAATTTAAGGGTGATTTAAGGGAGTATTTACATCGACAGAGAGAAGGCATAATTTGTCAGGGGAGCCTCTTATACTTCCTTATTCTCCATAATGTTCAACTGAGCTGACATTTTAGCAAACTGAAAGGCTTAACTGTTTAAAAAGAGAGGTTCGGCTTTCAAAAAATGGGTAAAAGGGTTGTGAATAATGCCTTGCTTCCTCACTTACCAACTCCCTATCTATGGTAGGGATAACCTGGTTTCAAGCTGGAATCCACAAGACCCATGGATCACATCTCCACAATATTCCCCTCCACAGAATATCCCCACATCAGCATGATTTTCAAGTGCCTGAAGATGATATTCAAGGCCACAGTGATCTGGTCTCTGCCTACCCCTCTAGCATCATCACTTCCCATTCTTCCCTTGAATTGCACCCTATAACAGAGCTCTTTTTCTTTTCCTGCCTCAGTATATGTGCTTGTCTGCAAGGCTCTGCTCTTTCTCCTCCCCCTCTACTCCAATTAATAATAATAATAATAAATAGTAGCTTATATTTATACTACACTTACTATACTCTAGGTACTATTCTAATTATTTCACTTAGTCATCAATCAACACTGACAGGCATGGACTATTACAATCACCATTTTAAAGAGGTTAAATAAACTTGCCCATGGTCATGCCATTAGTATGTTTTAGATTCTGGGATTCAAAACTACTGATTCACCACTAGACAATATTCTCAGTATTTTCCCTCATTAAGTGCAACCCATCTCTTCAGACTCAGAGTCACCAACTCCAGCAAGATTTCCCCTTTTCCACTCTCCACCTTAGAGTATATGTTCTTCCTCTTGGCTCATGTATATCTCTCTAAACTTCATTTGCCACATTCTACTATAATTAATCATTCATGTATCTCTCTACGCTTGTAGATTATCAGTGACCATGGCTCATTTATTTTTATATTCCAATGCCTGCCATCCAATAAATGTAAGTTGAATATAAATGTAAATAAGTATTTCACATCACAGCAAAATATCAGAGGCTTATAAGGCACTTCAGAATATATTTACATGTCATTCTGTTCCACTCTCTTCTATACAAATATCCACTGTATTGCATACACCCAGAGCTTAAGTAAATATTTGTGAAGTGAATAAAAAGGTCGGTGATGGGATTTTAGTGGAAACTAAAATCTTTGTAGTAAATATTCAGACTGTTCTAAAATAAAGAAATAAAGTATCGAAATAAATCAAGACAGATGAGAGTCTCTGGGTTAGATATATCTTGCATACAAATTAAATATTTGGAGGATTTATTAACTGGTCTGTGCAAATGGGCAGCATTCAACAGTTCTACCATTTTTGTGTGAATTCTTCCAGATACAATCTAAGCCTACACCAGGACCTAAATGGTGATATAACCAAGCTATATCATAAGACTGAATTCAGTGTCTTACTATTCAACATTTTAAAATAGTCCTAAATATTGCAACAAATGTCTGAGTGACTATTCTCATACATATGCCTTTCTGTATTATTAAATTTTAGAGTTCATGAAGAAAAGCCACTCTAAGAAAAGTCTACATCACTCCAAAACAATAAGGCTTCCATGTTTTCAAGTATGTTTTCATTTATATCTTTTTTATATTTCACCCAATTTTCTCCATGGAACTGATCAAGTGATCTATCCTTTCTTCTCTGATAGTCACTCCATTTTTGATATATAAAAAATCCCCTACTTGTTTGGTTCTATATAGGGACTCTGTTCTGCTCCAATAATGCATCTGACATTACTTCAGTTGGATAATATCTGAAGTGTGATTTGGAGAGTTAATTCTCACATCTTTCTAGTCATTGTCTTTAGAAATTTTCTATTACCTCATGACTTTTTTCTGTGATCTTTGGTATACCCAGAGAGAAAAAAATCCTGCTGGTATATTAATTGGAATTGCATTAAATGTACAGACTAATTTAGGGCAAACTGAAATCTTCATTGCATAGTCTACCTATCTGGGATCAGTATGCCTTTCCCCCTGTTCAAGTTTCCTTTTAGGTATCAGTAACATTTACAGTTTCTTCAATAAATATGCTTTCGATATTTTTTTTTTTTTTTGGTTTATCCATAGGTATTTTATCTTTCCAACAGAAATGGAATCTCTTCTGCCACTTTAAAATACAGCTGTTTGCATACAGCAAGGCTACTGATTTTTTAATATTAATTTTGTTCTCAGTCATTTTACTGAATTCTCTCATTTGGTATAAGTTCCCAGCTGATTTCCTTATGCTTTTCAGGCCTACTGTATTTCTTGCAAATAATGAAAATACTGTCCTCTTCTCTACAATTTTTAATGACACATTTATATTTCTAACAGGTGCCATCCTTGTTTTTATCGTAAGTTCAATGGAAAGTTACAATATTTTCCAATTTGGCCAAATAAAGACTTTGGAGGAAGACATATTTGCATATATTAATTCTAGATTTTGAATTGCATGTTCAAAATATTGATTTTTCATTCCACCTATTTACAATGTAAGTGTTTAAGATTATATATTTTTCTCTGAGCACTCATTCAGTTCCATGTCATATGTTCCATTATGTATTATTTTCTTTACCAATTTTTATATACCCTGAAATTTTTACTTTGATTTATTTGCTAAACCAACATTCAGGTAACATGCTCACCTGATCTCTTTTTCTCTTCATTCATCTCCATCTATCAAATCTTTGCCAGCTATTCTTTTTATTCTTTTTTTTTGTCCTTCTCTCTTCCCCTTGCTTTCTCTCATTTATTTTACCAGGTCATCAGGCATGATTTACAATTTTGATCCTAATTTCTGGTTTTGTTGCATTGGGATTAGATATCGTTGTCTGTGATATTTCTATATTTTGTAATTTATTCTTTTAGTAAATATTTAATTGGCACAGGGAAATTATGTTCATTATCTTTCAGGGTATAGATCCTGAGAGATTTAAGTTACTCTATCTACTTCAATTTCCCATTTAGATTTCTGTGAATTTACCGTTCGTATACTTGATCTTTCATGGCCTGAGATGAGTATACAATGCTCCTATGAGCAATGTGTTTTGACTGATATTCCATTGATTTACCGTACTTTTTTGTTATGAATTGTATTAATTGGAATTTTGTTTCCCTGGTGTATTGTTAGGGCTGCCATAACAAAGTACCACAAACATGGTCATTTAGAACAAAGTAAGTGTATTGCCTTTCAGTTTGGGAGTTTAGAAGTCCAAGATCAAGGTGTCAGCAAGGCCACACTTTCTCTGAAGATTCTAGGATCCACCTTCTGGTAGTTGCTGGCAATTTTTTGTGTTCCTTGATTTGCGGCAGCATAACTCCAATCTCTGCCCTCCATCTTCACATATCTGTCTTCTCTCTATGTGTCTCTGTCCAAATTTCTCTCATACAGGAATACCAGTCATTGGATTAGAGTCCACCAGAACCCATTAGGCCTTCATCCTAACTTGATTACACCTAAAAGACCTTATTTCCAATGAATAAGGTCACATTCACAGGTACCATGGTTAAGACTTACATGTCTTCCTGAGGGACATGATTCAACCTACAATACCTCCTTTATCACATTCAGCGCTTTTTGCCCTGATTTATATTTGTCTATGTTAAGAACATAAATCTTGCTTTTTATATGTGTGGGTTCCAACATACTGTTACAGTCCTTCTATTTTTAATCTTTCTGTTTTGGATTTATCACACACATACAGTATCACTTTGCTTGTGTTTTGTAATACAGTCTAAGACTCTTTTCTTTCCATAAGTGTATCTCATTTATATTAAAATATATTATTTATATTCATTCCAGCATCATATTTCATGTTACGTTTTCTCTTTTATTGCTTTATTTTTTCTGTGTTCTGTATATTTCTTTGCTTGGTTGTGCGTGACTTGGGTAGCTTAACTATGCTTCAGAAACTTTCTTTTCCCTTTTGGGTCATTTCAATGTTTTATTTTATATCTAAAATATTATTTTGTACACCTGATCTTCTGTTTTATAGACACTAGGAACAATGATGGATTACTATCTCCAATTCCTTTTCTCCAAGACCAGTTTAGTAGGTATCACTATAGTCATTAGTTGTTCTAATGCTTACTCTTCACCTGAAACTATACTCAAATACCAACTGTCCTAATTATCAGCTATACATGATTTTTTTAAGACAGGGAATACTTTATTCAAAACCGTAAGAGAAATGGATAGCTTGGATCTGTTAGAAAATATGCTTTAAAGCATAGGTCAGTAATTGTATATGAGAGTATACACTGGTACACACAAATTAAATGATTAGAACATAACTTTCCAATGTTTACAACAGAATAAGCTTCCCTGCAAAAGCAGCAATGTTATGACTTTTTTTACAGATTTTATTTATTTATTTGAGAGAGACAGAGCACAAGCGGGGTGAGGGGCAGAGGGAGAAGGAGACTCCCCACCAAGCAGGGTGTCTGATGCGGGGCTCAATCCCGACACCTTGGGACCAAGACCCAAACCAAAGGTAGACACTTAACGAACTGAGGCACCCAGGGGCCCCTGTTACGACATTTTTTTTTTAAAGATTTTATTTATTTATTCATGAGCGAGAGAGTGAGAGACAGAGAGAGAAAGGCAGAGGCAGAGGGAGAAGGAGGCTCCCCGAGTAGCAGGGAGTCTGATGCGAGACTCAATCCGTGGACCCTGGGATCATGACCTGAGCTGAAGGCAGATGCTCAACCAACTGCCCCACACAGGCACCCCATGTTATGACATTTTTAATATTCCTGTCCTTCTTCTTCATGCTCTCTTTCAACAGAATCCACACCAACCTCCTCATAATCCCTCTCAAGGGCAGCCTCACAGACCTCAGAAAACTCTCTTTCTTCCATACCCTCACCTACATACCAGTGAACAAAGGCACACTTGGCATACATCAGGTCAGACTTGTGGTTCGGGTGAGCCCAGGCTTCAGCAACACCTGTGGTGTGCTGGTCAGCATGCACACAGCTCCCTGTACTGCGGCAAGTTCTCCACCAGGTACCATGGTGGGAGGCCGGTAATTAATGCCAATCTGAAGCCAATGGGGCACAAGTCCATAAACTGAATGGTACACATGGTCTTGATGGTGGCAATGGCAGCATTGACATCTTTGGGAACCATGTTGCCAGGGTATAACAGGCAGAAAGCCATGTATTTACCATAGCAAAGGTCACATTTCCCCATCTGGTTGACCGGTTCAAAGTATGCACTGGTGATTTCTGCTACAGAAAGCTGTTCATGGTAGGCTTTCTCAGCAGAGATGACAGAAGCATATGTGGCCAGAGGGAAGTGGATGCAGGGACAGGAGACTAGGTTGGTCTGGAATTGTCAGAACAACATTCAGAACTCCAACAAATCCGAGGGAAGCAGTGATGGAGGACACAATTTGACCTATCAACCAATTTAGGTTAGTGGAGGCTGTGTGTTCAATATCGAGGTTTCTATCATAGATGTCATATATGGCCTGAATGTCTACCATGGAGGCACAATCAGAATGCTCCAAGGTGGTGTGGGTAGTGACGGTGGAGTTGTAGGACTCAACTACAGCTGTGGAAACCTGGAGGGCTGAGTAAATGGAGAACTCCAGCTTGGATTTCTTGCTATAATCGACAGAGACATTCCATTGGCAGGGAGGTGAACCTGAAACCAGTTGCCCCTCCAAAGCTGTAGAAAGCCAAGAAACACTGAAGAACTGTGCACCTGTCAGCCAGTTTCTGAATCCTGTCCAAGACAAGGTCAACGATCTTGCCAATGGTGTAGTAACCCTGGGCACAGTTCTTGGCAGCATCTCCCTTGCCTGTGATGAGCTGTTCAGGGTGGAAGAGCTGGCAGTAGGTGCCAGTGCGAACTTAATAATGTCTGTGGGTTCCAGTTCTACAAACACTGCCCTGGGCACATGCTTGCCAGCACTGATTTCATCAAAGAAGGTGTTGAAAGAGCCTTCTTCACCAATCGTCTTGTCACTTGGCATCTGACCATCGGGCTGGATGACGTGTTCCAGGCAATAGAGCTCCCAGCAGACATCACCAATCTGAACACCAGCCTGGCTAACATGTATGGAGATGCATTCACTCATGGTTGGTGCTTTGTGGCTGCCAAGCAGATGGTGGAGAGGAAGGGAAGAGGTTGTTGCTTCTTACAGCAAGACTCTTGGGTGGTTGATGTAAGAGAACCTGCCAAATGATATTTTTAAACTTTTTTTTTTTAAAGATTTTATTTATTTATTTGACAGAGAGAGAGATCACAAGTAGGCAGAGAGGCAGGCAAAGAGAGAGGGGGAAGCAGGCTCCCTGCTGAGCAGAGAGCCCGATTCGAGGCTTGATCCCAGGACCCTGAGATCATGACCTGAGCCAAAGGCAGAGGCTTTAATCCACTGAGCTACGCAGGCGCACCGATATTTTTAAACTTCTGATTATAAAAGATGAAATAATTGATATTCTTATATAACTAATTCCCCTTCCAACTTCTATGTTACATAGTTTCTTTGTTGTCATTCTATTCATATTATGTATTGAAACTGTGATTCCAAGAGTTGTTCGTTGCTTAGTTTTAAAGTTAATTGCATTTATGCTCACCTCTGTTTTTGTTGTTGTTCTTCTTGTTTTTCTTTATTTGGTTCGTTGTTGTTGTTTTTTGCCATGATGGATATATAATAAATTCTCATATTACTTGCATAATCAAAAGTACGTGCGCTTATTTTTGTTGTTGTTGTTGTTTAAAGTAGCCTCCACACCCAGCATGATGCCCAACACAGAGCTTGAACTCAGGACCCTGAGATCAAGACCTGAGCTGAGATCAAGAATCAGACACTTAACTGACTGAGCCACCCAGGTGTCCCTTGCTCTTGCCTTTTTGCTTTAACAAACTGTCTAGATATAACATTTTGCTGACACTTTATTTTCTGGATGACTATGCATTTATCCTACCATTGTTTTCTAATGTTGGGAACTTTAAGGGCAGCCTGATATCTCCCCTTGTAAGTTATCTGATCTTTGGCTGGAATGCTCAAAGAATTATATACTTATCTTTAAAACTTATAACTTGACAAGGTCGTGTTTCAGTTTTACACACACCTTACTGATTTTTTCTTTAGTTGTGATATGCTTTCAAATCCCGCTTTATTCCTAGAATGTATCCTTAAATAGTGTTTTAGATATGTTTTCAGTTTCCACCTTGGTGGGAGGTTATTTTATTCAAGGATGCTATGTACATTGATACTCCTTTGTTTCCAGTAGCTCTATTAAATCTACCATCAGTTCCTTGTCTGTGTGTTTACTTTCCTCAATCTGTTTTCTCTTCTATATTTTTATTGTGTTTTAAACAATCCCTGAGGTTTTGTTTGCTTGAATTTGTTTTGCTTTCAGAGAGTATCTTCATTTATGTGATAATTTCATTCTTCACTTACTTCCTAAGCTCTGCCAACTTAGTTTCACCTGTTTCTGATGAACATAATTATAATTTCTTACTAGAAATCTTATCTCTGCCTCATTTTTTTTAATTTAGGATTGTTTCTTTCAATTATTTGAGTCCATGGCAATAAGTTTGCTTGCAATATTCATCCACCCCAGAGCAACATTTTTCTGAAGTACATTCTCTGTTTGCCTTCTGCTTTTCTGGATCCATTCTTCCTTGTCTCCATCCCCTTCCCCAACCCCCCAGCCCACCCCTATCCCTAATCTTTGCATAAATATGCTGGTTCCTTTTGCAATATTGTTTACTTTTAAGTAGATGAGTCTTTGTAGCAAGCTGTGCATTTTGATCCTTTGTTAAAATTACTGCTGTTCCAGCCCCTTGGTCTGTACAAGATTTGGGAATTGATATCTTCCTAAGTTTTACTGCATTCTGCTGTAAGAGTGATTTTCTTCATGGGGCATCTGCATGGCTCAGTTGGTTAAGCTTCTGCCTTTTGCTCAGGTCATGATCGCAGGGTCCTGGGATGGAGCCCCATGGTCAAACTCCATGCTCAGGGGGGAGTCTGGTTCTCCCTCTTCTTCTGCCCCTCCCCCTCACTCATGCTCTCTCTCTCTCTCTCTCTCAAATAAATAAATAAAATATTTTTTAAAAAAGAGTGATTTTCTTCAGTGCCTTCTGGCATCGCATCAGATCCTTTCTTCCCATGACACTCCTTCCTAATCATTTATGATTTTTGTGATTTGAAGTGCTTAGGTATCCGTTAGTTTGTTTTTTGTTAGTCTCTTTTGTTTCTGGAGTTGTTTCAGATAAAAGCAACAGAGGTATCCTCACTATATCACTGAATATATTATCTTATTGATGCCCTATGTCAAATGCCCAAAACACCTAACTGAGTGCCAACTCTAAGCCAGCCACTCCTTTAGCTACTGGTAGCAGAGCAGTAGGAGAAAACAAACCAACAAACCAACAAAACTGACACATATCCCTTATCCCTGCCCCTATGAACTAAGAATTGCTAATTAACATAAATTAAAAAATCACTTAATTACATGAGGTCTTCTGCTCTCCATGTATTTTACTTGGCTTGCATAAAATATAATTCCAGTAAAGAATAATTTACAAACACATCCATACAAAGACTAGTCTATCACGGGGCACCTGGGTGGCTCAATGGGTTAAACCCTCTGCCTTGGGCTCAGGTCATGATCTCAGGGTTCTGGGATTGAGCCCCACAAGGGGCTCTCTGCTCAGTGGGGAGCCTGCTTCCCCCTCTCTCTGCCTGCCTCTCTGCCTACTTGTGGTCTCTCTCTCTCTGTCCAATAAATAAATAAAATCTTTAAAATAAATAAATAAAAATACTGTAATAGCTTCCAAATTAATATCCCGGGCTCCAGTTTCATCTCCCCAAAATCCATCTTTGAAATAAAAGCCAGAAATACATTATCATACAACACATTTCTCTGTTTAAAACTACATTTAAAATAATTTTGAAAATTGTGTTATTTCTTCCTGAGGGAAGAATCATAAAATAGGAGATAAACAGCAAATTAATATATATATATATATATATATATATATATATATATGTGTGTGTGTGTGTGTGTGTGTATGTGTATATATATATATTTTTTTTTTTTTTTTTTTAAAGAAGAAACATAGGGGCATCTGGGTGGCTCAGTCAGTTAAGTGTCTGCCTTCAAAAAAAAAAAAAAAAAAGTGTCTGCCTTCAGCTCAGGTCATGATCTCAGGGTCCTGGGATTGAGCCCTGAGCCAGGCTTCCTGCTCAGTGAGTCTGCTTCTCCCTCTTCCTCTGTCCCTCCCCCGTTCACACTCTTTCTCTCTCAAAAAAATAAAATCTTTTAAAAAAAGAAGAAATATATTCAAGCATCCTGTATTTAAATAGTTATAATATGACTCTTCTAATTTTTTCATACGAGATATTAATGCACTCTGATTTGTCGCCTGTAAAAGCTCCAGGATACAAAAACCTACTTCAGATTTCCCTATCATGACTTTAAAAATGTTTATTTCCCTGTTATTTTAATTTTTCTGCCAGTTCAAAAAATGGAAGAAAGGGCTGGCTAGAACTCAAGACTGTGTGTTGAACTACCTGGCTTCATCTAGAAATTTCCTTGTAGTTCTCTGAACTCAGTTTTGCTAATGCCTCTCATGAGGGTCAAGCCTGACCCAAGCACCAGGGATACAAGTAAATGTCCCTAGTAATTCAACATTAGTGATTTTCTCCTGCCTTTTTTTTTTTTCCCTTTCAAAGAACACTAAAGGTGATTTTTGTTTGTTTGCTTTTGTTTCTGAGACTATTACATCAGTAGTGACCCTTGAAAGTAATTCTCTTTCTACTAAAATTTAAAAAAATATATATGGAAGTGATTTTTGACAGAAAATGATGCCATGTGGAAGTCTGTCCTCGAGAGCAGATAACAGATAAATTTCCCCAAGAATGAACCTGAATATTTTATATAAATTGACTTCAGGCTATTTATTTTTTTTCTATTGACTTGCATTATCTTCATGCTAGGCTATTAAGAAGTTAATAATAATGTTAATGGGTTTATTATCTTCTATTTCATTTTAAAATATTTATTTTTATATATTATTTTTGTTTTTAAATAATACTTTATTATTTTGAGTGCTTACAAAGTGTTTAATTATTGTGTTACATGCCATATAAACATTGATTCATTCACCCTTGTAATCAAAATAATTAGCCTCATTTTAGAGATAAAAAAGTCAAGGCTTAGAGGAAACAAATAACTTCTTCATTGTTATATAGTTATAGTTACTAATGGCAGAACCAAAGTTCAAATCCAAGTCTGTCAAATGCCCAACCTGACAGCCCCAGCCTTCATCTTATACCACCTCTGTTCTAGTTCCAGACATTCTCATTCTGAAAACTGGGAAGAAATGTGAATCCTCAGACCCATTTCCAGGGTTTGTGACAGGGCAGGCTGGGGATGGAGCCCAGGGATCTGTGGCCTCCAGGTAATTCTCTTCTGTATCACTGCTTTAGGAAATCTCTTTACTAAAAGAAACACTATAATTTAAAAAGTTTCATACTGTTACTACTAATGATTTCATTTTTCAACTAAATTTAAAATAGTCCTTAAAATATAAGAGAAGATAGAAAATCAAAAAATTTCAAAAAACATTATTCCCTTTAACTCCACTACCCAAAGATAGCTATTTTTCATACTTAATATGTTTCCTTCTTTTTTATGTATAAGTATATACTTTTTAATTGTCTCTTCTAAGCCATCTATTCCATATACAATGTTGTATCTTGATTTTCATATTTAATATTGCATTATAAATAGTTGTTATAGTATCATATAGATCCTTATAAAACTTGCATTAGTCAGGGTATTCTAGTTGTACAAAAACATGAACCCAACTGGAAATGGCGTTTATAAAAATGAGAATTTGTTGGTTAATGTACTACACTACAGAAAGAACAGAGGGAAACTAGATTCAGAGACAAAACACCACGAGACTTTTCTGTTTCTATTTTGTCATCTTTCTGCTCCCTGATTGCTCTCTTCTTTCACTGCTTCTTGCTACCTTTTGGGTTTTGCCTCTCAGAATTCCTGTTCCCATGATCTCCATGTGACAAGAATTAGAGGCTCCCATATTAAGAACCCATTGAGCAAAACAGAAATAAATTTCCTGTGCTTATTTTGATATGAAAAACTTCTCTGGCTTTTGTCTTGGGTCATGTGTCCATTCCTCAGGTCAAATGGCATAACCAGTAATAGTAAAGTTTTATGATTCACATAACTTGGTCCCATGCCTAGTCTTTATTTTGTTTTTTTAAGATTTATTTATTATTTTAGTGGGAAGGGCAGAGGGGGAGAGAAAATCATAAGCAGACTCCCCACTGAGTAAGGAGCCTGACATAGGGCTCGATCTCACCACCCATGAGATCATGAGCTGAGCCAAAATTAAGAATTAGATGTTTGACCAACTGAGCCACCCAGGTGCCCCATGTCCCATGCCTACTCTTGAGGCCAGGAGAGAACATTTTATAATACTCCATAACCACAAAATGGAGGACAACTTATTGCTTAACTTTTTCCACATGAAGAAACATATATAGTTTGCCAGAAGCTGCTAAACCAGACGAAGTTTAAGGATTTGATATATTTTTCTTAACTGTTTATGAAAAATATTTTACCAATTAACACTGCTATGAACACTGTCTGAAGGGATATTTAACAATATCCCTGCCTTAATTACATTAATAGTCTAATGTAAATCATCTGGGTATGTATGTATACTATAAAAATAATGCCTAGTCATTAGGGCAGACAATACCCTACAGGACTATGTAGTTTAGTTATTAGATGATTCCCATGTGTATTTTGCTTGTGGATGTTTACATATATGCTTCTTTTTCCTAAACTCTAAAAAGTTATGATATGTGAATTATTCATTAGTGACATCATTTCATCTGGCTTAATTAAGCACAATACAAATATGTGGTAGAAAACTGATAGTTATCATGTAGTATGTTTTATATTACAGTATGATTTTGTGTCATATATGATAATGTATAGCACAGAGAAACAGATTATACATAAAAGAGACAAAGAAAGTCTACTCAGAAAAAAAGATTAAAAAGTATAAAAGTACTTGGTAAAATTAAAAATATCAACAGGTGCTCATACTGTCAAAAACAAACAACAAAAATGTAATTTTTCTGTTCTGTCATGAATTTGTTAGAAGTCTCTGTGTTACCTAATTTACATCCAGTATTCACAGGAAATTATATAACCTACAAATCTAACACTTAGATCAAAATTTGTACACAGCCAAAAAAGAAACTAGAGCTCTAAGAAATTTGGGGGGTATAGGGAAGTTCAAAATGGACCTAGTACAAGTTATGATTTTAAACGAAAGTGAGTTAAAAATATATATGGGCATAGTGGTAAAAGAACAAAGGAATTGACTTGAAAAAAGTTTTCATTCTCCAAATGTTATCTCCATTCTCCATAATAATAATTATAATCAACTGAAAAGTAAGTCAAAGCTGTATAAAGTTTCTATGATAATACATAAGAGAAAACAGTATTAAACTCAAGGTGTAAAATAAACCAGCACCAGCTGCCCATATTTATTTTGCCTTTAATAGCTCAAATACAATATTAATTTTTTAATACATTGACCCTCTCTTTTCAATAATGAGAAAAAGAAGGGATTATTCCAGAAGACCATTGGGCAGCCTTCCCTCTAAAAAACTAATTTGTTAGCCTTGTCAAAAGTGGTTTCAGTAGCATGGGGAGAGTATTGAGAAATGAAGGGGAGAGATGAGCAGAGACAGCAGGTACAGACAATATTTTCAAGGATTTTTATTATAAATCAAGACAGGGAAATGGCTAATAGTTGAAAGAAGTGGGGTTTAAGAGGGACTTTTTTAAACGTGAGAGTTAGGTTTTTTTTGACTGGATGTTGATGGGAGTGCAAAAGGAGTAAAGAATGAATCTTCAGCTTCCCGTGAACGAGCATAGTGAACTGGAGCAACGTATTAATGTTTGCTATACTTGGGCCAAAGAGAAATCCATTCATTATAACAGGAGTGGAGGAAAGTGCAGGGGCAGATTTGGTAAAGGGATGGTGAAGAAGTGGTGGAGGAAGTGACACAGAAGATGGAATAAAATGACTCTTTCTCCATAAAAATGAGTCAGATAAGGAGAGAGAAAATATAAATATGTCCTCTGTGAGAGTAGGAGATCATCAGAAAAATATGATAGAACAGCTAAGGACCCAGTTGAGATCTGTGGGTAGAAATTTAAATGGTATCAGTCAGCAAAGTTGTTCACTGCTCAGATGAATATGCAGTGTAAGTAGAAATCTAGATGCAATGAGGGTTGGGATCTTGCTAAGAGAATACAATAAAGAGAGGTACAAGGGAATTGCAAGTACGTGCAAACAACTGTATTCTGATGGGCCATGGAATCTGTATTGGAAAGGATAGGGGGAAGAAAACAATGAGGGACAATTGCTAAAGCCTTTGATGAAACTTTGTGCAGGTGGAGCAGGTGCTGTAGACAGATTACATGCCCTTAAACAACCAATCAAGCAAAAACAGAGAAGAGTGGCTTTGAGAGGGAGAGACATGGTCTAGCTGCAATTACAGGCAAGGAGGATATCCACTCCACTCCTACATCCTGTGCTGTGAAAGATGAAGGCCACTATAGAGGAATGCAGAGAAAGCAGGGCGACCCAGGGACATCAGGTTTCAGCTAGAGTAAATGTGATTGACAAGACAGCCAAGTTTATCAGTGATGGACACTAAGAGCTATTGGGCACAGTAGAAGGACTAGGGGGCTCTTTAGGGGTGGAAGATTGGATCTAAATAATATTAACCACTTGTAACTTACAAAGTTTCTCAAGGAAGTTGCATTAGGAATGGTATATAATTTTCTTAAATACATTAATTTCACTTTATGCAACAAACGCAATAGGAATAAACCTTACAAGGTTTCTAGAAGAATTGTGGGTTCACAAACAATGCCACTTCACTGTTTAATTAATGCTACCAAGGAATAGGGAAGGACCTGCCTAGTGCAGCCACCTTGAATGTACTAATGGTTGAATGCCATAACTACTTATTCACGAGCCCACAGAATGATTTTTATGAAGAATCTCCATACTGTTTTCAGGAGTGGCTGTACCAGCTTTAATTCCCACCAATAGTGTAAGAAGGTTCCCCTTTCTCTGCATACTCGCCAACATCTGTCGTTTCCTGACTTGTTAATTTTAGCCGTTCTGACTGGTGTGAGGTGGTATCTCGTTGTGGTTTTGATTTGTATTTCCCTGATGCCGAATGATGTCGAGCACTTTTTCATGTGTCTGTTGGCCATTTGGATGTCTTCTTTGGAGAAATGTCTGTTCATGTCCTCAGCCCATTTACTGATTGGATTATCTGTTCTTTGGGTGTTGAGTTTGGTAAGTTCTTTTTTTTTTTTTTTTTTGAGTTTGATAAGTTCTTTATAGATTTTGGATACTACCTATTTATCTGATAAAACATTTGTACATATCTTCTCCCCTTCTGTCACTTGTGTTTAGGTTTTGTCAACCGTTTCCTTTGCTGTGCAAAAGGTTTTATCTTGATAAAGGCTCAACAGTTCATTTTTGCCTTGGTTTCTCTTGCCTTGGAGATGTGTCTGGCAAGAAGTTGCTGCAGCCAAGGTCAGAAAGGTTGCTGCCTGTGTTCTCCTCAAGGATTTTGATGGATTCCTATCTCACTTTGAGGTCTTTCATCCATCTTAGTCTATTTTTGTGTATGGTATAAGGAAATGATCCAGTTTCATTCTTCTACATGTGGCTGTCCAATTTTTCCAACACCATTTGTTGAAGAGACTATCTTTTTTTCATTGGATATTCTTTCCTGCTTTGTCTAAGATTAGTTGGCCATAGAGTTGAGGGTCCATTTCTGGGTTCTCTATTCTGCTCCATTAATCTATGTGTCTGTTTTTGTGCCAGTACCATACTGTCTTGATGATTACATTTTTGTAATACAGCTTGAAGTCTGGAACTGTGATGCCATCAGCTTTGGTCCCCTCTATTCCTACACTATGAAGAGTTTTAATCAAGAAAGGATGTCGTACTTTGTCAAATGCTTTTTATGGATCTATTAAGAGGATCATATGGTTTTTGTACTGTCTTTTATTTACATAGTGAATCACAATGTTTGATTTGTGGGTGGTGAACACCCTTACAGCCAAGGAATAAATCCCACTTGGTTCTGGTGAATAATCCTTTTAATGTACTGTTGGATCCTACTGGCTAGTATTTTGTTGAGAATTTTTGCATTCATGTTCACCACTGATATTGGTCTGCAATCCTTTCTGGTAGGGTCTTTGTCTAGTTTTGGCCTCATAGAAAGAATTTAGAAGTTTTCCTTCCATTTCTATTTTTTGAAACAGCTTCAGAAGGATAGGTATTAATTCTTCTTTAACTGTTTGGTAAAATTCCCTTGGGAAGCCATCCAGCCCTGGACTCTTATTTGTTGGGAGATTTTTGATTGCTGCTTCAATATCCTTGTTGGTTATGGGTCTGTTCAGGTTTTCTATTTCTTTCTGTTTCAGTTTTGGTAGTTTATACATCTCTAGTAATGCATCCATTTCTTCAAGATTGCCTAATTTGTTGGCATATAGTTGTTCATAACATATTCTTAAAATTGTTTATATTTCTTTGGTGTTGGTTGTGATCTCTCCTCTTTCATTCATGATTTTATTTATTTCCATTCTTTTTCTTTTCTTTTTGATAAGTCTGGCCAAAGGTTTATCAATCTTCTTAATTCTTTCAAAGAACCAGCTCCTACTTTCATTGATCTATTCTACTACTCTTTTGGTATCTATTTCATTGATTTCTGCTCTAATCTTTATTAATTCTCTTCTCCTCCTAGGTTTAGGCTTTATTTGCTATTCTTTCTCCAGCTCCTTTAGGTATAAAGCTAGGTTGTGTATTTGAGGCCTTTCTTGTTTCTTGAGAAAGGCTTGCATTGCTATATACTTCTCTCTTAAGACTGCCTTTGCTGCATCCCAAAGATTTTTAACAGTTGTTTTCATTTTCATTATTTTTTTAAATTCTTCTTTAATTTCCTCATTGGCCCATTCATTCTTCAGTAGGATGCTCTTAAGCCTCTACATATTTGAGTTCTTTCTGAGTTTCCTCTTGTGATTGAGTTCCAGTTTCAAAGCACTGTGGTCTGAAAATATGTAGGAAATGATCCCGGTCTCTTGGTACTGGTTAAGACCTGACTTGTGACCCAGGATGTGAGCTATTCTAGAGAATGTTCCATGTGCACTCGAGAAGGATGTGTATTCTGTTGTTTTAGGATAGAATGTTCTGAATATATATGTGAAGTCCATCTGGTCTAATGTGTCATTCAAAGCCCTTGTTTCCTTGATGATCTTCTGCATAGATGATCTCCGTTGCAGTGAGTGGGGTGTTAAAATCCCCTATTGTTATTGTATGATTATCTATGTGTTTAATTTTGTTATTAATTGGTTTATACAGTTGGCTGCTCCCATGTTAGGGGCATAAATATTTACAATTGTTATATCCTCTTATTGGATATACCTTTCAATTATGATATAATGTCCTTCCTCAAATCTTATTATAGTCCTTGGTTTAAAATCTAATTTGTTTGATATAAGAATTGCCACCCCAGCTTACTTTTGATGTCCATTAGCATGATAAATAGTTTTCCATCCCCTCACTTTAAATCTGGATGGGTCCTTAGGTCTAAAATGAGTCTCTTACTGAGAGTATATCAATGGGTTTTGCTTTTTTTATCCAATCTGATACCATGTGTCTTTTGATTGGGGCACTTAGCCCATTTACATTCAGAGTAACTATGGAAAGATATGAATTTAGTGCCATTGTACTACCTGTAAAGTCACTGTTTCTGTATATTGTGTCTGTTCCTTTCTGGTCTCTTACTTTTGGGCTCTCTCTTCACTCAAAGGATCCCTTTTAATATTTCTTGCAGGCAGGGTTTAGTGATCACAAATTCTTTTAGTTTCTGTTTGTCCTTGAATGTTTTAGTCTGTCCTTCTACTTTGAATGATATCCTAACAGGATAAAGTATTCTTGGCTGCATGTTTTTCTCCTTTAGCACTCTGAATATATCATGCCAGCCCTTTCTGGCCTGCCAGGTCTCTGTGGCTAGGCCTGCTGCCAGTCTAGTATTTCTACCCGTATAGGTTACAGACCTCTAGTCCCGAGCTGCTTTCAGGATTTTCTCTGTCTCTGAGATTTGCAAGTTTCACTAGTATATGTCAGGGTGTTGACCTATTTTTATTGAATTTGAGGGGGGTTCTCTGTGCCTCCTGGATTTTGATGTCTGTTTTCTTCCCCAGATTAGGGAAGTTCACTGCTATAATTTGCTCCAATATACCTTCTGCCCCTCTTTCTTTCCTCTTCTTCTGGGATCCCAATTATTCTAAAATTACTTTGCTTTATGGTATCACTTATCTCTCAAATTCTCCCCTCGTGATGTTTATCTCTTTTTCTCAGCTTCTTTATTGTCCATGCTTTTGTCTTCTATATCACTAGTTCTCTCTTCTGCCTCATTTATTCTAACAGTTAGAGCCTCCATCTTTGATTGCATCTCATGAATAGCCTTATTTTGACTTGATTAGATTTCAGTTATTTTATTATGCAGTTCTGTGTAATTGGTAAACTTGGTCTTAGCTGGATGTTCTTCCTGATCTTCTGGGGGAGGGGCCTACTGCATTGATTCTCAAGTGTCTTTGCCCCGGGTGGAACTGCCCTTGCCAGGGGGCCAGGCTAAGTAATCTGCTCCAGTTTTCTCTATGTGGCTTTTGTTCCCTGAAGACTTTTTGTGCTGCCTTAGAGGATGAGAATAAAAAATGGTGGCTTCTCAATCTGCAGCCCTGGAGTCAAGAGCTCGGGGCCTCATTCCTCAATGCACCCTCGGGGAAAAGCAGTCCATCACCCCTGTCTCCCTGGTCTCTGTCTGCACTCCATGTTCACCCAGTCTGTGACTCAGCATTTCTATCTTAGGCACACAACCCCATTTCCAGTCTCCAAACCCTGCAAACTCCTGTGGCACACACTCATGCCACTCCTCCCAGGGGAGGGAAGGGGATCTTTCATGATTCTGCCACTTGCTGGGACCCTGCTTAGAGAACAATCCCCCAACTGTGCTACAGTTCACAGTTTATGGCAACCCAGAGCTGAGAAAGCCCACTCCCAGGTTCACTGATTGAAGCTAGCTTCCCCTGCCGTACTCAAGCACCCCTGGTCTTCCTGTGACTCTGGCAATCCTGCGGCCGCACTGTCCCAGGTAGGTTTACACCCCCGCTTGGCGACCTGAGCACCTTTCAGGCAGTGATGTCTCTCACCACAGCAGATTTCTAAAAGTTCTGATTTTGTACTCGGCTGCTATATCACTTTCCAGTAGCCAGGTTACTGAGGCTTCCTTTCTCCACAGTTTATCCTCCCATATATCGCTTCCAATTTACTTCTTCACACCTCCTACAGTGCAGAAGGTGGTCGCTTTTCTATTTGTAGAGTTGCAGGTATTCTTTTCTTAGATCTCTGGTTGAGTTCGTAGATGTTCAGAATGTTTTGATAGTTACCTAACTGAGTTCCTGGGACTAGACAAATCTAAGATCTCCTACTCCTCTGCCATCTTGGATTATCTCCCAAATTCATAATTTTTAAGGACTGCGGAGCTTATAATAGAAAATCCATATTTTATCAGTTTCTTATTATTAGGTATTCTGACCATTTCTCGTGTTTTTGTTATTATAAAAAAGACCACAGAAATATCCTTTATACATCTTTAAGTGTGTATCTGATTATCCCCTTCTTTAAATTCCTAGAAATGAAGACTTTTGAGGTCACAGGAAAAAAGGTCCATATGGAACATGACCATCTCTCTTACTCATTTATCTATTTTTAAAGTCTGCCATTGTTTTTAGATCAGGTGACTCTCAGGGCTCCTTTGGCAAGCTAAGAGCAGAACCTTCACTGGAAATTATTTCTAGTAGGACCTTAAAAATAGACCTATAAATATTATCTATTAAATTTATAAGTAGTCTCATTTCAGCAACTCCTAAACTTTGGAACAGCCATGATCTGGTTTAGGGTAGTTCAGAGGTCAATGAGAAAGCTTATCCTATTAAAAAAACAAACAAACAAAAAAAAAAAAACAAAAAACAAAAAACAAAACCTGTTAAGAATTAATTCAGATAAAAATAGAATCTCTATTGCATATAGGGAACATGACCCCAGCTAACACCAAAACATTATGACCTTTGGTACCTGCAATTTTTTTTTTTTTTTTTAAACAACAAAGGTTTGCTTTTTAGGACACAAATAAGACATTCCAATTCACTGTTCAAGTAACCATTTACCTGGTGTCAGATAAACTGGCCCCAATTTCAAAAGTAAATTAATGATAAACTTCAATTTGAGGTAAGTTGAAGCTACATATATATTATGGACCTAATTTCAAAAAATGACACAAAATTAAAATGAAATAGCCTCTAAAATTTGAGAAACTTCAGACATAGTAAATCTTAGTTATGGGAGAAAATGAAATGTCTGATGATAAGATCAGCTCTGATAAGATGTAATAAAAACATGAAGCATGATACATAAGGTCAGAAGGATCAATATAAAATGTGAAATGAACACACAAATTGCATAGTCCTAGTCACCGAAAGTGGTTGGAAATGACAGGGGAATTAACTAGCAAGTAAAGCTGAATATTAAAGGTGGCTGAGAGCATCATACATCATTTCTAAATCTATCTAGGTATTCCTAAAATGTGGGCCACCTTTTCCCAACTAAGATCTAATCCAAGGTTAAATGAAAAATAAAGTGAGAACATGGACATGATTAAATTTAAACATTGGCATTGTGTATATTTGAGAGGAAAGAGATGAGAAGATGGGGCATCTGGCAATAGTAAAACAGAGTTAAAAGAATGACAGATATTTATTCTTGTTAAACACAGTCTGACTTACTGGCCTGTTCTTACACCACACCCTGAAATTATTAGGGCAAAACCCATAGGAATTGAAATTGCCAAAAACCTACTGACGTTGAATCACAAAGCAGCATGACATTATCCCACACAGATCTCTGACTTACTCACATAACCCTTTAACGAGCACAAAGGCACCTTTTTAAAATTTTGAAACATATTCTCTTGATAATAAAAAGTGCTTTGGAAAGAGAAATACCTTTTCAGCTTGTCATGGCTGGATTTCAGCTCTGTCTTTGCTACTTGCTACTTTGTGAGCTGGAACAACTTCCAGACTCCCCTGAACCTCAGTTTCCTCATGTGTAAAATGGAGATCAATCTTGTGATTATTAACCAAGCTAAAATATAAGCACAATGTCCCAAAAGCTGTTAATTTCTCTTTTATCCCTGCCAGACTTTAACCTCTAGAGGCTGCAAAAATATGAATTGATCTTAATTGAACTGTCGTTGCCTTCAATTTGAGGTTAAAAATCAGTCTCTGAGATGAAATGCAAAAGGGAAGGGGAGGTGATGAGAAAAATGATTAATGGTACAGGCTCTTAATAGTTTACAAGGTGCTTTTTGCAGGCTTATCTCAAAATCCCATGAACGGTTAGAAAAGGCAATAGTATATCCTCTTCTATACACAGAACCTGAGGCGCTGGGTGACAATGACTTTGAGATCAATGTTCTCCTTCTCATGCTGATACTGTCTTACATGCTCCATATGAATAATGACAGCATTATTTAATTTTTCTTACACTTTTTATAGTACCTGGTTTTCATCTTATTGTCAGTATTTTCTACGTATTTGCCTGTCTGACAGAATTTAGTATAGAAGAAATGCCAAAAGGAGACAATATCACTGACAAAATTCAGTAGGACAACAGCCTTGAAAAATATGCCACTGTCTTTGTAACAGATTTGCTAAGTTATTTTCTCTCTTCTTTTCACTTCACATGACTGATCTTGTTGGACTCACTGTAAAATCCCTCCATTGTGCAAAGATCAAGACCTCCAAGTTGCCGGACTCCAGAAGGTACCATCCTCACTGTAGTCAATGGTTTTCTCAGAGGATGCGATTATATAGAATACAATCTGAGTAATGTGCAAAGAGATACTTCTATCCCACTTTAAAGTCAAGTGGAGTCAGACAGAAGGAATAAAGAAGATGGAAGGGAAATAAAAGGAAAAGAATTTTTGCTGTCCGCTTAGGTGACTGCAAGGGAGAGAAAGTCAGGGCAGAGGAGTTCATGAAGGGGACAGATCCAGGTGTCCCAGTTGGGGAAGCACATCCAATAGTTCAGAAAATTATGGGTGATAGGTATTCTGGCCTTGAACCCACCTATTAATCTGGAAGGAGATTGCTTTTCAGGCTGCACCCACAATCATGTACAGGACAGGCACATAAAAACAGAGGGCCACAGAGGGTTAGTTTCCTGGGTGGCCCTTCGATTGGATGTGGCAAAGGTATATGCAGAGCAGCTGAACATGTGTCTGGGATGCTGACCAGATGAGTTTACATTAGCGGTTCTGCTCCCAGGGCTGCTGGTTAACTGGGATTCACAGCCAGACAATCAGGGCATGGATAGCACCATCAAGAGCTCACATGTTGCTGAAATAGCCAGAAATTATCAGAGGGCCCTGTCTACACCCAGAGAAAAGATGTTGACTATAGCCCTAAATGCCAACAAGGCTGACAGCTCCAGGCTGGACACCGGACATCATTCTGGAGGCCAGGGCAAGAGAAGGGTGGCAAGAGGAAGTACAAGCAATCCCTCTCCCGTACCCATATATCACCTTTAGGAAAGAAGCAGGGATATTGGGGTATAGCAGTCTTTGAGACAGAGTAGGGGATTATGTTTAAATAATCTAAACAATTTCAAAATGCCTTAGTTTACATGTTGAATAAATTTTTATTAATAACTTCAGATCAGGTTGGAGGAGTTAAACAGAGTTAAAGGCAACATATGAAGGTTGCTTTTTTCTCTCTATAGCTACATTGAGTAAGAATTAGCTGAGAAATGCTACTACCCATAATCTATCCACTGTTTACATTTGCATTTCTCCTAAAGTTTACAAAACTTCTCCAAATATATTGACTTTAGAATCAGATTATCAAGCTAGAAAACATGTGGATTTCACCAAGAGGTCTGGGGTACATAAAGCGAGAGAAGAAGGAAGGAAAGATAAATGGGGGAGGTTAGCTATAACAATCTTAAAATGAGAGAATAATGACTGAGATCTTGCCCTACCACATATGCAAATATATCCTAAGGCTGCAACAACTACATCAGTATAGTGCTGAAGTAGGAAATGAGACATCAGGACAACAGAGAAGAGTCTGGAATAGACATACATATATATGAATTTCCACATACATACATATTCTTATATGAATATATATGGTTCCAAATGAGTAGGTGGAGGATGGACCATTTAGTAGCATGAGTATCCACAATAGACTATCATCTTGTAGGGGGAAAAAAAAGTTATCTGACTACCTTGCATCTCCCTCCACCACATATACAATTCCAAATGAATTCATGAGAGAAAATAAAATTTAAAATACTGAAAGGTAGGGTGTCTGGGTGGCTCGTCAGTTAAGTGTCCCACTCTTGGTTCCGGCTCAGTTCGTGACCTTGGGATCATGAGATGGAGCCCTCCCTTGGGCTCTGTGGTCAGCAGGGAGTCTGCCTGAGATTCTCTCTCCCTCTCCCTCTGCCTCTCCCCCACAACTTTCTCTAAAATAAATAAATAAAATCTTAAAAAAAAAAAAATTCTCTCTCCCTTTCCTTCTGTACCTCTCCAGCTCACTCGCTCTCTCTCTCTCTCAATCTCAAAATAAATATATAAATAAATAAAATACTGAAAGAAAATGTATGTTATTTGGAGAAAGCATACTTCTTCAAGAATGAAATGAAAGCCAGAAGTGATAAAGGAATTACGTAAAATTAAATAATATTAAAATAATTTTTAAGAAAAGGAATTAAACTTCCATATGGCAAATAACATTATAAACAACTTTAAAATTAAAGACAAACTGGCAAATTATTTACAAATATAAAAACTGATGCACTCAGTGATATCTAAACATATCTAAATATCTGAACTATTAGATCAAATATTCATTAAGTACAACTTGTAGGACAATTTGGTTAAAATAATCAACATTTCAATTGAGGATACATAAGCTGCCCATTCACTTACACCAAGACCATATTTTGAGAAAGAAGCAAGGATGTTAGGGGGGAAAGTGTTCATTAGAAACTAGGGATTTGCACTCACAAGGGATGAATTTTTTCTAAACTCACTGGTTACATACTGATTTAAATATTTTTTACTAATAATCAGCAAGTACATTATTAGGATTTTGTTATATGGAATAAATATCCCTACATATGCATACAGAGATGTACAAGGATAAGAAGTAAAGTACTATTTAACAGGAAAAATAGCAGTTGCCTATTAGTAAAACTGAAATAAATCTCTATGCTCTAGTGTGGACTGAGTTCAACATGTTCCTAGATTAAAGGAAGTAACCTGCAGAAATGCATATGTAATATAAATCAGTTTCATAAAAAGTGACAATACAAACACTCATTATATACACAGATTTGTGTGTGTGTTTTGTATATGCATACAGAATCTAGAATGATCTTCACCAAGCTTTAAACGGTGGTTAAAGATTGCAAAGGAAAAATGGGAAGGAGAAATTTCTATTTTAATTATGCCTTCTTCATTCCTTTCATTGTTTTCTTTCTTCCTTTCCTGTCTTTTCTTTTCCTTTCCTTTCTTTTCCTCAGTAATTTACAACATGAAAAGTGCTGCTATTTATTTTAAAATACATTAAGTAACTAAATCACCTTTGTATAACAAAGAAGGTTGTCATTCTGTATGTCGGTTTTTTATTTATTTTTTTTTTAAGATTTTATTTATTTATGGGACAGAGAAAGTACAAGCAGGGGGAACAGCAGAGAGAAAGAGGGAGAAGCAGGCTCCCTACTGTGCAGGGAGCCCAATGCGGGGCAGATCCCAGGACCCCAGGATCATGACCTGAGCTGAAGGCAGTCTCTTAACTGACTGAGCCACCAGGAACCCCTGTAATTCTCTATGTTGATTAGAATTATAATTTTATTTAAGAAAAATTAGTAAACACACTCAAAGACTCAGTCTTAGTTGGAGGTAAGGTAGGGAAGGTTTTTTTGGGGAAATTTACCAAGATATGAATAACAGATATGAATAATTTCTTTTGAAAGGTCTTATTTATTTTAGAGAGAGAGAGCATGAGTAGGGGAAAGAGCAGAGGGAGATAATCTCAAGCAGATTCCATGTCCAGCATGAAGCCCATGTGGGGCTTGATCTCAGGACCCTGCGATCATGACCTGAGCCGAAACCAAGAGTCAGATGCTTAACCAAATGAGCCAGCCACGAGCCCCCAGCTATGGATAATTTAATTTATTTAATTTTACTTTTAACTCAATATCTGATGTAACTGCTTTTATTATCCAGAAGAAAAAAATGCTATTAAAATGATGAAACTTCAAGTCAACCACCTATTTTAAAATATCTCTTTTTGTACCTATTACTTAGGTAACCCTGTACTGATAACTAAATTTATTATTTAATAAATTAAATACCAAAGAAGGTATCTGTCTTAGATTGGGTCCCCTAGAAGGCAAATCTTGACTTGGGTGAAAGTGATTTATTTATTAATGAAGTGCTCCCACAGGAGATAAGTAAGGGACTGTGGAGGGAAGTAGAGCAAGAAAGGGAAGGAAACCCAATAAAGATGGGATTTCAGGTAATGCCTCTTCAGAGTTTCCAAATCTATTCCAGCAGGAGGTCTCAGGAACTTAAATTAAATTCCATTTCCAAACCCAGGCATAGTGGTTGGGCTTTGTTATTCACTGACTAAGGGCTACTGCAAAAGGGAGGAGCTCCAGTGGTGAGAAACAAATTATGCACCATGTGGATAAAGGTTTTCCTACCCCTGTAGTAGGCTTCCTAAGAGAAGTGCACATGCAATCCACAAGCAAACCAAACACATATCAGGAGAAGGATGCACCCAAAGAGAGAAAGAGATCCAAAGAGATCTGGCAGAGCACCAATGGTACCCATTTCAAAAAGGATTTTACTTACAAATACTTCTTCATTTATTCAAATTATTCAGTTGAACAAAGGACTTTTCCTGTTTTTGCACAATAAGCCAAAAAAAATTTTTTTTCCAAAATTATAAGTCAACAAACCTGAAGAAGCAATTCTCAATTAGAGAGGTTTCTAAGAATTCCCAGCAAGGCAATTTAACAGCTTCAAATTTAGTCAGACCAAAGTTCTTAGTATTTTAAGGACTTAAGCTTCCAAGTTTTAAGATCAAAACAATGATTTAGTTTCTATTCCTATTGTTCTTCAGGATCTATCAGTTTTTTTCAATTTTCAGCATTCTAGTGTATCCTCTGGGAAACTTAGTAGAGAAACAGTGTACTTGTTTTAGAAAACTCTGTATATTTCACAAAGATAATCCCTGTTATTTATTCTTTAATTATTCTAATGCTTCCCTGGACACTAGGGAAAACGAGTGCTTTCAGGCTGATTATATATAAAATTTCAACTATTGCACAAAGGAAATAAGACAAGGCATATCCAAAATGGAAAGTAAGTGCTCAGAGACCTTACTAGTCATGATGCTACATGAACACGCTTTCATTTTCCCCACAGAATTCTTATATTCTTACTCTTCTCTCCTCAAACCTTGGGCAAGTTACTCAGGCTCTCTTCAGTTCCCCTATCCATTTCCTGATAGGGCTCTAGCACATATTCGGCACCAAGGAAATACTTGCTCGATATATGAGGAGATAAAAAATATATCAACCTTATTTTGATCTCTGCATCTTAGTGCATGTGGCTCTATACATCTAGAATATACTCATCTTTTTTTCTTATCCATTTGTATTAGTTTCTATTGCTACTTAACAGATCTTTACAAATTTAGTGGCTTAAAGCAACACACATGCATTATTTCAGTTTCCATGGGCCAGAAGTCCAAGCACAGCTGAGCTGCAACCCCGGCTCAGGTTCTCACAAGGCAACAGTGTCAGCTGGACTGCCTTCCTTCTGGATCCTCTCTAAGCTCATGTGGTTGGTGGCAGGATTCAGTGCCTTGCAGCTGTGGAGCTGAGGTGTTCATGTTCTCGCTATCTATGTGCTGGGTGCCACTCTCAGCTCCAAGAGGGCACTGACAGTTCCTCTCACAACATGGCAGCCCATTTCTTCAGAGCCAGCAAGAGAGGACACTCATCTCATATCTCACTCCACTCTGCTCAGATGTGGCATATATTTGTATGTATGTGTTAAAAGCAAGTGATTCACAGGTCTACTCACACTCAAGGGACAGGATCACACAGGAGTGCGACTTATTGAAGGTCGCCTTATGGAGCATTTCCCAAACTGTGCACATCATTTTTCCTTCAAAGTCAAGTTCAAGTCATAACTTTCTCTTTCTGATTGCCAAGCACCAGAGTACAGATAGGACAGAACTAAGCATTTACCTATGTTGATATTTTTCATCAGTTATCATGTCTTATAGAACATAAACACAGACAAATACGCAGATACAGAAACCACACATTTAGTGCTAAATGCTTAATGGATGTGGCTTAAGATTCTCCTAACCTGTAATCTTGGAGATATAGGCAATCTTTATATGTCCTTTAGTCATACTACCCATCAGCAAATAATGCTAAATTTTCCGCACAGAGACTTAGAATACTCATTTCTTCCCTATCCATGGGTATTCACTTTGTTTCAAACCTCAAATAGATCATGTGTGAAAAAGCCTCTTGGTTGTATTTCACACTCCCAGTCTTTGTTAACTGTGTTGAACCCTACCCATGCTATGCCCTGGCACTATTAACACACAGCAATCTCATGTGATCCTTGTGGCACTAGCCAGATGTTTTCTTTGCTTAAAATATTTGAAAGTACATAAATATCTCATATTTCAATGAGCAGTTGTATAATGATTAAGAATGATTTATATATTGTTTTTCATTAGGTAACACAACCAGTATTTAAATAATATTTTCAAAAACTTAAATAGGCAAAATGTCAAGCACATATAAAATAAGGCAAGTCACCTACGATGAAATAAGGAAAGTACCTAAAACTTTGTTTTTAAGATGCAAAAACAAGATTACCTTGGAGCTGTTTTAGTTTTTTTATTATATTAATTTTTCTCAAAATTAATATGTTTAAGAAAACCCATATTTTTGTGGAGCACAAAAACTACTAACCAATCAAGTGTCACCTAAAGTCAGCTATCCCCTAAATGGGTAAAGCAAGTCTACTCACTAGGCTGTTTTCCAAGGCTGTCTGATGAGTCTGACACAGTTCAAGTCACTCCTTGACACTACAGAAGCTCATCTTAAATACTGATGCTATGAAGTAATTAGTACTGTAATTAGAATAAGTGAAAATTAAATTCAAAAAGGCAAAAAAAAAAAAAAAATATTTACAACAGGATCAGTGATGGCCAAGACCAGTACAAATTGACACAACGAACAGAACATATTGTTTTCTTCCACCTGCTTCATGGAGCTATTTATTCATTTATTACTGGCCAGACTTATCAGAAAGAAAAGAGAAAGGACCCAAATTAATAAAATCATGAATGAAAGCGGAGAAATCACAACCAACACCAAAGAAATACAAACAATTATAAGAACATATTATGAGCAACTATACACCAGCAAATTAGACAATCTGGAAGAAATGGATGCATTCCTAGAGTCACTTAAACTACCAAAACTGAACCAGGAAGAAATAGAAAACCTGAACAGATCCATAACCAGTAAGGAGATTGAAACAGTCATCAAAAATCTCCCAACAAACAAGAGCCCAGG
>CM052898.1:41428053-41464019 GCA_028534135.1 Potos flavus | reverse complement strand
TCAATCCCATTTACAATTGCACCCAAAACCATAAGACAACTAGGAATAAACCTAACCAAAGAGGTAAAGAATCTGTACTCAGAAAACTATAAAGTGCTCCTGAAAGAAATTGAGGAAGACACAAAGAAATGGAAAAACGTTCCATGCTCATGGATTGGAAGAACAAATATTGTGAAAATGTCTCTGCTACCTAAAGCAATCTACACATTTAATGCAATCCCCATCAAAATACCATCAATTTTTTTTTCAATGAAATGGAACAAATAATCCTAAAATTTATATGGAACCAAAAAAGACCATGAATAGCCAGAAGAATGTTGAAAAAGAAAACCGACGTTGGTGGCATCACAATTTCAGACTTCAAGCTCTATTACAAAGCTGTAATCATCAAGACAGTGTGGTACTGGCACATTTATTAACTTAATGACATGGGGGTTTCTTGGTGCTTTGTCAAATTTTGGGAAGTCAAACATGGAATTTTGGTATCATGGCGATTCCCTAAAACCCACTTTGGTGACTAAAGTTTATTTAAAGCTAAAACAAGACAGAGGTAAATTTCTTAACAAATTACTATGTTTTGTCCAAGGAATGATACAGGAATGAAATAAGTGATTCCCACTCTTCCATGGTTTAAACAGTATTTCTTTTGTTAGTACTCATTATTAAATACTTCTAAGTACTAATTATCCTGTGCTGTGTTAGCATATGACTATAGTTGTGTTTCTTTTCTATGATCAAAGAACAATAATCTTCCAGGCATGCTGAAAAACTATACCTAAATCTTTCTGGACAGTTGGACATAACCTTTCAGGATCAGTAAATAAACATATATAGTATCTAATGGTGCATCATAATTTTTTGTTTATGTGTTCATTCTATTTTGTTTTGTTCACCATACCATGAACAATACTGACACTGCACTATTGTGGCTCTTAAAAGGCCCATTCTTAGACCGATGTTTTCTTTTAATTAAACACAAGAGTGTTTTAAAAGAAGTGGCCCAAATCCTCTTCACATGTTTCCTCTCACTGGACCATTTAGACTGTGCCTGATTTAATTTATTTTAGGTTCTAATTCCTAAGCCTCAACAAGAATCAGAAACCATAGTCTTCAACAGAACTGCTGCAATAAGCAAAACACTGAAATGTCAAAGTAAGTCATGGCATCCATGGACATTATCACCAATCTTATCATCATGCTTGCTCCAGCCACACAGATCTTAAGGGAAACTGTGCTGCCCATCCTTGTCATATTTGAGCCATGTTTTTTTATACCTTGTGAAACAGTCCCTGGCCTCAGCAACAGAGCTGAGTGAGGCGAGTAGTCAACAAAAGATGAGCTATCTACAGGTCAGTCAGCATCTAAAAGAAATGAGGTGGGTAATCGCATCACCTCAGGAATTTGAACTAGGACACACAAAGATATAGGAACAATTAATAGTAACAGAAAGGCATAAAAGGACATGAAAGAACAGAAAATACTCCTGAAATTTCAAAACAAAATCAAAAACAAACACACATACAAAATACAAAAGAAAGGAAAACTCTAAGGAAGCTGTGACACATAGGTAGTATGTCAAGACAGAGGAGCTTCAGGGAAAGGATCCACATGTGGTCCAAGAAAACATGAGGCTAACTGATTCACAGAACTGCCAGTTTCTGTAACTTCATCTATGGGTACCCTCACAGTAACCTTAATTCTTCCTCTGAAGTTTCTTGAATGTCTCTGTTTATATTCATATAACAACAGCAACAATAACAAATGCTTTGGTATCTTAAGTCTCAGTGTGAAATTCAAACTATTAAATAATCAGCAAAATAAGAGCAATGACCAATCAGAATGAATGGATGCTAAATGTAAATATCTACTACTCGCATAACAGGTAGCCTAGCTAAAATATTCACCCTGATAACTCCATGCAATATGTGCTTCTCTAAATTAGAATTGGTAACATTATACAAATCATCCTGTGTTCACCTTTGCCTTTGCCATCAGTGCAAAAATGATCATAAAATTTAAAAGTAGCAGCAGGATTCCAACCTAGTCCTCTTTGACTTCTAAGTTATATTAATTCTATTTGAAGATTAGATTATAAAAATAGGACTAGTTGGCATTTATTGAGTGCTTAATATATGCCAAATACTTCATTCAATCTTTACAACAATTATTATTGTACCCATGATAGAGAGGAAAAAACTGAAAATTTGAACAACTGGCTCAAGGTCACATAACTATTATATTTTGGAGTCGAGTTTTAATGACAGTCTAACTCGTGAGCCATTTTTAATTGTGACACTATACTGTTCCCACTATCAGATAATACTTATTACGTGGTTTCCAAAAAGTCTGACACAAAAGAGACTGTGTGATAAATTATATATCACTGCAGTAACCACACAGCACTATCATGGAAAGCTTTGTTTGTATAATTTGCTTTCTGAGATCAAGAGTGAGTATTAACTACCAAGTGCCCAGTGAACCTAGCTTGGTGTTGTGACTTGCAGGCGGGCACCTATGGTTTGTGGGACATGATGTTAAGACATAATATAACAAGGGTCGCCTGGGTGGCTCAGTGGGTTAAAGCCTCTGCCTTCGGCTCAGGTCATGATCCCAGGGTCCTGGGATCGAGCCCCGCATTGGGCTCTCTGTTCAGCAGGGAGCCTGCTTCCCCCTCTCTCTCTGCCTGCCTCTCGGCCTACTTGTGATCTCTCTCTGTCAAATAAATAAGTAAAATCTTAAAAAAAAAAAAAAGGTGTAATATAACAAGATGGCTCAGTTGCCCCTAAGCAGGCTTAGAAACTGAGAGTCACTGGGTAGCCTAAATCACATAGTACATCTGAATCATAAGTCTAGAGAGAGCAATGAAAGGTGCAGGGCACAGAGTGAAGAGACTGAGGAAAGCCAATAATCAACAAAACACTGGGCTTCTTTGCCTTTACCATAATAAAATCCATATTTTTTTTCCTCATAAGTTGTTCCTATAGCTTTATGAATTAATGCAGAGTTTCAAAGAGCTAAGACAAAGAAGGTCAGGAAATAAATATCCATGATAAATCATTAATTTCATCAGTATTTATCTAATAAGAAGACTTTACTTAGATAATTTAAATATATAATGATGCCCCTGTGTCATATTATTCTTAAGGCTCATTAAGGCAAAGGTCAGAACTTTATTTTCTTTAATTTAACATCCTGTGGTCACTGAACCAATTCAGTTCAGAAGTATCAGATAAGCTCCTATCATCCATGCAACAGCATGCTAAGTGCCAGGGAAAATGTAAAAGGACAAACAGACACCATGCCTGCCCCAAGAAGCTTACATTAGACCATTACTACTACTATCAGCTACTCTTCATAAAGCATCATCAACAGAGTCCATTCATTTATTCATTCAACAGTTATTAAGCATCTCCTTTGTATCAAATGCAATGCTAAAGTTTTATTTTGTTTTGTTTTGAAAGACAGAGTGAGAGAGAGAGAGAGAGCACAAGAGTGGGGGGGTTAGAGAGAAAAGCAGACTCCCCACCTAGTGGGGAGCTTGACTCGGAGCTCAAAGTGGGGCTCGAAGCGAGGCTCAATCCTGGGTCTCCAGGATCATGACCTGAGCTGAAGGCAAATCCTTAACTGAGAGCCACCCAGGCACCCCACAATGCTACAGTTTCAAGCAAAAATAGAGTTTAAAGAAGAAAGAACTGACAGGTAAGTGAAATACATGGAAGTGCCGATGAAATACCTGAAAAGTCTAAAGTAAGATTCCCACCTTCCTAGGCTGTGAAGTTAAGAGCTTATCCAAATTAAGTAAATTCCACAAGGGGTCTTTTAGAAATAAGGGGATTCTCTCCTTCCCAGCAAGTATCATGGTACACTGTGGGAAATGGTACAGCTAGTCTAAATACGAGTTATCCTTGGTATTGTGGACTTGGAGCGGTGACCCTCCTTGTACCTGTGACCTTCCTATTGACTTAGTATATTTAGACTCATTAGGTCTGATGATAGTAGAAAAAACAAATGCCATAGTTTTCCACAATTAGAGACTAAAATATCAGTGAAGCTTGGGATAAGTCAGAGGTGGTGAGAAGACAGTAGTCTGCCAATGACAGGATTAACAATAACAGTGCCCATTTGGTCAGATCATGTTTGCTTAAAGAATAATACTCTGATTTCTTCATCCTAGCATACAAATAGTCCCATTAATCTTGTCTATGCTAGCTAATTTGACTTTATTTCTCCTATACTGCTGTAATCACACAGATCTCCATATTATCTCACTGAATATTCAGCAGTGACAGACTAAACTTTTGTATTTATTTTTCCATTCTCCTGGAATTACATTCCGGTTCTTGCTCCTTAATTAGAATTCCTCTCCATCCTTCTTTCAAGCTCAAATCTCACATTTTTTAAAAGGATTTTCCAAGCCACTCTAGGTTATATCAATCTCCTATTGTCTTATGGTATTGTTTTGTCTGTATAAAGCATTTTAGGTGTTCCATACAAAAAGCTGTATGTAGTAGCTGTTATGGAATGAATGTTTGAATCCTCCTCAAAATTCACATGTTGAAATCCTAACTCTCCTCCCACAGTGAGGAGGTGGGGTCTTTAGGAAATGAGTAAGTCATGACAGGGGAACTCTCATGAATGGGATTAGTGCCCTAAAAAAAAAAAAAAAAAAAAAAAAAAAAGACAAGAGAGCTTGCTTCCTCTCTCTTTGCTCTCCATCACATAAGGACATAAGGAGGAGACAGCCATCTGCAAAACAGGAGGCAGGCCTTCACTGGATACCAGATCTGCTGGCACTTTGATCTCTGACATCTCAGAGTCTGAAACAGTGAAAAATAAATGTTTGCTGTCTATGGTATTCTGTCATAGCAGCCTGAACTGCTGATGACAATAGCATACTTTTTCCTGTGTTTATGTCTTCATGCTGCCAGTAACGGACTTACAAGTTACCAGAAGACAGTCTCATACTTACTTTCCTTTCTTAGGCTCTTTGTGCCTAAGACTGTGCTTATGTCCACACACAAACACAAAAAAAAAAAAAAAAAAAAGTAAAAGTTGGTCACCAATGCGAATGCAGAAACCCTTCATGACTTGGAGAAACGTTATTAAATTTCTCCAACAGCTTTCTCTTTCTCTTTTTTAGGTTGAAAATTAAAAGTCTGACACTTCTACCTGGTTCTTTCTTCCCAAGATTAATATAAATGTGGCTTTCTTGCCAATTAGAAGACAACAGATCTTTAGGTTCTTAAATTTATTGTATGGAAAAAATATCTTAGCAATGGAATATGCTATCAGAATAGCAATAATAATGGTGCTTCAGGAAGAATGCAAAAAAATTCAAGGTAGACAATTTTTATGAAATTAAACCCTTTTTACTCTGGCCTTAAAGATAGATCTTTTCTACTAATACAACTTCTGAAAGAACTCATTAGATTAAATCGGCAAAGCACCAGATAAGAATAAATGAAAGAAAAAAAAAAGAAGAAATGAATGAATGTTACAGTAAGTTCTGCCATTCACTATTTATAGGACCTAACCAGGACCCTTTTAAACAACTACAAAATGACAGAACTGCACTACATAATCCCTGACTCTTTTCTCTTCCGAAATTGAATGATGAAGTAGTTCGAACTGTTTAATCTCATATATCTGCGTTTATCTGGGGAAAAAAACCTGAAAATCTTATTAGCTCACATTGAACTTCTTTTGCATTTTTTTATTGTGGTTAGAACATTTATATGACTTTATCCTCTTGACAAAATTTTAAGTGCACAACACAGTAATGTTAACTATAGGCATAATGTTGTACAGCAGATCTCTAGAACTTACTCATCTTGCATAAATGAAACTATATACCCGTTGAATAGCAACTCCCCATTTCCCTCTCTCCTCAGTCTCTGACAACCACCATCCTACTGTTTCTATGAGCTTGACTATTTTAGATACCTAATATAAGTGGAATCATGCTATTTTTGTCTTTTTGTGACTAGCTTATTTCATTCAGCATGTCCTCCTGGTTCATCCATGTCATTGCATATGGCAATATTTCCTTCTTTTTTTTAGGCTAAATAATATTCTACAATATGTATAGGTCACATTTTTTTAATCCATTCATCTGTCAATGGATATTTAGGTTGTTTCCATATCTTGGCTATTGTGACTAACACTACAAATGAACTGGAAGGGCAAGGCCACCTGGGTGGCTCAGTGGGTTAAAGCCTCTGCCTTCGGCTCAAGTCATGATCTCAGAGTCCTGGGATCAAGCCCCGCATCGGGCTCTCTGCTCGGCGGGAAGCCTGCTTCCCCCTCTCTCTCTCTGCCTGCCTCTCTGCCTACTTGTGATCTCTCTCTGTCAAATAAATAAATAAAATCTTAAAAAAAAAAAAAATGAACTGGAGGGCAGATATCTCTTTAATATCCTGGTATTAGTTCTTTGGATATATACTTAGAAGTGGGATTGCTAGATCATATGGTAATCCTATTTTTAATTTTTTGAGGAATCCCCATACAGTTTTCCATAGTGGCTGTACCATTTTACATAACCAATAGTATATAAGCATTCCAATTTCTCCACATTCTTGTCTTGCTATCTTCTGTTTTCTTGTCTTGCTATCATCTGTTTTCTCCACATTCTTGTCTTGCTATCTTCTGTTTTCTAAAAATTTTTGATTAGTAAAATTATTAATTTTAAATTATTATTATTATTATTATTTAAATTATTAATTTTAAAAACTTTGGAGAAAATTTTCTAGTATTTAACTTCTTTTGGGCTGCCTTCCCTTTTTAATACACACTGTTTAATAAATGAAGGTAGTTTAATTGACTTGATTTTTTCAAAATATTTCTTCCATTAACAATCTCTATTTTCTTCTACACTTTAGAGTTATGGCTCTTAAGCCCATTCTAAATTTAGAACAAGTCTCATGTTATGCAAAAAGAAATGGACTATGGAAAGAGCCTAGATGTCCATCAATAGATGAATGGATAAAGAAGATGTGGTATATATATAATGGAATACTATGCGGCCATCAAAAATAACAAAATCTTGCCATTTGCAACGACGTGGATGGAACTAGAGGGTATTACGCTAAGTGAAATAAGTCAATCAGAGAAAGACAATTATTATATGATCTCACTAATATGAGGAATCTGAGAAACAAGACAGAGGATCATAGAGGAAGGGAGGGAAAAATGAAACAAGATGAGACTGGGAAGGGAGACAAACCATAAGAGACTCTTAATTTCAGGAAACAAACTGAGGGTTGCTGGAGGGGTGAGAGGTGGGAGGGATGGGGTGGCTGAGTGATGGACATTGGGGAGGGTATGTGCTATGGTGAGTGCTGTGAATTGTGTAAGACTGATGAATCACAGACCTGTACCCTTGAAACAAATAATACATTATATGTCAATAAAAAATAAAATAAAATAAAAATGGACTCCTGAAATAGTATCTTTGTTGGTCAATATTAGTCTCATAGTGATGTTGAATGTATCTTGTCTTGTAACATGAAATCCAAACTCTGTTCAATCCTTGTTTCAGTAAATGGGGTTGCAATGGATAGCTATTTATGTATATCAAACCATTTTCATAGTTAGTGATTTACTGGCCATTTGTTAACTATATGAAAAAGCACTATTTATTAAGCATATGATTTTGCAAGTTGGCAATTTGGAACAGGTGATGCTTCTAATCTTCATTAGATTTACTGATGGGCATGTTATCAGCTCACAGGTCAGCTGAAGACTAGCTGGTATATGACAACTTCGGCAGGCACAGTTGCCCTTGTTCTACATGGTCTCTCACCCTTCAGCAAGCTGCAGTGGACCTGTGCACCAGAGAGCATGCAAGGATCAAAGAAATTAAGAGGAAACATTGAAGGTCTTTTAATGCTTTGGCTTAAAACAGCTCCACCAGTCACTACAGCCATACTGTATTGGCCAAAGCAAGTCCCAAGCCACTAAGCCAGCCTAGCTTCAAGAGATAGAGAGATAGACTCCACTTCTTGATGGGGTAAGCATGGATACAGAGAGGCAAAAACAACAGTGGTCATTTTTTCAATTAATTCCCACATGACATTTTATTTTACTTATTTACTTATTTTACCTAAGATCTTATCTTGACACTATATTCTGAGAGACTAGTTTCTCCTGCAAAGTTGCCATTGCTCATCCAAAAACCAAGTATACCCTCCAAATTCAATCTCCATCATTTGCTTCTTACCAACATGCCAGACCTTTTTGATGTCAGATTTTTATCTGATTATTTACCACACCTGCATTCTCCTCTTACTGTGCTCCACCTACCTACCTGGTCTCTAAGCCTGAATGAACCAAATCAAATGACCTTCTCCAACATAGTACCTTAATTATCCTCTAAGTTTCAGTCATGTATTGCATTCCCCTTTCTATCACTGGATGCGCTTCTATCTTGGCACTGACAAAACCATATACACAATAAATGATTTTAAAATAGTCTTAATGTGAATAAAGGGAAGTGGTAGGCAGATAAGTTAGATGGAAAATAAAGACTAATGGCTTGATAGTAACAACAGAGTAAAATCCAGTAGAATATGCAGGAAGTCCTTAGGATGGAAAGAAATCATGAGACAGGTGTGCTGATGACATCAGGGCCAACCATAATTTCTAAAATAAAATGTAAGAGGAGAAGAACCTTATAGTTTGATCCCTTTAGTAAACCCCAAGTCAAGACTGAGGGGAGATGATGCAGAGTAACCTAGAAGAAGAAACAAAATTAGCCTTGGTAAGCGCCAAGTCAATGATAATGCTTAATGCAGTCTTTCTTAGGACAAAGTCAAAAGAATAAATATTACCAAAAATTGGATATTTCATTTGTAAATTGTATAGTAGCTTTCAATTCCAATAAAGAAAGGTAGAGGATTGGGAGCTGTGAAAAGCTTTATATTTATGGATGGCTCAGGAATCTGAACAATTCAGATCTAATTATATTTTCATCATGAACTCACATTACCAGAAACTTGTGACCTGAAATATTCCTGCTTAATGGATTTATCATGGTGAACCAGAGTCGTTTTCAGCTGGACTAGCAAATCACTGATGTGAGCTTCAGGGGTACAAGAGAATTTTATGTCCTTTATTATCCAAAGAAGAAAATAGATTTATGGCCAACAATTTAAAGAAGAAATTTGCTAAAGAGAAAAGCTGCAGCTTTTCTTTTTGAATAGTGATCACTGGGTACCTTGGTAACAACTCAAAGTCAGAAATAGAGAAGGAAAATTACTACATGAAGACCCAGTCAGGAATCAAGATGATCAAGATTATGTAGTTTGGCCATAGTCAGACATATGGAAATCATGAGGGAAAAGGGTAGAAACTGGAAGGAGAGGCCCAGGGAAAAGTGTGCTTCAGAGACTTCTAATACAAACAAGCATTTCTCAGTCCCAAACCTTCTGTGGTCCCTAACAGTCTGGGCAAACAAAGCACCTACCCAGAAATCTTTAACACTAATGGTAGGGACATTCACAGTTACAGAATTACGGATCTTATTGATGACCATATTAGCCACCTAAATATCAATTATTAAAGGTACAAACATATTTAAATCAAGAATAAATTATATTCCAAATACAGATGATATAACATGTAAAAATGTTTAAAGCATATTTACTTATTTTAAACATAGCCAATTGGAATATGGTATAACCTTTACTTAATAACTCTTCTCAATCATTCATAGTTTTTATATAAAATTATCATGTACCTTTTTCATTTAATAACCAAAAAATATTTAAGAAAGCCTCAAGATCTGAAGAGAAGAGACTTCCTCCATTGTCTATTCTTACAAACACATACCTGTAACACTAAGGTAGCAGTATGCCCCAATTTCTTTCCACTTTATACATATATGAGAATTTCTAGCTCAGGATCTTGTTCTTCTACAATATTTAGTATTGCAGAGAGAATGTTATTAACACAATTACTCAAGCCAAACCCATTCTCAACTCAGTGACAATAAACTGTGACTGCTGGGGGAAAAAAGTTTTCAGCAAGTCATGGAAAAATTCCATTAGATTAAAAAAGTCATCTTTACATAATTTAAATTTTTAGTGTTGCAATCCACGTGTATATGTACTGACTATAATCACTTTCCAGAATCTTAATTTATTTCATCATTTGGTTAAACACTGTTTGATGCTGATAACCTTCAAGAAAAATGATTTTCTGGTTTTTTATCAAATAACGGGTTACAGTATGTGATTTTTTTTGGGGGTTACAGTATGTGATTAAAATATGCATAATCAGAGAAGAGATGATTGGAGAGGAAAAGGTTCTGAACATGCTTTCATTTGAAATATTTATCATCATCATCTATAAATTAATATATATCTTTCTTACTCTTTGTTCTTTCAAATTGACTAATACATCTACTGTGAAGGGAACATCTTGGTTTCTTTGCTGGCTAAATATTGAATTCATGATTGATAAGAATCTTTTACTTTAAGATCTATAATGCCCAGTTTAAAATTTTACAGACATGACAATTAAAACACGATATTTTTTTTTTTAAGATTGTATTTATTTATTTGACAGAGAGAGCACAAGCAGGGGGAGCAATAGGCAGAGGGAGACAGAGAAACAGGATCCCTGCTCAGCTCCATCCCAAGACCCTGGGATCATGACCTGAGCCGAAGGCAGACACTTAACCGACTGAACCACCCAGGTGCCCCAAAACATGATATTATTAATCACCATAATTTTATGTTATTTTATCAGAATGATGCAAGAGTATATGTATTTATGATTAAGAACTAAAAGTGAATGTGCAGGGACACATTGGTGGCTCAGTTGGTTAAGCAACCAACTCTTGATTTCAGCTCAGGTCATGATCTCAGAGTCATCAGACCAAGCCTCATGTTGGGCTCTGCACTGAGCATGGAGTCAGCTTAAGATTCTCTCCCCCCTCTCCCCCCTCTCCTCTCCCTCAGTCCCTCCATCACTCACCCCTTCTTTCCTCCCCCTTCTTGTGAGCCCTGGCACACTCTCTTAAAAAAAATTAATTAAATGATAAATAAATAAATAGAAATGTACAAAACTAGAAATAATTAATGTGTCTGAATGGAGAAATTAGTGAGAGGCCTTCCCTCTCTTTTGTCAAATTATTTTAAAAGTTGTTGGAATACTGATTTTATATGAAAAAAAACTCTATTTGTAATATTACTCAAAAATCTAAAAATGTTCATTCCTGAACATTTATGTGTATGTGATATTATATAAATGTATAATACAGTTGCCTTAAAACTATAAGTAATTATTGTATATTATAAGAAAATGATGAGCTGTTTTACTAAAATAAAATGTGTAGGCTATGTGTATGAGTAAGCATGTAGAATTAAGTTGTATATGTATAATTTAACCATATTTAACAATATATCAGATTTCTAGCAACTTCCATATAACATATCCCCAAACTCTGAAATAAAAATTGACTCAGAGCTAAATCTTGCTCCAAACTCCTATGGAAGACAAAGGTTTAACTCTATTAGTTCACAATCTATTAACTCTTTTGTAGCTTATTATACTCTATAAACTTTCTTATCTGATTTTCCAGTCCATGGCAGATTAAAAGTAGAGGATAGAAAGATTTGGGGAAGGAATATGGGGGGGAAGGATGGTGAAAATACAAGAAAAGCAACAGCTGATAGTTTGATAGACAGGTAAAAATAGAGTTGGGCTGTGTATTATATCATCACCGTAAAAATAGAAAACAAGAAAAATATTTAATATTTACTACACATTTCTTTTATACTGTATAGCTTTAAACTATATAAAAGTCAGTAAAGACTTGCATGGATTATTTTATTCTGGTTCTCAAACCTGTAAGATATGTATAATAATTATTACCCTTTTTATATGAGGATTAGAGAAGGCAAACAACGTACCAAAAGTCAGAGTTAGCAAGTTACAGAACTAAAATTCAAACCCAGACATCTAGACAGTCGGCGTTCAACATATTAGTAGTATAACTGTGATTAATATCTTTTGTGTAAGAAAGAATGCAGATGTCCTTACAAAATTATTTGTGTTTAAAAGAAGTAATGCATAAGAACATAAAGTTCAGTTAGCCAAAAACCCTACATATGTGGATACACATTTTCTTTTTTTTTTAAGATATTATTTATTTATTTGAGAGAGAGAGAGATCACAAGTAGGCAGAGAAGCAGGCAGAGAGAGAGGGGGAAGCAGGCTCCCTGCTGAGCAGAGAGCCCGATGCAGGGCTCAATCCCAGGACCCTGAGATCACGCCCTGAGCCGAAGGGAGAGGCTTTAACCCACTGAGCCACCCAGGCACCCCGGATGCACATTTTCTAATCAACAAAACGTTGCTGTATCTCTCCACTCACTCATTAATTTTTACTTCTAAGTTAAAACACAATTCATGTTGAATAAAATTAAATGAGATTTTGAACAAAATGTACTTACACTACCGAGTATTTTTCTTTGCAAACACTTTAAACTCCTTTAAAAATTTCCAGAAACAGGATTACAGCTCTCTCGAGGGTTTTTTAAAAAGTCTAAGTAGATGTTCTGGTATTAGTTTGTAAAATGCTGAGTCAAACGCTAAGGGTAATTTAGTCTTGAGAACTTTTAAAAGAGTTATACAGTTAAGTCACCACAGGGCCACATCCTATCTGCTAGTTCTATCTTATTACAGGCTTTTAAGAGAAAATAACAGTGGCATTTTCTTTTTGCAGCCATATTCAGAAACTGGTAATAATAAAAGCATATTTGTGTTTGTGTAGTTGAGTTTTTCAAGCGTTCAAGCTTTTTCAAGTATACCCACCAGACATGCAAAAGCTCTCTGTGCAATGGTATGTTTGTTGAAAGTTAAGACAAGGTGACACTTAAGTGTAAGCAGTTGAATCATCTTGTTGGAGTTGATTAACTTCAAACTTTATTGTGCTGAATAGGTAATATTCCTAGGATGCCATTTGCCCAGAGTTTCCTGTAATATATTCTAACAATTTTGCAGCCAATTGGCTGAGGTTAGTCTGAATGTCTTAAAAAAGAGAGGTACTGAAAAGAATTTTCCTTATAGAGAACATAACCTGAGCTCAGCACTTGCTACCAATTCCTAGGCACTGCTAGGAGGACGTTAAGCCATGTTTTACTGGCAGAATCAGCAAAGTCAGATATGCAGGAGTCACATGTAAAGGTGTGTCTTACTTCAACTGGGTTCAAGATCCAACTGAAACAGTTATCTACAGCTAAAGAAATGTAATGGAACCTGTCCTTTAAAACAAAGGACAACAGATACCAACTGATACCTAAGAAGGAAGGCAGATGGCCATAAGTAACATAATTTATTATTAATGCTTGAATGTTTTTGAGCTCATGAACTGAGCTCACCTGGTTATCAGAAAGACCTTACAAAGTTTGGATTTGCTGTCATCACTGTCACTCATGTTGAGATCAAGGTAAGACATCATTATATACATATCGTAGATGTAACTGGGTATCAGAACTGTGTATCCTTGATATCTTGGGGTTTAGATAACTTACCTGAAAATACCTAGTTTGGTGGACTAATTTTTTTTTCCCTAGCACCAGAAGTCTTTTTAAAAATTGAATACTATGTGGAAACACCAAAAAAATAAAATAAAATAAAATTGGTTACATTAGAGCTGGTCTGATTGAGACAGAGTGGAGGTTGGAACTCATTCTACCTAAACACCATGGAACTCTCCCAAGAAATATGTGGCATAGAGGAAAACCACTATACTGGATAATCTCAAAGGTTTTCCTTTTAACTGATGTCTGTTATACTGATCTGCTGTGATTTCAAAACCAAACTTGTGCACAGGAAAAAGAACAAGTTTGCCACATGTAACTCATATATTAAAACAAGCAGTCATTTCAGTTGCCACTTTAGAGGCACCATAATTCTTAGACTGAATCATCCTTGTGGACCACGACCTTGGTTAATAAATTTTAAGTCTTTTTTTTTTTTTCTAATTTAAGAGGCCACATGATTTTTTTGTTGTTGTTGTTAAGTGACATCAGGATATACTACTAAATATATTACCGGATTTTTCTCAGAGCACTCAGGCTTGGATTCTCAGAAACTTTGATTCAAAAAAAGAGATGCTGTTCCTGATCACTTGTAAAAGAATCTAGGGAAGAAGACAGATCTGTGAACCGAAAAGTCAAATTTTAGGACCTATTGGAAAGGAAAAGTTGTGCAATGTTACTAATTCGATGGATTTTTTAATTGGATGGATTTTAATCATCATTTGATGCTTATTAGAACCACCTGGTATTCTTTTAAAACATACATGTCCTCAAGCTCCACCCCAGCAAATTAAATCTAAGTCTATAGGGGTGTCCTAAGACACAGGTGTTTTGTTTACATAACTTTTAACTTTAGAATAGCTGTACATTTACAAAAGATAATTTTAAAACAAGCTTCAAAGATAATTTAGAGTCTCCCTATCCCTCACACCTACTTTCCTCTATTATTATCTATAATAATGGATATATTTCCAGTACCCCATTATAATATTATAAAATATTATATTATATTAACACTAATATGATACATTTGTTATAATTAGTACACCAATAGTGATGCATGGTTATTAATTAAAGCCCGTACCTATCACATTTTCCTAGTTTTTACCCAATGTCCTTTTTTCTGTTCCAAGAACCCATAGAGGAAACCACACCACATTCACTCATCATGTCTCCTTAGGCTTCTCTTGCCTATGACAGTTTCTCAGATTTTCCTTGTTTTTGATGACCTGAACAGTTTTGAGGAATATTGATCAGATATTTTGTAGAATGTCCCACAATTGAGATTTGCCTGATTTTTGTTTTTTAAGAATGAACTGAAGTTATGGGCTTTTGAGAGAAAAACCACAGAAGTTAAGTGCCATTCTCACCATATCACATCAAGAGTACATGTCATCAACATGACATTACTGTTGACATTGACTTTGATCATCTGGCTGAAATACCTGTCTATCAGTTTCTCACTGTAAAGGTACAACTTCTTCCGCCTTTGTTACTACACTCTTCAGAAGGAAATTATCAGCCCACACTTACAGAGGAGGTAGTTAGTATTCCACCTTTTGGAAGTGGAATATACATAAATTACTTGGAATTCTTCTGCTCAGCAATTTGTCTGTTTTTATTTACCTATGTATTTATTTATTCATTTAGTCATGTAGTCATTTAATTATTTATGTTAGTATGGACTGATGGACATTTACTTTATACTTTGGGTTATACTTCAATTTTATGTTATTTATTTTGTTGTTCTAATTGCTGCAAGATAGGCTACTGAGAGCTCTTTCATTTGGCTCCTCTGTCCCCTTTACATACCCCATCATTTTGTTTTTTGAGCTCTAGACTCATCTGCATATTCCCTGCCTCAGCCTTATAGTCAACCATTTCTCTAAGAAGCCCTGGTTCTTTTTATTGGAGCATGGCAATAGAAACCAACATCTGGGAGTACGGTTTGTCCATGGCTTCTGATGTTGTTGCTTCTAGGACCTCTCGGAGAACAGAGCTAGAAATTACATGTGCATTACTAACCCATAACTATGCATATATGTATAGTAAACTAAACAAGAGTTCATGCTGATGTCTGTAGTTCTAACTCATTACCCTGTGGCTCATTCCAGCCTTCTCCCCCGTGCTTATCTAAAACCTTCCCTCCATGCTGTGAAATGTATAAGCCTGAGGATCCACAGACATGTACCCTGGGGCAAATAATACATTATGCGTTAATTAAAAAATAAAAAAATAAAAATAAAAATAAAAAAATAAAACCTTCCCTCCAGTATTGAGAAACTTGGCTCCAGTCATTCACCATCTATTTAGTTAATGGTTTGATTCCATTATATATGTATACCAGTTTCAGGATTATTAGCCTGTGCCTCTGTAGAAACTAACTTTACTAACTAGAGTACAATGTTTCTATACAGTTTGTATTGCCGTTAGTCCTTAGTCTCTACTCAATTCCAAAGTTACTTAGTGCAGCACCCTTTCCCTCCACTTTATTCAGTAAGGTTATGTATTCATTATACAGTTAGATTCTTTGTTTATAGTCAACAGTCCATCTTTGGATTCTCTGGTGTTTTAAGTTTGCATACAGTGGGGTTCAGAGTTTGAGCTGTAAAATTTTGTGGGTTTTGACAAAGGCACAGTGTTAAGTATCCACCAATAAATTAAGAATATTTCTACCACTTTAAAAAATAAAATGATGTTTTTTTTAAAGCTTACCAGGGGATTCTAGTGTGCATCCAGAATTAAGAACTTGACTTTTCTGTCTAGTCAGGTTCTGGTGTATCCAAGAACGTAGTTTTAGTGTTTTGGATTTTTTTGTTTTTTCTGTTTATTTAGTTTTTTGGTTTTTTTTTTTAACTCAAAATCTAGAAGAATGCTGTGTTTCTTACTTAGTGACCTTGCCAAGTTAACTAACTTTGCTATCCACTATCCAGATGAAGTATCCCCTCATACAGCATTTCAACACCTGCTTCAGAGTGGTTTGAGGACTTAAATGGATTATTGAAGGTAAGGCACAATGACAAAAGTTGAAAAGGAGTAGATATTTAGTAAATGTCAGCCATTATTACATTGTTTTCATTATCACCTCTTTTAGTCAGGAGTTACTCCAATCCAGTTTGTCAATGTTGTCCCCATGGCTTCTTAACGTGCCTTACAAAGACAGACAAATAGAGATAAGTCTTCTGTTTTTGCTTTTTAATTTTTATGCATTCTAGATTAGACATTAACTACGTTGCTGCCCCCAGAATCACTTGGGGTGATAGAAAACTTCTGATGTCTCATCTGTGGCCAGAGTCATTAAATGAGTATCTCTGATAGTGGTGGTGGGGAGAGAAACTGTCTTTCAGTTTCACGCAGAGTGGGAAGGTTCCTCCTCTACTCCAACTCCTTATCTCTCTGACTCAAGTTTGAAAAATAATTTAAGATGTTACAATAGGACCAAAAAGAACAGCCTAGCTGAATGTGCACATGAGTCACAGAAAACAAGTATTATAGTTGTGATGAATAACTTTCCCTAACTATAAACATGTTTCCAAATCCAATTCTCAGTACTGTGTTTCATTCCAACCGCTAGTGTAGTTAAGGTAAGGACAACTTAAGTATCTGTCCTATAGGTTCTTCCAGATCATATGTCTGACTCTCTAACCATGTCACTGTTTCCTATTCCAGATGGAGACTATCCACCCTCTTGATGACATGTGTTTATGCCTCAACAATTACTGTTCCAGTGTTGCATTTAATCCTGATCATTACATTTACCTGGTGATACAAATATATATTTTTTTCTATTTCAATTTCTCTCTCTCCCCCTCCCTCCATTCCCTTCTTTCTCTCCTTCCTCCACTTCAGCATTTTCTAAATTATTTTCAAATAACTTACTTTAATGTGAGATATTAAGAGATTTTGAAAAACAGTACTGCCTTGGTTTTTTAGGAAATATACACCCTCCCCCCAACATCTGTAAAAACATGTTAGCTTATTAAAAAAAATATGATATTCTCCAACTATGTAATTCTACTTATTTAAGTTGTCCATAGAAATATGATAAAAAAACATTTTGAAGTGTGATGGGAAAGGGCAGAGTTCTTGGAACAAAATTCTGGTCCAGCACATGAAATAATTACATAATTATAATTATATAAGACACATAAAATAAATATCTTATATACTTCTCCTTCCCCATATGGTGCAGTTCAGTGTCACTTACAATGTGAAGCCCATTATCTACACTCAAAATCCTATTTCAACTTACTTCATAAAGTTTTAGAATCGCTTTATAATTAGATAGTTTTAAATGTCCATATTCAAAATTCAGTAAACAGCTACCACTTTTCAGGTATTTTTATATAAGTCATCTCATTAGTTCCTTACATTAACTCTGTAAGAAATTATCCTCATAAAGGAAAGGGGGAGGGAGGATTCAGAAAAAGTAAAATAGTCTGAACTAGGGTTCTTGACTTTGACTACTTGTATTTTTGGCCAGATAATTCTTTGCTGTGTGGGGGCTCACCTGTATTTTATAAAATATTTAGCAGTACCCATGACCTCTACATACTATAAACACAGCAGCGTATCTTTCCCTCAAGCTGTGAAAACCAAAGTATCTACATACATTGCCAAATGTCCTCTATGGTACAAAAGTGCCCTGTTACTTGAGAACTACTGGTTGAAACCCGCACATCAAATAAAATACCAAAAGTCACTGTTTTCAGTTTTCTGTCTAGACATTTAGATGCTTCTCAAATATAATGCCTTTATGGTTCAAGTCCTATCACGTGTCATTAATTGCTAAGCCCTTCCTAAAAAGCCATCATCTTCTTCACATGATGTATTACCTCTTATTGGTGAAACCAGCTAGTTCAAATGACTTGGCATTTAGGTATAACTTGGCATGGGCCATGGAAACAGACAGGAGCCAGTGGCTCTTGCCTTGCAAATGTGCAGCATCGGTATAAACTAAAATGTCCAAATGAATCCCCATCACCAGTAAAACAGATGGTGGGCCTGTAATTTCATCTCTGGATATACAGCACAACATTATAATTGGAGCTCCACAGTGTAATAACCTCCCAGACTATATGGCATTTTCCAAACTGGCATCAAGTTTCTTTATCGTTATTAAATCCTTCCAACACAATGATGATAATTAGAATTTTCTTCATCTTTCTGGCATTTTTTTTAAATCTAAATGTTAGCCAGATTTGTGTTCCATAGATTCTTTTCTCAATTGTGGGATTTCTCTTGGCTGTGTAATTGCATTACAAGTCGATTTCCCTAATTTCCTTATCACCTGCATCATCTTCTTTTTTTGTAAAGTTGCCGTTTTCTTTTGTGGAGACAAAATTCCCATATTGATTTATTTTTTTCTACTCAAAGGTACTTGCTCCATCAATAAATTACCTCTTTCCTTCCTCTGATAAAGCTGAATACCCAATTACTACCTTCTCTCATCAGGTAATAACTCATCTTAATACCTCTATGTATAGGTAGATGGATGATAGATAGATGATAGATAGACAGATAACATTTTTTTTTTAAGATTTTTGTTTATTTATTTGACAGAGAGAGAGATCACAAGTAGGCAGAGAGGGAGGCAGAGAGAGAGGGGGAAGCAGGCTCCCTGCTGAGCAGAGAGTCACATGTGGGACTCGATCCCAGGACCCTGAGATCATGACCTGAGCCGAAAGCAGAAGCTTTAACCCACTGAGCCACCCAGGCGCCCTAGATAACCTATTCTTGAAATAATTTTTTAAAAAAGAATTCTGAGCTGACATTTCCTTCCATGTAATTTTCCTAGATAAAAGTTTTAACTGGGTAGAAATACCTTGTTGAGTCTCTTTTGAAACAAAATTTCAGAAGGCACCAAAGTTAAGACCAAAACTTCTAAGTTGACTGTGATGTATTTTGCCCCAAGGCTGCATTGTGCCAACTCCAAGATACGAAAAGTAAAGAAAATACCCTTCGGTTCTCTGGCTCTTAGCAGTTTCCAAGAAAGCCCAGAGTGTTCTGCAGTCCTAGAGCCAAATTGCCTGAGCATGAAGGATTCCCATTTGGCATAACAGGAAGGTTTGCTTTTTTCAAATCCTTCACTATTTTCAGAGGGACCATAGATTCTTTTCTTTTTTTAAAAGTTTTTATTTAAACTCCAATTAATTAACATACAATGTAGTATTAGTTTCAGGTGTATAATACAGTGATTTCACAGTTTCGTATAACATCCGGTACTCATCACAAGGGCACTCCTTAATCCCCATCACCTACCCACCTCTCTTCTGGTAATCATCAGTTTGTTCTCTATAGTTAAGAGTCTATTTCTTGGTTTGCCTCACTCTGTCTCTCTCTTTTTCTCTTTGCTCAAAAACCCTCAAAATTGGAAAAGGTATCAATAGTTAACTAACTCCCAGCTAGAAATAAGGTGATTTTTTATCAAATATTACTTGAAAGGTTTAGAAAGTCAGCTATACCATGCTTCTCCCTCCTCCAAATCTTCTTAAAAACCTCCCCCTATTATCACTAATGTTATATTTTTTTAAGATTTTATTTATTTATTTGACAGAGAGAGGGAGATAGTGAGAGAGGGAATACGAGCAGGGGGAGTGGGAGAGGGAGAAGCAGGCCTCCCGCTGAACAGGGAGCCCGACGCAGGGCTTGATCCCAGGACGCTGGGATCATGACCTGAGCCAAAGGCAGAGGTATAACAACTGAGCCTCCCAGGCTCCTCACCACTAATGTTCTTTAAGATTGATTCTTTAATAAGCATCAATATCCAAAAGTTCATGCCCAGATTGAAAATATAATTTTCTGAAGCAATTTCAAAACAATTACTAGGTATATTTTAGGGTAGGTTTAGGTTTCCTAAAACTTTGTCTTAAAGAGCAGCTACTTTTAAAAACAGATCATCCCTAAACTGCTGAAAATACACTTTCACCTTTGTCCATTCTGGATCTAATCTATAAAAATTGCCAGGTGGGCTTCCCCATTCCCATGGATCTGTGTACTTAGCAATCCTCTGAGGTCTTGAAATTCATAATCAGATATAAGATTCACTGCTTTATTATTTTTTTAAGATTTATTTATTTTAGAGAAAGAACATACACACATGCATGTGCATGAGTGGGGAGAGGCTGGGGAAGACTGAAAGAAAGAATCTCAAGCAGACTCCTCCCTGAGCTCCAAGCCCGATGCCGAGCTCAGTCTCATAAGCCTGAGATCATGACCTGAGCCAAAACCAAGAGTTGGATGCTTAATCGACTGAGCCACTCAGGCGCCCCAGATTCATTGCTTTAGAAGATAACACAACTGGAAATAGAACTCTGGAACAGAGTTCACTACAGGGCCAGGAGAGAGGATCTCACAGTTTGCTGATCTCAGCATTTGCCTAGCACTGTGCCTAGAACATTATGAGGTATCCAACAAGTATCTGTCAAATAATGAAACAATAGCATAAGCACAATATGATCAACAGTAACAGTACCCTATTTCTTATTTCTTAGGGTAAGAAATAAGTTACAAGCTTGACGTACTTACTTTGTGTCATTCCTACAATGACTTTTTTTTTCAGTAAAATAGTATTACTGACTTTTCATTTCAGTGTCAATAAACTAAGACTTAAAGAGGTTGTACTGATTAAGGGCATGCCTGAATCAAGAATGTGACTCTCCAAAACGTGTGTTCCTACTTCTACGCTCCACTGCCTCTGTCCTTCCCGGTCTTCCTTCCACAAGTATTATTGAGTGCCTACTATGTTCTAGGTACAGGAGATGCATCAATCAAAAGGAACATACTGTCCCTATCTTGTGGAATTTAAATTCTTACATGAAGAGAGAGAAAATACCGGTGAAATGTAATAAATATATATGTTAAATAGTATGTTAGGAAGTAGTAAGCACTATGGAATAAAATTGGAGCACAGGTGGGGATAAGGCACAGAGGACAAGTACGTAATACCACTGTAAATGAATTGGTCAGCCTACGCATATTGAAATAATGAGATCTTAAAAAGACTTGAAGAGGGAGATAGGTATATGAAGGCATCCTCTTAAAAAACAGGGTTACCTAGAGACATACCAACACTTCAGGTCTTATTTCACTGTGCTAAATTCCCATAACAAGGGAGGCTATGTCCTAGAATTATAGAACCATACAACTAAATCAGACATCAACCTGAAAATGTACATCAGTTAGATTCTTAACCACAGCAAAATCTATTACATACCACCCATCTTATCACCCTTTCCAACTTCATCTGCACAGCACTCATACCATTTGATATAAATATATTTTACTTATTTGCTTATTTTCTTTCTGTGCCATTATAATGTAATGTAAATACAAGAAGGGGCAGAATTTATCTGCATTTTGTTCACACATATTTCCAATTACCCGGACGAATGCCTGACATATAACAGATCCTCAATATATATTATCGAGTAAATGAGTCCCATACAAAAGATCTGGCAGCTTCAGACACTAGCTGAACATCTCCTTGGAGGGATGACCTAACACCTGAAAAAGCATGCCAATCTATTGCTCATCTGTAAAAACAAACAAACAAAGGATACAAAAAGGCTTCTTTGTACTACTTCAAGAAGTATGTGAGAAGTTATATGCCCAACACAGGAGAAAAGGCGGCTAGAGCTCTATGTCTTCATGTGCTATCCAACTAATCAGTGAATGGTTTGTTTCATCATTACATACATTGCTCATTGTCCCCATTTTGCTAAGTGAGAAAGCTCGATCACTTAGGAGTCTAAAAACCAGAGATTAAGATTCGAAGCAAGTGCTCTGGATGAGTGAGAGCTGGAGAGTATGTTCATCCCCAGTACCTAGCTCAATGACTTAAACTCAAAATGAATGTTGAAAAGATGATCAAATGGACAAAATCTGCATTTCCCCACTATTAGGGGTTAACTTTGACATCCTACTGACTTAATAAAATTAATATTTATTTCTGGTCACATAAATTTAGTTTGTGGAATAGATGTTTTTCTTTTCCCATTTTGTAGCTCAGAGACCTCTCTTTCTCATCTGAAAAATGGGGTCAACAACATAGATATCTTTTGATTTCCTTCCGAGCATCCATTTTCCCCACTTCTTTTAGCATTGTGAATCTCCATTTGTGGAGAAGCCATGTGGTTTGGGTGGTATTGACTGTACTTCCAAATGAAAGGGTGGGCTCTGACTAACTAAAGTAACTCAATGCATTCCATCTCTTGATGGAAACCATAAAAAACCTGATAGTGAAGTATATACCGTAAACAAAGAGTGAAAGTGATACAGTTCTTAATGAGACTTTGAGCCACTAGATCAAGCCTTCCTTGAAGCTTGACTTATATTCAGACTATTAATTTACAGAGACCATTAATTCCTTTTTGGTTAAGTGAGTGTGAGACACGTATTCTGTTGCTTGCAGCACAAAGTGTCCTGATACAGATGATCTAACTGATATAACCTCTAAAGTCCCTTTCAACTCTAAAGTTCTGAGCCTCTGTTTATTTGTCTTCTGATTGAGGATTATTGGGAATTAAAATCAAAATAAATTCAGAAGGGCTGCCAAAGACAGAGAAAGAATACTCCAGAGAGATATTGGCTGAGGTAAGGAACCTTGGCAGAAAGCCTCTCCAGAGTCACATTCATCTGAGGGAAACTGATTTATGTTAGGCTCACATCTGCAGTATTTTATAACCGTAATGGCCAGTAAATAAAAAGAAATTGTTTCTGTCAGCTTACCATCTCTCTTATCATGAATGGAAGAAGCAGAAGTGCCAAATCTTCTAAAAATTACATAAAGGCCAACCAGGCCTCTGAACATACCTTCTCCAAGCTGGGAAAGGATTTTGTATTTTCAAAATAGGATGTAGCATCACGTTAACATCACGTAACAGATTCAGTAATGATCATTACTTTCAATAAACTTAAAAGTACACTTCACTTGTACTTCAGAAGGATGTTTAAATTTTAGATATAAAGATACTAAAATATATTCTTTGCTTGACTGAGTTATTCCATGCAGCTGGCGGGCAGGAAATACTTACCTTTCTGAGTGCCTGGATACTAATGACACCATAGTACAAAACTTCCTAAAGCACTGTTAAAGACAAAACTATTTATTAACTAAAGGTATCTCTTTTCCTCATTTTAGATGTAAATTTTTATTTTATTTTATTGATTTATACTGATAGAATTGATCTTCAAATCTTTCCATTAGCTCATTGCTATGCATTCAATTTACATTTTGGCTTTTTTTTATTATGTTAGTCACCATACAGTACGTCATTAGGTTTTAATGTAGTGTTCCATGATTCATTGTTTGCGTATAACACCCAGTGCTCCATGCAATCTGTGCCCTCCTTAATACCCATCACCAGGCTCACCCATACCCCCACCATCCTCCCTTCTAAAATTCTCCATTTGTTTCCCAGAGTCCATAGTCACTCATGGTTCATCTCCGACTCCAATTTCTTCCCCTTCATTTTTCCCTTCTCCTAATGTTCTCCATGCTATTCCTTATGTTCCAGAAATAAGTGAAATCATATGATAATTGATTTTCTCTATTTGACTTATATTTTTTGAATTAAGTGAAACTGAATTCTAGTTACTAATTTTTTTTTTTTTTTTAGTTCACAAATATCGTAGAACTCTGAAGGATGAACACATTGGGATAGTGAAATGTGTCACTACTGAATGCAGTACGTAAAAATAGTAAATTCTGGAGCCTATTTCCAAATATCAATTCTACTACTTATGAGCTGTATGACCAAAGACAAGTCATTTCACCCCCTGCGCCACATTTCCTTTATTTATAAAACAGTGGTTATAATAACAGTGTTACAAAGAGCTGTTGTGAGAATAAAATGTATTAACTTATATAAACACTTAGAGTAGTACCTGGTATAGCTATTGTTTTTTTTTGGTTCCTGATACTGCATTTTCATTTGTGATATGTTTTTATGAAGTTACTTCCGTTAAGTAAAATACAAATATTGTGAGAAAAATGTTAAGAGGACGCTCATACTGTGGTATGTAGGAATGAAAAAATGTCAAGTGCTAGCTTGTTCAAAAAGAAAATAATAGAAAAAATGAAGGGTAAGCAGAATCTGAAGAGCAGATATTAAAGAATCATATGGATGTGCAGATACATATTTTGATTCAGGCTGTAAACACATTCCAAGCATGAAAAACAAAAGTAATTCAAATCTATGCTCTGTATTATAGAGAAACTTCAGAATACCTCATAGATCATAAAAACAATCAGAGAAAATAAGAGTTGAATTTCAAAGGCAAGAAAACTAAACTCATCTTAGATTATTTTGTCTATCTACCCCAGACACTCTGCAAATCTGCAACACCTACTGGATGGTACAATAGGAATGAAAATTAAGAGACTGATTTCAGAAAACAGTTTAGATGAAATATCAGAGTTTGGGCGCTCATTACCTAAAGAGAGTGAAGAGAGAAATAAGGCACCAAAAATGACTGCCAAGTTTTGAATAAACATACTCAGGAAGCTCTTCTCTAAGACAAGAGCAGAACCAGCATGAGATTGGGAAGATCATGAAGGGTTTTTTTTTGCTGCTGTTGTTGTTGTTTTTAAGATTTTATTTATTTGAGAGAGAGACTGAGACTGCAAGTGGAGAAGGTCAGAGGCAGAGGGAGAAAGAATCTGAAGCACACTCCACACTGAGTACAGAGCCCAACGTGGGGCTCAATCCAATGACCAAAAGATCACGACCTGAGCTGAAACCAAGAATTGGACGCTTAACAGACTGTGCCACCCAGGTGCCCCTGGAAGATCATGAGTTCTTAAATGAACTCAGGAATGTGAGTAAATCTGTAAAACCTCAAGCATTTTTGCCTTATAAGAAGTTGGAGTCTGAAGCTAAGTTGAAAAGTCAAAACTTTAGAGAAGAGTTAGTAGTTATCAAAATAAAGTGGGTAAATAAAACTGTGGGACGTGGACGCCTGGATGGCTGTCGCTTAAGTGTCTCCCTTCAGCTCAGGTCATGATCCCAGGGTCCTGAAATCGAGTCCCACATCGGGCTCCCTGCTCAGTGGGGAGCCTGCTTCTCCCTCTCTGACCCTCTCCCTGTTTGTGCTCTCTCTCTCTCTCTCTGACAAATTAATAAGTAAATAAAATCTTAAAAAAAAAAAAAAAAAAAAAACTGTGGGATAAAGTGACCAAGAACACCCAGCAGAGAAGGGGACCAAGAAGAAAACCTTGGGATAAGCCTAAAAACAAAACATTAGACACACAGAGAAAAGCCTCAATTAAAGAATTAGAAGGAGCAAGCTAACTCAATAAAACAGAAGAACAAAGAGTTTAGAAAAGTGTATGGTTATACATCAGACTATAAGAAAATGGAAATTCAACTTTAAATTCGTTTAATCATGAGGCATTTTATAGAAATTGCACACGGGTCAGTTCTATAATCAATTATACTTAAATACCTTAAAAACAGCAAAGATTCAAGTTCTGCAAAACTTCTGCCGTGCCATCTTTAGCACCTGAGTGCCTTTCAGATGCACCAGTTCCAGATGTAATATGTATACATCACAATGCCCAGTGGAAAGAGAGGCACGTTTCATTTATATCTCTTTTATCCACAGAAAATCTTCCACACACAACCATCCCCCAGCAACTGCCCAAGGTTCAACTGTTCAGATTGTTTCACTGTTCATACTGGCCATGCTCATAGTCAATGCTTATTCCCAAACCAATCAATGGTAAGGAGAACAGATTTCATCTCTGATTCACTTAAACTTAATAAAGATCCATCATCTTTCCTGATCACATGGTTTGGCAGAAATGAACCAAATTAGGATTCTGCCAAAAGTAAGGTGGAAGCAAAGCGAGGTTTCAGGTAAGAACCAAGAGTGTCTGCTACAATGTTCAGAAAGATTAAATGACACACAACAGTCAAAAAAGTTAGAAAGAAACAAGAGACCACCAAACACATATTAGTTAGATGTTATTTGGATTTCTCTTATATGCCAGGCACTGCTGAATGTATGGAAATGCAAAGTACGGCACAATTCCTGCCATTTCAGTGTCCATGGTTTAGATAGAGAAGTGTGCATAAAATGATGAGATTAAAGACCAAGGAGCAGAAGTCCAACCTGCTTATTTTATCAAGAATATTATACCACAACCCATTTCCACAAAAATCAATTTGCTCAAATAGTACAAAACTCTATTTGAGAACATTATCTTACCCAGCAAGCCAACCTTTTATATTTTTTATTTGGAAGGAAGTAAAATCAGGTGGAAATTTCCCTTTGGTCGTATTACTCGCCAGGTATAGTATTTGCAGGCATTGGAATTTAATTTGAGGATCCGTATCTATAATTTCTATGAAGTTTATTCTAGTTGAATAATCAGTTTGTCTTAATGATATTGAATGTAATCTTATGGCAAGGCAGGGTAAATAGTATAATTTGGGAAAACAGGTTTAGAGAGAAAAAGGAAAGAATTTGAAGAGGGGCGCCTGGGTGGCTCAGTGGGTTAAAGCCTTCAACTCAGGTCGTGATCTCAGGGTCCTGGGATCAAGCCCTGCATTGGGCTCTCTGCTCAGCGGGGAGCCTGGTCCCCCCTCCCCCTCAACTGCCTGCCTCTCTGCCTACTTGTGATCTCTCTCTATGTCAAATAAATAAATAAAATCTTTGGGGCACCTGGGTGGCTCAGCGGGTTAAAGCCTCTGCCTTGGGCTCAGGTCATGATCTCAGGGTCCTGGGATCGAGCCCCACATCCGCTCTCTGCTCAGCGGGGAGCCTGCTTCCCCCTCCCCCTGCCTGTCTCTATGCCTGCTTGTGATCTCTCTCTCTGTCAAATAAGTAAATAAAATCCTTAAAAAAAAAAAGGAATTAGAAGAAAAATACACTATGTAGATCTCAAGCACTTTTACCTCTGCATCTGTATTGATAAGTATATACCACTATGATACTAAAATTGAAAAAAGAATCAAAATTCACAGCTTAGGATATTCTGTATTGTTAATGTTTTATTTAGCCTAATAAAATACTCATTGTTTGGCCATTAGACTAACAAATGCTTTATGGACAAAGGTTAATTTTTAATCCCCTCTTATTAATTTAAAAACTGATTCCAGTTACTACAAACCATCTAGTACAAAGAATAAACTGTTTTCTCCCTAAACTTAACATTTTTTTCCACTTTAAAGCTTTCCAATACATTAGCATATCTGTTCAAATTTCTGTTCAAATTTGTCAATCTGCTCAAATTTACAATTACGCCAAAGATAAAATATTAGGCCAGGGAAAGACAGAGTTCTTTTGGAAAAAATCAAGTAAAATAATTCTGATCTCAACTTCCATAAATATATTTTTTTATTTTTCTTCTATTGTTGGATGAATACAAAGAAAATTAGCTGAAGTATCTCTAAGTGGATATTTCACCCAGATATCTATGAATCCGATAAAATTATAAATCACTTTTGACATGGAACCACGACCAACCTATCAAGGGGGAAAGAGATCTAAAAGTAAGAGGTATATAAATAGAAACAGATCAGTTAATGTTAATGAGAATAAAGTCTGGACTATGGCCATGAACCAGTTCCTTTAAAATGAGTTCCGTGTTGGCAGCTATCCTCTCCCTCTTCACCCACAAAATCTGTAAATATACAGTAACGGAGTGATAACTAAATTTTAAAAATTCAAAAGCTTTGTGGTGTAACTTCATTAATTCAGAAAATAAATATTTATTATAGGACTCACTCACATTTTGATTTTGCTGAATTCTACGCAATGATTCCCAGAAGTAAAGTGAGACTGAAGAGTAACACTGTGCAAAAACTTCAGGCTCCTCCATTATTGTCTTTGTAGAAAGAATAGGTTATATGAGCTTATGTGTAATTGGCAATGTGTAGAGAGAATAAAGTCAGTGGACTTGTATATTTCTTTAGTGTTGAGAGCACACTATGTGGAAGACACTATGCAAATAAAATAATCAATGGAAATAGGTAGTAACATAGCATAGAAAAATAGGCATCCAGACAACTATCACAATAATCATATTGCTTAAGAGAGGCAGATGGTGGGTTATATTATTGGCCCCAAAATGTCACTTGTTCCTGAATCCACAGCCTTACCATTGCTTCATCATAACTTTGGGACTTTGGGCTCTTGACTTTGCACTTGGCCTGTGATCTGCTTTAGCCAGAGGTATATAGGCAAAAATGACAGTATGACAATTCTGAGAACAGGTAACAGGAGGTCTTTTATGTTTCTACTTGTCATCTTGTGTCTCATTTAGAACCACATTTGGATGCCCACTCAGTAACCATCATGAGGAGTACATGCAATAGTTAATCCAATAGTCCCAGAAGGAGGAAGACGAGAATGACATGTGCTAACCTATAGACTTGCAGTAAGAAAAATGCTGTCTCAACCACCTGAAGCCCAACCTACCCAAAAATACATGAACAATAATAAATGATTATTGTTTTAATTTACTAAGTATCAGAGAAATTTGATATGCAATATTATTTTTATAAAATCTAATACAATACATACACAAAAATTACAAGGACATTTAGAAAACAGTTACATCCACCTTGGGAGGGGATTGGAGGTGGCTTTGCTTTTAATGATGGGCATATAGAACCTGGCCATTTGAAAATGTTGAAGATGGGTGTTTCATGTTTAAAGAGGAATGTATAAGAAAACACATGAAAAATAGAGTATCTATGCCTTTGCGCACACAGAGCAATCTGGGAATAACACGCTTCAGCATACTTCTCTGGCCTCCAGATGTTGTGTTGGCATCCTTGTTCAAGCTTAGAAAATGAGGCTGGAAGAAGAAGAAAATTGAAAAAGATCTGGGATAACTTTTCCTTCTCTCTTCTCCTGCCCTGATGACCTAGAAAGGTGGTTTGTTCATTCATTCAACAGGACCTGCATTGTGTAATGGCTGGCTGGAAAAGGAGAAATGGATGGTTCTAAGACTAAGTTATAGATTTGTGATAATGAGAGAAAGTCTCTCATACATTTATACACTAATGTGGTATTAGGGCAGTAATATAATTACATCATATGAACATGGTATTAAGATGGTGACAAAAATCAATTTATAAAATATTTTATAACAGCTATAAAATTGGCTATCACTCACCAGTCCATTGATCTAAATGGAAAAATAACTTCTTTTACAGACTCATAACACATGTCATGAAAACTCATAGAACTATCATGTCACTAAAAACTCATAGAATTTTCTATAAACAATTTATGTACAGTTTTATCATTAAGGTAAATATAGTGAGAACAGTAGCACTAAATTAGGGGAAACTAAAACTAACTGTTTTTAATAAATAATTCTCAATTAACTTACATTTGATCTGTTTTATTTTCATTAGCTTAATTTTATTGACAAAATACCTACACAAAGTTCACTAGCTTTAAGTTGCAGTAAGTTTTATATCATTAACGTACCATTTTGTGTGATGTAACACCTTTAATAAGAATTTTGTTCAAACAAGGCCTCAGATCCTCCTGTGTACAGACTATACATTGAAAGTAAATTAATTAGGCAATTTAGAAAATTTTTTCTACACTTTTAGGCTGCTATCAAATTTGGAAGTTTGAAGAAGCACTCTCGCTTATTTGCGGCAAGGGGAGAATAAAACTGGTAATTTCGAATGTCATTTTGGCCACTACTGTCAATTTTCTTCTTCTTTCTCTATGGTTCCTGCGAATAGTTGATATAGTTCTGTAACTATTTCACACTCCTTTAAACCCAAATATCAAATAGGAAGAAAAGGAAGGTTTTAGCTGCTGTTGTCCAGATTCATTGCTCAGATTGCCCTATGCCTAAGATCTGGTTTGACTAATGGTCCATGGGCAGAAAAGACAATATGTCAGTTCCAACCCTCAGCCACAGGAGGTATTTTACAGAGATCTTTTATTACTAAATTCACGTAGCAATTGCCCAGTTTGCTGATTCACTGTTTGTATATATCTCCTTCGGATAGTGTTACAAATACTAAGGATAGCCTGTCTCTCCCTAGGCACTCTTTTCAGCCACAAAATTTCATGATGGCATCCAGTAACATAAGGCCACAAATGCACTACACCAAGCATGGAATAGATGAGAGGATGGAGACTTGACGAGGCTCTAGGAAAACACTGAGAAAAGATGAAGGAAGAGGTCCAACCAATGGTTGTCTTTCATTGCTTGCATTATTTCTTGCCATGGGCATAGAGCCACATTTAGATGCTAACTGAAATTATGAAGAACACTGAAGCCTATTTCAAAATCTTCATCTCTGTATTTGCAGTCAGGGCAATCAGTGTTTGCTGCACTGGTAGACATTATTATTTTCAAAGGAGACGCTGAGTGGCATCAGTGCTACAGTAACAACAACAAAGAAGAAAGAAGGATCTTGGGTGACTAGCCTTATTTTCCTTTTTTTAAAATTTTTCCAGAAGGAAACAGACACCAGTTTGAACTCTGAATGGAGAAAATTCCTGTACAGCTCTCAGACTTAAATCTGGGGGGCCCTGGGTAGGAAAACAATGGTCTATAGGACTCAGAATAACAATAGTTCAGACATCTAAAAATGTCACCTTATTTTCTCCCCAAGATGGTAAAGGACAAATGACAATAGGTATTTCAGAGACAAATCTTATTATACAGCAAAAAAAGACGAAAGAATGCACATTTTAATCTCACAAATATTTAATTTCAACATGCATTTTATAAATGAGGCAGCCAATGGTTGCTTTAGGAACATCTCATACCCCATACCCTGTACAGACACTACTACCATACACAAAGAAAAATAACTTACCCTTTTGAAAAATATTTTTTTCATTTAAAGATTTTTATTTTATTTATTTATTTATTTGTCAGAGAGAGAGAGAGAGAGTACAACCAGTGGGAGCAGGAGGTAGAGGGAGAAGCAGGCTCCCCGCAGAGCAAGGAGCCTGATGCAGGACTTGATCCTAAGACCCTGGGCTCATGACCTGGGCAGAAGGCAGAAGCTTAACCAACTGAGCCACCAAGGTGTCCCAAATCTGTGGTTTAAGTTTAAAAAAAAGTAGAGAATGTGAAAAAAGCTGACTTAAAGAGACTTGTTCTGGGCAGATGTATGAATATATAGCAGTCCTCCTATTTGCCCCCAAATTCCTCCCGATCATCAACCTCACCTAAAATATTTCATTACTCTGAATACAGGCCAATCAAAACTAGAATAATCTGGGTTAATAAATAGTTTCTTAAAAACACACTTCTCGCAGTTTTATCAAGCATTTATTCACATATCCATGTCACTTACCATAAATACTTAGACTTTTGACATCAAGCAGATGAGAAGATCCAGAGAGAGGGCACCCATGATTTAAGCTACCAGTTTTCTTTTGTTTTGTTTTATAACTTAATATTTGAAGTGACATCCCATTAAGTTATACTCTAATCAATAAAATTTAGTAACTCTGACATACACTCTCTTAAGGCAGTGGATTACCAAAAAAAAAAAAAAAAAAAAAAAAAAAAACATGAATACCAGGAGACAGGATCACTGAGAACCATTTCAGAGGCTTCTACTACAGAGGTGGATACACTTTGGAGGATGAGGAGCTAGAAGGAAAACAGTGATTGAGGAGTCTTGGTGGAGGATTTAGGAAAATACACAGACAGAACTGGCTACCAACATACCACAGTCAGAATCCCAGACATATGTGCTTAGAACTGCCCTTTGAAGGAGATACTCTTATTTCCAATTTACAAAGGAAAAACCTGGAATTTGCCTAAGATTTCACAAGCCTTGGGTGATCCTGGCATATGAATAGAGGTATTTGAACCCAGTGACCCTTATTTTATCACCATACTTACTATACTGGAAGGAGGAAGGCAGGAAGTATTGCAGAAAGGGACCTATACAACTGCCAATAATATATATTAAAAAAAAAAAAACTTAGTTTTTATAAAACTTATCAAACAAGAGGAGAAATTTCTTTTCTACCTCTTCATTATTTTTGTCTTGGTTTCATGCCTCAAGACAACTCAAGTTGGCATTGCTTGTATGACAGATCAGATTCATAATAAATTGAAAACTGTACTTAGATAATTGTAGATTTACATGAAATTATAAGGAATAATACAGAGTACTCACATGGGCATATATGCATTTAACTAGTATATGATTTTCCTATTGCTGCTGTAACAAATGACCACATACTTAGCGGCTTAAATCAGCACAGATTTTATTACCTAATCATTATGGACATCAGAAGTCTAAAACAGGTTCACTGCATTAAAATCAAAGTGATGGCATGATTACATTCCTTCTGGAGACTACGGGGGATAATCTGTTTCTTTGTGTTTTCTAGCTTCTAGAGGCTGTCCACACTCCCTAGCCAGTAATTACATCACTCCAATCTCTGCCTGCACCCTCATATCCCCTTCTCTAACTCTCTGTCTCCCTTCTTCCCTTATAAGGACCATTTTGATTACACTGGATCTACTTAAATAATTTAGCAAAATCTCCCTGTCCTACATCCTTAATCACATAAGCAAAGTCCCTTTTGTCATTCAAGGGGACATATTCAGGTTTCAGGGATTAGAACACAGATATGGGTGAGGTGCATTTTTTTGCCTAGTATAACTGATGTTCTCCAATGATAACATTTTGCAAAACTATAGTATACTATCACAACCAGATTATTGAAATTAATATAATTCACCAATCTTATTAAAATTTCCACAGTTCTATTATAGCCATATGTATGTTTAATTCCATACAATTTTATCACTAATGTAGGTCTGTCCACACCAAAGTCAAGACAATGAAGAGCTTCACCACCACAAGGATCCCTAAAACCACTAATGTATAACACCACCCTCCCTTTTGACCCTCCCCCAATATTTCCAACTCCTGGAAATTACTCATTTTTTATCCATTTAAGAAATTTTTGTCGGGACGCCTGGGTGGCTCAGCCGGTTGGGCGGCTGCCTGCTGCTCGGGTCATGGTCCCAGGCTCCTGGGATCGGGCTCCTTGCTTGGCAGGGAGCCTGCTTCTCCCTCTGCCTCTGCCTGCCATTCTGCCTGCTTGTGCTCACTCGCCCTCTCTCTCTCTGTCAAATAAATAAATAAAATCTAAAAAAAAAAATTTTTGTCATTTCGAAAATCTTATGTAAATAAAATAATACAGTATGTAATCTTGTAACCTTCAGGAATTGGCCTTTTTCATTTGGTATAATTCCCTGCAGAATCATCTAAGTTGGTATTTAAATCAATACATCTTTGTTTTGCTCATTGCTAAGTAGTATTGCATGGAATGTATGCACTGTATTTTTTTTTAAACCACTCATGTGTTGAAGGACATCTGAGCTGTTTTCAGTTTGGGGCTATTACAAATTAAACTGTTATGAATATTTGTGTATAATCTTTGGTGTGAACATAGGTTTTTATTTCTCTGTGATAAATACCAAAAGTACAATTACTGGATTGTGTGGTTACATGTTTAAATTTGTAACAAACTGACAAACTGTTTTCTAGAATGGCTGTACCATTTTGTCTTCCCAACAGCAAGATAGAGTGATTTCTTTGCATTCTTGCCAACATTTATTGTTGTCATTTTTTTTAATTTTAGTAATATTGTTAGGCTTGTAATGATATTTCATTGTGGCTTTAGTTTGCATTCATTTGATGGCTAGTGGTGTTAACCATCTTTTCATATTCTTATTTTCCACCTGCATGTTCTCTTCAGAGAAATGTCTGGATATTTTCTTTTTTCAATTAAATTGTTTTATTGTGGTGGTTTTGTTGTGTCTTAATGTTGAGTTTTAAGGGTCTCTATATATTCTAGATACTAGTCTTCTGCCAAATATGTGTTTTACAAATATATCCTCCCTCTCTGTAGCTTTTCTTTTCATCCTCTTCATATGAACCTTCACAGAGCAAAAGCTTTTAATTTTTATGGGGTCAAATGTGTGAATTTTCCTTGGATTGATTGTAATTCTGTTACCAAGTCTATGAAATCTTTGCCTGGACCCAAATCCTGAATATTTTCTCCTACATTTTTTTCTAGAAAGGTTTATATTTTATGTTTTGTATTTAAGTATGCAATCCATTTTTTGTTAACTTTTGTATAAGGTGTGACACTTAGGTCGAGGTTTATTTTCTCTATGGATGTCTAATTACACTAACACCATTTGTTTAAAAGGTTATCTATCCTCCATTGATTTGCTTTTCCACTTGTGTCAAAAATCAGTTGGGCATATTTGTGTGGAGCTATTTCTGGAATCTCCATTCTGTTCTATTGATCTATAAATCAATCCCTCTGCCAAAAGCACACTGTCTTGAATACTGTAACAACATAATATCCCTAGATATCAGGGAGAGTGATTTCTACCACTTTCTTCTTTGTTAAGATTGTTTAAGCTGTTCTAGGATCTCTACCTTCCCATATACATTTTAGAACAAGCTTCTCTATGCCTATAAAAACAAAACAAAACAACAACAAAAACTTGTTGGGATTATATTAAGCCTATATCTAAACTCAGAGATAATTGTCATCTTTATTATGTTGAATCTCCCAATCCTTAAACAGGGAATGTTTCTCCACTTGTTTAAGTCTTAATCTCTTTTAGCAATATTTTTTAAAAACCAGCATACAGAACCTGAACCTGTTTTTAGGGTATACCTATTTCCTTATCTTTGAGTCGTTGTAAATGGTATTACTTTTTTTGTTTTTGTTTTTTCTTCAGTTTCTGTACTGTTCACTGTTAGAATATGGAAATGACTGGTTTTTATGTATTGATCTTGTATCCTGAAACCTTGCTGAACTCCCTTATTATTTATAGGAGGGCTCCTTTTTTTTTTATTTTTTATTTTTTATTTTTTTTTGACAGAGAGAGAGACAGCAATAGAGGGAACACAACAGGGGAGCAGCTGAACGAGAGGAAGAAGCTGAGCCAGGAACCCGATGTGGAACTCGATCCCAGGACCCCGGGATCATGACCCAAACTGAAGGCAGATGCTTAACAACTGAGCCACCCAGGTGCCCCAGGAGGGCTCCTTTTTTTTATAGGTTATTTGGGATTTTCTATAAAACAATAATGTCATCTGCAAACAGGGGCATTTTTTTTTATTAACATATAATGTATTATTTGCCCCAGGGTACATGTTTGTGAATCATCAGGCTTATACAATTCACAGCACTTACCATAGCACATACCCTCCCCAATGTCCATAACCCAGCCACCCTATCCCTACCCCCCTTAACCCCCAGCCCCCCTCAGTTTGTTTGGTGAATTTTGGAATCTCTTATGGTTTGTCTCCTTCCTGATCCCATCTTGTTTCATTTCCCTCCCCCACCCCCCATGACCCTCCGCCCTGCCTCTCAAATTCTTCATATCAGAGAGATCATATGATAATTGTCTTTCTCTGATTGACTTATTTT
>CM052898.1:41253131-41427553 GCA_028534135.1 Potos flavus | reverse complement strand
TAGGGATAGGGTGGTTGGGTTATGGACATTGAGGAGGGTATGTGCTATGGTAAGTGCTGTGAAATGTGTAAACCTAAGGATCCACAGACATGTACCCTGGGTCAAATAATACATTATGCTTTAATTAAAAAAATAAAAAAAATAAAAAAAAATAAAAAAGAGCTGGATATCACATTCCAAGATGGAGAGGAGCTAAGCTAGTATCTTCCTCTCTAGTGAATTTACAAACATAAAAGATTATATTTTTATGGTATAAAGAAGGGAAGGGTTTTATATGTAAGTATTCATCCTTCTTCCCCTTTCCTTTTTCCAAGCTCCTGGATCATTGTAGGCAGTCTCACTGCACTTTGCTTCGGATAATGACAAATCCAAATCTTTAGTCCTAGACTAGTTAATAGAATTTTAGAGTTGAAGGGGAAGAGGAACAGGAAGTAAGGAAGCAATTATAACTGAATGAAATATAATATGTATTGTCAAATACTATATTTTTTCAGCATCTTTTACATTGACACTAGGATTTACTGAGAGAAAATAAAATAAGTAAAATAAAAAGCATTTGTAGAGACTATCATAATCAAATAATAAAAGTACTTTTATGTCCTGTAAAATAACTTTATTTCTCATCTTAATAATATTTTTAAAAGAATTAAACCACTGATGATATAAACTCACTCATCTACCCTTTTAAAATATCAAGAAATCAAAATTTCTTGGCGATATACATATATTAATATAAAATTTATATATATGTACATAAATTTTATATGTATATAAATATATATCACATAAATATATAAATAAATATATATCACGTGTATGTATATATATATATATATCACATAAAGCATTCGGAATTATCTTTCCAATTTAGGTGACAGATTTTAAATGAATATTTTTATAAAATATTATTTTATTTTATAAAATGCTATTTTGTATTAAACCTAATATTTAATACTGCAATAAGCTTTACCTATAGTATTGCCAGGTTGATTTGATTTTCCTCAAACTTTATCATTATCATGTCCTCTTTCTGCCCTTCCTTTAGTGGCTTCCTGGGATATGCAGCTCAAACAAAAAACAATGAAACCTGCCTTTCAAGGCTTCATATGTTTCCCTGTTTGGTTTCTTCTCCTCCTTCCCTTCCCCTCTCCCCACCCACTTCTGTATCTCTCTCTCTCCAGTTAGACATTAAGTCCTTGCTATGTGGCAAGCATAGCATAAGTGCTGGTGTCACTACAGGAAACAGGACAGTCAGGGCCTCTGCTCTCAGGGAGTCCCCGTAATGAGGAAGGATGTTTAATAGAGCAAGCAATACTAGGCTTTGGTAGGGAAGCCCAACTATATGAGTTAAGAGCATGATTTCTGGAGCTCAGTTTCAATATTGGCTTTAGAACCAGTAAATGCCTGAATTTTGAAGAGTTACTTAATCTCCTTGAGGAGATTTTTAATCTACAGACAAGGGATAAAAATAATAATAATGGTAATAATAATAATATGATGATGATGATAAAGAAGAACTCCTTTATATTTTCACTGAGAAGACTAATTGAGATAAAACTTTTAACTATGTAACTGGATATCATAAAATCTCAATAAATGTTAGCTGCTACGATTTTATTATTAACAACTATATTTATATTAACAACTATTATTATAACAACTACTATTGTTTGGGGTTGGACTAAATTATATATATATATGCTTAAAGAGTTCGGCTGTATTTGAAAACTATCAACCATCTTCTGATGACACAAATAGAATGGTTTTAATGACCAAAAGTATTTCCCTGGAATCAAACTGACTTGGAATTAGTAACCAGGATACCAGAAAATGGCCAATAGAATGGTATTCTTCCCAGTGCCTTTCCAAATTAAGGGGGTGAGTATGATATTATTTTAAGTCAATATGTAACCTTATGTACTTCTGCAATCTATTGAAACAAGGGAGAAACCAACACCCAGGCTTGCAGCCTACTGCTCCTTCAGAACCAGGTGGCATTCAAACAGCACATCCTTCCCAGATCCTCATTGGCTGCCTGTCTTAAATGCTTCTTTTCAAGCTGACAGGGGTCGATAAAACATTGCAGAGAACAAAGAGGATGTGCAGAATAAAAATGGTGATGAAAAAAATTGAGAATCTTGAATCATACTTTGATCAGGCGAATAAAGGACAGACCATTCATTCTAGGATATGCATTTATTTTAAGCTCTAATTATTATTACTGAGACACATGCAAGAGGGAACATATGCAGCAAGGGTTGCAACTTCATTGTGAGATCATCAATGACCCAGGGAACAAGAATAGTAGAAATAAAAGATGGTTTGTGAAATGAGTCATTGCTAGATCTTATGTTGGGTATTTTCACACAAATTTTTGTCCAGATCCTTTCATGCTCATTATTGAAATTATAGTGAAAGATAAATGAAGGATGCCTACACAAAGAGCTTCAGGATCACCATGGTTATTACTTAAAGGAAACTGATTTGCATTTCATTGCAAGGATATAATAATTCCATTAACATAAAAGAAAAAAAGAATGTGGGTCATAGAGGAAATGACTCGGTTTATGGAGCAGTGCCATGTAACAGGAACCACCCTGGACCAGAAATTAGAGATCCTGGTGGGAGTTTCAATACATTTCTAACTGGCAGTACAACCCCAGAACACTTAAGAAATAAAACCTTTGCATTGGGGAATGCCCTCATCTGCCCAGTGCAGGGAGCCTTTAAATCCTACCTCATATTTCTCAGTGTTGTGTCAGTTAAAGAAGAGAGAACCAGATGTGGTTCTCCTCATAAGCTATCACTACTATGAAGCTATGAAGATATTAATAATTCACTTAACTAATTCTTACAGTTTTTTGGTTTGGATTAATGCCTTTATCAAAGTATAGTTTTGTTTTTTAATGTATAGGTCTCAACTCTTATAAATGCTATAATTTTGTGTTGACAGGCACCACTTTTTTTATCCCCTTCATCATTTGTTCATTTCTCTGGATGGATATTCTAGAAGCATACTGAAATCTAAACCATTTTTACTCCTGGTGTGCACAATATAGGCTAGGAATGGGCCACAGTGGTATCAACCAGAAGTTTGTTAGGAATGCAGACTCAGGCTCCCCCTGAACCCTGATTGATCAGGCTCCGCATTTTTACAAGATTTCTGATTGATCCTTTTGCACATTAGGTATAAGCAGCACTGATCCAATGCCACTGAACTATCCTTGAAAGGTATTTTGCTCCATACCCCAGTTGCTGAGATAGGAATAGATACCCAAAATGAAGAACAGAAGCTATTAAAGCCTTTGGTCTACACCAGACACCTTATCTTGAAAGTGAGGGGAATAGTAATATGCTTAAGGTCATGTTCTTCCTGAGCCAGGAGCAGAACTCAATCTGCTGGCTTGAGTAATGGGCACTTTCATGTTAGCAAAGATATATTTTGCTACTGAATTTTTCCATTTTTCTCTCTCCAGCTAGAGAAAAGTTAATCACAGTTTCCCTGGGTCACCCCTGGTCTTTGGACTCTCAGGCTCCTGAGTGCATGTACTTATTTATAGTAGAAAACAACCATAAACTGCTCATTGGAGACCAAGGCCATCTGGGTAGCTTGAGGGGTAGCTTGGCTAATTCACCACCCTTTGCCTCTGGCTCCTCAATTATCGAGTAGGAGGTGATTCATCTCTACGGAGACCTTTGACAGTCTCATCTGAAAAGCATCTGAGAAGTGCAAAGCATTACTGTGCTTTGCAAGTGAAAACCATGCCACTCCCTGAACTCTCTGTATTTGGAACTGAAACTAAAATTAGCAGCTGCCATTGGTCTATGTCATACATCACCCCACAGTTTATTCCCAGGGGTATAGCCAAAGTTGCTTTGAAGATTATTAATCTAAGTTCTAGGTTCTATGAAAAAGTGACAGTATATAGCAGAGCAATAGATTTGATGTTAGAAGTTCTGTGTTTGAGCCCTAGGTCCTCCACTTACTAGCTGTGTGCATTTCTGGTTACTATTCCAATTCTCTGGGCTTCCATTTCTTCACTTTAAATAGCCTTCCTACTACTTATTGTCACCAGATTTTTCCCCTTGTCCTTGCTATTAACACTTGGTCTCTTCCATGTGCCCATGGCCTCAGTTAGTGATCACCTTTCCATATGCTCAACATTTATGTATTTCCCTCTCTCTTCTAAGACCACTTAGTTTTCCATTCTGGTGTCTAGGAGGCCCCAGGGAAGATGATTCTACTTTCAGCATCTCCAGAATAGTCTGTGACCAAGCTAAACCAATGAACATTTGTGGAACCCTCTGTTCATCATGAGTGAGTTCAGTAGTTGTCATGTGAACTAATGAGCTAGCCCTAGAGAGTGAGTCTTGGGGCTATCCAGGGAATACTGCAATCAAGAAGTCTCTTCCTCTTTATTTACTCTTTCACTACTTTACTTCCATAAACAGAAGCCAAATTGAGTACAAAGCTGACCCACTGAGATGGCAAAGCTTAAAGAGTGGCTAAGCTGAAGCCCTAATAAAAAAATAAACTTCTGGATAAAGTTGTAACTAAATACAACATTATCCCTGTACTTTTAAGTTATCTGAGCCAATTCTCTTTATTTCTTAAACAGTTTTGAGTCTGGTTTTCTATTTTAGGAAGCCTAATCGTAGTAACAGAAAAGTTCCAGTCTCAACAAAACCTCTAAGTAGCCATGTTGTCACATGGTTTTCTTATACTACTCATAATTTGTCCCAATCCAAAACACTATGCATGTGGTGTCTGAACAGGGTTCTTTGAACACTGAGGTAAGTAAATACATCTATGTGTTGTAAACTGTGAACTACTACAAAAATCTAAAATACTATTTTTCACAAAGCAGCAAGTTGTAAGGAAACTATTTGATCTGATTCTTACTTTATTTGGGGTCAAGAAACTAATAAAATCTATGGATCTTATCCCCCAAAATACTGAATATACACATGCATACAATTTTTACATAATTTCAGAGAGATAATAAACAAACTGCACAGGAGATTTATGATCTCTCCAGGACTGATCTCCTAGGATTGGTTCTTAATTTGTAGTCCATGGGCCTGTAAGATACCAAGGAGGTTAAGAACCACATACTACATTAAGCACCAGTGAGCTCTGTGAACTCCTCTACTGAATATATCCTATTAGGAAACTCCCACATCTAAGCTATATTAGAATTCAGTCAAAGCTCCATTATAACTAATGCCATAATTAGAGATATTCCTCTGAAGTTCCATGCTTTCCTCTGAACTTCATTTACATTTCTCTTTAAGTATTTCATAACACTAAGGATAACAGCAAAGGAAATGACCCGCTACCAGTCAGACCACTTTTCTCTCACTGGGAATAATCTACAGATTTGGCTCCACAAAATCAATTGGATTGATACAAAGTTCAATACTTTAATATAAAACATAATTACAGACAGCAAGATGGGCAAGTTTCTGACAGGCATCTGAAGCACAGATTGAAATGGAAAAGACTAAGAAAATTGAACTCACGATCTTACTTATGGTGTAATTTTATAACCATTTAGAAGCAACTCCAGAGATTTCAGTGGCCTTGTCTTTCAATCAAGCCAGAGAAGGTGAGGGTGACAGTAAGATAAGAGGAAAGGAATCTAGAGGTAGGTTCAGTCTGGTGAGAATTTCCATCTTTTTCCCATCTCAAATACTACAAACCCTGAGTCAGCAAAATCCTTGACACAAAAGGACAACATTATACATACTATTCAACCTTGTAGAAAGAGCTGCCCCTAGGGAGTCAAGAAAATTTTGATTTGAAATCCAACATTGCTACCTTCTTGCCATGTGACATGGAGAATGCACCTGACTTACAACCACTGTCCATGTTTTCACTCTTGCTTTCACTCTGCAGTCTATTCTGAATTCCTCTTCCTTGCCCATACCTCTCCAGCCATGCCCAAATGTGCTAGCACATTCTTCCCTAACGGACTTTGCCTAATCTTCCCCAGACAACTATACGGCTTACTCTCTCACTTTTTTCAAGTGTTCTCTTAGATCTCTCATTTTCATTAAGATCTCCCTGACTTCCATATTTAATACTGCAACCTTGGTCCCACCCCACTGTCTTATGCTTTCTAACTTTTCTTTTTTTTTTTTTTTTGGCCTTAGCATATATTATCTTTACACATTATATGATATTAATATAATATTATGTTTATTGTACCTCTCCCCACTATATTACAAACTCTGCAGAAGTAGGAGAGCTTCATCTGTTTGATTCTCTGATGTATTCCCACCATTTAGGCACATAACAGGAACTAAATAATACTTGATTTATAAAAGCAAAAAATTAATCTCTGAGATAAAAAATTAATTTCAGATAAAATTTTTATCTGAAAATAAGATGAAAGTATGTTCTCACAAAGTTTCCAACCTATTAAAACAATATTTTTATTTGTCTAAAAATGTTTACCAATAATTGGTTATTAATTTTTTTTTTCTATGTTGTCTCCTAAGCACCTTAATGGAGATTTAACAGTTTGATATTAATTATGTTTTAGAAGCTGGTTTATTCATTCTCTGCCATCTTCGGTGTTTGGGCAATCAAAATTCCACATACTTATGTAAAGGGCAAGTCTGAGTTTTTGGGAACAGTCAGTACATGATTACTTCAAGGGACAGTCATGCTAGAATATGAATGTAAATGCAAGTGTTAAATGGGGTGATTGACTTCACAAAAAAGGAAAGTTAAAATGGGATGGATACAAATGCTACTTGATCAGCATTTAAGCTGAGTCCCTAATTCTTATTAATCTGTGAGAAGAAAGACAATAGATGAACAACTCAGATTACAGGAATGGTCATTAGAACCCAATCTGGGGAGCTCTCTGGGTCTATGCTTTCATCTGAGGAAATTCCATTTCTGGAAGGAGAAGGATTTTTACAACTTTCAGGAGAAGTATTAAAGTTCTGTCTCCCTTTTCCTCTAACCATTTTCTTATTTCTCTGCAAATATGGGTCAGGATCAGAAGAAAAACATACAACCCCTGATAATTAGTTCTGATACAGATTGGTCATATTCTTGGAAATTTACTGAGCCAAGGGCAAAGGTATGCTATTTATAAAATATATACCTTCCCATTTAGGTTTTTATTTTTTCTTTGGGGAAGGGGATATATTCTGGTGAGGTTTAGAAAGAGAGAAAGGAGGGGTACATATAAGTCACTTCTAGAAAGAGAAGAATACAATGCACAGGCAGACAGGACAAGAAAGAGGGGAAGCATGTGGGTGGTAAGGAGAAGCCTGAAGTAGAGGGAAGGGAAGCATGTGGCTAGAGGTATTTCCTGACTAGAACTGTTTTGTTTTGTTTTTTTTCAAGTTTCAAAGTTTTTCATTTGTTTGTTTTAACTTCAGTTATGCTGATTATTGCCAAGCAAAGGTTCTGTTTTGTTTTGTTTCTGTTTTTAAGTGTAACTTACCAGTCTCTTCTTGTTTTTGATTTTGAGTCATAATTAGACAGTTTTTTCCTCTCTAAGATTACAGCAGAATTTATCCATTTTTTCTAATACTAGTATTGTTTCATATTTCACATTTAAACCTATAAAAACAATTATTTTCTTTCAAAATAATGAAAATTTACTATGTACTAAGAATTGTATATGAACAACCCATTTAGTCCTCACTACAATACTGAGCTACAAACTGTATATATGTCTATATGTATAAAAAGGGAAATTGAGGGTCAGAGAAGGTTAAGTGACTGCTACAAGGTCAAACAACTATTAAGTAACAATGTGGCAGAGCCAGAAGTTCAGCCTACCTTTGATTCTAGAGTACTTACATGCATTAAGATGTTGATTTCCTGAAAAGGACATAGTCAGAAGAATGTATTTATGAGACTGAGGTAGTGGGGAAATGGGACTAAGTGACAGGTTGTGCCATTTTATGAAGAAAAGAGATACTGTAAGACCAATTAAGTCTCAAAGATTATTATATTGTTTGTTTTTGGATACTTCCACCAATGCAATAATTTACAAAAATAATTTTTTTCATTGAATCTAATAATTTGCCTATATATATATAATTTGCCTAATATCTAATAATTTGCATATATATATATATATATATATATATATATATGTATTTTCCACTATATTTTCCACTAATATCACTTCCCTCAGTACTTACTGATAAGAACCACCTAAGTTTGGGGCGCCTGGGTAGCTCAGTGGGTTAAAGCCTCTGCCTTCAGCTCAGGTGATGAATCTCAGGGTCCTGGGATAAAGCCTCTGACTTCGGCTCAGGTCATGAATCTCAGGGTCCTGGGATCAAGCCCCTCATCGGGCTCTCTGCTCAGCGGGGAGCCTGCTTCCCCTTCTCTCTCTGCCTGCCTCTCTGCCTACTTGTGATCTCTCTCTCTGTCAAATAAATAAATAAAATCTTTAAAAAAAAAAAAAAAAGAACTACCTAAGTTTACTTTCAAGAGGAAAGGGAGCTCATGCATAACAAAACCTTGAAACTGATTAAAGAGTGTCTGAAGGCATATCTCAAAATCCTGGCCTATCCACTGTGCTCAGAGTTTTAGTTGTGATAAATCATACATTATGCAAGAACAAAGGAATTAAGAGAAAGTTCAGCAAAAATCATTTGAACTTCCATTAAGAGAGTGTTACAGTCATCTCTCCTCCATCATACCACTAAGTATCTCATTATCATTAGCTCTCTGTCACTTTTAACAATTTTCTTTTCATCTAAACACCACTTCATTCTCTGACTCAACAAATGCAATTTTGGCCTCATTAACCTGGTTGGTATTAACCTTGGAATAATAACAAGTTGAAACTATCCTCCATGAGCATTGTAAACTTAACTCACTTAAGGCAGGTAATGTAGTTCCTTGCCTTGGTCAAAGGCTGTACCTTGCAACAGATCAGTGAGCTTGCCTTAGGAACCCAGAGTTTGGGTAAAAGTATGGCAATAAGTAAATGGATATGCAGTTCCATTCATTAATAGAAAATACCCTAGAAGCAAATGTTCTTTTGTGTAGTGGAAAGAGCTCTGATTTTGAAAATAGAGGACCCAAACAAACTTTAGTCCCAGTTCAGATTTAATATACAAGTGGATCTGGGCAAATCATTCAATCATCCTAGATTTTCATTTCTTTGGTAGTAAAATCAAGCCATTAAATTGGAGGGTCTTAAGTTCTCTCCAGTTAAAAGACTAGTAGAGAGGGGCCTGGATGGCTCAGTAGGTTAAGTTTCTGCCTTTGGCTCAGGTCATGATCTCTGGGTCCTGGGATCAAGCCCCATGTCAGGCTCCCTGCTCAGTGGGGAATCTGCTTCTCCCTCTCCCTCTGCCCCTCCCCATCCTTGTGCTCTGTCTCTCACTTTCTCTCTCTCTAATGAATAAATAAAATATTTTCTAAAAAATGAAAAAAATAATAGTAGATGTCTGGTGCCTTGCCCAGATCCTCTTTTGAGACCAGTGTACTCATCCTCCAGATGACCTACAAGTAATTCCATGACCTTCTTTGGAAAATCACCCTTGGCCAAGAAGGGGAGACACTGCTTGGGAGGTTATACAAGTCCCATTTCCCTGTTCTCACCTATGTAGGCAGCTTGTGATGGCTGCATACAACAACTCAGCCTCTGGTCTTACAGTGAGACAACTCTGGTACAAATTACATTCCAGTATACCTCCTTACTCCCAGGGCATCAGGCTAAGTCCAGACTTTATGTGAGTCCACATAATTTCTTGGATTTACTTCTCTATCCTGCTTCCTTCACTCACTTCCTGAAAAGAATTTCCTCAATGGTCATAATGCACCCAAATCTCTGCCTCTGGCTCTGCATCTAAGAAACTCAGAGATGCTATATCTTGCTGATTTTCCAGAATGAGCATGTTAGAGGAAAGATTTAGCAAATTATTTTTCTCATATATGATTTTAGAGGTCAATAAAACATTCTGGGCAGTGTACTTCTAGAGACTGATATTCATGGAAGGTCAAGGAAAGATCTCCCGAATATAATATTGTAGCTGCCTGGAAAAGTGAATTCTAGAAGAAAGGGTATGTCAGATAGAAAGAACAGCATCTGGAAAGGATAAGAGGCATAGCGGAAGTGTACTTGTTCCAGGAGTGGAAAGATAAAATGACAGATGAACTTGGAGAGTATAGTCATGTGGTGGGAAGGGAAGCAGGGGCATCATGAAAATGACATCACAGCTAGTATTATTTTAACACTTTACTCTGTGTCTAGTCTTGTGTTCAGTTATTTCCAACCCATCAATATATTTCATCCATTCAACTACTGTAAGAGGAATATATGTTAGGTAGTATTATCATTTTTATTTCACAAATAAGGAAACTGAGACTCAAAAAATTAAGAGTTCCACAGGTAGGAAATGACAGACCCTGGATAAAAACCTTGTCGTTTCAGAGACTATCTTATAAAACTCTGAAATGTGATGGTCTCTCATAACCATTTACCACTTTTATTCTATGTTAATAAATTTGGAAGACAGTGAGGAAAAACCGAAGGCTATAAAGCAGCAAAGTCATATGATTTTATTGAGGCTTGAAAATATACACCATTATACTGTTTTTTATTAGAAACTTCCATCAAACAAAATGGAAGACAAAATGAAAGTAAAGAGATTGGGAAACTATTGACAATTTTAGTTTCAAAGATGGTACTGTGAGTGTTAGTCTGCTCGAGTTGCTATAACAAAATACCACAACTGTGTGGCTTTAACAACAGACATTTTTCACAGTTTTGAAAGCCGGAAGTCCAAGATCAGTATGCCAGTTGATTAGATTCCTGGTGAGTACCCTCTTTCGTATTGCAAATAACCTCCTTTCTTGGAGCTTCACAAGCAAGAAAGAGAGAGAACTCTCTGGTTTCTTCTTATAAAGGACTAATCCCATTGTGAAGAGCCCAACTTCATGACCTAATCTAATCCTAATTATCTCTGAAAGGCCCTATCTCTAAATACTATCACAATGTGGGGGGGGGGATAGTGGGGGGGGGTGGGAAGTGAGGAGTGTTTCAACATATGAAAGGGGGTGGGGCATAAACATTCAGTCTATAACATAGTCTTAACCATGGGGCAGTAGTAGGGATACTGAGAAGGGGACAGATTTGAGGGTAGTTGGGATTTTTTTTTTTTACTTCTGGCAGAAGTTTAATATAATATTCATGTGAATTTTGTTGTTATAAGGCTGTCAGATTTACCAAATAAAAATACAGAATTCCCAGCGTTTTTTGTCTCGTTTAGCTTTGTTTTAAGTAGGCTCCATACTCAGCATGGAGCCCAATGCAGGGCTTAAACTCAGGACCCTAAGATCAAGACCTGAGCAGAGATCAAGAGTCTGACACTTACCCAAATGAGACACCCAGATGCTCCCCCCAGTCATTTTAATTTCAGATAAGCAAATAATAATTTTTAATGTATATCTCGTGCACTATTTGGAAAATATTTATCTAAGAAATTACTTATTGTTTATCTGAAATTCAAATTTAACTCAGCATACTGAATTTTATCTGGAAGTCCAAGTCTTAGACCATGTCTTATTTTGGGATTTGGGAAGCTACACTTGCAAAATTATCTGAGAGTAAAATAAGCTCTCCCTCTCCTACGACACAGTAAATGTAACAGAAACTGCCTTCTCTATATTCCCAGTATTCCAATATCTGCCACACTTTCAGGAGGGAAATGAAAACCTACCTGTAAAATAATGCTGTTTTGATTTTTCCACCCTAGTAGAATATTTAGTCCTGTTGTTCCCCGAATGGTATTAATGAGAAAGTAGGTTACGGGATTGCTTCCCTGAAGGTCCAGTTAGTACTGAAAAGAATCATCACATTTTACAGCTGGAAGGGATCAAACCATAATTTCATACAATGACTTTCTTTTCAGATGAAGAAATGGAGGCCCCAAGTAGTTAGGGAGCTTATCAAAGGTCATACAGTGAATGACACTGATTCTGTATCACCCACTGTGCTAAGTCAAATATAAATATTTATCACTTAATCTTCAACACAACCCTGACAAATAGTGATATTACCACAATCTTATATATAAGAAAACCATATAAGTGAAGTTAACTAATTTTGCTTAAGGAAGCAAGGCAGAAAACAGCAGAGCTATGATTTTAAATGAAACTATCTGAATTCTGAGTCCATTCTTTTTTTTAACTTTTTAAAAATTTATTTACTTGACAGAGTGAAAGAGAGGGAGAGCACGTGCGCGTGCAAGCGCACAAGCACGGGGAGTGGCAGGGAGATGGAGAAGCAGGCTTCCTGTAGCGCAGGGAGCCAGATGTGGGGTTGGATCCCAGGACCCTGGGATCATGACCTAGCCGAAAGCAGATGCTTAACTGACTGAGCCACGCAGTCGCCCCGAGTCCATTCTCTCTTAATCTTTACAAAATCTCTCTCTCTCTTTTACACATACACACACACACATATAAGTACACACATATCATACACGCACACACACCATATCAGCCTCTCCATGAACATAACATAGTTCTATCGCATAGTGTATCTTTGAAGGGGTCAAAAGAATTAATAGATTTTTTTGGGTAAGCGTTTATTTTTTTAGTTTTTTAATTTTAATTCCAGTAGACCTAACATACAGTGCTAGCTTCAGGTGTACAATATAGTGATTCAACAATTCTATACATTTACTCAGTGCTCATCATGCTAAGTGTACTCTTAATCCCCTTCACCTATTTTACCCATCCCCTCACCTGCCTCCATTCTGGTAACCATCAGTTTGTTATCTATAGTTTAAAGTCTATTTCTTGGTTTATCTCTCTCTTTTTCCTTTGTTCATTTGTTTTGTTTCTTAAATTCCACATATAAATGAAATCATATGGTATTTGTCTTTCTCTGACTAGCTTAATTCGTTTAGCATTATACTCTAGCTCCAACCATGTTGCAAATGGCAAGATAGCATTCTTTTTTATAGAATTATAGACTTTTAAATACAAATCCAGTGCCAAGACAAAAATAAGCAATTAGAGATAGGCTAGGAGTATCGTTTCCACACAGATATATAGATATATATAGATATAAATATATATAAATGATAGATATATATCGTTTCCATATATATATGGAATATATTCCATATAGATATATATATATGGATATATTCCATATAGAATATATCCATATAGATATATATATATATTCCATATAGATATATATATATATGGCTTAAATACTATAGCATAATGCCACAGTTGGCCTATAATTTCTTGACTGGGATACCCTCATTCTGTTTTGTGTTTCCTAGTCCTGACTCCTATCTCATTAGCAAATTTTTCAACAGAGCACTTGAATTTGAGTATTTCCTGCATTTTTAATAGATTTTACTTCTTAGAGAAGTTTTAAGTTCATGACAAAATTGAGCAGAGAGTACAGAGATTTTCCACATACCCACCCTATCAATCCCCATAGCCTCCTCCACTATCACCCACCAATGGTGGGTGATATGATTGATGTACCAACAGTGACACATCATTATCACCCAAAGTTCACAGTTCACATTAGAGTTCACTCTCATTGTACATTCTGTAGGTTTTGACAAATACATAATGGCACATATACATCATTATTGTTATGGCCCGCATTTATATTCTATTTCTGAGTTAGCAAATGCAAATCTGACTAGAATTAGCCTTAGAAGAAAGATCATCTTTACATGCTATAGCAATCTTGGGCCAAATAGAGTTACTGAAATATCTGAGTAGAATTCATAAAAATGTGCTAAAGCAGTCAGTACTAGCCAACAGTGTAGCTTTGACAACCTTCACTAGATTTCTAAATATTATTTTAAAAATTTTTAAAAATTTAAAAATGTATACAATGTTCCAATATTAAGTAAACACACTTAAATATATAAATAATAATTTTTTCATGGGAGTCAATAGTGAGTCTAAATTGTTTCTATGCTAAATATTGCTTTGTCTTAGTAAATATTATCTTGTTCACTACAAACATGTGAACATTAATGTAAAAGGATAAAAATTAAATTTTATATTTACTCCAAAGGGAAGAATGACCTTTTCATTATGCTTTCTTCTGAAAAATAAAACTGTTCAACTAAAGAGATTAATTTGTAGCAAAATGATCTGTATTAATCTAAAATCTCTTGTGCTAGACCACTCTGGTATCTAGGCAATCTAGTATGCTCACACCGGTGAGCTCACTTGGAATATAGGAATGTAGCAGAAGAGACAACTTTCTCGGCACTGGCTTGCTTTAAAAAGAGAGTATAGAATTATATCAGATATTTATAAGGAGTTTTAGTTTCTCGAGCTCCTTTTTTCTCCCTAATACATCCAAAAAAAATATATTGATTTACTGACCCAGTACTTGGAATATTTGCAATGCTCAAGAACTTTTAAATGAACTTAGGTCATGCCTTAGTATGTCTGACTCAAAATTTTTTGAATGAACTAAAATGATATAATTATTGAAGAAGAGTGCTAGAACTAGTGGTACTCATGCTATCAGTCCAATTATTAACAGATAGCCACATTCAAGACATTGAGAAGTCCTATTGATTATATCACCAAAGAATAGCTCAAATCTTTCCATTTGTCTCCATAACCACTTCTACCACTCCTGCCCAAATTTGGTAGTTCCCACATGGTCTATAATAGTCTCCAATCCTTAGTTTCTAGCCCCCTCAGCTCCTCCTGGCCCATCTCCTCTCACTGAAACATCACTTCTATAGTTCCCTGATTGTGGAAGCTTTATAAGTTATATTTCAAATCAAGTACTCACCTTCAGCTTCCCATTACCCTCAGAATAAAGTCAAAAATCTTTCACTGCCTTGCAATCCCCTGAATGATTTAGCCCCTGCTTACTTACTATGATCATTATACTATAACCTGCTCCTATTCCACTTAATTTCACTCACACTCGTGTTGTTTCTGACCCTTTAACTCATTGAGATCTTTTCAGTCTCAAAGCATGGGTTTCTTCCTTTATCATTCAGTTAATTTCAATTCATCCTAATGTTTCTGTCCCAGGGCATCCTCTTCTGACATCCTTAACAGGTTAGGTAGCCATGCTATAAGCTCTCATAGCACCCTGAAGTTTTCTTTTATCTCACTTACCACAATTTTATTCAAACAATTTTAATTGTGAATATCTGTGTGATATTTCTTCTCCATTAAGTTCCCTGAACCCACATGTGTGTTTTTCATCACATGGTAGCTACTCTTGGCTGAAATTTAAAATAACCTGGAGAGTTTTGTTTTTTTTTTAATCCTGATGCCTAGGCCATGCCCTAGATCAAATAAATCAGAAACACTGAGAGTCGATCTGGCTATCAGTTTGTTTGTTTGTCTGTTTCCCGTAAAGCTCCTTGGGGCACCTGGGTGGCACAGCTGGTTAAGTATCCAATTCTTGGTTTCAGCTCAGGTCATAATCTCATATTCATGAGATCAAGCCCGGCATCAGGCTCTGCACTCATCATCGAGTCTGCTTGAGCTTTTCTCTCCTTTTGCTCCTCCTGCTCATACTCTCTCTCTCTCTAAAATAAATAAATAAGTCTAAAAAAAAAGGGGCTCCTTAATATTTTATTTTTAAGCTTTCAGCATGTTTCAAATGGAATTCAAGGTTAAAAACACCTGACTTCACATAATACTTGGTATAAAATAGATGCTCAAGAAGCATTTGCTGTATCCAGGGAAGACTAGTTTAAGAATACAAGATAACCGCAAGATCAGGGACTGATAAGGAAGCAAAAAAGTAGCCAAGTTTAAATGCAAAAGGAAAATTTTGAGGAATCCTCTATGGATTGGGTTGAGCTTTGATCTAAAAGGTGGAAATTTAAAAAAAAATTAATCATTACCCTATCCTCTAAGAAGATACAATCTAAGTATACCTATGCTTGACAACTAAGTACCTATAAAAGAGAAGATAAGAAACTTGTTACAAAGGAGAGTCATCTCCCAACACAAGAAATGTTTTATTGGAATGGGAAGCAGTGAGAGAGAAGAAATTACGGACGTATGAGAATTGGGGCCACCTGCATCCACACGGTTTAACTAATAGGACTGAGAAATGAGGATACCTCCATCGACACAACTATTTGTTCCAGGGCAATCTTGCCTAGAAAGATAAGACTATAAACCAATAGATATCTTCTCTGATTGCTTCTGTAGATTCCTATAAATCAATATATCTGAACAAACACTTTGCTCATCTGGGCAAACAGACTTTCTGTAGAGAAATTAGATTGTTCATGTGGGCAAACAGCTCATTTGTCAAACTCACTTCAAGACTCTCAGTTGCTGTGATCATCAATGATAAACTATTATATTATGAACTTTGTCCTGTCCTAATTAGTTCCCCATCTGGAAACACTTGCCTTATGCTACTTGCACCTATATATCAAAACCCTCAAAATTCACTGCTCACCTCCCACTTGTGGAGACATACTAACATTCTTTAAAGTGACATAGAAATAAGAAACCCTTTATAAAAATCCTTTGACACTGATCAGATTTGAAAATCTGTATCCTTGATAGAAACCAGCCTTGCTATTAAGAACATTACTTTTTTTTCCATATGTCTGCATCACAGATAAATACTATATAAATTATTATGATCAGGGTTTGTATTTCACTTCTGAAACAGGGTGGTAGTCCGTGAACACAGGAATTCAGCAAGAGGGGCTTCATGACATAAGAAACGTGCTTGACTAAAACCAAGACAACAGATCTCCTCTCCAATTGGAACAGCCTTCTGCCCCATGGGAAGTAAAGAGATCTGTGTTAGAGAGTGTCTTAAGCACAGCTAGTCTCTACCTGTGACTGTATAGGTTTGTACAGAGTTCTCTGGGACCCTGGATATCCTCAACTCAAAAAGAGTTATAAGAAGCCTTGTTTTAGCCACAGATACCAACTGCACTTTTTAAAACTCCTTATGTTGATACCACTATTGTTTAGGACTCAAAGGGATCACAGAGTAAGTGATTAGTATCCTCTATCCTATGACAAGACGCTTTGCATCAAGTCAGACTGCTGTAAATAGATCAGTAAACCAAGTTTTTATTTGACCCAAATAATTAGAATAAAACCAAGACAAAAATATTAGGTTGTAACTCAAATTATAAAGCTCCCTTATTTTTTTAGGGAAAAAATTTTTGGAGCAATTTCAGGTTCACAGAAAAATTGAGAAAATATATTATCCATATAATCCCTGCCTCCACAAATTCACAGTATTCCCCACTATTAACAACCTCTTAGGGTAGTACATTTGTTGGAACTGATGAACCTACAATGAACATCACTGTCACTCCAAAGTCCACATTATAGTTCACTTTGGGTGATGTACTTTCTGTGGGTTTGGAGAAATACATAATGACATGTACCATCATTATAGGATCATACAAAGTATTTTCACTGCCCTAAAAATTCTCTGTGCTCCAACTATTCATCCCTCTCCCAACCTCTCCCCTGGCACCCACTGATCTTTCTACTGCCTCTGTAATTTTACCTTTTCCAGAATATCATATAATTTGTAGACTTTTCAGATTGGCTTCTGTCATTTAATAAAATGCATCTTAGGTTCCTCCACGTCTTTTCATGCCTTGATAGTTTATTTCTTTTTAGACTGAATAATATTCCATTGTCTAGATGTACCACAACTTACATATCTATTCACCTACTGAAGGAAATCTTGGTTGCCTTAAAGCTTCCAGCGAGATGTATCATTGAACACAGAATAGCACAACATATAATAGTAATGAAAAAGTTTGAAATATTTCAAGAATTACCAGAATGTGACACAGAGAGATAGACTGAGTAAACGCTGTAGGTAAAATGGCACCAGTATACCTGCTCAATGTAGGGTTGTCACAAAACTTCAATTTGTAAAAAACACTATATTTTACAAAGCACAACAAAACAAGGTACACATGTATGCTGTTTTGTTATGTTCATATTTATTTTCCATCCTTACATTTTACTTATGATAAACCGTTTTAAATTTTCATTTATGATAGTGATCTAAAGTTCACTGTTTAAATAAGTTTATTTGCGTAAAATGTAAAACGATTTTAAAATATTAAGTAAATAAGAATATAGTGGCAACAATTATGGCAAAAAAGTAAAGTAGTATTCAAATAGTGAAGATTGGGAAATGCTGAACTAGATTATAAATGGATTAGCTCTTTCAGAAATTGTACAGCTCAAAGTGCACTATAGTATGCTATAGGTAGGGAATGGTAAGAAATATTTCTATTGGCCCCAGACCTTAAAAAATGTCTAAGGGCTGATATCCAAGATCTATAAAGAACTTCTCAAACTCAACACCCAAAAAACAGATAATTATGTCAAAAAGACATGAACAGACACTTCTCCAATGAAGACATACAAATGGCTAGCAGACACATGAAAAATTGTTCATCATCATTAGCCATCAGGGAAATTCAAATCAAAACTACACTGAAATGCCACCTTACACCAACTAGAATGGCAAAGATTAACAAGGCAGGAAACAACAAATGTTGGAGAGGATGTGGAGAAAGAGGAACCCTCTTACACTGTTGGTGGGAATGCAAGTTGGTGCAGACACTTTGGAAAACAGTGTGGAGGTTCCTCAAAAAATTAAAAATAGAGTTACCCTATGACCGGACAATTCCACTACTGGGTATTTACCCCAAAGATACAGATGTAGTGAAAAAAAGGGCCATATATACCACAATGTTCATAGCAGCAATGTCCACAACAGCCAAACTGTGGGAAGAGCCGAGATGCCCTTCATCAGACAAATGGATAAAAAAGATGTTGTCCATATATACAATGGAATATTACTCAGCTATCAGAAAGGATGAATACCCAACTTTGCATCAACAGGGATGGGACTGGAGAGATTATGCTGAGTGAAATAAGTCAAGCAGAGAAAGTCAATTATCATATGGTTTCACTTACTTGCAGAACATAAGGAAGAACATGGAGGACATTAGGAGAAGGAAAGGAAAAGTGAATTGGGGGAAATCGGAGGGGGAGATGAACCATGAGAGGCTGTGGACTCCAAGAAACAAACTGAAGGTTTTAGAGGGGAGGGAGTTGGAGGGATGGGTGAGCCTGGTGGTGGGTATTAAGGAGGGCACGTATTGCATGGAGCACTGGGTGTTGTACATAAACAGTGAGTCTTGGAACACTGCATCAAAAACTAATGATGTATTTTATGGTGACTAACATAACACAATAAAAAAACAAACAAAAAAATGTCTAACTTAAATAATACATAACCCAGTTAAACTAGCAAAAAAATATATGTGAAAAACTATTCAGAGGCTAGCTTCAAGTATACATCCCAAATAAGCAAAATATTTATACATATTTATTTTTTAAAGATTTTATTTATTTGAGAGAGAGAGACAGAGAGAGAGAGAGACAGAGAGCACAAGCAAGAAGGAGAGAAAAGCAGGCTCCCCACTAAGCAGAAAACCTGACGCGGGGCTCTATCCCAGGACCCTGGGACCATGACCCAAGCCAAAGGCAGACATTTAACTGACTGAGCCACCCAGGCGCCCCAAAATATTTATATTTTGAATGAGGGATAGTAATGTTTCCTCTACTTCTTTGTCATTTGTAACCATTCATTAGAATTGACTACACATACTTATGACAAAAAATAAGACTTAGCACTTAGTACAAATAGACCATCCATAAATAAAATTGTATTAGGTATTTTTGACCAATTAGTAAAATGATACCTTGAGGAAGTTAAAATAAGCTAAGTTTAATAAAAAGATACTGTGTAGACTCTATAACAGTTAGGGTTCTCCAAAGAAACAGAACCAATAGGAATTGGCTCATGCAGTTGTGAAGCTGGCAAGTCTAAAGTCCACAGGGCAGGCCAGTAGGCTGGAAACTCAAGACAGAAGTTGATACTATAGTCTTAAGTTTGCAGCATGTAGGGCTGGCTGACAGGCTGGATATTCAGTGAGGATTTCTGCTACAGTCTTAAAGCAGAATTCCCTCTCTGGAAACCTCAGTGGTCATTCCTATGGCCTTTGACTGACTGAATGAGACCCACTTACATTCTAAAGGGTAATCTGTTTACTTAAAGACGACTGATCATAACTACAAAATACCTTGACAACATCTAGACTCTTGTTTGACCAAACAACTGGGCACCCAGCCTAGCCATGTAAACACATAAAATTTAGCCAACATACAATCTTAGGACAGTATTATAATTTTTTTTTTTTTAATGGGAATAGATTAGAGCTAGGGCAAATATTAGCTTCAGACTGCTCTTGTTCAATTTTCAAGTTTGTATAAACTTGAATCAATTGCTTATAACTCTTAAAACTTGTTTCCTCCAGTAAACGGGAACAGTTGATGAAAAGATTACATGAGAAAGTTCTTATGAAATGTGAAGCACTGTGCTTAACAGTAAATGCTCAATAAATAGTAGGGATAATTAAGAACAAATATGTAGACTTGATAATAATTATTTTGACATTTATATAAATCAATGTTATCTGAGTGGGGAAAATGATGTCTAGAATTATTTAGGAGTCCTCTCCTAAGCAAAAGCCTTGCTCATTAATAGAGTACTAGCCTAGTTGATAACTTATTAAAACCTCATTTTGGTCCACTAGGTATATACTTGCTCATTATAACACATAGTATCTCAACACTGAAATTTTAAAACTGTAGTTATTACTTGGGGTGAGTTATATCGTATATTTTCTATTTATTTGCCTTATTTTACACATTCTACCTATATGTAATCTAGTTTATAATCCATTCAGATCTTGGGAATTTTTTTCCTACATCTAAATGCACATTATATACATTTCATTAATTCAAAAAAGTTTTCAAAGTCATTTTAAGTTGATTTTTTAAACCTTTGAAGTGTTTATCCATGTAGTGTGGAGCCACTACATTTTTAAAATATAGCTTTATTTTAATGTAGATTTTTAAAAACTTAATTTTTTGCAAAAATACTAAAGGAAAAAAGCATAATCACAAAAATACAAAAAAAGTAAAAAAAAATACCTCTACTTAAAAAATTACTAATATTGCTCATATCATTTCAGACTTTGCTTATGCAAATATGAAAATACAGATCTTCCTTGTCTTACAATGGGGTTACATCCCAATAAACCCATCATAAGCTGAAAATGTCCTAGGTTGAAAATGCATTTAATACACCTAACCTACCACAAACATCATAGCTCAGCTTACACTACCTTAAACATGCTCAAAACACTTTACATTAGCCCACGGCTGGGCAAAATCATCTAACACAAAGCCTATTTTATAATAAAGTGTAGAGTATCTCATGTAATTTACTGAATGCTGTAGTGAAAATGAAAACAATGTTTTTTGGGGTATAGAATAGTTGTCAGTATCTCAATTGCTCATCCTTGTGATCATGGGGCTGAATGATCTGAGGCTCACTGCCACTGTCCAGTATCACAACAGAGGATCCTATTATATATCACTAGTACAGGAAAAGTCAAAATTCAAATTTCAAGTACAGTTTCTATTAAATGCATTTACTTTCACACTACCGTAAGGTCAAAAACCATAAGCTGAACTATTACAAGTCAGGGACATCTGTAAATAAATCTATTTTTATATTGCATGTATTTATGTACAGACAGGTGGTAAGTGAATATAAATGGGTGGTGGATAGATAAAAAAGAGAGAAAGACTATCTGAAAAAAGAGGTAGTATAAATAGATAAAAATGGGGCCATTCCATGAGATTTTGAAAGTTTCAGAATAAATCTACTTTTGCTTGAATTTGACAGATGAAGATGTTGAGGAAAGGATGAAACAATTGTTGAACTGTAAATATTCCTCACTGTAAGAAACAGATTTTCTTAAAGTAACCCTCTAAAATTAACAAAAAATGTGATTTAAAATAGCAAGAGGTAGTCTCCTTATTTTTACTAATACTATTTGATGCATTGTTGGAACATACCTGTTCATCCAGTGATTTGAGCAAGAATGATGAGTGCTAAAGATCAAACACAGTATTGCTTACCTGGGTCTCAAGTGCATGATTTCTCTCCCTGACACATAGTGGGCACCGATAAAATTCTTAGAATAAATCAATGAGCACCTGTAAAGGGGAGAGAAGAGACTATTATAAGCTATACATAGTTTTGGTAAATTGAAATTTTACATTTAAGCTGTCTTCTAGGACTGGCTTGTCTTAGGAGTCCACTGTTGTACATACCTAGCATGATAAGGTGGGCAGAAAAAGCTTGCTCTTTTATACACATGTGATTATTGGAAAGACTAAATTATGTTACAGACCCTACAACAAGGTCTGCAATATAAAATGTTCTTAATAACTATGATTTTAAGAGTGCTAGGGATGATCTGAACAACTATAAATCTTTATAACTTAATCTATGAAATACCTTAAGATAAAGTTCTATTATATCTGAAAGTATAGGCTTCTCAATAGGCTCTTTGAATTATGAATTGGGTGAGCATCATAAATAATTCCAACTGAAATAGATTCATTTCTCTTTCCACACGGGGGATCAAGAAGTATTTGTTACAACAGACAGGCAAAACCTTGGGATCCTACAACTAGGAAGTAACTATGTTTTAGAGTAACTTAGTGGCTTAATACAAGGAATTCATTACTTGAACGTCATGTAGAACATTTATAGACAAATTCCCTCTGGATACACTGGTATTTTACAAATATATTAGCAAATGTCAGAGATTTGCATGTTAGAAATACCTTCTTTTATTTAGAATATCAAATAGTTTGGTTATGAAAATTACACTCCCCACATTCTGTAAAGACTTGGTACATTTTAATTTAAATATAAGTTTCAGTTAAAGTACCTTAAGAGTCTAGAGAAAGCTTGTATTTTCCAACTGTAGAACCTGTGTATGTGCAAACATTGTCAGGCATATGGACACAAGCAGGAGATGTCATAAGATCCATTTCCCTCTGGAAGAATGGCTCTAATTTCCTCCCTAATGGCAACTCATACAAAGACATTAAAATTTAAAAAATAAAAAAATACTAACTTCAAAACAGCATATCTCTATGCTCTACTGCACCTCCTGAAAGGTCCAGAGGTGTCTAAGGCTAGTTGTTTTTGTAATTACTAGGTAGGGTGTACTAAGGCTTGGTTCTTAACTTCAGGATTTCCTATAATCTTCACCAGAGTACTGCGAATTTCTCCAAAATGCAGGCAAGGAAAGAAAGCTTCAGAAAAATTAATGGACTTTTGCAGAGACAAAAGACAAGTAGTTCATGGGCCTGAATTGGCACTAAAATCTTTTTTTCTCTTTAAAGATTTTATTTTTCAGTAATCTCTATATCCAACATGGGGCTTGAACTCATGACCACATGATCAAGAATCCCACACTGTACTGACTGAGCCAGCCAAATGCCCCAGCACTCAAGACTTTTGACTCGTCTTCTTCCTACTAATTCATTTCTGACTCCATAACAGGAAATGATAAAATGCCCAGGGCTACACATTATAATAAATAGTTAAGAAAATAACCAACCAAAGGTATTTTATCACAGTTAATACTTTATGCAATCAGAATTTGATTTCAGGTCTGGATGATTATAAAGCTCATTCTACATTACTTATTTATCCTTCCTTTCAAATTGCAAATACGTAGGACCCATGAAACTAGAGAATGTATCTTTGTGTTCATTGTCGAAACTCTGGTGCCTGGCACAATGTTTGTCATAGAGTTATGGCTCAGCTAAATGCGTATTAAATAAATATAGAACACTGAGGACATGTCATATCCATGGTATCCAATTGGGCAGTGGTTAATGTTTTCGATGTGATACTGCATGTATGCATTTTTACCTTGATGGATTGACTTATCTCTTTCTCTCTCTCTCTCCTATTTGCCTACCAGCCTATAGGCCCAATTGGCTCAGAATCCAGAGGCAAGGAGGGATATTTAGACTCCCCTGAAATCCCAATCTAAGTGAAACAAGAGTAATAGGGAGAGCGTGCCCCATTGCCAAAAGAGAAACTTCATTACTTGTAAAGCTGGATTTCAGAATGCACCTTGGAGCACAGCCCAAATTTAACTTGATCCTTTTTCTTTACCCTCAAACCCAGAATCCTGGTATTCCTTTGTGGAAGACTGGATCTAAAGACTACTAGAAGACTCTGGCCTGTCTCTGCTAGCAGGAGAGGGCATGAGGCTGAATCAAGTCTACCTTTAGGTACTTTGGTGCCAAGAAGAGGGAAAGCAAGAAGAGACAGAAGAAACCAATGAAAGTATCTTTAGAGGGACCACTGAATGGTTCTCACCAGTATTATCCACTCCTCTCCGAAGAGGAAAAAAATGTGAGGGGTAGAATTCAGGGACCAGAGAGATGCCTTCCAAAGTGAAAGAGTGAAAATCCTATCCCTTCCATGAAAATGCAAGGAGACATGTTCTAAGTTTATCACTGTCCATAGCGATATGAGATGAGAAACAGTGGAAATGAACAAAGAGGGAAAGAAAACACCAGAGAAAGCATAAGGCTTATTTTGAGTGCCTTTTATTAACTAGGTGATGTATACATGTTTCTCAGCTGTATCATTCAACTATTTTTGCCTCTTTTGCAATGTGAGCAGAAAGATAGCAACTCAGAGCTCAGAGTATTTCCAGCACTGATTGGGAAATTTAACTAGATGTCTTCAAACCTTCCTGTTAACTAAGATTTCCGTGATGCAGTGGGCTTGAAAAGCAATAAATAAATCAATCCCCTTATTTTAAACTAAGTAGAGTGAACAGATTTTCAAGTGGAGCAATTTGGGCCTGTGGGCAGGCAGGCACCATGAGAGAAACACAGAGATAAGGCAACAGAAGCTGGAAAAAGCAGCCTAGAAAATGTCTCTGCCAAAATAGCCTAAAACCAGGAAAATAACCATCTCAGGAGAGTCTAAAACTGAGACAGGATTCAAGGTGAATCAGAAGTGAGTATTCGAGCAATAATCTATTTAGAAGATTGGCAGAGACTTAACTGACAAACAGAAAATCCATGGATTATAAATAGGTATTATTTAGAAGCTTTCCCTATAACAAGTTCTCTACTTTATTGTTCAATTATATTTATGTTCTGCTACTTTAATATACTTACTTTATGCCTAATAAAAAAGCAATACATGGTTGATAAATAAAGTCTAAGATCCTCCAATCAGAATTCATATTTTCCTTGCCTATATGCCCAAGTACAGAGTCTGAATCTATTACAACACTACCCTCTGCATGGGAATCCTGGAAACAAAGTAGAAAGATTTTGACAAGGTAGTGGTTGAAGAAAGGCACAGGGTTGAGAGATTCCAGAGGAAGAATGAAGGGTTCATGATGATGTGGGGAGAGGCAGCATTTTGGGGGGGATTTTGGATGGGTGCAGTGAGGAAGAAACAAAACTCCAGAAATGATGTCCAGGTTCGTCTTGAATAAATGGCTAATCTATTAGTTTCTCAAAAGCAATCTACAATGTTTGGCACATCTCTAGTCACACAAAGGTGCTCAATTGCTTTAATTGTTTTGAATGGTTCATACTAGTGCAAATAATGGAAAGCATATTTGTAGCATATTTGTAGTGAGAGGCAATAAGTTCAGTTGTACCCCTGATAAATTTAAAGTTCTGATGAAAGCATTAAGTGAAGATGTTCCATTGCTTGGCGGATACATAGGAATAAGGCAGACAGAGGCAGACAGGAGACAGAGTCTACATATGTGGATGTGGTGATAAATGAGCATATACATGCTTACTGTAAGCAACATAAGGCAAAGAAAATATGTAACCTGAAAAGAGAAGAAATTATCAGACAGATGACATAGGAACAACAACATTTAGGGAAGGGATAGGTACCCATAATGGAGATAGAGCAGGAACAGCCAGAGATGTAGGAGGCAATATGGTCTCAAGGAATTGAAGGAAAAAAACTCAGAGAGAGTATTCAACTGAGCATTTCATTGGTTACAAATTATATACCAATAAAAAAATAACTAATTCCTAGAAATCTTTTACTAGTTCATTTTGGCCTGGATTATTTTGCTCCTGAAGATTTATTGCCTCAGTGCACTGAAACATCAGCAGCCTCTAGTCCCTATGGTGTGAAGAACTCTATAGGATTTACAGAGTACATACTGTGTTTTGTTTCGTTTTTTTTTTTTTTTCACTTAGTACATGCTCAACAAAAGCTACTTGAAATAAATCAACTGTTCTTCATTCAGAAATAAATGCTTTGTGTGATCTTCTGTTAGGGCAAAGAATTAACACTGCCTTAAAGTGAAAATCCTGGGATTACGCTGCAAGCAAAGATGGTTTTCTAAAATACAATGCACAGTACTATCCTCTGTGGCATTTTGAAGTTGACAAGATTAACATCATTGCTCTCCTTTCTCTTCAAATTATGGTTGTTCTGATAAGAGGACAGCACACCAAGAATTATGCTTGGGTCCGAGTTTACAACCAGTTATTTTTTCTTTATAGTAGTTTTTCTTAAAAAGCTAAAAAGTTTATTTTTGTCCTAATAAGCCTCCAAAAGGTTGCTCATAGTCTGGCATTAACAATAATAGTCCTAAATCTCAAATTTCTACCCCAACTCTCAGGGTCTCTTTTCTACCTCCTTTTATGATCATCTTATCTCCTTATCCAATGCAATCATGTTTTTCCAAACACCAAAAATCTTGAGAATGCCACGGAGTTCATGAGACCAAGCACTGCGTCTTGCAGGAACACAGTTTAATAAATAATTGCTGGCCCTTCCTCACAGTTCTTCATACTATTCTTATTTCCACTCATCAGATTTCAGACCTTTCTTGAAAGCCCAACTCCCCTAAGCTATATTAAGCCCCTACCCAGCTCTGCCTCACTTTGTCAAAGGCTCCTTGCTTCCTTAATCTCTATTCCACTGGTGAAACTAAGTTTCTCTAAATTCGTCACTTATGTTTTGCATTGACATGCCTTAAGTCCAGGCATTTAGCAAAAGCAAATACCCTAAAAGGAAAAGATTCACCAAGAAGGAAGAATTCAGACTATTGATTGATTATATTTTTGTGTGTCTTTGAAATCCCAAATTTGTTTTCATTTTTAGCACTTGTTTATATCTTATGATGAAGTGAAATATCAATGTTTAGAAATATAATTTTACATTTGTGACTACATCTAATTTACTTAAGCTGTTTTCAGGACAAAAAACAAACTACACTTATATTGCCTATATTTTTTAAGATTTATTTATTTGAGAGAGAGATAAAGCTTGCGCATGTGCCCATGTGCAGGGGGAGGGGCAGAGAGCATTCTCAAGCAGACTTCTCACTGAGTGCAGAGCCCAACATGGGACTTGATCCTAGGACCGTGAGATCACAACCTCAGCCAAAATCAAAAGTTGGACGCTCAACTGAGCCACCAGGCACCCCTAATTCTCTCTTATTTTGGAGGTATAAACCTTTTCGTGTTGGTGGTCCATTATCCCACTGTTTCACTAATTTTACTGAGAAAAACAAAACAAAACCTTTGCCTTCTAGTTAGAGGAAAACCAAATAAGAAAAAGTTGTTTTAAAATAATAAAATCACATATCAGAGGGGAAAAAAAAAAAAAACATAAAGAAAAAGAAGTCTGGGAGGCATTCAGGAATTTCAGAGCTTTCTCAAGATGTCTTAGGGGATGATAGAATGAATGCTAGATTCTGCCACATACTAATGCTATATTTTAGGAAAGTCATGGAATCTATATTCATGATTCAGAGGGATGCTGTCAGGATCAAACAAGATAACATATCTAAAAGTGCTTTGTATAGTGTTATGTTCTTCCAAAATTGTAGTTAAAGGGAATTATTTAGATGGTATGGAAACAAGTATGTAAATCACGCTCTGGAATTTTTTGTTTTTCTAACCAGGTTTTATATATACTGTGACTCAATGACATATAACCTCCAACTACTCCCAATCACTTTAGAATATGACTTGCACTTTTGTTCAAAACCAAATCATATTACCCATCTAACTACAATAACTCAAATATTTTGCAATTCAATAACTTCTGGATTGAAACAGTTATGTGTCTATAAGTTTAGCCATTGGTGCTGACATATAAAATGAAGGTTAGCACAGCAACTGTCTCGCAAGCTCTTTTTACCATTGCTTAGCAAAATGCCAACACAGGGTATGTAATAAACATGATAATTCTGATGATCCATAAATTAATGGATAAATGAGTGACCAAATGAATGAATGGTATGTAGAAAGGCAATAAATGTACTAGGTGATTAATAGAAAACATTAGGTTAATAACTACTTGAGATCCTGCCTCACACTTCAATTTTGAAGCCTCCCTGACTCCTGCCAAAAAATAAAAATAAAAAAATAAAAATAAAAAAGTATCTTCCAATTTCTCTAATCCTAGGTAGAAAGGAACTGCTTACTCAGAACTGTGTTTATACTTCTGTATGAGCACCTACCCCATTACATGGTAACTGGCATTGGCAGTTGCTTCTGTGACCCTGTACTCCCTGGAGAAGCAGGTGTGTATTTCTGAATATGCAGATCCCAGGGCCATGCCTGACACAGATAGAAGGTCTTAATAAAAAAGTAAAGAGTCCATTAAATAAAAGAGTGCTTTAAATTTTATTTGGATTCCTTACTGAATAAAGACATTAATAATTTGCTCTTTTAGAAGAAAAGAAAACCCATCAATTAAGTAATAAGCTCAAAAGACTTGCCAAAGAAAAGCAAACAGGTAGTTTTAGCACAGCTGAAAAGCAGACTCCACCATTTACTTTTCTTCTGCATTTGAAACACTTGAGGCTGCTGTTCCCAGTAAAATTACTATAAACATTTTTATTTATGTAACATGAAAAGCCAGCTAGTGTTTTCTTTCTAAAAAATTTAACTTATGGTAAGGTTATCAAGGAGTCCATTCAGTGGACGCCCCCCTCTTTTCTTCCGAAAGCCACAAAGATTCATAATTGCCATTTAGTAGGTTGTCCTACGATATGAGTACTAGATTATAAGAAAGTAAGCTCCTCCCTTCCCCTATATAATGTAAATTCTGTAAGGGCAGGGTCTTGTGTATTATGTTCACTGCTCTTTTCTCAGTATTTTGATCTCTACCTGGCACATAGCAGATACTCCACAAATGAACTATTGTTTGAATGAGTACTTATTTGGTCATAAAGTTGTGAGTTCTCTCATTTGAAAAATCTTTGTTTTCCATTCTAAATATTTGCTTCGGGTGCCTGGGTGGCTCAGTTGGTTAAGCAACTGCCTTCAGCTCAGGTCATGATCCTGGAGTCCTGGGATCGAGTCCCACATCGGGCTCCCTGCTCCGCGGAGAGCCTGCTTCTCCCTCTGACCTCTCCCCTCTCATTCTCTCTCTCTCTCTCTTCAAATACATAAAATAAAAATAAATCTTTAAAAAAAAAATAAATAAATAAATATTTGCTTCTTTTTTTTTCCATAAGATGGTACCTGAGTGTAACCACAAAAAATAACAGAAAAGTAAAATATGTATATATCTATTAAATTTTTGTACATATTCTCCATTAATTCTCTTTATTCCATTTAAAATATGGAAATTCATATGACGCAGGCTTTTTTAACCAAACTCAAGAAAATGGAGAGACTGTCTTCAGCTTTATTGATTTTAAGATCAATGTGTGACTCAACTAAGTTTGTTTATAGCACTTCTCATTGAAAAGGAAATTTACACATATTTCTTAATGTTTCCATTGTGTAGTTTAATTTTTTTTTACTGTAAACATATAACAATGTAATTACACAGTGAATCCATAAATGATCTGAGTCCTTTTATTTTACTTAGCCTTCCCAGAGATGAGTTTTCTTCTAGCATTAATCTTTGATTACATTCAAAGTAATGCTGATCAATATAAAAGTCCTAAACTTAACCATGTGTCTACTGCAGAGTTTATGCAGATAAATTCTGAGTAAATTTTTTTTAAGATTTTATTTATTTATTTATTTCTCAGAGAGAGATAGAGAGAGAGAGAGCACAAGCAGGGGGAGCAGCACGCAGATGAAAAGTATGCTCCCCGCTGAGCAGAGAGCCGAGCCTGAGATCATGACCTGAGCCGAAGGCAGATGTTTAACTAACTGAGCCACCCAGGCATCCCTCTGGGTAAAATGTTAAATTACGTATTGTTACCATTTGAGATATTAAGTATAGGATAATTTACTCTGTCGTTGTCATACATTTCATAGGGCTGCTAAGTTAATATATTGCAAAAATAACTGCAATGGCCATTTTTAAATTCCTAAACATTCGGAAAATTCCAAATATATCAAGTTATCTAGGGAAAAAAGTAATGTTCATATACTCAACACATCATATCTTTACCTTTTGCTTCAAAACTTTGTTTTTTTAATGACTAGATCTTTATAGATATAGCTGAAGTTTTTTATGAACTGCTGCCCAATCTCACACCTCTCCCCCAGCCCTATCATCCCTATCCCAGTGCCCACTCTTCTGAATTTTGTGCTTATCATTCCCATGTGTACCTTACTTTTTTACAAAAATATTCTCCCTAAAAGATAAATAGCAACACTTTGCCTGTTTCTTTAAACTTTACATAAACCAAACTTACGATATGCCCAGCATAGAGTAAGCACCCAATAAATATTCTTGCCATGCCACACGCTTTCTTTTCTCTTGACAACGCATTTGGAATTTATAATGTTTATACGTGTAGTTCTGATTTTTTCTTTTAAAGATTTTATTTATTTATTTGACAGAGAGAGAGAGATCACAAGTAGGCAGAGAGGGAGGGGGAAGCAGGCTCCCTGCTGAGCAGAGAGCCCGATGCGGGGCTCGATCCCAGGACGCTGAGATCATGACCTGAGCCGAAGGCAGAGGCTTTAACCCACTGAGCCACCCAGGCGCCCCCATGTAGTTCTGATTAATTCACTTTAGCTCTGCTCTTGGGCTCTACCATGTATGACACAAAAATAATCAAGCCCTCCTATCTGAAATTGCCTTTTTCGCTCTTCCCTCAGCCAAACCCACATCCAGTCACACCTCCACGGTGCAGCTCCCATGACCACTCCCTGTGGCCTGCTTACTGGTTTTGTAAAATATTGGGTTGGTGTGGAGTGATTTTTTTTCTTGTAACTTAAATAGGACCATCAAGTGTTGGTTCTATTTAACAAATACAAGATAATGTTAGTGGTCTTAAAGTGATGAAACATGCAGACTATGGGAACCAAATAAATGAATGAATAATAAAAAATACATACATACATAAATGAAAGAACAAATGAAAGGAAAACCTAATACATATACCTACTGTATTTATTTTTTTTAAATATAAGTAACTTCACAATTAAGTCTATACATGTTTCTTTGCTCATGTTTGGGAGTTTTTCTTGAATCATAGCTAGAACTCACTGGTTGAAAATGTGTACAATTTTACATACTAGATACTACAAAAATGTTCTGCAAATTGGGTGTGGCAAGCTAAACAGACAATAGGATCTAAGAATTTCCTTTTCTAGACATCTTTACCAACATTTGTATTTTAAGAATTTAAAATGTTTTAACAATCTGGTAAGTGTGAAATATTTTCTTGTTAATTCACAAACATTCCATCAATGTCTAGTGAAATTGAGCATCTTGTCAATTATTTATTGCTCAGTCTTATCTGTTCACTTCTGGAAACTACCGGCTTGAATCCTTTGTCCATTTTCCTATTATTGCCCCTTGTATCTGTTAATTCATAGGAATTCTTTGGAAATTTGAAATACTGATTCTATGTTGTTTATATATGTTGGCGATATCCATTCCCAGTTTGTGACTTGATTGTAGTGTTTTTTGTTAAATAGGACTTTTTTTTCCAGTTTTGATGTAGACTAGCATATCAACTCTTTTATTCAAGGTTTGTAATTTTATATCTGATTGAAAAAACCCTTTCCTATTTTAAGTTTGTAAAAAATTATCCATTTTATTTTTAAAACACTTTAATGTTTGCTTTACATAACTAGATATTTAACCTGCATGCAAATGACCTTTTCTGTATTTGAAAGGTATGGTTTTATTTTTTTCCCTATATTTATTTATTTATTTATTTTTCCCTATATTTATAACAGAGTGCCTCCGGATTATTTATTTACTAATAATTTCTTCTTCATTGATTTGTAATGTCATCCCACCTATGTATCATCATGTTTATATTCACATGTAGGCAACAGCATACTTTTTCCAGTTTCAACAAGGTAGATCAAGCAGATAGCCAGTTGTTTCAATCAGCTCAGGCTGCCATAACAAAATGCCATAAACTGAGTGACTTAAGCAACATTTATTTCTCACAGTTCTGGAGACTAAGAAGTCCAAGATCAAGATGCTGGTAGATTCAGTGTCTGTTGAAAGCCTTGTTTGTGTATGGTCACCTTCTAGCTCTGTACTTGCCTGGCCTTTTTTCCATTTGTGCTCAGTATGCAGAGAGAGAGAACTCCCCTGTCTCTTCTTTTTCTAAGGGCACTAATCCCATCAGGAGGGCATCAAACCTCATGAACTCATATAAACCCAATTACCTGCCCCAAAGTCCCACCTCCAAATACCATCACCTTGGGGATTAGGTTTCAACATATGAATTTGGATGGGGGACACATTCAGTCCATAATGTAGGTACTCAGTAAATGTTCTCCGATGTGTCAAAAAGTAATTTAAACTGATTCTCTGCAGCAACTTATTATTGAAATATCTTTCAACTCACTTCCTCCTTCTGTAAATACAGAGCTAGCTGTAGCTTACAGAGCTTATGAAAAGCTACACCATTTGGGCATTTAGCTTACAACATTCTACCTGTATACATTTGAGGAGACAGAGAGAAGGACAGAAACAAAAATTTAAGTAGCCCGAGTCTGCTTGTTCTTCCACGCACTGAATATAACCAGGAGAGTCATGAACAGGGAGACACAAATGAACTGTATCTACAATAGGTATCAGTTCCTGGGAACCCCTCTCAGTGTGACCATCTTATAGCATGCACAGAGTGTGGTTCTATTTTAAAAACATACATTTTTTCATATATACATTTTAATGCAAAGAGCTGGATACAAATCCATTTACACTGCACTTTATGTCCAACTTAATGGATTTCTAAAGGCAATTTTTACTAGACATAGATTTCACCCTAAGTGCTGACTCTAAACCCTAAGTGCTGAGTCAGACAAGGCTTCACTGTAATCAATGTGTCAATGGAACATCACAATGCTATTTAAACAAGAGGTTCAGATAAAAAGCAGCTTTTAGTCTTCACTCATAAGCAATAGTGAATGAAGAGGGGCAGGGTTAAGGGTATTCTCTGAGATTAAACCTGCATGTCTTAGTTCCCAAGGTAAATGTAGGCATGCCAGGACGCTGAAAAACTGAAAGCAGAGGCACTGCCCACCAGCAATAGCTGGGTAACCCCTTACTTTCCTGGATAAAGAAATGGCTTTATTGAGACTATGTTTGTTTTAAGACTCAGAAAGTGCCAAATATTATAAAGTCACAGAAATGAACATGACAAGTTATAGTGTAAGCTCTTCTCAAATGATGACAGACACACTGAATATAAAAAGGTTTGTCTATACCAAGAAGTGAGTTTCCCAAACCTACAGAGACTGACTTTGCAGTGACAATGGCATTGCTGACTGGGTTTCAGAAACAGTGTTTCTGTTTATCAAACAGAACTTGCTGATATATTGCATCTGGCAATTCTCTGTGTGGTTAACTCACTTCTGATAAAATTTTGTGTTACTAGCTTATTATATATCAGGAAGCTAATTTAGTCCGGCAATGGGCTTGGGGTGTTGTCCAGACAATCCATACCCCACCTGAAATGCTCCAATGGCAATGTACAATGGCAAGTACAACTAGAATAATTTTCCTGACAATTTATTATATCATAATTTTCTGTTTACCTGAGGAACTGAGAGTAGGACCCGTTCCTCATTCTTTTAAAGCATAATTCCTTTCAGAATCAACCATGGAATATTAGTTATAACAGGCATCTCAGAGAGTCCCATAAGGATAAGAATCTGAAAAGTAGAGGCATCAAGTACTCCAAAGTCATCCTGCTAAGACGCAGAGGTGATCCTGAATATAGTTTTCCTAAATCTTAGCCCGGAAGTTCCAACCACAAAACCAAATACCAATAAGCTAATCAGGACCTTAGCAATGCAGCTGTTTTCTTGCTTAAATAATTTACTACTTCAGGAGATGAAACACCAAAAACCTATGTTCTTAGGTACTCAAATGGAATGACTCAAGAAAATAACCTGTGTAAGTGGGATTGTAACCTGTGTAATATGGCCAAAGACAATGGCCATAATTCTTGTTCATTAACTGGATTAGTTACCATTTCAGAGACTACCAGATTTTAGAGGAACTCAGGTCTTAAAAGCATGGAAGACAGATACATATTTTTTTCTGAAGCTCATCAAATTAAAAATGACAATAATAATAACACTAATAATTTAATAGCTAGCACTTGAGTGCTATTTAAGTTCTAAGTACCTAATATGTATAAACTCATTTAATCCTCACAAACACAGAAAGTGCTCAAAGTCACATTACATGTAGTTGGATAAAAATGGAAACTTCCTTAATGTCCAAAAATGGGAATGCTGTTAAATAAATCTGGTATATTCATGTGAAGGAATACTATGCAGTCAATACAACACTTAAAAAATGAAAACAGTACAATAGAAAACAGTAAGTATTATATTACACTATTTTTGTAATTTTTTGTATTTTAATTCTCAATCTCTCTTTTCCCTCCTTCTTCCCTTCCTTTCCTTTTCTTTCCCATTTTAATTCAAACAGAAGAAACTATATTGGAGCAAGTGTACGAGGAAATTTACCAAAATGATCAAAGAGGTTCTCTGTGAAGTAGTCATTATTATTTCACTTTAAAGAGGTAAAGAGTGAGGATAAGAATCAAACAGCTTCACCCCAAGTAAAATGTACTCATAAATCGGGGTGACTTAATGCCATGCTGCTTCATATCTGCCTACTGAATTCAATCCCCTCATTCTTCAACTATAAAATGATGATCTTTCTGATCTCTTCAAATGCTGGTGTAAAAAGTTCCAGCCAGCTATGAATATATGATTTTCAAATTCTTACCATAAAAAAAAGCTTGCCAAGCAAATTAATAAAGTCATTATAACTTGAGAAGTCAACTTATTGTAATTAAATTTATCATCAGGTCTTGTGTGTGTGTTTGTGTGTGTGTGTAAGTCCTCATTGAAATAAATCAGTTTTGGGGCACCTGGGCGGCTCAGTTGGTTAAGCCACTGCCTTCGGCCCAGGTCATGATTCCAGGGTCCTGGGATCGAGCCCCGCATCAGGCTCCTTGTTCAGCCAGAAGCCTGCTTCACCCTCTCCTCCCCACTCGTGCTCTCTCTCGCTGTCTCTATCTTCTCTCTCTGAAATAAATAAATAAAGTCTTTAAAAAAAAAAAGAAAGAAATCAGTTTTAATTAATGAGCAGAAAAGCCTTTTTTATTTCATTCATTCATTCACTTACCTGCCATGTACTTATTGGTGACCTTAGGTGCCCTAGGCTCTGTGCTTGATGCTATGGATAGACAAATAGGCCCTATTTTTGACAAGATTCACTGTTGAGTGAAACATCACACATGCATGCACACACACACACACACACACACATACTCAAGTTACACACCTATGCTGTGGTAATTATAATGATAATGATATGCCCAGGTATTAGGCAAAAAGTAGTATATTCAGCATGTGACAAGTTCCTAAAGAAGGAGAAGGAATGCCTTAATCAGATTATATAGAATAAATGGGGTTTCCTAGGTGAACAGGGAAAAGCAAGAACATTTCAATGAGCAAAGGACTCTCAATTTGAAGCAAAGACAGGCAAGACATTAATTTTGCCAGCTGGAACAGACAATAGCTAACCTTTTTCACCTGCTAAAGAGTTCAGATGTGACCCACTAGAAAGAATTGACAAGATAATCAAATCAAATGCTTCTATTCATCTCCACCTTGTATTTTTGATAGCTGCTAGAGCTTTTCAATAGTTATATGACATGGCTTTGGTGGAACAAATTATCACCCAACAGAACAGTTTGTATAAGAGATGCTGAGACCTTGATTAAGGGCAGTGTGGTAGCAGAGATCAAACAGAATGAACAAATTAAAAAAATAATTAGATTAATCCATATGATCAAAGATATAAGCCGCCCAAATATATACACAAACACAAGGTTTTGCATACCATTTCAGGAAGTTCAAATATTTTAAAGCTCATCCTAAGAATCTATGAGTACTCAATTAAGGATCCTTTGTCTACACTAAGTTAAACTGTGATGAATACCTGTAGGAATCAGTTGTCATTAATTTTGACTTGAAATTATTAAACTGGTGCGCTCTTAAACACCTAATAATGAAAACTGACTTAATCCTCAAACTGACTCAGATATAGTTTCTTAGAAAATAAAAGTACACTGTTTTTTCTTATTTAAAAAAGAGTATCACTCATTATACTATATTCACAAGGAACATAGCAGCTTGCCATTCATAAGATAAAAAACAAAACACATAAATGAAACATGAAAAAGCTAAATGAAGTAGAACTAAGCCATCTAGTCAGTGGTCTGTCCTTAATGCTAGTTAACTAAGGATTTGCTATAGAACACTTATGTACCTAAGTCTGAAGACAGAGAGATTTTAAATTCTAAATTATGTGTGTCAACTTCATGAAAAACATTTGTTTTCCAGATAATACAAAATACATCTATTTATAAATTTTATTTCATCAAATTTTAAAAATATCTTCAAAGCCATGTTGACCACATATTCTTAAATATCACTGCTACAGAAATCAAAGGAAGAAAAAATAATACTAGTATGGGTGAGGATGTAGAGAAAAGTGAAGCCCGGTGCAGTACTTGTGGGTATATACATTGGTGTAGCCATTATGGAAAACATTATGGAGGTTTCTAAAAAAAAAAAAAAAAAAAAAAAAAAACTACCGTATGATCCAGCAATTCTACTTCTGGGTATTTATCTCAAAGAAACGAAATCACTATCTCAGAAAGAAATCTGTACTCCCGGTGTTCACTACAGCATTATTTACAAAAGCCAAAACATGGAAATCTAAGTATCAATTGAGTAATGAATGGATAAAGAAAATGCAACACATATATGCAAAAAAAAAGTATATGTACATAATTCAGCCATTAAAAAAAAAGAAAATCCTGACATTTGTGATGAGAGACTTTTAGGGCCTTATGCTAAGTGAAAGAAGTCAGAAAGAGAAAGACAAATACTGTATGATCTCACTTACATAGAGAATCTAAAACCAAACAAACAAAAAACCCAAACAAACTGAACTCAGATATAGAGAACAGACTGGTGGCTGCCAGAAGCAGGGTCGTTGGAGGTGGGTGAAATGGGTGAAGGCAGTCAAAGGTACAAATTTTCAGGTATAAGTAAGTTCTGGGGATGCAATGTACAGCATGGTGACTATATTTAACAATACTTCATTTATATTTGAAAGCTGCTTTAAAAAGTAGATCTTAAATGTTCTCATCACAAGAAAAAAGTTTGTAACTATGTGTAAGATAGATGTTAACTAAATTTACTGTGGTAATCATTTCAGTATAAATATACATGTTAAATTGTTATGTTCTACACCATAAACTAATACAATGTTATAACAACTGTATCTCAATAAAAAGAATAAATAAAAAAATAAACTCCATTTGAGGGATATTCTACAGAATGCTTGACCAGTATTCTTCAAAACTGTAAAGGTCAGCTGAGACTAGGAAAGTCAGAAAAACCATAACAGTCAGGAGGAGCCCAAGGAGACAAGATAATTTAATGCAACATGGTATCCTCAATGGGAACCGGGGACAGAAGAAGGGCATTTGATAAAAACTAAAGAAATCTGGATGAACTAGGGACTTCATTAAATAATAACATCTCAGTATTGGCTTATTAATTGTGACAAATGTGTGTATACTAATATAAAAATGTTAATAATAGAGGAAATCAGGGAATATATAGAAATTGTCTGCAGTATCTTTCCAATCTTTCCATACACCTAAAACTATTTTAAAATTTTTTAAAAGTTAATTTTTAAAAATGCACATCCCTTTTGGCCCTGAAATTCTCTAGGAATTTTATTCTAAGGAAAAGCTATAAATGGTCACAAAATATGCTAAATACAGATAAATTCATCTTTTCACCATTGTAGAGGGAGGGGTAAGACTAGAAAAAAAAAAACAAAAATCCTGCAACAGGAGTTAGTTCCCTAAATTACTGTACATCTGTTGGGATAGAATAATTTGAAGCCTTTTAAAATGACGTCGGAGACAAATTTTAATGACATGAAAAGTCACTGATTTCTAATTGCATATATCTTTGCACCATTACTCTAAAAATAATAATAATAATATATCGTTCAGTTTATCATTTAGATGTGTGGTTCAGATTTTCAGAATACGGGATGCCAGTAAAAAAAAAAGTGACAGTCAAAGCATCAAGTAGCAGAATATGGTTACTTCATTTTTTTTATTATTTGGTGCTTGGCTATTTCCCCCTCAAATTCAACATATCTACAAACTGTGGCTGAGAGAGGGGAGAGTTACTATAATTAACAAAAGAGGCCAATATTATGAGCATCATGAAGGAGAAAAATAAGAAAATGTAAAGTGACAATTTATAAATTGTCTATATATTAAGGAACTCAAAATTTTCTCTGTGAAACTTTTAATAAATCACATAAAAATAGAAAGAAAAATCTATTCTTAAAAATATACTCTTTCAAATGCATTACTCAATAAGGAAATTATAATAAATGATGTTCTAAGTCTTGACCTTGGTGAGGGTCCACGAGTGTGTTCATTTCAAGATGATTTACTAGGTTAGATGTACTTTTCTGTATTCATGTTAACTGTGATAAAATGTTCAAAATCTAAAAATTAAAAAGTAAGTAGGGCTGCAAGTGCTTTGCACGGCAGGGATCCCTTCCAAAGAAAACTTTCGAAGACTCTATATGTAGCTAAGACAAGAAGAGTCAAGTTCAAAAAAAAAAGTCTGACTGACTATATGACAATTGTTATTTAGAGAACTTAATATCTATGACTTTAATCACTTTGGCGATTAATCTGTCAGTTCTTTTTAATAGAACTTTCTGTGATGATGGAAATGTCTGAAACGTCCATTGTCCATTACAGTATCCACCAGCCACATGCAGCTATTGAGCATTTGAAATGTGGTTGGTGAAATGCAGGACTGAGTTTTCAATTTAATTTAACTTAATATAATTATATGTGGCTAGCATCCGTTGAGTTGGACAGCACGGTTAGAATAAGCAAACTGACAGCAAACATTTATTTTCAATTTTCAGGTTGATAAAATTATAACTACTGAAAAAATGAAACAATAGGGCACCTGGGTGGCTCAGTCAGTTAAGCGCCTGCCTTTGGCTCAAGTCACGATCCCGGAGTCCTGGGATCAAAACCCACATCAGGCTCCCTGCTCAGCGCAGAAGTTGGCTTCTCCCTCTCCATCTGCCTCTCTCCCCTGCTCATGCACTGCTCTCTCACTCACTCTTTCAAATAAATAAATAAAATCTTAAAAAAAAAAAAAAAAAAAGAAAAGAAAAAATTTCCACTCTGGTTCCGAGGTCTCCCTGTCTGAAGTGCCTTGTTACTGCTCATAAGGCCTACATAGCTGACCATTCACGGCTGAGAAAAGAAAACTGACATTGCTTTTAAGTTCAAAATGACACTGCTGGTGAGCTTTACTTTCAAATGGAACAATTGCTTTCTAGTTAAAGGAGCTTTTCAAAAGGTCTAAAAATTTGCTGTCATGAAAATATATGTTTTGCCACTCTCTCTCTTTCTTTTTTAAAGCAGTAACAGGCTACAACTACCAGAAAGTTATTCAATTTTTCGTGAAAATATTGGGATTATAATCACAATGTATCTGTCTCAGACTCCATGAAACTATAAATTTGAGTATCTATGGCCAGCTTTCTAATCAGACACTGTATCATTTTTGCTCTAGAATGGATCATTTCTCTATTACCCCTGGAACCTTACATGGGCTCCTTTCCCTCTCTAAATTCTCCTACATTTGGACAAATTTAAGTAGGTCTTCAGGATACAGAATACAAGTCTCCCAAACACCTTCCATAATATTCTCCATTTAATTTTGTCTCCCTACTATGACCTACTCTATGTTACGGAGTAGTATGAAGTAGTTGTGATCCTGTGCTGGATTGCCCATCTCATTTTCTGTCTTTTTCACAAACTATAAACATATGAGGTCATAGACTGTCTCTTATTCACTGTACACATAAACGGTCTGTTAATATTTGCTGGCTAGACTGAATGAAATAAATCACAAAGATCACTAAGAAACACAGAGAACTGAAAAAATAAAAGGCAGATATTGATTGTATTCAAATTCCTGTGATTACAGACATAAGCAACAACATATTCCTCTCTAGCAACCATGGCACTTATCATTTTAGAGACCTCTTAATTTACACTGTAGAAGAATGTGATTATGTACATGGACTCAAAAGGGAGAGCTCAAAAACAAGAGAGAGGTAATAGGTTATAAGCCTAAGGCAAAAATGTATGAGCTGAAAATTATAGATTTACAAAAGAGGAACATTTTGTATGTTTGTGTATATAAATACCTGCATGTAAAACAGGGGTCTGCTGAACTTTTTCTTAAAGGGCCAGATAATAAATACTTGGGGCATAACATCTCTGCCACATATTCTTTCTCTTTTTCTTTTTTTTCTTAATAATCCTATAAAAAATGTAAAAATCATTCTTAGTTTACAAGTTATAGGAAAACAGGCTGCAGCCTTTTTGGCTCACAGATCATAGTTTGCCTACTCCAGACATAGTGGATTAACATTATTAATGTGGACACTTAAATTGTTATTCTTTGCCTCAAAGAAGAAAATTGGCAGATATAAGTAATATCGTTTTGCATATGAAATTCTACATTAGAAAGCAATGGCCAATTATATTTCCAAATCAGTTTGGAAATACCATTTTCAATAATGTTGATCTAGAATTCAGATAAACCTGAGTTCTCACATTCCATGCTTAAAAAGGAAAATAGTCAAGATAATTTAATCAGAACAATGTTGACCCAGTTACATATGTGTTGTGTTGGCAGATGGCAGTCTGTAAGAAATGGTCGGATTAGTAAGGCCTGACATTTGATAACACCAGGAACCCACAGACCATAGAATGTGGAAAATGTCTAAAGATGAAAATTGTCTGCAGGACGCTTTTTGATAGGCCCATGAAACCTCACTGAACTAGAAGAATCCTTCTTTAGAAAGTCTCATCACTATTTCTAGCTATGAAAGCTATCACACCCCATGTATAAATTTTGTGGGTTTTTTTTTTTAATTAGTTATTCTCCACAACAGAAAAGTGACTACTTTGAAGGAAGGTAATTAATGCCCCTTCTCTTTTTTCCACCTCTAGAATTAATATATTATACTCCAAACAATGTACAATTACCAGATTTTTTAAAGTTAACACAATGTTATTATACCTTATAAATGCCAAAAACAATATGCCTTTCCTCTTTGTGACTTATTGAGCGAATTATACATTTGCATGTTCTTTGTAACTGCATCTTACAGGCTTAAGAAACATCAACTCACTAACAGCACTTAAATGGAATGTAGTTGAGGTGACAGATATCACCTCAGTACCTCCAGACTAGCCAATAGTTGCACATTTCATGTATAGAATAGGCAGTCTGTTAAAGAACTTTAGTTTTTCAAGAAATACTACAACATGGTTCTAAAATAACCCTTTAATTTTGCAGGAGGAAAACGTCTAGGAAAAAACAAAAACAAACCAAAAAACAAACAAAAAACAGTGTTACCCATAGAATAAAAAAATAAAATGGCTAAACAGAAATCAATCTTTTTTTTTTCCTTTTAGGTTGTTAAAATTGCTAAAGTGGTTACGGTAGCATGTAATTTTTCTTTTTGAAGAATTTTGTCCAGTCTGACAAGTAAATAAATGTTTAACTCTCTATCTCCTTTTATCGCTGCAGAAACAAGAAGAAATGGAAAATAACCGCAGCATGTTTCTGACACAGAAGTTTCTTTCTCTACATGAAACACACAGTGAGAATAATTTATAGATGAATTGTGCCTTCGATTGAATAGAGAATAGTGCAATCGCTTCAGTTTTGTGGAATTGGATAATTTCTCACAGTTTCTGCCCTTGGAAAATGACAATCCAAAGGAAAACTAGTGGAAGGGCTTTCTTAAATAGTGATAAAACACGAAACTGATATTAGGGTGCACATATGTATTCCAAAATGATAATTTTTAAAAATTACTAAGTTATAAGGGTATTATCATCACCAAGGACTGCCTACAAATTTCATGTTCCAATACAGACCATTTCTCATACTTTAATATTATTTACCAAAAAATCATTTTGAGATGACCCCATGGTTACGACACTTCTAATAACCTAATTTTTATTAATTTTTAATAATTTTTATTATTACTTATTATACCACTAATTATTATTACTTTTGAAATAAATATGTGCTATCAATAAAAGTGGGTTTTATGTATGAGATATATATCTAAATAAATTTATATATTTATATAAAATAATATAGCATATATGTAATATATTTAACTTCATTTTCCTCTCATACCTCAAAACCTATAATATGCCAGCACAGTTAAAGGAGTATTTTAAAATTAACTGCTGCTATCACAGGGGTGAAAATTTAGAAGAGGTTAATCTTCCTAAATCTGAGTAGAAAAACATGACCAAATGATGTCCATTAATGGAATTACAGCAACAATTTCCAGTCGAAAATGTTTAGTTATTAAATATTTTTTCAAAAGACGCGGAAAAAAATAATTTGCTTCAGAATGTTGCCAACCAGGTTTTCTAAAATCAAAACTGAAAATGATGCCAAAAATCATATTGATTTTTTTCTTCTTCAGCTAATAGCAAAATGCTACTGATGGTCTTTTTCGATGATTAAAACAATACTTTGAAAATGTATGATTTTGCTTTTAAAATCAATTCAGCCTGAAAGGATTTTGGTGAATTTTGGTGCAAGAAGCGTTCTATTTCCCTTCCTCCAAAAATTAGTAAAATATTAGGTTATAAGATCCAAAAAGTCTGGGTTTGATTAGCAAAGTTTTTGGGATTTAAGTTACTCTGAAAAAATAAATGTGCCTATAATACAATGGATCATTCCAATATCTCCTCAAGTTGCCATTTCGGCAATTATTTTTTTTTTCAAGGTTTTATTTATTTATTTGAGGGAGCGAGAGAAAGAACGAGTGAGAGAGAGAGAATGTACCTGCACAGAGGGAGAGGGGGAGGGAGAAGCAGACTCCCTGCTGAGCAGAGAGCCTGACACTGGGCTGGATCTCAGGACCCTGAGATCATGACCTGAGCTGAAGGCAGATGCTTAACTGACTGCGCTACCCAGATGCCCACACTTGGGCATTATTAAGAGAAATTATAGTTTTTCTCAATCCAGCTAAAATTTAAAGATGAGGTATATATGTCTTCTTTGGGGAAGTGTCTGTTCATGTCTTCTGCCCATTTCTTGACTGGATTTTTGACAATTAAAAAAGAAAAAAGAAAAACAGCAAAAAAAAAAAAAAAAAAAGATGAGGTATATATACCTTATACCTTTGATAACTATTCTTTGAATTTTGTTGGTCTCTGTCTCATATGCTAACACAATTTGATTAAATCTAGACCAATCTTGAAGAAAAAACTGGTATTCGATCACTTGCTCAATACCCTCTGGGTTGATACAACTTATTGTCTAATTTTCTCATTGCTAAAATTAACCCTGGGTCACTTCATTTCTGTGATGATTAAAATTATTTTTGAATATACTCATTAGGTATTTTCTAAATTTAGAAAACAGACAAAATCACTGACTTTTTTTTTTACATTTATTAAACATCACTATTTTGAATTTTTTTTTTTTTTGAGTTTTGAAGATTATTTATTTATTTGACAGAGAGAGAGATCACAAGTAGGCAGAGAGGCAGGCAGAGAGATAGGGTGAAGCAGGCTCTCTGCTGAGCAGAGATCCCGATGCAGGGCTCGATCCCAGGACCCTGAGATCATGACCTGAGCCGAAGGCAGAGGCTTTAACCCACTGAGCCACCCAGGTGCCCCAAACATCACTATTTTGGTTCTAATTATCAAACTAACAATTTATGCCCTAAATAATGCCAATGGAAAATATTGTTTTAAAAATATTAGTCTTCGGTAATTGACCTATGGCCATTTGTTAGGAACCAGGCACACTGAGATTTAGCTTTTCCTAGCAAAAGGCATATGGAGATAAGAGATATATAATAATACAGGTCAGGCACATACTCTGTTCCAACAGTAGCACCAAGGGGTTTATTTTGCAGAAATCTTGTACCAGTTTCCCTCCATGTTGTCTCAAAATTTTAGGCTACATAAGCTACTTTTCTTCCAAAGGGGCAAGAGGCTCCCAGGAATCCTACTGGTCCCTAGGGAAACAGTACACTTTTCTCCTTTCTCCTAGTCCCCATCCATAACTGTTCTGGAATTTGAGTGCTGAGTACAAGAGAGAAGATGATAAACAGACAGAACTTCATATTCTTCCCTTTTCCCAAATCTTTCAAATATAAAATCTCTCTTATGTTACTTCAATCAACTTATATCATCCCCATTTTTAGGACAGGTTAAAAATAAATATGGTAGAGATTATTGAAAGAGAATCATAAACTAGACTTCACCCAGTTCAGTCTTCAATTATAAGAAATTTTCCATAAAATACTCATTACGGTACTGAGGCTCTCTGGACATCCCAAACAATGATTTAATTTTTCCTCCTGGAAAGCAAACAAGATTGACCAAATATGGCTTTTTTTCCTTAAGGAAAAAGCACATGATTTGATGTGGATGCACATCTCTGAAAGATGTATCTTACGTATTGTCCCAAAGGAAAAGAACATGTAAGCTTTGCAGAATTCCTTTGAAAAACCTCTCTTTGATTAGAAATGATGTTCTCTTCTTTTTAAAATATTTCTTATACAGAATGAAGAAAAATCTGCCTCCTAGGATACAAAATGTGTTAAGAGAGTTATGATTCTTTATCACCATGGGACCTTGAGAAATGTTAGGAATAGGGTCCTACTTCTTTCCCTTTGACCTTGGAACCCTATAAGACATATAAAGACTCTTCTGTAAGACACCTACCTCCATGGTATCTACCTGTAATCATAAGAGCAATGTAGGTTCTGGAACTAAAATGAATATAATATTATAAGAGATCTCTCCTTCAAGCAGAGAGCTTACAGTATGAAAATACCTATTTATTGCTTGGTGCTTTATTTGAAGGAAATATAAAGTCAATACAAAGCATATTCTAACATAATGAAAGGAAACAGCCCCAAATCTCCAGAAACTTAATACTTTATCTTTTAAAAATGAGGAAAAAGAAATGAGAGGCCTTGCCAGGATAGCCCCCACATCTCCCCAAGTCTAGTATGTATCTCAATGACAAATGAAATCCTTTGTTTAGAATTGTTTAAAATATACCCAAAATGTCAACCCATTCCGAAAAATCAGATTCAACTACGATTTTTTTTAAAGGAAACATTTTACAGATGGTAACCTAAGGAAGATGCACAGTTTCCCACTGATGATTTTCCCCCCCACATATGTTGCTAAATAAACAACTACAACCTGAGACTGACATATAAAAAAAGGCTCAAGTTCAAGGAAGACTATAGTTACCCTGTAGGGCATGCACAAAAGAACACACATAAAATAACACGTGAGCTCTAGAAGTAAATTTTTTCAAAAATAACTAGCCGTTCTTACCCCAAATGCAAGACCTTATCTCTCCCCCTGAGTCTCGTATCTCAGATAAGGACAATAGTGCTGACCCAGCTATTCAAATCCCCAAACTAGGGAGCATCTAATCTCTTTCAAACACCATCCATACTAACTCTAAGAATAAGTTTTGTGAAACATTTGACTTTGCATTCTCACAAGGTCAGAACAAAATTGGGAACCACTGATTCATTTCACAAATCCACTTAGTATATGGTTCTCACAGACACCACAAGTACATTAGGTATATTATCAAAAAATCTATGATTCTTTGTTAAGATTCCCATTTTGCAATCAAAGTTCTGTTTTTATCTATAATTCCTCTCAAATAGTCACATTCAAAAATTGACTTATAAGATATTAAAACACTTGTTCAAATTTCCCAGGCTTGGCATAATATTTTTAAAAAGGTATAAAATAAATGGTAGATTAATTTAGTCTTTGTAAATTAAGTGTCTTTTATTTAATGCTAATGATTTAATATTTTCAATGTTAATAATTTATGCAACCAAATGATACCTAAACTCAATTAATTTTATATGAGTGGAAAAAGTATTTGCCTAGGTACTGTCTGAAAATCATATTAGATCATTACCTTTTTAAAATTATGAATCACACTTTTCTAAATATTTAAACTTCATTGTGCCAAAGATGCAATGTTTATTTTTCTTTTTTCTTGTTAGTGAAGTCTGTTTTCTTCCTACTTGACAGGATGAAAAAACTGAACCACTCCAAATTTATGACTCAGAAGCTAATCATTTTTAAAAGATAGTTTAAGATTATAACTTCGAGTAGAATTCCTCTAAAAATAATGAGTAACAATCTCCCAGAACCTTAGTCACTAAAGAATACGCTTCTGAGAATAGAAGCAACATGTGAATTTGCTTGGAAACACTCAGTGACATTTTTCATTATTGGAAAACTAATTCTATTGTGCATCAGGGTCTGAAATTTTATGGAAAGGCTTGTGGAAAGACAAAGTTTGATGATCAGAACAGCTAAAGAATTCTCCCTTCCACGTGGAAGATGTAATGTTCTTGGTGCTGAGGCATAATATGAATCATTCGACTTTTGAATTCGTCATTGTACTGGCCAAAGTTATTGCAGCTGTTTCACATGAAAGTCCAGAATTTGTCAGGGAAATTGGCATCATAAGAAATGAAATGTATTAAAGTCACATTACTAAATACAGGGTTTGGGAGACACAACCTGTAGCAGTTCATGTGAAAAAGGCATGTTAATTTGACTATGAGAGCTGTATGCACTATTGGTGAGATGTGTTAATACATAATTTTTACGAAAAGATAAAACCATGACTCTCATATGGATACAGAAATGAACATGTGTTAAAGATTTTATTTTACTCGGGGCGCCTGGATGGCTCAGTGGGCTAAAGCCTCTGCCTTCGGCTCAGGTTATGATCTCAGGGTCCTGGGATCGCGCCCCACATCGGGCTCTCTGCTCAGGGGGGAGCCTGCTTCCCCCTCTCTCTCTGCCTGCCTCTCTGCCTACTTGTGATCTCTCTCTCTCTATCAAATAAATAAATAAAATCTTAAAAAAATAAAAAAAAGATTTTATTTACTCATGTGATATAAGGAGACCAGGCACATGTGTGACTGAGTCAAAAGAGCAAAAATTCACATGTAATAAAGGAATGTTGAGATGAATTGCGAATGGGGACAAAACTGTTTTTTGGACAAGATAGGAGTCAATTAAAATCACTACTGGATAGAGAGGAAAGTATAAAATCTCAGTCACCTACACCTTGCAAAGAGTTGCAAAACTGCTGAAAGACAATAATTAAAGCTAAAATTTGATAACCAGGAAGGGTAATCTAAACAGGATGCATACTTTCCTACTGAACATATATTTTTCTACACATGTTGCTAAACAAACAACTTTAACTGAGACTGGCATAATAGAAATAAAGGCTCAAGTTCCTAAGAATACTTAAGAACTTAAGAATACACCTAAAACAAAATATGAATTCTAGAAGTAAATTTTTTAAAAACAGAACTGTCCATTCTTACCCCAGCCCGAGACTCTCTCTCACCTTGAGTCTTTGTTATTTCAGGCAAGGACAATAATGTCCACCCAGCTACTCAAGTCATCTAACTAGGGAGATCTAATTCTCTTTCAATCACCATCTACCCCAACTCTAAGATAAAATAATGCATTATCAAGTCCTCTCAACTGAATAACTTATCCTGAATTGATCTATTTTTTTTAAAGATTAATTTATTTATTTGAGAGAGAGAGAGATAGAGTGCAGGAGTGCAAGAAGGGGGAGAAGCAGAGGGAGAGGCAGAGAATCCCAAGTAGACTCTGTGCTGAGCATAAAGCCTTGATGTGGGACATATCCCATAACCCTAAGATCAAGACAAAGCCAAAAATAAGTCAGTCATCCAACTGAGCCACCCAAACACGCCTGAATTGATCTATTTTTTAATGTTCTCTATACCAACCCAAGTGTGAAAATTATAACCTCTTCTTCTTCCTATTTATTTTTTATTTATTTAATGTTTGGTTTATTGGATAACTTCTCATTAGTTTCTAGCCTCTTCTCTTGCTTTCCTACAATCCATTATCCAGAAAGCAGCCAATTTAATCTTTTAAAAACTATTTATCTGATCAAGTCCCTCCATGCTTAAAACCAATAGATATCATTAGGCTTTAAAATAAAATGCAAATCTCTAACTATGCACTATAGGGACCCATACAACCTGACTCCTACCTTACATTTCTAACTTTATTCTTCCCATTTACCCCTTTGGTCAACTTAGTCCATTTATTGAAATTCTTTTTTTTTTTAACACACCAGCTTGGATCCTACCTTTACACTACCTATTTCCTTTATTTTCCTCTCCCTCTTGCCCTAGATTTTTAAATATCTAGCTTCCTTTTTTTCATTCAAAGGCAACTTCTTCAGTGAGGACTTCTTGCCTCATGCAATATAATATAATGCTCCAGGAAACTCTTTCTATTTTATTTTAAATCTTTATAGAAACTTATCGCTGAATAAAATTTTAAATTATTTACTTTCTTAACTATCACCTATCTCTCCTGCCCTAATATTCAAATTACCTAAGACCAGGGATCTTATCTTTCTGTTCATGGTTACACAGGAACACACAGAAAAGATCCTAATACTGTTGGGCATCAATCAGTATTAGTTGAATGAGTTGAAGAATATCCCCCACCCCACTGCTCTGGCAAGTAGATAAACTATATTTTTCTGGAGGATGATGAGTTAAAAGATCTACGATGATAGATTCAGACATATTAAGGGGAAGATTTAAAGAATAACTCTAAAGATCTGCAGGTACAATTAGCTTTAGAGCTAAAATAGGGAAGAATAACTCAAATTATTGCCTTAGGTCTCTCAGTATCTAATTTAAGAAAGACCAGAAGTAGTTTATTTTAGGGTCAGATTAAAGCTTATGCTGGGGAATACCCTAGGTTTCCTGATAATATTAAGAGAAGCTGGCGTACCCAACAGTAGGAGCTGGAATCACTGACTATAGACTGAGTATATATTGATAGAGAAACATCAGCTTCCTATTTTGTAATATATAATAGCTTTATATTCTTACTTATATTCTATTTAGGTATAAATATCCAAGGAGATTATTTATAAGGATGCACTTTAAAAAATAAAATCATGTGCCAATACGAGGCATTGTTGTCATTAAACCCACACTAGATCTAGATCTCTAATTCACCATTTAGTCTGTCTCAAAATACTCTTCTTTCCACTTTGTGATTACAGGTACATGAAAAGAATTTTATTTTGCTGCTGGTACTAGTAGTAGAGGTTGCATTAGCAATGAATGAGATGGAAGGATTCTGTTGATTTGGTTTTACCCTGCAATGAGATCCACAAATGTGCAGAACATCCTCAGAGTAGAAATTTATGCTGCCAATTAACAGTAATAAGGTAAGTCTACCTTACAAATGGTATTTGGGAGAGTGCTCAATTTTTGTCAAGTTACATCTCCAGTCAAAACATCATCGAATTCACTAAATCATTCAGATGTCTACTAAAAAGGTTTCTTCCTTTACCTCATTCTTCCTGCTTGACTGATGGTTCCCCACCCAGCCTAACCATTATCCTAAAGTGTATGTTCGTTTAGGCAATAGCAGACCTTCACACTCATTTATTACGTTCTCCTTTGCCATAAATCCTTATTTTTCTTTGTTTCTAGCAATAATAAAGCCTAACATTGTATAAAAATAGTGACCATTGATTGAATGATTGCCAGGTGTCAAGCACTGTGCGAAAAGCTCAACACCCATTAATAATAATAGATAATATTTATGACAGACACTATTACAAATGCTTTGCAGGTGCTAACTATTTTACTTCTCAATAACTCTGTGAGGCAGATACAACTTTCTCCAATCTACAAATGAGAAAAATGAGGCACAATAATATTCCAGAACTGAACAGCATTCACAGCATAACACCAGTTTCCTAGTAAGCAGCGAAAATGTGAAGGAAGCTCTTAAAAGTCTTGCCACAATATTGAAAAGTAGGTTTGTTTTCAGTATGAAGATACCAAGATTAAGGTTCAAAATGCTTAAATGACTGATCTATTTGCATAGTTGAAGACTATGTGAGAGACCAAGGACTCTCTTAAAGTAACCAGAGGAGGCCCAATATGAAGTCACTTATGCTAAGTTATCTTTTGGCAAACCAAAACATAACTAAATTATTTTGCTGGGCTCTCCCAGAAAAGGAAGACCTGGGTCAACTAATCAGTGCTTGTCTAGTGAGCACAAGTTACCTGATCCTAATTTGTCTCCAAGACTTCCCTTTGCTCCTTATAAGAAATGGAGCTCTGCTTTAATCAATTAGCAGAAGTCCAGTATAACTTCCTTGATCTTGCTCACTTTGGTTTATAAAAATCTCTCATTTTGTCCATCTCTTCAGAGATCCTTCCCTCTACTAGATTGTATGCTGCCTGATTCGGGAATCATTGAATAAAAACCTACTAGATGAGTAAATTGTGAGAAATTTTCTTTTAACAACTCTAAGGTGATTCTTTCCCAATTCATATCCCAGGATCTTCCACATACCTTGTGAGCTTTATATTTATTGTGAGATGATCATTACTTCCATCTCCTCGGAAAGTGGCTGCTCTCTGCCAATCATATCACAAGAGAAACCAGGGCTAGAATCAACAAGTGTTTCCCAAGTAACAAACAGAATGGTGTTTTAATTCTAGTTCATCATTCATTTTAATCACTGTATTCTGGGGGCAAATACTCAGCAAGTTGTGTGGGAATGACGCGCAACAGTACCATTCATGTCTTAACAAGATCTGGGTAGGAAACACCTTCTCACTCTCTGGAAAACAGTTCCCCTACCCCTCTTCTAGTGATTATTAGCATCTAAGATGTCTTCCCTGCCTTGACTCTGCTTTCCTGTTCTGAGACTTTTTTTTCTGGAAAAAAGCTTACCAAGAGTTCCTGGAGTAAGGATCATGGACCCCCAGGGTACCCTGGAAACTCACAAATTAATCTATTATGTAATTTTTTTCCTTCTTCTCAGAGCTAATAAAAATAAAGAGTTCTCACAGATATGAAAACTATCTGAAACAATATTCTTCGATCACATTACCTTAAAATGTGTGTATTAGAAGACCCACTTGTGTTTTTTATCAATAAAAAGTTATTAAATATTGAGGTAGTTACATTTTATTGTTTTTCTAAGGATGTTTTATGATACCTGCCTAAACATACCCCTTTACAAAACATGCTCTTTTTTATTTTTTTATTTTTTTTTTTTAAATATTTTATTTATTTATTTGACACAGAGAGAGAGAGATCACAAGTAGGCAGAGAGGCAGGCAGAGAGAGAGGGAGAAGCAGGCTCTCCGCCGAGCAGAGAGCCCAATGCGGGGCTCGATCCCAGGACGCTGAGATCATGACCTGAGCCGAAGGCAGAGGCTTAACCCACTGAGCCACCCAGGCGCCCCCAAAACATGCTCTTTTTTAGAGATGAATGCTAATGTGTCCATGTTCTACACATCACAGCTGATACCTTGCTGGGTCATACTTATTGGGACTAGACTAAGGTACTTGAATCCATAGATTGGCAAGTAGGTATGCCCTGTGGAACCTAAAAAGTAGTCTTGATGTCCAGGAAAGATGACGGAGTAGGAGAACTCTAAGCTCACCTGGTCCCATGAATACAACTAAATAATATCCGCATCAGTATAAATAACCCAGAAAAAGACCTGAAGACTGGCAGAACAGTCTCTCCACAGCTAAATGCAAGGAAGAGGCCACATTGAGGAGGATAGGGAGGGTAGAAACACTGTTGGGAGCTAAATGAACGTGCAGAACTATCAACAGGATAGAGGGACACCACAGGAGCAGTGCAAAAAACAAAAACAGACCATCACACTGGGGAGCCCACAGGTGAAACACAACTCCCCATAACATTTGGCTTTGAAAAACAGAGTGGCCAAATTTCAAGATTTCTTACAATCAGCAGGTTGAACACCTAGAACTTTAAAAATCAGTGACTGAGCTCTGGTAGACCCAGGAGGGTGAAAGGAAACTGAATCCCCACCCTTAAGGAGACAGCACAACAAACACAGAGACACAGCATAGAAGCAGCAGTTTGAAAACAGGAGGGAAAGGTGTTTACTAATCTAAGAGCATATGCTAAAGGGCAGTGATCCTTGGCTTCTCCAGGAACAAAGAAGGAATATGTCCCAAAGGAAAGAACAAGACAAAATCACAGCAAGAGACCTAAATGAAACTGAAGTAAGCAATACACATGATAGACAATTTAAAGAAATGATCATAAAGACACTCTTGGACTTGAGAAAAGAGTGGAGGACCTCAGTGAGACCCTTAACAAAGAGATAGAACACATAAAGAACCAATCAGAGATGAAGAATTCACTAAATGAAATTAATAATAGACTAGATGTAATAAATAGTAGACTAGAGGAAGCAGAAGAACAGGTCAGGGAACTGGAGGACAGAATAATGGAAAGTAATCAAGTTCACAGGAGAGAGAAAACATAATAAAAATGAAAACAGACTTAGGGAACTCAGTGACCCCATCAAGACTAATAACACTTGCATAATAGAGATCCCAGAAAGAGAAGAGAGAGAAAAGGGGACAGAATATTTATTTGAAGAAATAATAGCTGAAAACTTCCTGAATCTGGGGAAGGAAACAGAAAGCCTGATTCAGCAAGTACAGAGAGCTCCCAACAAAATCAACCCAAGGAGGTCCAAACCAAGACACATACTAATTAAAATGTCAAAAAGCAATAATGAGAGAACTTTAAAAGCAGCAGGAGAAAAAAAAAATAGCTACATACAAAGGAAACCCCATAAGGCTACCAGCTATTTTTTCGGCAGAAATTTTGTAGGCCAGACGGCAGTGGCATGATATATTCAAAGTACTCAAACAAAAAAACCTATGGTCAAGAATACTTTATCCAGTAGGGCTATCATTCAGAATAGAAGGAGAAATAAATAGTTTCCCAAAAAAACACAAGTTAAAAGAATCCATCCCCACTAAGCCAGCACTACAAGAAATGTTAAAGGGTACTCTGAATGGAAAAGAAAGATCATAAATAGGAGTAAGAAAGGTATAAGGCACAAAATCAGTATACTTAAGTATACCTACAAATACCAGTCAAGGGATTAACAAAATAAGAGGATATCAAGTATGAAAATATATACCTAAGGGGCTCCTGGTTGGCTCGTCGTTAAGCGGCTGCCTTTGGCTCAGGTCATGATCCCAGGGTGCTGGGATCGAGCCCCCCATTGGGCTCCCTGCTCGGCAGGAAGCCTGCTTCTCCCTCTCCCGCTCCTCCGGCTTGTGTTGCCTCTCTCGCTGTGTCTCTCTGTCAAATAGATAAATAAAACCTTAAAAAATAAAAATTAAAAAAATATATACCTAAAATGTGTGTGGGGGTGGGAAGGGAGAGAAGTAAAGAATGGGTTCAAACCTTAATGACCATCAACTTAATAAAGACTGCTATATGCAGAAGATGTTATATACAAAAGTGATAACCACAAATCAAAAACCAGTGATATGCAAAAAATAAAGGAATCCAAGTACATCACTAAAGAAAGCCAGTAAACAGTGAGAGAACAGAACAAGAAAAGAAAAAAAGAGAACTATAAAAACAACCATAAAACAAGTAACAAAATGGCAATAAATACATAACTACCAATAATAATTTTGAATGTAAATAGGCTAAAAACTCCAGTCAAAAGACATAGGGTAAAGGAATGGATTAAAAAAGTAAAACCCATCTGTATGCTTCTTATAAGAGAATCATTTCAGACCTAAAAACACATGTAGATTGAAAGTAAAGGGAGGGAAAAGCATTTATCATGCAAATCAAAGTGAAAAGAAAGCCACAGTAACAATGCTTATATTGGACAAAATAGACTTTATTTTTTGTTTTGTTTTATGTTTGTTTAATTTTATTTTATTTGAACTTCAATTAATTAACATATAGTGTATTATTAGCTTCAGAGGTAAAGTTCAGGGATTCGCCAGTTGCATATAACATCCAGTGCTCATTACATCACATGCCCTCCTTAATGCCCACCACTCAGTTACCCCATATGCCCTACTCCCCTCTCCTCCAGCAACCCTCACTTTGTTTTCCATAGTGAAGAGTCTCTTATGGTTTGTCTCCCTCTCTGATTTCATCTTATTTTATTTTTCCCTCCCTTGCCTATGAGCCTGTTTTGTTTCTTAAACTCCATGTATGATTGAAATCATATGATTTCATATCATATCATATCAATGATAATTCTCTTTCTCTAATTGACTTATTTCACTTAGCATAATACCCTCTACTTCCATCCACATTGTTACAAATGGTAAGATTTTGTTTTTTTGATGGCTGAATAATATTCCATGGTGTATCTACCCACATCTTCTTTATCCGTTCATTTGTAAATGGATATCTCAAAACAGACTTTAAAGACTTATTTATTTTAGAAAGAGATAGAGATTGAGAGAGAGAGCACACATGGGGCAAAGGACAGTGGGAGAGGGAGAGAATCTCAAGCAGTCTCCTTGTTGTTTGCATAGCTCAAAGCAAGGCTTGATCCCACGACCCTGAGATCATGACTCGAGCCGAAATCAAGAGTCAAACACTTAACTGACTGACACCCAGGTGCCCCTGGATAAAACAGACTATAAAACAAAGATTATAACAGGAGACAAAGAAGGACACGATATAATCATAAATGAAACAATCCAACAAGAAGATATAACACTTGTAAACGCTTATGTATCCAAATACATAAATCAGCTAAATCCAACATAAAGGAACTAATTGATAGTGATACAATATTAGGAGGCTTTAACACCCCATTTACATCAATAGACAGATCATCTAAACAGAAAATAAAACAAAACAAAACAAAAAAATAGTGCCACTGAACAACATATTGAACCAGAGGAGGTTAACAGATATATTCAGAATATTACATCCTAAAACAGCAGAATACACATTCATTTCAAGTGCACACAGAACATTCTCTAGAATAAATCACATATTAGGCCACAATACAAGTCTCAACAAATTCAAAAAGATCAGGGGCACCTGGGTGGCTCAGTGGGTTAAAGCCTCTGCCTTCAGCTCAGGTCATGATCTCAGGGTCCTGGGATCGAGCCCCGCATCAGGCTCTCTGCTCAGCGGGGAGCCTGTTTCCCCTTCTCTCTGCCTGCCTCTCTGCCTACTTGTGATCTCTCTCTCTGTTAAATAAATAAATAAATAAAATCTTAAAAAAAAAAAAAAGATCAAAGTCTTACAATGTATCTTTTCCAACCACAACACTATGAAACTAGAAATCAACCACAAGAAAAAAATCTGGAAAGAACACAAATACATGGAGGCTAAACAACATAGTACTGAATAATGAATAGGACAACCAAGAAATCGAAGAGGAAATAAAAAATACATGGAGAAAAATGCGAATGAAAACACAATGATCCAAAATCTTTGGGATGAGGCAAAAGCTGTTTTAAGAGGGAAGTTTATATAGGCCTACTTCAAGAAGCAAGAAAATGAACAGCCTAAACTTATACATAAAGAAGCTAGAAAAAGAAAAACAAACAAAATCCAGAACCAGAAGAAGGAAGAAAATAATAAAGAGTAGAGCAGAAACAAATGAAACAGAAACTAAAACAACAATAGAATAGAAAATGAATCCAGGAGCTGGTTCTTTGAAAAAAATCAACAAAATTGATAAACCTCTAGCCAGACTCATAAAAGAGAGAGAGAAAGAACTCAAAAAAATCAGAAATGAAAGAGAAGAAATAATAACTGACACCACAGAAATACAAATGATTATTAACAGAGTATTATGAAAAATTATATGGCAACAAATCAGACAGCCTAGAATAAATGGGTAAGTTTCCAGAAACATATAACCTTCCAAAATGGAATCAGGAAGAAACAGACAAATTTGAACATAACCTATTACCAGCAGTGAAACTGAATCGGTATTCAAGAAACTCCCAACAAACGTAAGTCCAGGAACAGATAGTTTCACAAGTGAATTATCCAAACATTTAATGAACAGTTAATACCTATTCTTCTCAAACTATTCTAAAAAGCAGAAGAGGAAAGAAAGCTTCTAAATTCATTCTATAAGGCCAGTATCATCCTGACACCAAAACCAGACACTACAAAAAAAGAGAACTACAGGCCAATATCTCTGATAAATACAGGTGCAAAAATCCTCAACAAAATATTAACAAACAAAACCCAACGATACATCAAAAAAATCACTCACCACAATCGAGTGGGATTTATTCCTGGAATGTAAAAGTGTTTCAATATTCATAAATCAGCCAGTGTGATACATTACATAAACAAGAGAAAGGATAAAAGCCATATAATCATTTCAAAAGATACAGAAAAAGCATTTTCAAAGTTCAACATCCATTCATGATAATACTCTCAACAAAGTAGGTTTAGAGGGAACATTACCTCAACTTAGTAAGGGCCATATATGAAAAACCCACAGCTAATATTAAACTCAATGGAGAAAAGAAAGAGCTTTTTTCCTAAGGTCAAGAACAAGACAAGAATGTCAACTCTCAACATAACGCTAGAAGTCCTAGACACAGCAGACAAGAAAAATAAATAAAAGGCATCTAAATTGGTAAAGAAGAAGGAGAAGTTTCAATATTTGCAGACGATATCGTATTGTATATAGAAACCCTAAAGATTTCTCCAAAAAAAATCTAGAAATGATAAATTAATTCAGGAAGGTCGCAAGATACAAAATCGATATACAGAATCCAGTGCGTCTCTATACACTAATAATGAAATAGCAGAAAGAGAAATTAAGAAAACAATCCCATTTACAATTGCACCAAAAATAATAAAATACCTAGGAATAAACTTAACCAAAGAGGTGAAAGACCTATACTCTGAAAACTATAATACACTGATGAAAGAAATTGAACATGGCACAAACAAATGGAAAGATATTCATGTTCATGGATTGAAAGAACAAATATTGTTAGTTAATAGTATAGCCACTACCCAAAGCAATCTATAGATTTAAAATACCAACAGCATTTTTCACCAACTACAACAAATAATCCTAAAATTTGCACGGAACCATATAAAACTCCAAATAGCCAGAGCAATACTGAAAAAGAAGAGCAAAACTGGAGGTATCACAATTACAGATTTCGAGATGTACTACAAACCCACAGTAATCAAAATAGGATGGTGTTGGCACAAAAACAGACACATAGATCAATGGAAGAGAATAAAGAGCCCAAAAACAAAACCATGATGATATGGTCAATTAATCTTTGATGAAGGAGGTAAGAACATGCAAGGGGAAAAAGACAGTCTCTTCAACAAATGGTGTTGAAAAAATTACACAGATACACGCAAAAGACCCAACCTGGACCACTTTCTTACACTATACAAAAAAATAAAGTCAAATGGATTAAGGATCTAAATGTGAGACCCTACAAGAGAACACAGGCAGTATTTTCTCTTACATTGGCCGTAGCAACATTTTTAAAAAATGTCTCCTGAGACAAGGAAAACAAAAGCAAAAACAAACTATTGGGACTACATCAAAATAAAAAATGTCTATACAGCAAAGGAAATAATCCACAAAACTAAAAGACGACCTATTGAACAAGAAAAGATATTTGCAAGCTACATATTCAATAAAAGGTTATTATCTAAAATATGCAAAGAATTTATACAACTCAAAAGCAAAAACCCAAATAATCTAATTAAAAAATGGACAAATGACATGAACAGACATTTCTCCAAAGAAGACATACAGATGACAAACAAACACAGAAAAGATGTTCGTCATCACTCATCATCAGGGAAATGCAAATCAAAACCACAATGAGATATCACTTCACATTTGTCAGGATGCCTAAAATCAAAAACAGAAGATTTGTTGGCAAAGATATGGAAAAAAGGAACCCTCGTGCATTGATGGTGGAAATGCAAACTAGTGCAGCCACTGTGGAAACAGCATGGTGGTTCCTCAAAAAATTAAAACTAGAATTACCGTATGGTTGAGTAATTCCACTACAGGGTATTTACCCAAAGAATATGAAAACAGCAATTCAAAAGGATATATGCACCTCTATGTGTACTGCAGCATTATTTACAATAGCCTAATATAGAAGCAGCTCAACTGTCCTCCGACAGAGGAATAAAGAGATAGTATGCATATAACATTTAATATTACTGAGCCATAAAAAAAGGACATCCAAATGGCCAATAGACACATGAAAAAGTGCTCAACATCACTCAGCATCAGGGTAATACAAATCAAAACCACAATGAGATACCACCTCACACCAGTCAGAATGGCTAAAATTAACAAGTCAGGGAATGACAGATGTTGGCGAGGATGCAGAGAAAGGGGAACCCTTCTACACTGTTGGTGAGAATGCAAGCTGGTGCAGCCACTCTGGAAAAACAGTATGAAGGTTCCTCAAAAAGTTGAAAATAGAGCTCTCCTACGACCTAGCAATTGCACTACTGGGTATTTACCCTAAAGATACAAATGTAGTGATCCGAAGGGGCACGTGCACCGAATGTTTACAGCAGCAATGTCCACAATAGCCAAAGTACGGGAAGAACCTAGATGTCCATCAACAGATGAATGGATAAAGAAGATGTGGTATATGTATACAATGTAATACCATGCAGCCATCAAAAAAACGAAATCTTGCCATTTGCAATGAGGATGGAACTAGAGGGTATTATGCTAAGTGAAATAAGTCAATCAGAGAAAGACAATTATCATATGATCTCTCTGATATGAGGAATTTGAGAGGCAGGGAGAGGGGTTGTGGGGGGCAGGGAACTGAAACAAGATAGGACCAGGGAGGGAGACAAACCATAAAAGAGACTCTTAATCTCAGGAAGCAAACTGAGGGTTGCTGGGATGGTGGGGAGGGATAGGGTAGCTGGGTTATGGACATTGGGGAGGGTATGTGCTATGGTGAGTGCTGTGAATTGTGTAAGATTGATGATTCATAGACCTGAACCCCTGAAGCAAATAATACATTATATGTTAATAAAAAAAGAAAAAGAAAATATTTTCATCATTTGATATCATACCCCTAAAACAATGAATCATCTAAAGAAGTAAATATCCCTGGTGTTTTTCAAAATTTATTGCAAAATTAGAAGCAGGACTCCTGGGTGGCTCAGCTGGTTAAGCACCTGCCTTCAACTCAGGTCACGACCCTGGAGTACTGGGATCAAGTTCTACATCAGGCTCACTGCTCAGCAGGGAGACTGCTTCTCCTTCTGCCCCTATCCCCATCCCCAGAGCTTGTGTGCTGGCATGCTTCCTCCCTCTCCGTCTCTCTCTCTCTCTCTCTCGTAAAAACAAATAAAATCTTAAAAAAAAAAAAATAGAAACAAAAGAAGCTGGAATATGAGTCTCAGAATTACAAAGACTTGGGAAACATTAGAGATGACCCAGTCCAACTCCCATTATTGATCAAAGAAATAAATTTTAGAAAACTATGCCCATGGCCAAATAATAAGTAGTTCTGACAGTTGAACCTAGATCATTTGTCTCTAAATATTGGTTCACTTTTCTCTGCTCCTACCATTATAACACACTGTCTCTACATCTTTCTGTATTGAGCCATCATAGCCACCATATAACTAAAAAGTGTACTGAGGTGATTTAATTTTTCTAACAAGCAGGTTCACACCGAACTTCCCTAGGCATCACGGGCAGGAGGGAAGAGAAGCTAACATTTATTACCTACTGTGTGCCAGGTATTTGGCTACGCAATCTATATGAAAGAGTTCCGTTTAATTCCAGTAATTAATTAATGATCCCATTTAATCACCAAAATGATGGCAATGTATGAAGCATGAACACTGTCTTATTTAGGGTTCACCTGTAGAGAATAGCATCTTTCTTTTCTACCCAAAGAAGAAAAAGCTTATAATCATATGGAGATGAAGCAATAGACTCTAGAATGAGGTTCTGGCCATTCCAGGCTGCCACCACAGGGAATGACCCTAAAACGTTGAGGAAGCAGCTCCTCAAATCAAGAAACCTCACCACAGCTGGTAGCTCCAGAACCAAATGAGCCACCTCTGCCAGGATCTGCACCAGAAAAACAGAATTCAAATTCCAAATCCAAGTCGCAAATAATATAGTGTATGCGATCTGCAGAACTGGGGAGCAGAGAATTTACTATAAAGGCTAGAAAGGTAAGATGTATAGAAAGAAAGTCGAAATAGATTATTGCAAAAGCTTAAAACTTAGCACTATCACTTTTTTTAACAATTTTTTTAAAGATTTTATTTATTTATCAGAGAGAGAGAGAGCACAAACAGGCAGAGTGGCATACAGAGGCAGAGAGAGGCAGAGAGAGAAGCAGGCTCCCCACTGAGCAAGGACCCTGATGCGGAACTCGATCCCAGGACCCTGGGATCATGACCCAAGCCAAAGGTAGCCGCTTAACCGACTGAGCCACCCAGGCATCCCAGCACTATCACTTTTTAGATCAGGCATTTTTTCTGTAGCTCAGTAACTGTTAGAAAGCTACAAATGCTTTTTAAACCATATTTTATCTTTTGGGATCAAACACCAAAAGGTATAACATCACTGCAATACTGTAGTTTGTAAGAAAAATATGTATTTGGTTATTTTGATAACCAAAATATATTTAACATAGATTTCGTACTCTGGCTGGGTCACGACTCCCCGAACGCTAGGAATTTCCTATTTAAAGTGATAAATGTGTCTTTGTAATAGTAACGAGGTACCTTTGGGAAAGTACCTAAGGATGCGGGCTAGTTGCAGCTGAACCAACCAAGTGATTAAAGGGTTGGAATATTCAATCGCACCCCCAACCTCTAGGGAGGGAAAAGTGGCTTGAGGTTGAATCAGTCATCAATGGCCAACGATTTAATCAATCATTTCTATGTAATAGAGCATCCATTAAAACCCAAAGGGCAGGGTTTGGAGAACTTCTGGTTTGGTGAACACATGGAAATTTGTTTGGGAAGAGTGGCATACTTGAAGAGGGCATGAAAGATCCCTGCCCTTTCTCCATGTGGTGCCCTATGCACCTCTCCCATCTGGCTATTCTTGAGTTATATCATTTTATAATTAACCCATGATCTATGTTTCTCTGACTTCCCTGAGCCACTCTAACAAATTAATTGAATCCAAGGAGGGGGCCCTACAATGTATAGCTAGTTGGCCAGAAGCACAGGTGACAACATGGACTCAACATAGACTTGCTATTGGTGTCTGAGGTGGGGGCTAGGGGGCAGTCTTGTAGGACTGAACTCAACCTGGGGGATTGGGCACTATTTCCAGGTAGATAGTGTTAGAGTTAAATTTAGGTGACATCTGAGAATTGCTTGGTGGTTTGGGAATTCCCCACCCCAATCCAACACACACATATTGGAACTGTGTCCAGAACACTTAATCACTTCTAAAGTAAAAAAATGAAAATTAACTCAAAAACAGTATCAGATTAGGGGCGCCTGGGTGGCTCAGTTGGTTAGGCGTCTGCCTTCGGCTCGGGTCATGGTCCCAGGGTTTTGGGATCGAGTCCCGCATTGGGCTCCTTGCTCAGCGGGAGCCTGCTTCTCCCTCTCCTTCTGCCCCTTCCCCCTACTTGTGTGCGTGCTCTCTCTCTCTCTCTCCTGTTTCTCTCTCAAATAAATAAATATATAAAATCTTTAAAAAAAAAAAAACAGTATCAGATTAAAAGTCACAGTAGGAGAGGAAGGGTTCTCTAAGATATTATAATCTGGAAAAAAAAGTAAAAGGTGTTTATTTTATGAGTTAATGTCATGTTAATATAAGTCTACCTTCTGGAAATAACTCACAATTGCAATCTTTTTTTGAAATATTTTATTTTATGCTTTTACTAAAATGAATAAGGAAGTTGGGTTTTGGATAGCTGCCACCCATACTAAAATGAACAGTAATTAAATTTGTTATTAGTGTTTTTAAGAGCATGCTAATGTTACTCATTAAAGACTGGATGGATGTTTTTCAGCCCATGTTCCATGGTGGCTGCATTTTATTATGTGGATGTTGGCCCAGACGGACGTTGGCAAACGACACGAACTATCCTCCAGAATACTCATGGAAATGAAATGTGTGTACCCAGAGGCAATCTGGGTGAGCAAAGTCTGGCACTTAATGAAATCAACAAAGAGCCTGTTTGTCAAGGGTAACTTTAAGTTTGTGTAAATGATCCTCACCTCCATAAGGATGATGAGGTGATTTTATCACCAGTGATTTTATACTTGGAAGAGGTGATTAAACACCACTGGTCTGCTGCTCTCATTAAGGGAGAATATTTTTACTTTCATCCTTGCAACAAAGCTAAGGTTTATGCTTCATTAGGGAGTCTATAGTGACCAGATGATGTTTCATTTGCAGTTCTACCATCCATCACTAGGTTTAGAATTTTCAGTTCAAATTGAGCACAATCTACTTTTCCACATTACTTCTAGTTCACTATTTAGTGTGTGTCTGTTGTGCATTATTCTCAGTGGAGCTCATACTGTTTATGTTTCCAGAACTTTTTTAGGCTCATTCTTAAATGAAGATTAGTAAAAAGCCATTTGCATTTCCTCCAAAGAGTGGGTATAAGATGAATAATGGATCTGGGAGCTCAGATGATCAAATATTAAACCATCCTTCTAGATTATTAGGTTCATATCCCATTTTGACAGGGACAAAGTTAGCCTTTAAAAAGGACCCAATTTCTCTGGTTAAGCCCTGTGAATCTAGTTTTACAGTATAAGCAAGAATTATCAATGATTTTATTTTCATTTAATCATTTAATTTCATTTAATTGAATTATATTCAAGTCTCAGTCTCAAAAGCCTGGTAGGCTGATGGAAATTTCCAATATCTGTAATTATTTGTGTATCACCTTCCAAGGTTTCTGCATAATTTAGGACATTTATAGAGAAAGGGTATGGTTATACTGCAGTCTGCTGTGAGCACAGCTTACATACTCATTCACAAGTCTGTAATCCAGCAGCTATTTATGTCATGTAGGCACCTGGGAAGCTATGCTGAGACTAGGCACCTCCAGAAGTCCACTTCCAAACTCCCTGTTCCCGCCAAAATCCATTATTTCCTCATGTGCACCCTCCAAAACCCCAGTTCTCAACACAGACACTTAGGATACTCAGCCTTTAGAAACCAAAATTCAGAGGGGAAAACTTCTTACAGAAAAATTCTGCAGTTAGTCCCAAAATACAAACCTTCCCTGAGATAGAAGAGCATAAAAAATGCCTAGATACTTTTGTGAAATGTGGCAGGGTAGAATTTAAAGGGGGTGGGGGAGAAAAAAGAAATACTTCCCTAAGTAATTCTTCATATATGTTTGCGTGGGCTACAAATACTATGTTTCTAAGGTCATCACAAACTTTGATGCCAATTTCTTGTAAATTTAATGGGAAGGTTTTCTTTAGGTAGACAAAAGTACAAGAAGAGCCACTGCATGGATTGAAAAATAACAAAATTAGTTCCTTTTTCTTAGGGATGGCACAGCTCCACCCAAGGGCTTATGGTTTGATGAGCAAGAGTGGGTTGGGTTCCACCTCTGAGTCATGCTTACTTGTCCAAACTTTCAACATTGCCTTTCTAGATTAAGTAGTAATCATCACCATCACATCATCATCACCACCATCTCTATAACACCTGAATACTTACTGAGTGCCAGGCACTGTATTTAAATTTTCACTAAACTCTCAAGATGAGTCCCCAGTGAGGATTAAATCAAATAACACTAATATGCAAAGCACTATTCTAAACTCGTTTTAAATATCATTATCTCATATATTTCCGTAACAATTTTACCAGGTAGGAAATACTATTATAACCTGATGAAGAACTGAGGCATACAAAGACGAAGTAAGGTGCTGAAAGGTTGTCTTAGATCTATATGAAATATTTTTTTTTTAATGTGCCATTGGCCTTCAGCTCTTAAGAACATAGGATAAAGGAGAAGGAGATCTTTTAAAAAGATGGTTAAAGTTATTTTATACATAGCTATATGAGTGTCCAAAGTGGACAGCTCATCTGTGCAAAAGGGTATGTGTGATACTGTGATTTATAATAAGAAATATATATTTGGTCTTTGTCCCAGTTTCTGACATAGAGCTCCTAAAACCCTTGGTATTTTCTCAGTATTAAGAGTAACAAAGGTGTCTTGATAGTCATAATAGCCTCTTATTCAACCTCGCCTGAGTTTATGGTAATAAGATGACTTCTGAAGTACCTAAGGATGGGAGCTTGTTGCTAGGAAAACCAGTTGGGAGGTTAGAGGGTTACAACTTTCAGTCCCATTTACCTTGACCTCCAGGAAGTACAAGAGGGGCTGAAGGTTGAATCAATCCTCAGTGAGTAACGATTTAATCAATAATGCCATTGAATGAAGTTTCCATAAAAACTCCAAATAATAGGGTTCTGGGAGCTTCCTGATTCGTAAACACATGGAAATTCAGAGAGAATTGTGTGCCCAGAGAACATGGAAGCTCCTTGCCCCTTCCCATACCTTTCCCAGTATATACCTTCTGGTTATTCCTCAGTTATCCTTTTATAATAAACTGATGATCCAGTAAGGAAATGTTTTCTTGAGTTCTGTGAGCCTCTCTAGCAAACTGAATACAAGGAGGTGTCTTCATAACCTCTGATCTATATAGCCAGTTGGTCAGAAGCATAGGTGACAACCTGGACGTGAGTTTGGCATCTGAATGGGGGGAGGGAGGTCTTGTAGGACTGAGCCCTTAACCTATGGGATACAATGCTATTTCCAAGTACAAAATGTCAGAACTGAGGTGAATTACAAGGCTCCCAGTTGGTGTCAGAGAATTTCCTGGTGTTGGGAAAAACTCCACACTTTTGAATTCAGAGTCATTAATATATTATCAGATCAGAAAACAATACTCTTAGTATGTGAAATATTTAAAGTTTTTTTTTCTAATACCCATTAAATACAAAACTGCTTTGTCCTATCAGTGCTTTCACTGTTCATACTTAATTATACAAAGTTATCCTTATTAAAACATTAATGAAAATATGGGGCAATCTAAATAAATTATCTAGTATTAGAAGTTGCAAAAACTGTGACTATATGACACACAATCCCTGAAGGTCAGAAAACTCCACTGTCAGTATTGATAGGTAGAAGTACTGGACATGTAAAATATGATGTAATATAGAGGACATATTCCAGTGTTTAAAGGAAGTCAGAACTGATCCCTGTAAATGGAGGTGTTCAGAGAAATCACACGTTCACATGAGGCACATTCAGGAAAAGGCGAGAGCAAACACTGGTCAAAACAGAGTTAGTAAACCATAAAAGCAAGTTGCAAATAACCTTGAAGGTCATTTTATCTCATGCTCACCCTAACACACTGAGCAATAATGGTAGAAATATTGGCAGGGGTCAACTGCAAGAAGCAGCCTTGAATATTAATTTTAGACTTGTATAGTTTACTTGTAGATATCACTTTTAAAATTTCAATTTTGCATATAAAAGTGATGTATACTCCTAATGAAAATTTCAATCAGTAACTAAAGGCATATTTTTTTTAGATTTTTTTTTTACATTTTTTTTTAAGATTTTATTTATTTGAAAGAAAGAGAATGTATATGAGCAGGGAGGAGGGGCAGAGGGAGAGGGAGAAGCAGAAGCCCCACTGACCAGGGAGCCTGACACCTAGTATCCCGAGATCATTACCTGAGCCAAAGGCATAAGTTTAACTGATTGAGCCATCCAAACGCCCCTGTTTTTCACATTTACTTCTAAAGAGAAACTAAAAATTTGAGGTACAGCCTTCCAGACATTTGCTATACAAAGATATCTATGTATGTATTGTTAAAAACAAGACAAAGGCCCAAAATGGAGCTGTTTAGACTGAGCCCAAGTCACCAAACTGAGACTTAATTACAGTTTTGTCTCCTCCTAGAAATAATTTTTTTTTTTTTTTTTAAGATTTTATTTATTTGACAGAAACACAGTGAGAAAGGGAACACCAGCAGGGGGAGGATGATAAATTCTTAAACCAGTCAGTAACTATCTGGTCAGCACTAGTAAGATTATCTGCCTGATAGACCCCTGCGGTCTCCTAAAGGAAAGTTACCTTGCTACAACCAATCCACTTTTTGCTGGTGTAACTCCATTGTCCTTGTTCCCATTTGCCCATGAAAGTATTTCATTTTGTACAGCTCCTCAGAACTCTGTTTTATTAGATGGGATCCTGCCAATTCTTAAAAAATTGAATAACGCCAGTAAGATTTTTAAAATTTACTCAGTTGAATTTTGTTTTTAACATTATACATATACTTACTTCCTCAACAAAATTGTGTATCTACTCTAAATCCTTTCTACAGTTTTCTTTTTTATTTAACAACCCATCTTGGCCATTTTTCTATGTTAAGCCAGGTAGATTTGCTTTATATGGTTACATAGTCTTCCATTGTGTAGATATAGCATTACTGATTCAATCAGTGCCCTAATGATTGGCATTTGGTTTCACTTAAGATTCTGGATAGACAAACAACAGAAATTTTAAAGAAAATAACTGTTAAAATATAAATGTCAAAATATATCTAAGTGGTAATTGTATTTAATTGATCTAGGATAAAAATATCCTTTTGCACAAATGAACTGTCGACTCTGGACATTCATACAGATTTGTATAGAATAACATTAAAAACTTTAAAGTTGTACGCCAGAAGACAGTTTAATCACAGGAATCCTTAACTTTTCTTCATTTTTTTTTATCATAGATTCCCTCTGAAAATCAGATCAAAATATGTGTACTTTCTTCCCAGAAAATTGTACCATTTTACATTCAATTTCCGCAGCTGAACCCTTGAAGCTTAGAAGTAAAAAATGCTCTGGATTATAGACAGCCAAGATTGGAGGTAGTGAAAATCAGTGATTATTACAAGTGTTTAATTATGGTAGCAACAATTGGAATAGGAGAAACAGACTGATGAGATACCATAGGAAAACTATCAATACAATTTGATAATTGATTGCACATGAAGAGTAAGGGGGAGGGTATACTAAAAAATGACATCAAGTTTTTGATCTTAGGTGAAATAATGTTGGTTTTAATTGTCACTTGACAACTTGGTCATATAACAGAGAAAGAAAGAGAATGAAGTAAGAGAAGGAGAGAGGAGGGAAGGAGGGGAAAGTGGGAGGAGAAGGAAGGAAGAAGGAGATGTCCTTACCTGAATACTTCTGATGTCAAATGATCAAGGAAATCAGGAAAGACAGTTGCAGGATCAAGGCAAATTCTTATTTTAAAAACCAGGACTGTATAAGAATCTAATAAAAAGAGGCAATACCACTTCACTGAAGGGAAAGGCCATCCTTCCAAGGGGATATTTTTATTTATCTAAAATATCGAGATGCAATAGAATCTCCTCACATGGATTTTGAACCATTAGGTTTCAAGGAGGTGAAACAAAGGCACAACCAGTCAACTTCCTTCTTTGAAAGAAGTGCAAATTGAGACAAGCTGAAAGGAAAACATTTCATTGATGTAAGAGTATCAATAATTCAGAGGTAATGCTCAAAAACAGGCCACCCAAGTTCCTATGTAGATCAAAGCTGTGCCACACAGAATTCCATTGCTCTTCATCAGCATTTTTATACATTGCAATGTAACTTTTATCCTCTGCGTTCAATAATCAAAGCTACTGATAAGGAATTTGGTTGCAGTTTCTAAGTACAGAAACCCATGTGTGGTTCTAAATTATTAAACATGATTTCAAAACATAAAATGTTCATTTTTCTTCCTCAAAAAAAAAACCTTATATACCTTGTTGAGAGCTAAATAGATGGTATTAAGATTACAAACTAATTATTGAAAACACAAAAGCAGCTAGAATGGAGCTCTAATAAGGGGAGTGGTGTGAAGACAGAACACGGAGTGCTTCAGAGTTGGCTCATCACCATTTGTTGGAAACAAGCAGTCAATAGCCTTATATGACGCTGACAAAGATGGGAAATATTTTTGAGCCATTACTTTTAGCCTCTCTCATAGATGAATGGGATTCAAGAAAAGAAGTGTGGGTCTGTGTATTTTCCAATGACTTACAGATTTAATAAAACAGAAAGAAAACTCATTTATCCTTTTTATGAGTCCCAAAGTATGGCTGTTCATAGATGAATTGTAAGAAATAAAGCATCACATCTTTACTCTCTACTTTAATTTATTTTAATTGCATGTTTCTAATAGCACATTTGTTTGAATCATTTTTCAGTGTGCTGTTCTTTTTTAGTAGCATTTCCCTCCCTCGCAAGCAAGATTCACTATGGAAAAAAATTAACTATTTCTGAAGTACTTCCTATATTATTGTATGAAAAGTCCGACGGTAGTTTGAGGTAGAAATTGGTTTAAACACAGCATGTCTTCTCATACACACCCAATTGCTCTTTCTTACCTCCCACTACTTCATAAAGTCAGGAAGGCACCAGCAATGAGGTAATAAGAGCCACACCCAAAAAGGTTCCCCCCAAAACAGCTATTAAGTTACCTACTAGTGCAGATCCCATGGTGCATATCTTCACATCTTTTGGAGAGAACTATTAAAAAAAAAAACCTCAGGACAACAACAACAAAAAAACAAGTTTGCATTTCTAGAATAATCTTCCATTGAGATTATAATTATAAATTTAATCATAGAACTTGCCCCTTAAAGGCAATTTCAGTAAAATCAAATTTAAGTTTACAACATTTTAGGAGTATTGAGATCCACAAGCCAATGCTGATAGGGGGTCAAGTTCAAAAACCAAATAGGAATTGCATTTCTCTGCCCTGAGATATTTCCAACATAAATAACTTCTTCAAAAACATTTACTGGTTTCTACTGCATATTAGAAACTTCGCTAAGAGGTAAAAATCTAGCAGAAATGTAAGAGAAAAGTTCTCTGCTTTCTTGGAACTTAATAGCAAACAAACACTACACCCTGAACAAATCCTGCCCTGCTATCCATCCATATTCTCTTTATTCCATGGAAGGCCAATAAATTATATATAAGAAGACCCAAAGGCCACTCAGCATGGTGATAACTTGACACAACAGAGAGGGGAGCACTAGGAAGGAATTTTAAAAATAATCTACTGGTGACGTCAGCTTATGGGCAAATGGAATGGACATGTTTTGCCTATTCCTCCTGATAAACACACCTAAAGATACTGGACAGGATTTTTACAAGACAAAAATAAGATACTGAAAGGTGGAAGATAAAAGGCAGGCCAGCTAGGAATCAAGAACTTGAGGAAAGTCATGGGGGTAACCACCCTGAGTTTTCTTTTTGTACTACATGTCCTCCATTTAGAGCAAGCCAGAAATACCAAAAGGCACAGAAAAAAAGCCCCACCAGAGCCCATTCGTCTAGCCAAAGGACCAGAACGATGGAATCCTAACAAGGCAAAAAACTTTCATTTTTTTTTAAATATTTTATTTATTTGAGAGAGAAAGAAAGCTTGGGGTGTGGGGAAAGCGGCTGAGGGAGAGGGAGAAGCAGACTCCCTGCTGAGCAGAGAGACTGATTGGGGTTCAATCCCAAAACCCTGAGATGACCTGAGCCAAAGGCAGACAGTTAACCTGTAACTAACGGAGCCACCCAGGCACCCCTAGACAGAACTTTTAAACAAGAACTGCTTTACTTCAGTCTAATACCACAGAAAAATACTATGGCCCCATCCATACACACAGAGAAAGAATGGAGAGTCTAGACTTGACCTCAGAGGCAGTTAAGAGGTGCCCTAACATCCCTGTAAAGGGAGTATCAGAGAAGGTCAAGTAGGGTGGCCAGCCACTAAAGATCACCCCATTGTAACATCAGTAGAGAACACAATGGAAGTCTGCACTTCTGCTAGGGGGGGAAAAACAATTTAAACGATCTGAATTTCTTATCAGAAAACATGAATGCCAGAAGGAAATGGGACATATTTTTCAAATCTAAAAGGACTCAAATCCAGAATCTTATACTCAGTGAAAATATCCTTCAGGATGGAATGGGAAACCAAGACACTCTCAGATGAAAGAAAATTAAGAGAATTTGTTGCTAGCCAACCTACTCTACAAAACAGCCCCAAACAGAAAAGAAACAAAGGAGAAAGCTTGGGACATCAGAAAGGATGAAAGAACACTGTAAGCAAAAACATGGGTAATAAAACAGACTTTTCTTTTCCTACTGAGTTTCTAGTTACATTTCATGGTTGAAGCAAAATTAAAACTCTGCCTGATATAATTCTAAATGTACGTAGAGGAAATGCAAACTAAAACTATAATGAGTTGCCACTACACACCTGTGAGCATGGCTACACTAAAAACAGTGACCACACCAAATGCTGGAACTCACACACAACTGGTGGGGATGTAAAATGGTATGGCCACTCCTAAACCAGTTTGGCCATTTATTAGAAAACCAAAGATGCAACTACCATATGACCCAGCAATTGTATTTCTGAGCATTTATCTCATTGAAATAAAGACTTCTGTTCACACAGATACCTATATATGCAGGTCTATAGTAGCTTTCTTCATAATAAAAATGCTGGCAACAACCCAACTGTCAATGGTGCATTCATGACATGGAACACCACTCTGCCACATGAATTAGAATTAGGGAATATGTCAATCCCAAAAAGTCACAAACTGGGTGATTTTATTTACATAACATTCTGGAAATGACCAAATTATAAAAATGGAGTGCAGATTGTGATTTTTAAGAGTTATGGACTGTAAGGAAATGCACACAGAGTGCATGTAGCTATACAAAGGCAACATGAGGGGTCCTTGAGGTAATGAGAGTATTCTGTATCTTGACTGTAAAATGTCAGAACTCTATTTGTTATATTATATTGACAGATGTCACCAATGGGGAACCTGGATAAAGGATAATGTCCTGTCTTTGTGTTATTTCTTACAACTGCATGTTAATCTACAATGATGTCAAATAAAAAGTTTAAGTGAAAAAATTATGTACTTGCAGAAATCTGATTAGTAAAATGAACGTAAGGCTAGAACTACAAAATTGTCAGTTTGTACCCATCGTGATAAAAATTAGATCAGGCAAGATCAAGATGCTAAGTTTACTGGGAAATGTTAATGAAGAGCAGGATATCTTCATTGTCTTAAAGTGTCTCTTCACAGACTATCAATTGCAAGTCAGGGGGAAAAAAAGTGACTACATATTGGACAAACCAGGTAACACCCTGACTGTGTGATCAAAGTTATCACCAAAAATGAATCTCAGATGGCTACTCTGTACCTGAGAAGGACACAGCATCCCTGATCTGGTACTCCAGCTGAGAATGAAAACTCAATCTAACTATGAGAAACAACCAACGAACAACAACAAATGCTCTATTACAAAAAAAGAAAGGTGAACTGTACTGTTCAAAAATGTCAGTGTTATAAAAAAACAAAGGGCATGGAAATGTTTCAGACTAAGGTAAGCTAAGGAAACAAGACAAAGAAATGCAATACCTGATTCTGGACTGGTTCTAGGGAAGATACGATAGGGGGTGGATTCTATAAAGGATACTACTGAGTAACTGACAAAACTGAAAAATGCACAGGGGCACCTGGGGTCGGGGGAGGTTGGGAGCTCAGTTGGTTAAGCAGTGGACTCTTGATTTCAGCTCAGGTCATGATTTCAACATCTTGAGATCAAGCCCCGCTTCAGGCTCCGCACTCAATGCCGAGTGGGCTTGATATTCTCTCCCCCTCTCCCTTTGCCCCTCCCCACATTCACTCTCTCTAAATAAATAAATAGAACCTTTTTAAAAAAAATTAGAAAATGTACTGTAATTTAAGGAATTATATTCATCTAAATTTGTAAAGTTGATTAACTGTACTATGATGTGACTAAGAGGATATCGCTATTAGGAAATGTATCCAGGGATAAAGGAGCACAACTACATATGTAAGTTACCCTAAAATAGCTCTAAGGTAATTATTTACACATATATAGAATTATTTACATATTTATACACATGCATATATATTAGAAAAAGAGAAGGAGAAGGAGAGAGAGAGAACAGATGACAAAGCAAATTGGCTAGTGTTAAGTTAGGTAAATCTGGATAAACTATATGTGATTTTTCTTCATATTATTTTTATTATTGTAAATTTTGTAAATTTGAAACCGTTCTGAAATAGTAAAATAATAATCTAAAACCAAAAACACTGCTTATTTCCAATCTTTTTTCAAGAGGAGGCAACAAAACAATTCTGCTTCAATTGCAGTAATAGAGCACATATACTAAACAGAAATGATAGGGAACAGGAGCAATTTCAGGTACTTTGGATCTATGGAATCCAACTGTGTCACAGAACTTCATCTCTGTCTCTTTCTTGAATCTGTTTTCCTCTGTGTTACCTTCATCCTTTCAGATACTTATAACCCCTGCGGTAACAAAGGAAGCGCCCACTGCCTCCTAGATTTAAGTGCTCCTTACACCTAGTGATTTCAGTAGAGAGACTCAGCATGTCTCCTAATAATTTCAGAAAAAAATTAAAATTAAAATGCATCTGACAGACATGCAGCAGTTACTGTCTGCTGCTACGGTTTCTACTAGAGATGCAAAAAAAAAAAAAAAAAGCTTCCTCACACTTTCTGATTGTGGCAGCCAAGACTGAATGGGGGAATAGAGGAAGAATAGAGGAAGAAAAAAAATTTTTGTAATTATAATTTAAAAAGCAAACAAACTAGGGGTGCCTGAGTGGCTCAGTTAGTGGAGCGTCTGACTCCTGATCTCAGCTCAGGTCTTGATCTCAGGGTCATGAGTTCAAGCCCTATGTTGGGCTATACGCTGGGTGCATGGAGCCTACTTAAAAAGAAAAAAAAAAACAAAAAGCCAACAAACTAGTCTCTGTTTTCAATGGTTTGGCTCTGATTGAACACCCAGGACTAATCACCATGGCACTGTGGTTTGGTGAGTTGATTGGCTGGGCCTGATTCCCATAACTACCAATGAGCCATGGGAGCAGGGCTGCCACACAAACCACATGACTGGGGGTGGAAGAGTGGTTCCTAAAAGAAAATAAGGAATTCAGTTATTATGTAAGAAAAGGTAAAACAATAAAAACAGGAAAACCCCATGACCACCCCATGACCACCATGCAAAGAGCTTTACTACCCTATCAAACTCCAAGATATCCTACCACTTAATACCTTTCCTCATAGCAGTGTCTTTTGTCAGGTCTGAGGAAGAGCCTTTGTGTTACAGGGCTGCCCACAGCAAGAGCTCAAGGTCTACTACACGTTCCATAAAGACCAACTCTGTGAACACAGTAGCCTGGGGCCTGGAGGAGTTAGCACTGCAGGAGCTGAGGAGTAGGCCAACCATTAACTCCACAGGCAGAGGCTTGAATAGTTCTTCGCAGTAAAATTTATGACATTCATGAATCCGCAAGCAGTCTGAGATTTTTCCTCTTAAATTGGCAATCTATAAAACCAAAGCTTCTGGATGAGACCTGCAGGTAGTTTATTTCAGTTCAAAGCTGTATTGATTTTAACATGTACTTGTAGTACATTTATCACATGATGAAGGTATAATATACGAATATTTAATAGGTATTTGAAATACACTGAAACTATCAAATATTCATGAATAAATATTCATAGACTACCAGAAAAATAGAACATATTTGCCAAGAAAGGCGATATTCTTTGTTGGGGAGACTCCAATGTTCATCTCAATATTGCAAGGATATAAACTTAATTTAAAAAACTTTTTAAACTTAATCTTAACATAACACTTTTGTCAAGTCAAAAAAAATTCTTATAGAGTGTATTATTTATTGACAACAAGGCCGAAGACCTTTTGAGTTTTGAGCTAACTAGTAGAATGATTTTCCAAAGGAGGAGATAGTAAAATAGTTTTCTGAAGGAAGAACCACAAACTTTAATCAGAAATGCAGTAATGTGCTTCTTATTCTTTCCATAAAACAGCATTTAAAAATAAAACACTCACCCAAATGTCAGAGATCTATGATAATAAGCTCTGGCTTTACAAACATGATTGTCCAAATATAAGATAATATTTTAGGTCGTGGTCCATCCAGAATAAGGAAAATAAAATTATTCCCATCTCCAACTAAAATCTTTTTTATCAAATATTTTATATGAAAATCCCCAAATTGTAGTTCTAAGTGGTAAGAACACAAACAAAATAAAATGAAAATTGTATAGTTAAAAACAAAAGTGAGGGCAAATTCTCACACCTCACAAATGGGACATTTATTTTACCTCTTTCTGTAACCACAAAATTAAAGTATATACTCCTGCCCTCCTTTCTCCATTTTAGCCAAGCTCTGGGACAGGAATATCTAAGTAACTGGAGAAGTTTGGCAAAAATGTCCAAACTTTAACATTTTTCTACCCAGTTCCTATACGGGACACTTCTTTCTAAATTTCCGCAAGACTTTTGAAAGAAGGAAAAGTCTGACAAATGTAATTTGGCACAAATGAAATGGTAGGATGAAACAATTTCAATTCAGTAAATGTTTTCCTAAACTTGTCACTTAAATGCCATCTTCAAAGCTCCTAGTAGCTAAAGAATCCATTTGTTTAAGCAAAAGATAATGGGGCCTTCCTGGGGGTTTCAGCCGGTTGAGGGTCTGGCTCTTGATTTCAGTTCAGGTCATGATCTCAGGGTCATGGGATCGAGTCCTGCGTGGAGCTCTGTGCTCAGTGCATAGTCTCCTTGCCCCTCTCCCTCTGCTCCTGCCCTCCCCTCTCTCTCAAATAAATAAATCTTTAAAAAAAAAAAAAAATACTGGGCTACTCAATGCAGAAACAAGCACTGACAATTACAGGAAGGGTTACTGTCCACATACTAGTGAGGTGACTGTTGAGATGGACTGCCACACTCTCCCTGGGATTCAGAATCCTGGTAATTATCTTGGCCAAATAGTCTGGTTCCCTCAGGGATCTTGAGTGGAGAACAGAGAACACCAGACAGACAAACACAACTAGAAGAGGAAAGAACATACTGAGAAACAAGAGAAAGGTGAGAAAGAGATTTGCTAACCCACAGGGAATGACTGAGAGGGAAGAGGCATGGATGGGTAAGAAACGGTGGACAGATGGAATGGTATATTCAAAATCCATGGAGCTGCTTAGCTTGCTTCAGAAACTTAACAGTAATTAAAACTTGTGTAGGCACAAACTGAAGGACAGAGTTTCAGTATTTCCTTCTTTTATTCAAGACCTCTGAATCGTGACTTCCTATAGGACTAGTTCTTGGCTTACTTTTCTTTACCGTCCATAGTCTTTTCTTAGGGATTCATTTTGTGTCAGGGCTTTAAGCTTATCCTTTCACTAAGACTTTTCAAATATAGATCTCCATTCCAGACTTCTCTTCTGAGCTCCGAACTCAAATATTCCCCTGCCTATCTGACCTCTCCATTTGGATGTTACACTGGCATCTCAAGTTGAAAACATCAAAAAAGGAATATATGACTCCCTTTCCAAGAAAAAAAGAAAAAACAGTACCACCTCTTGACAGTAACACCAGAAGTCTAGGAGACATTTCCTCGCTTCTCCCTTTCCCCTGCTTCCACATTCACTGTCATGCTGTATCTGCAATCCATCTACTTTTCACCACCTCCTCTTCTGCCAGCTTAGGTCAGTCTACTCTCATCATCTCGGACACCAGAATAGCCTAAGTGATCTCTCTAGTTTCCTTTTTACCTCCATACTCCTTTTGTATATCCCACAGTATCCAGTGTTATAATTTAAGAGGTAACAATAACTACTACCACCATCACTAACATGTATATAGGGGTTAAAATATCTCTACACTTCCCACATGTTAATTCATATAAATTACCCTAACCCATATCGTGCCCCTGAGTACAACTCTTCCATGTATTATGGCACTTAGAATATAAACATAGAAGTAAATAAATGCCCCCTCAAAATCCTACATGAAGAAGCCAGTGCCTGCTTCTCCAGTCTCAAATCGATAAGCCCTCTCTTCCTACTCAATTTATGCAAGTTTCTCAATTTTCTGAACCTGCCAAGTTCTTCCAGACACAGTTCTCTGTGTCCTATATTTCCTCTGCTAGAAGCCTTTTCCCCAGACTCCTTGCCTTACTGGGTTTTCTGTAATCCTTTAGGGTCTAGCTTCATTACTACCTCCTTCTATAAGAATACCTTGGCCACTCCCCCTGAAATAGCCCTCACTTACTCTTAGTCACATAACTTAGTTTACTGATTTCATGGTTCAGGTTATAATCAATATGATTTCCATTATAGAAACATATATTTAATTTGTGCCTCCCACATTAAAGTGGATGCTCTGTGTATGTAGAATTCTGTCTTGTTTTTACTTGTCCCTCTGGGTTTTCAATATAGTCCCTGTCACCTAGTAGGCACTTAGTAAATATTTGTTAGGTGAATGAAGTAAATGTGTTTAAGAATTGGTCATGATAGATAAATAATGAATCACCTCCAAATCTCAATGGCTTAACCCAAAAATAGGTTTATTCTTGGCTCATAGAACAGTCCAAAGTAGGTCAGTGAGGATGTCAGAAACTCCATCATCTTCAACATACACCTGCCAATATTTTTTAGACAATGACATCCAGTTGGCAGATGGGAAACAGAGGGGGAGAAAAAGAGAGAGAAAGAAGGAATAAAGGTACACCTTCTCTTAAACTCTGTGGGCATAAGTGGTATATGCTACTCATGATCATATTCTAACATCCAGAACTGGTCACATAACCCCAGACGAATGCAAAGGGCTATGGAAACATCTCTTAGCCCCATATCCAGGAAGAAATGATAGATTTAGCAAGCATCCAGTTGTCCTCTTCTACTCTGTAACATGTTATTTGACTGCTTATGTCTGCATCCTCTAACTCCATTGAGATGTGGGTCTTCTTAATGTCAAGGACCTTATTCTATCCTGTACTTATGATTTAGGTCAAAAATAAATACTGTTTCTATTACAAACTTAATACATTTCACTGATTAATTGGTCAAAATGAGCATAAGAAGAGTGAATACATACTCAGCTTGCTGGCAAAGACAGAATCCTGGAATAATCAATATATCTGGTTCTAAATTACTTTCTTGAGTAAATCCTACATGGTATGTAAGATTGAGGAAGTAAATTTGCCTGAACCTCATTTTTTTTTTCTTGTCAAAATGTACTTATAGGGGCGCCTAGGTGGCTCGGTTGGTTAGGTGTCTGCCTTTGGCTCAAGTCGTGATCCCAGGATCCTGGGATCAAACCCTGAGTCCTCCACCTCCCTGCTCAGCAGGGAGTCTGCTTCTCCCTCTAGCCCTCCCCACCTCTTGTGCTCTCTCTCTTTCTCAATTAATAAATAAAATCTTTTAAAAAAGGTATTTATATTATTACTAAATCACAGCAAATTAATGGATTTTAATGACTTAAACTACCTTTGTAAATATTGCATACTATGTGATGCCCAGGTATCCTTATAAGCTTAATTTAGAACAAGGACACATAAGCCCTTTATCTTTGAACAAAAGCTGAAAGACTGTATTTCTATTATCTATACAGAAAAATAGTGACGGCAGCTTGCATAAGGGCATCTTATAAATAAAATAACAAATGAAAAATATTTGGGTTTTAAAATTGAAACTATTATTTTATATGTGTTCACATATAAGAACTTTTTCAGGCAAGTTTTTGCTTCATTAAAAATAAATGTTATGGAAATTCCCAGTGTTCAGTTCCCCCAATGACAAGCATAGTTTTCATACCAGACCTTTTAACCTGAGAAACATTTTAATTACTGAATTAAATTATCTCCTATTAATACAATACAACTTAATTGGTTATACGATTATTAGTATCTCTGATATAGAATAACACAATACTTTTGTTTCTATTTACAATTTACATTACTTTGATTATGCTAGCTTGCTTTATTTATCTCATTGCTAGGCTCGAGGTAAACTCAATAAAATGTGATTTCCAAATTTCAGAACCTAAACTCCAATATGTTTTAACCATACTATCAACAAGTATTCCTGAAAGGTCTTATAATAAAAAACTAAAATATATGAAGTATTTTTTTAATCTTATAATTTTTAGAAGATGTTCACATTACTTCATTTGAAGTCAAGCAGCCTATACAGGTGTGCAATTTTCCTCATGTCCATTTTACATACGAAGAAAATTTTGCCCAGAGATGCAACTGTGATTTAGCTTTTATGTAATAAAATACCCTAAAATTTACTAGCTTAAAGAAAATAAACTTTGCTTATGATTCTTCAGGTTGGTAAGTTAGTCTTGGCTCAACTAAGTGGTTCTTCTAACCTTGGCTGGAATTACTCACATATCTGCAGTCACCTACAGGCAGACTAGAAGGAATTGCAAAACATGCAGTTATATGATATGCACTCTCCCGTGTTGTTGCATGCATTATTTCAATTTGATTCATAACTGCTGATTAGTATTCCATTACATGAATATATCATAATAGATTTATTGTCTATTGATTGACATGTGGGTTGTTTTCAATTTGGGCTATTACAAATAAAGCTATGATGAATATTTGTGTCCATGAATGTCTTTGCATGAATACATGTTTGCTTTTCTCATGGGTAAAGATCTAGAAATGTAATGGCTGAATCAAATGGCAGAGGTAAATTTAACTTCTTAAGAAACTGTCAAACTGAGGGGTGCCTGGGTGGCTCAATTGGTTAGGCATCCGACTCTTGATTTCAGCTCAGGTATGATCTCAGGATCATAAGATCAAGCCCCTAATCCGGCTCCATGCTGGGTATGGAACCTGCTTGAAATTCTCTCTCCTTCTGTCCCTCCCCACCCTGCTCGCTCTCTGTCCCTCTTAGGAAAAAAAAAATATATATATATATCAAACTGATTGCAGCGTGATTGTAAGATTTTCTGTCTCCACCAGCAGTGCAACAGAATTCCAGTTGCCCTATATCTTCCCCAACACTTGTTTGGTTGGCTTCTTAAAGTTCTAGACATTCTAAGAGATTTACAGTAGTTCCTTATTGGGTTTTAATTAGTAATTTCTTAATAATGTTGAGCATCTTTTTATTTCCTTATGTACCATTCACATAGTATTTCTGGTGAAGTGTTTATTCATATGTCTCACTCATTATTTTATTGACTTGTCTATTATTGAAGTTTAAGAGATTTTCTATAATCTAAATATAAGTACTTCGTCAGATTTTTTTTTAAATATCTGTTATTATTTGTTTTTCCTAGTCTTTTCATTTTTTTAACAATGACTTTTGAATAACTAAAGCTTTTAATTCTGCTGAAGCTCAACCTATTGATTTATATTCTATCATTATTCCTACTACTTATGTCCTACTTTAAGAAATCTTTGCCAAATTCAAGGTCAAAAGATTTGCTCCTATGTTTACTTCCAGAAATTTTCTTTATTTAGCTCTTAAAATTACATCAACAATCCGAGTTCATTATTGTATGTGCTGTGAGATTTTAAAACAAACCACATCAATAATTACATTTTAAGTAATTCCAAAGAAAAGCCAGAGAAGATCCAACTGATAAAAGAATAAGGAAGAACTATGTATTGTCTACAAGAAAAGAATCTTAACTAAAAAGACAGATAGCTACACTAAAGGTAAACAGATGGACAGAAATACACCATGCAATTAAGAGGCTGTGTAATATCAAACAAAATAGATGTCAAGAGAAAGAATACTGTCAGAGAAAGAGGAATATTTCATAATGATAGATGTGTCAAATTATCAACAAGTTACAATTCCAAATGTATATACACTAAAAGGAAACAATATAAGCTAGTAACTTATTGGTTTAACCTAGGAGTATGAATAAAAATCATATATATAGTAAATAAATTGAACACTAAACTAAATAATAATACGCCATGCAAAAGAAAGGTTTGTTTCAGGAATGTGAAGATGAATTCACATTAAAAAGTCAATATGGCCCATCAAGTTAATAAATTACAGGAGAAAAAAATATCTGGCATATTTTTTTAAAAAGTAAAATAATTCATAAAATTTAGTGTTATTACTAATTTGGTTAAATAAAAGATGAAACTACAATTAAAATTATTAATGCAAAATGAACAGAATATATCAACTTCAAAAGGAAAACATTAAACTAAAGGTAGGAGATAAGATAAAAATCAAATTATTATTTTTATTCAACATTATTCTGACATGTCTAGCAAATGCAATACCTAAGAGTAAGAAATTGGTAAATAATATAAGAACATATAAATATTTTCAGATTAGATCCATTAAATCCCTAAAAATAATTGAAGAATGCATTAACACTGATAAGAATTTAATAAGATAATTTGAAAAAGCATTCACAAGAGTATTTTTTCTATAGAGCAGCAATAAAAAATGAAAAATGATGCATTAGAAACAAGTATGATCCAAATAGTACACACAACTTCAAAATACACAGAATTAAAATTCACCACAAATTATTCAAACCAATATAAAGCAGAAGATTAGTCATTTTTGTTAGATATACCATAATCTTAGTTGGGAATGTTAATATCGTTAAGAATTTAATTTCTCCTCATACTTATTTAAGAATTCAATGATCTTTTGATCAAACTGTCAAAGGGATTATATGGGGAAAACATGGCAATTTAATTTAAACTTGATTTCTCAAAAATGCATATACCAGAACAACAAAGAATATTAAAAAGCGATTATGCCCAATAAAGTAACAAAAAACCCATGAAGCTATAATAATTAAAAGCATGAGATTGTGTAGATCCACAGACATGAAGCTCAGTTTTAAAAAAGGGACTATATATCTATTTAAGTATCTATCTAAGTATCTGCTGCATATTCAGACTGCTGAATCCAGATACCCATCGATCTATCCAAATAATTTAATCTTATAAAATGTAGGCTAACTTTTCAACCAGTGAGGAAGAACAGCTATTCAATCATAGTAAATGAACAATTGGTTGTCCATTCTGAAAAGAAAAAAAAATGCACACACACACACACACACACACACACATCTCGATTCTTTCCCCAAACCATAAAACTTACCAAATTCAGAAGAAATAAAGTTTGAAAAATAAAAAAAAAAAACCATACAAATTTTAAGGTATGGGAAAATTTGGGGAGACATATAAGCTGTCTTTCAGTATGTTTAAAAGCTCACATTTAAAAAACAAAAACTTGGGGCGCCTGGGTGGCCCAGTGGGTTAAAGCCTCTGTCTTCAGTTCAGGTCATGATCTCAGAGTCCTGGGATCGAGCCCCGCATCAGGCTCTCTGCTCAGCAGGGAGCCTGCTTCCCTCCCCCCCCCCCCCCCGCCTGCCTCTCTGCCTACTTGTGATCTCTCTCTCTGTCAAATAAATAAATAAAATCTTTAAATAAATAAATAAATAAATAAATAAAAACTTGAGGAAGAAAAAGTTTAATATTCCATTAACAAATTACACAATTACTGGGGAAATTATTATAATTTGCCTTTGAGGACTACTGTATAAAGTAGGTGAACTAATGTAAATAAAGCTTAATAAAGAATTTCACAAATGATGAAATGTACTTGTTTTTTCTCTTTCACAAGTCACTTCTGGATTTCTACAATATACCCAGGAGGTAACTTTCCCAAAATAAGCCAACCTATACCACAGCAACCGAAAAACAAACAAAACAAACCAATGTTGGCACATAGGGTTGGAGAGATTCCTGTGCCCCAAACAACAAAGACCTCCTCTTACAGCATCAACTCCTGCTTCTTATTTTTTCACATCCAAAATTAAATGCCTTAAATTATGTATATTTATATATATAAATGGTTGCTATAAAAGACTACTTAATATAGTTTATGCTTTCTTTTTAATATTTGCCATCATAAATTCCTCCAAAAATTATTCTGATATATTTCTATAGATCAAATGTTCATCATTACTGTTTCATTTGAACACCAAAACTTTAGGTTCTCAATTTCCTGAGGTCCATTTTGGTTTGTTATCTATGGCTGGTTTCCCATACCAATTTTTCCCCCTAAAAAAACTCCAGAGTGTAACATTTTCAGTGTTCTCTGATGTTTGATAACTTCTGTTTGTCACCACTGGCTATAATTTGTGTGTGTGTGATAATAAAAATATGTAAATATGTAACATGTAACAAAATATGTAAATATGTAACATTAAATTTATATTAATTATTTTTAAATATATAGTTCAGTAGTGTCAAGTATATTCCTATTATTGTAAAGATCTTGCAACCCTGAAACTCTATACACACTGAATGTTAATTTCCCCTGGCCCCTGCTCCCAAACCACTGGCAATCACCTTTCTACTTTCTGTTTCTATTATTTTGGCTACTTTAGATACTTCATACAAGTGGAATCATACAGTATTTGTCCTTTTGTGACTGGTTTCTTTTGCTTATCATAATGTCCTCTAGGTTCACCCACATTATAGCATATAATAGGATTTCCTTCTTTTTTTAAGGCTAATATCCCACTGTACATTTATACCATATTTTCCTTATTTATTCATCTGTTAATGGGCATTTGGGTTGTTTCTACCTTTTCGCTATTATGAATAATGCTGCTGTAAATACTGACATGCCAAGATCTCTTCAAGATTCTGTTTTGAATTCTTGGGGATATATACCTAGAAGTGGGATAGCTGCAGCATAAGATAATTATTTTTTAACTTGTTTAGGAATCTCTTACTATTTTCCTTATAAAATGGCTGCACCATTTTGCATTTCCATCAACACTGCACAAGAGTACCAACTTTTCTGCTTCCTCACCAACACTTCTTATTATCTGTTCTTTTATAGTGGCCGTCATAATAGGGGTGAGATAAAAATCTCACTGTGGTTTTAATTTGTATCTCTCTAATGATTAGTGATGTTAAGTATTTTTTTCATGGCTAACTGGCCATTTATACACCTTATTTAAACTGGTATAATGGTTTTGTCACTGCACTTCCTATTGCCTAGAATATTGTTGACCTTGCTCCATTGTCCTCTAGCATGGAATACTGCTTTGAGAATTCCTAAGACAACCTGATGTTTCTCCTTATAGGTTTGCATTTGTTGCCTGGAAAGCTGAATAACTCCCTCTTCAACTTTTAGGCTAATTCATTTTACTAGATTATGTCTCACCAACCACTGCACTCATGAATTACTCTTAGAATTAGTGTGCCTTTTCAGTGCATAGTTTCAGTTCGTTCTATATTTCAAGAAGAATGTCTTAATGAAGTGCAGCAATAGGTCAGATTAACAGTGAAGACTCTGGAGTCAGAAGGCTTTGGTTTGCTATCTGGCGCCATCACCTACAAGTTCCATGTTCCTTAGAAATTAAAAAAAGCGCTATGTTCCTTCTTTCCTTCACATGCAAAATGGAAACAGACATTACAGCAGTATCAACCTGTTAGGGTTCTAGTAAGGATCAAATGAATTCATAAATGCCATGTCTCACAGAGTCTAGAAAATAACAGCTAACATTTATTGAGTACTAGCTATTAACTACCAGGTAGTATAATACTCTTTATCTGCTGAGTTGTTTCAAAGGTTGCCAAACAATCCCTGCCATTTTGCATCAACTTTTCAAAGCCACTTTTCCACTTTATCAATCAAGGAGTAGTGTCTGCTTCTTCCCCCCTTGAATCTGACCTACCCCTAACTATGAGCAATAGAATGTGTCAGAACTTGATTCTTTGCCTCAGCTTTAAGCTTCATTCTGTTACTATCTAGTTGCTGAGTTGTGGAAAACAATGTGAAGAGAGGTCATGAAGAAGCCATCAAGGTCCAACCCACATAAATGAAGCCACTCTGTATCCTCCATCCCCCACTGAACTTTCCCAGCTGACACCAGGCAGAACAGAAAGTAGCCATAATCATAGAGCCATGCCTGAACAGTCTCTCATAGAACTGCAAGCTTTAAAATGATTATGCATTGAAGCTATTAAACTTTGAGGGGTGGTTTGTTATGCAGTAAGAGATAACCAAAACTATTATGTTATTTGTCTCTATCTTTTATTCTTCAGCTTCAGGGTGATTAGCTTCAACTTGCTATTTCAACTTTTTGTGTTAATTCTTCTTACTCATCATTTTTATTTTCTTACATTTGCAGTGTACCTTTTTGTGTGTGTGTAATTTTGTTAATGGGCATTTTATCATTGCATTAATTTAATTGCATTAAATTAAATTAAAATTTCAGCTCCATCACTTACTCATTGTAAAACTTTATACCTCATGCTAAAGATCTTTGTGACTCAGTTTGTTCATCTGTAAAATGAGAATACACAGCCTATCTTCTAGGACTGTTATGTGAATAAAGTTAACAGATCTAGACTGCTCAGAAGAGAAACACATTAAACACTTTGTTAGCTATTACTATGTCATATCACATTTACTGAAAATATTTCCTGCTTAAGTTCTATCCCTGTGTAAATCACAAACATGGATGTTATTTAAGTACTTGAGTTATGCCTTATTCCAGACTGAAATCTTTACAAGTTTTTGCATACTATGTTCTGCTTTTTCTCCCCCTCTCCTCTGCCATGTTTGCTTAGTTTCCATGATATTTCATTTCTTCCTACCCAACATGTATAACTTTGTCCGGGTTTTATACCTATTCTGATACAGTTGAGATTAACTTTGTTTATTACTTTTATAATCTATATGGCACTTGTCTTTTTTGAGTTATAATTTGATAGGCAGATATTACAGATAGTTCACCCTTCTATAGTATGTGGTGTGGACAGGGGATAGAGGAGATATAAGAGCCACACTGGCAACTTCAATATTCTTTGTGGGAAGACTAGATCTCTCTTATATATTCTGATGACTCAGATATCCTCTGACATTTGCTCCAACTAAATGCAGTTCTGTCCTTAGGAGAAGAAAACCACTGCTCCCACCCCTGCCCACCATCATCACTACCAAAGCTATGACTAATTTAAGAACTTAGGACTTTATCAGAAACATTCAGATCTACTTGTTGATACTGATTTTCACATTTCTCTCCCCATCAGCAATTAGTACGAACCCTCAACATTCTATATAATAGAAGGGAGCGAAATAATATCTCCTTCCATTAAGATTTAAGGTTATTAGAATTTTCAGAATTTCGTCAATTCATTAATGCATATGCAAAATATGATATCATGACTAAATATAGCACAATTCTGCCCTGAAATTTCCTATATTTCCTCGGCTATTACTATGGTCGGACTGTGTCCTCCCAAAATACTATGTTGAATTTCTAATGCCCAATGTGATGGTATTTGGAGATAGGGCACATGGGAGCTGCTTAGATCATGAGGTTGGGGCTTTAATGCATGGAATTAGTAGTTTTGTAACAGAACTCACAGAACTCCCATGCCCCTTCTGTCTTATGAGGATATGATGAAAGTTCATAAACCAGAAGAGGCCTTCACCCAACCATGCTGTCATCCTGATCTCAGACTTTCAGCCCCCAGAACTGTGAGAAATAAATTTCTGTTGCTTATAAGCTACTCAGTCTATGGTATTTTGTTATAGCAGCCCAAACAGACTAAGATAGACACCTATTTTTAAATTTATGATATAAAGTCATGCCTTGATTGCTGTTATTCTTTGTATTTGCTTGTATATATGTTTGTTTGTAATAATGAAGGAGGAATTACCTTTTATCTCCTATATGATAAAAAGTGGAGACTCAAATTCCATATACCATTTGTTCTTAGGAATTAAAACCCTCTTTGAATATAACAATCTCAGAAAAAAATCCTAGAATGACCTCAAACAAAATAGGCTGTTGTTTATAAACTAAAAAGAATCATGTATTTTTCAAAAAGACAACTTTGCACTTTTGTAATTGTTTGCTTTGAAATGATTAGAAAGGAAATTGTAGAAAAGACAATAATACTTTTCTAAGTAAATATGTTACACTGATCATAAATTCACTCTTGGATGTACTTGACCTGAACCATCTCAACTGCCATCCACAGTGTCCCCCCAAAAAGTTTCGCTTGATACATTATCACATTCATGTCCTTTGGCATTGGGAGTAAAATATTTATCACATTCATCTTTCATTGGTTTGGAATTTGACATTTATGTCTCAGAAGATCTTTGAAGGTAAGCTCTCCACTATTTTTTAAAACCTTTTCTCATGATAGTTCAAAAACATAAACTTCATTAACTAAAAAGAGGAGAAAATGAGATAATTGCTATACTTAATATTTATATGATGATTTATTATTATATTTGTTTGTAATGTAAGTCCTTTTAGAGTTTAATTAATCCCACTTAGTGTTTAAGTATCCTATATATCTGCCAACAGGAGTTCAATTTCTAGTTGCTGTTTATTAGCGAGATAATTGGGCTTATTACTTAAGCATGGTGCCTCCCTGGCATTCAGCCCAGATGGAGTATTTTATATGTATTATATCCGGAAAAGGAAAGGATACATTTCCTCAAAAGCAGATGTTTAAACAATATTAAGAACTTAAAATTTTTCAAACCACCATAACGCACCAAACTGGAGTTAAAGCAATGTAGCAGAACCAAATACATTAAACTCATAAACTAGAACACTTTCTCTCAAACTGCTAAGTTTATATCTACCTCTCTCAAAGATTTTTAGTTTTATTGACACACACACGCACACACACACAGGTGTTTTACATTTCAAGCTTAGTTGGCTAAACTATTTTTTGTCTGCCTGTAACATTATTTTTTTCTGAAAAATAGTTTTCAAACTTGGTAAAAGCTTTCTTGTTGAAGGCTTGCCAAGTTTCCAATTTTTAATATAAATTTATTTCAAAATACATAAAATAACAGATAAAAAAAGAAAAAAAATTAAAATCTTGGGAAAAACTGCCAAATTTTAACTCTAGAAATTAAAAACGGAGGACAGTTTAGCTGTATCATTTCTTCTTTACCAACCTCATTTCAACAACTTGATGACAAATTGTGTTTGAGAACAACTTTGAGATCAAATTTATGCTAAAAAAAAAATGAGAGTACCTGGGTATGAGATTTGAATATTCTCTACTGTGGCCCATAAAAATCAGGTCATTAAGATTAATCCCAAATAACCCAGGGAGAAAGGGCTTTAGAAAGACTGGGTCGGGTCTAGATTTGATTATTAAAGGAAGGAATCACTCTCCACAGGTATATATATAATCCTTAGTATATAGCAGAGACAAGATCTTCACTTTCCTAATTCTAATAAGCACCTTCTATAAAGCTGTAAGCTTTTAGAGGACAGGAAAATATTAACACATCATTATAACCTCAGCATTGAACAAAATATCAGGTTTCTGAAAGTGACTTAACAAATGTTTGCTGAAGGGCTGATGAACAAATGGTGGAGTGGTCCATAAATACAGAAGTAGTACATTAAAAAGACATTACTTAAAATGTTAAATGACTTATGAGAGAACTCAAATCACAAAAATCAATGTCATTTTTGCCATGAAAACAAACTTTTTAATTATATAATACCATATGGTTATTTTAACCTATATACTCTCAAAACAAAGAACTAAAGAAACAAAGACACACCTTAAACATTATGATATCTGAAATATAACAATAGTATACATTCACAGGAACATCCAAAGCAACGTTTTAATAATTTCTTATTTAGGGGTGCCTGGGTGCCTCAGTCAGTCAAGTGTCCAACTTAACTTGATTTCCGCTCAGGTCATGATCTCAGAGTTGTGAGATGGAGCATTGCGTAGGGCTCCATGCTGGGAGGGAAGCCTCCTTAGAATTCTTCCTCTCCCTCTCCCCTTCCCACCTCTCTCTCCCTCCCTAAAAATAATAATAATAATTGTTATTATTATTTCCTATTTTTAAAAATATCTCCTTTTAGAAACCTACTTTACTACTGATGAGATGGAAACAGAGCTTGGGAAAGAAGCTATTTATCTTTTCTTGTAAATTCCACTTGCCCTTAAAATGTGATGATTCTTTTGGCCGCTGTGCTGCATTTATATGTCCCCAAGACACAGACTTCAAGGAGAAAAGAAAATATATCTCTCTGTTCTCTCCTCTTATCTTCTTTCTCTTCTTGGTTACCTCAGAAACCAGAAGATAAATATAACATAGGAGGTTAAAAGAAAAAGTCTCCCTAGGACTTCAAAAACAGTTCATCAAAATGAAATAAAATTTCTCTTATCCAGTATATGTTTCTTTTCTTCTTTGGCTTCAGTTTTATTTTTGTGTGTCCTCATTTCTACATGCTTTTTCCAAACTACTCAAAATATCAGTAAAAATCTGCATGACACCTACAGTTTAAAAATGCAAATGGTAATAGTACATCTTACTCAGGGCACTTTTATAGACTTTGAGCTTCTAGATTTCTGTCACACGTGCATAGCTTTGTTACACATACAGCATTGTTTTACATAATTAGTCACCTTTAATTATATGTCACAAAATGTTTTTGTAAGCTGCAGAGACTGATCCAGAAAACAAGTATGTTGAATGTGGAAAATAGAGGTTAGGAGGCTCAGACTAGATAGTAAAGTGTTAATGAGCACGAGGATTGTATTTTCCTATAAAATGAAGCAGATGAAGATCGGAACTAAATATAAAATTGGCCTGAAATATGACTGACATAAAATGTTAATGGACACCTGCTCTTACATGCATGTCATGTAAGTTTGGTTGGACCCTACCAGCTTCCACAACCATGTTAATTTACAGATATGAATGTACCATGGCATGAAGCAGCCATATGGAACACCATCACTGGAAGAATTCTTGGTGGCTTCTGGAGGCGTACTCTATTCACCCAGATGTACAACTGGTAATTTATACTTGCTAATGAACAGTTTCCATGTATTGCTATCTACAGCTAACACATCTTTAAGTTCTCTCTTTCAAGGGGCATAACCAAATGGCAGACTTAAGAACTTCTGATAAATAAGCCCTACACAGAGGGTAGTCTCACTCCTTTGGACAAACCAAAAAGAATGGAAATGATTCAAAAAGTTAAGTCAAAATGGATTAAAGACTTGAAAGTAAAACTTGAAACCATAAAACTTCTAGAAGAAAACATAGGCAGTAAGCTATGCTTACTATAAGTTACTATATATACTACATACTTACTTATACTTAGCATATAGTCAGCATTACATATATATATGTATTACATATATATGCTTACATATAGTATTATATATAATATATATTATAATAAATTATTATATTATATATATTATATATAATATATAAGCTATGCTTACTGTATACTAATATATACTAATACTATATATATATATATATATATACTAATATAATTCTTTACATTATATTGACATCTGTCTTGGCAATGATTTTTTTGGATTTGACACCAAAAGCAAAGGCACAAAAGCAAAAATAAACAAGTGGGACTACATCAAACTAAAAAGCTTCTGCACAGCAAAGGAAATCATCAACAAAAAGAAAAGGCAACCTACTGAATGGGAGAAAATATTTAAAACTCATAGATCTGATAAAGGATTAATATTAAAAATATATATAGAACTCAATGACAAAAATACAAACAATTCAACTCAAAATTAGCAGGAGAGCTGTACAGACATTTCTCCAAAGATACACAGATGACCAACAGGTACATGAAATGATGCTCCACATCAGTAATCATCAAGGAAATGCAAATCAAAACCACGATGAGCTATTACAGTATGGCTATTATCAAAAAGACAAAAAAAAAAAAAAAAAAAAAAAAAGCAAGTGTTGGCAAGGATGTGGAGAAAAGGGAACCCTGTGCACTGTTGGTGGAAGAATAAACTGGTGCAACCACTGTGGAAAACAATACGTAGGGTCCTCAAAAAATTAAAAATAGAATTACCATTCAAGTCAGCAGTTCCTCTTCTGAGTATTTATCTGAAGAAAACAAGAACACTAAGAAAGATATGTGAACCTGTAAGTTCACTGCAGCATTATACAATAGCCAAGACATGGAAGCAACCAAAGTAAACACTGATGGATGAATGGATAAAGGAAATGTGGTATACATGCAAACACATGCATGTGTGCACATGTGCACACACACACACACACACAAACGAATGGAATATTACTCAGCCATAAATGAATGAAATCTTGCCATTTGCAACAACATGGGTGGATCCTGAGGGCATTATGCTAAATAAAATAAGTCAGAAAGAGAAAAATAAATACCATGTAATCTCACTTATATGTGGAATCTAAAACAATAACAATAGTAACAACAACAAGGTCACAGATATAAACAGATTGGTTACCAGAAGCAGAGGGTAGGGAAGTATGCCAAATGGGTAGAGTCAAGAGGTACAAACTTTCAGTTATAAAATAAATAAACTATGAAGATGTAATGTACAGCATGGCAATTATATTTAATAATACTGCATTGCATATTTGAAAGTTGCTAAGAGAGTAAATCCTAAAAGTTCTCATCTCAAGATTAAAAAATAAAATCTATGTACAATGACAGATGTTAACTAGACTTATTACAGTGATTTTGCAATATATACAAATATCAAATCATTATGTTGTATTCCTAAAACAATAATGTTGCATGGCAATTATACAATGAGGAAGAGGAGGGGAGGGGAGGGGAGGGGAAGAGAAGGAGGGAGAAAGGGAGGGAAGAAAGGAGGGAGGGAGGGGTTCAAAGAAGAATCTCTAAATTTAGACATACCCTGTTCATAAATTGCTCACTGTGATTGTAGGTAAGTCTCTAAACCTCTGTTTGCTCATCTGGTTGTTATGAAAATTAAATAAATACACTAAAGTAGATGTAATAAAAACTCAAAACCTCAGTAATGGTCTTCAGCATCACCAAGTAACATTTATAATGTTTACATTTTAAAATTTAAGTAGCTACTACTCCTAAGAGGTCCAAAGAACAAAGAAACATTTTAAGCCCAGAAGAATCCTTTTTACTGGAAGAGAATGTTTACCATGTGAAATGAAGACAATGGATTCTGTGCTACAACATTTAAATGTAGTTGTTATCTAGTTTTATTCCTCCGAATCACAGTTCTGAAAGCCTGTCAGCTGGAGAATAATCTTCCCAAAAACCTAATAATAAGAAGTAATGGTCAAGATGAGTATGGAAAAATACAGCTGGTTTAGCAGAAGAAATCATTTTTTTTCCCAGTTGGGTTTAGATATTTCAATAAATAGTCAGCAACATTACTGTTATTCTGATAACAAATAACATATACTAATATAACCCACCAGTGGTATCCTGCTGCAGGATAACTTATGAGCACCATAACACCAGTTTGTAGTGGAAATAAAGTTGTCAAACAGTATATAGGGAGAATTCTTTACATTATATTGTAACCTTCTTACTTGTGTTATAACTGTTATCTTCATAAATGTGATCAATGGCAATAACAAACTTGGGAGACAACTATAGTGTCTCTTGAAAAAACATTTTTTTTCTTTTGATTGCCATGTCATATTCTTATTTCTGTCTTGATCTGGTGTTCAGCCTACTGACATTTCATGCTATATTCTGTAACAAATAAGATACTTAGCTCTCTAATTGCTAGAAAATAAAGATAAGCGACATTGCTTGAATTCTAAAGAGCTAGTTTAATGTAAGAATGGCTCCAGTAGAGTTAAGCAGGTATTTCAGGCTCTTATTTAAGCCACAGGAGTTCAAGGCCAGGCAATGTTACTCTTGAACTTGCATTTCCTCACTTTGCAGCAAAGGCACAAAGTGATCAGTCTTGGTTTTTTACTCAGCTGACACAAAGAATTTTTAGTGAGGCTAGACAGGGGTGGGCTGGGACAACAACAGAGATTCTCAGGCCAAAATGAAAATTCCTCAGTGATCAGAACAGTTGTCAAGTATTATAAGGAGGTAGAACTTAGAAGGATAAATATTATAGGATAAAGAATAGTTGATACAACTGAAATTATTATTTTATGGTTTTATTGATAGGTGGAGAGCAGAGCAAAATTTAGAATTCCATTGAGAAGTAATAATGATTTTGGTGACTATAAATTCTTCATTAAATTAGTTTTGGCAGGGGTGCCTGGGTGGCTCAGTGGGTTAAAGCCTTTGCCTTCAGCTCAGGTCATGATCTCAGGGTCCTGGGATCGAGCCCCGCATCGGGCTCTCTGCTCAGCAGGGAGCCTGCTTCCCCCCTCTCTCTCTGCCTGCCCCTCTGCCTACTTGTGAACTCTCTCTCTCTATCAAATAAATAAATAAAATCTTTAAAAAAAAAAAAAAAAACTTAAAAAAAAAATCAGTTTGGCTATGGACAATATCTGATTACATTACCAGGGTATAATCAAAAGTTAAATTAAAATCATTTAAGATTTGTGTTACCTCAAGAAACTACAGTTAGGATATGACAAAGCTGGTGATGGTGTTATTCAGACATTTTCAGATTCGTATTTTACACAGTATACTTTAACATGGTAGATCATCACTACCATAGATCAGATCACTTAGTTTATCAGCTTATACAACCACATGATGCCATTCTTTATTCCTGACCCATAATTCTTATACGCTTTGTTGTAGAGTTGAGTTAACCCCTTACTTCTAGATCAGTATTAACTCAGGTTCTGGAATGCATCCTACCTTTAGCCAGATATAACTTAATGATTCTAAGGTCAAAAGTTTAGGGCCTTATCATCTTGTGAAATGTGTTCGAACCTTGAGTCCACTACTGATAACAGAAATGCTGACCTATTTCTACAAATCTGTCCCCACCTCATAGTGCAGTATTATTATTATTTTTTACATCTGTTAAATATTTTGAGGAGAGTAATGGTTTCATACTTTAGAAAGATATTCATGAAAGCAATGTTAGAATGAATTGAACACAGGAAAGCCTACAGACAGGCCACTGGGAAGGAGTTAAGCAAAAACATAAGATATAAATCAGTACAAATGCAGCAAGAGAAGGAGAGAGGTGAGGTGGGTTGGTCAGAGATACAATGAATAAAAAGAAGCTACTTAAGTGGACACTGAGAGATTATGGCTTAATCTAAAATATAGTTGTTTCAAACCCAAACTGGAAAAGGTTGTGAAAGGAATCAAATGGGAGACAAAGGAGAGACAGTACTTAGCAATTTGGCAACAAACAAACAAGTGGTCACACACACCCTGAACTAGTATTATTTTAGGTCTAGAGCTTATTTAAGGAGAGTTTAATTTGATCATGAATTGATTCACTACCAAAAATACTTTTATTTAACTACAATGTTCCAGTAATGATTCTAGATGTTGGAAATTTCAAGGTGAGTAAGAAGCTGTTACAATGTGGGTATCACAATCTTCTGCAAAACAGCACAGTTAAAATGAAGCATTTGTCCACTAATTCAAACAAAAGAAGTTTCAATGAAAGACAGGATTGTGTTTGGCTAAATTGCTCTTACTGGCTTATGTTATCGACCAGGTTCACTGCATAATTACTTGACCCTTGGCTTCACTTTACTTGTGTTAGACACTGTCAATAATTTGGTGGCAGGACCTGTAGCTAAAGCTTTGAAAAGAATGGTGCTAATTGATCAAAAATGCTAATGTATATGAAAGTGTCTTGCAAACTATAAAATGCAATGTAGACAAAATTGCCATCACTTTCTCTTCAAAGGAATCTACTCTTCCAAACACCAGAAAATCATTCAAAACATGATTTTCTGTCATCTGGAACTAGCCTTACAAATTGTGGTACTGGAAAATAAAATATTTCATTGTTTTCTGGAAAACATGTAACATGCACCTACAAAATCATATATAACTTACTATGATGGTTAACTTTATGCGTATACTTGGCTGGGCCATGGGGTGCCCATCGTTCTGGGTGTGAAGGTGTTTTTAGATGAGGTTAACATTTAAGTTGGCAGATATGGAATAAAGCATATTGCCCACCATAATGTAGGTGGGCCTTATCGAATCAGTTGAAAGACTGAAAAAAACAAAAAGACCTGCTTGCCCTGAGATAGAGAAAATTCTCCATAAGACTGTCTTCTAACCTCATCTGCAACATGGCTCTTAGTGGTTCTCTAGAAGACCATCTACAGACTCAAATGAGAACATTAGCCTTCCTAGGCCTCCAGCCTGACAGTTTTCAGTTTGGATGAAACATTAGCATTCATGGGTCTCCAGCCTATTGGCTCAGCCTATAAGATTCTAGATTTTCCAGCCTCCATAATCACATGAGCCAATTCTTTATTGTAAGCCTCTTTATATAAAGGATATCCACTGTGAAACTGTGATTTATATATTTATATATATATATTTTGTCTTCATCCCAGTTTTTGGCCCAGAGCTTCCAGCACCCTTGGAATTTCCTAAGTGGTAAAAATGTCTTGATATTCCTAACAAACCTCTCTCAATAACACCTGAGTTTATGTCAATGAGGTGACTTGGGAAAAAAACTAAGGAGGAGGGCTAGTTGCCAAGGGAACAACCCATGTGAGTGGAGAGCTAGAACTTTTGAGTCTCACCTTCCTGAGCTCCTGGGAGGGAGAGGGACTGGAGGTTCAATCACAAATCGCAAATCTCTCATGATTTATTCAGTCATGCTTATGTAATGAAGACCCATTAAAACCCAAAGAATAGAAGTTTGGAGAGCTTCTGGGCTGGTATAGTCATTCAAATTTGAGGAGAGGGATACACTCAAAGAGCATGGAAGCTTTATACCTTTTCCCACATTTCTTGCTCTATGCATCTTTTCCTTATGTCTATTCCTGAGTTATATCCTCTTATAATAAACCAGCAACCCAGTAAGTAAATGTTTCCCTAAATTCTATGAACTGCTCTAGCAAATTAAATGAACCCATGGAGGGGGTCATTAGAATCCCTGATCTAAAGTTAGTCAATTAAAAGCTCAGATAACAACCTAAACTTCTAATTGATTTCTGAAATGTGTCTGGGTAGGACTGCTTTGTGGAACTGAGCCCTTATCTTGTGGGATCTGACACTACCTTATTTTGTGGTAGTGTTAGAACTGAGTTAATTTTTTGGTGGTGTGTAAACTACATTGTTTCTGTTTCTTAGAAGAGCCATAACTAATAAATCTATTCATCTCAACAAATCTGAGCATAAGCAAATACATAATCATTACCACCACCACTACCACCACCACGACAACAACATTTTCAGTGTGAAAGATTAAGAAACATTATTTCAGAGTAATTTTTAAAATAAGGTATTAAAACACATGCCCCACAGCACTGGTTGCAAAGTTAATTTTTCAACCAATGTTTTTAAAGCCCATTTTTGGGTCCATCTAAGCTAGACCTACACTATTATGAATTTTCCAAAGGTCATTTAAGTTTTATACCCAGTAGCAGTTTAAATTTTAGTGACATCTGAAAAATGGCTTATGGGATTTAAAAAAAAAAAAAAAAAAGCTTCAATGAACAAATATAAAAGGAAGCACTGGTATTTTATTCTTATCTCAATACTTATTTCCTTTTGGTCACTGGACTTAGGCCCAGCATTCCCAGGCTATGGCAACACAAAATGTACCACGGTAGCTTCTTGAAAACTGCTAAAAAAAATGCAAAATTCAAACAGAAACCATATTATGGAGCGGATACAAAATAAAAACCACAATTTTCCTTTGAAACAATTGCTTTGTAAACTGAAAAATACTATGTTACCTCCAAATAAAAATCATTAAAAATATCATTAGTGTGATTAATTTGTGTAGTTCCTTAACATTTGCTTTATTCCATTTACCTTGTTATATATAAAATACGTTGAATGTCAAATTATAGCTCAAAAGGACTTTCATATATTTATTTCATTTCTTTTATATGAAATTTTGTGAACAGTTGTTATTCCCATTGTAAAGATAAGGAAAATGGGAATTTATTTTCTCAGGTGGCATATAGTTGCACTCACACTATCTTTGAGTTTTTTGACCCAAAAAGTCAAATGTCATTCCTTTACAGTCATTATTAACATCCTAACCTCAACTCGCATTAAGTGAGCTCCTTCTTCAGGCAAGGTACCATGGTGACATGGAAGAGTATGAAGAAGCACAAATCATTGTTCATGGTTTCTAGTGATACACAATAAAGATGAAGAAAGTAAACCCTTCTGAGAAGATAAAATCATTAACAATACAAAAAACCTAAAATAAAATAACAGGAATAATGTTTTAAAAATACCTTCAAAAATATTTTCCTTCTTCAGTAATGTGATTTTTATTCCTTGATGTTTGGATACCATTTTTATCCCATGAAAGGAGAAAGAAAAAGAGAAGATAAGCAGAGAGTATTCAGAAATAAGCATTCTACCTTTGTCTCTCAGTTTCAAAAATTAAGAATGAAGAATACCAATAACCCGTATGGGATACAGAAGGTGCTCCCCCCCAAAAAAAAAGTCCCAAGAAAGTAGCCTGAACTCAATTTGAAATCTGAAGCTATAAAATGGGTTATGGACTTCAGAAATAGGTGCCAACTTGAAGTTCCCAGAAGATATAAGATTAATTAGATAGATGATGGATAGTTAACCAGATAGATAGATAAATGAATATTAATAATCAGTGGTTCTCAGACCACTCAGAAGGGCTAAAGCAATGGCCTTGAAGGATTGAAAGAAGGATGCATCCTTATTGTTCAGAGGCACCAACTCCCTCCCCAATATCAGATGGAACCAGTCACATCTTACCTCATCCTGGTTATTTCCCACCCAGCTTATTTTTTATTTCCTTCCTACCCCCTACTTCTAAAACCATTTTATGAACTGTCATGTGCCATCTGAACCTTCAATAAAACCAAAACAAGCCTTCCTCTTAAAGAAAAGAAAAAGAAAAAGAGAAAAGAAAAGAAACAAACCAGAGCTAGTCTTAGATGAAGTTCTCATTGGTCTGCAGCAAGATGACAATAATAAGAACAATACAGTAAGATTTTTATATTGCAACTGTATTTTATGTTTTCCATGATAATTTCAGTGATGAAATGTATTTCTTTAAAGTCATGGGGACATTCAATGATTGTTTCATTCGAAATGAGCATTAAAAGAATATTATCAACACTATGTGGTCCCATATTTTTATGTGTGTGTGAAAGAGGTCTGTTGGCGAACTGAATCTCTCCATATCACAAGCTCGGGAAATCAATGATTTAATAAAAGCATTACACTCCGTAGGAAGTAAGAGTTATTTGGATCTGGGGAGTTAGTGGCAGCATCACAGAAAAGATAGAAGTAAATAAGATGGACTGGATTTAAGGATGTAGAAATCAGGCAGAGGGCATTCTAGAGGGAAAGAATGCTAGTAGAAAACAGACTAGACCATATCTTAAAACAGGAAAGACGAGTCTACTTTAGCTTGACTAAAGGGCTAAAGGACGTACTGAGCTTTGAAGTTGGTGAAAAGTTGACTCAAGCTGGTTCAGAAGATTGTGAATGCTAGCATCAAGAATTAAACTTTTAGATTGACTAGGGCAGCTCCCTCCATTGCATAAAATAGAGAAGGAAACAGACTGTAAGAAAACAAAGGCATCAGTTACACAACACTCTTTTGAGATGTTCAGTCATTAAAAGGAAGAGTTAAAATGGAAGTTCAAAGGTCAGGAGGAATGAGAAAAGGAATGAGGAATTGATAAAATAGGAAAACCTTTGTCAGAAAGCAGTACCACTCAAAATCTGAAACTATAAAACCATATTTATGGCTTACTTAAGGGTGAAATACAGTGGTTGGGGATTGTCTCATTTAGCATAGCAAACTAATGATATTATATGGAGTTTGGGGAAAGAGCTGGTTTTGGGGTTGACTTGCTTTCAAATGCGGAAGTATGAAGGCAGAACTGTGTTGACTTTAGAGCATGTTTTGTGTTGGTGTCAGAGAGCTCTGACTGACTGCACAAGTTTATTTGTCCAGGTTTATATCCTCCACCTCTGACTTCAAATACTAAACCCTTCCTAGGCCTTTTTTTTTTTAAGATTTTACGTATTTTAGACAGACAGAACAAGAGAGAGTGCACGCACACATACAGAAGCAGGGGGAGGGGCAGAGGGAGAAGCTAAAGCCCCTCCCCCTTGGAAAGCCTGACCCAGGGCTTGATCCCAACACCCCGAGATCACAATCTGAGCTGAAGGCAAACCCTCAACCACTCAACCAATTGAGCCACCCAGGAGCCATTTTTATCACCATGTCCTAAAATTAGACTTTTATAAATTCCAACTTCAAGCCTTTATTTGCCACTCCCTAAAGCAATTTGCAATGATATCTATTTTAAGAAATTTAAAATTAAAATTAAGTTAAATTTAATTTAAATTAAATTTAAATTAATTTAATTAATTTAATCTTTTAAGATTTTATTTATTTATTGGATAGAGAGAGATCACAAGTAGGCAGAGATGCAGACAGAGAGAGAGAGGGAAGCAGGCTCCCTGCTGAGCAGAGAGCCTGATGCGGGGCTCAATCCCAGAACCCTGAGATCATGACCTGACCCGAAAGCAGAGGCTTTAACCCACTGAGCCACCCAGGCGCCCCTAAATTAATCTAATTACTATTAAAAGCCACAGAATAACATACAAATTTATGGTAGTGCAAACATACAACACCCCTTATTAAAGTTTCCTTTCAAATACAAGGATCAAAGAGTTATCAATTACCTTAACACTATACTATTCTTAGTAGCTGGTGCTTTGGCTTGAATTATTCAGAAAATCACCTCAAATTATTGCCTTAATTTCTCCTTAGATACAGAATCTGAGTTAACAAATATAAAGTGCTCTTCTGAAACCAGAATTCAATAAAGTTTAAATCATTTTAGAAAATTCATTGGGACGCCTGGGTGGCTCAGTCATTAAGCATCTGCCTTCGGCTTAAGTAATGATCCCAGAGTCCTGGGATCAAGTCCCAAGTCAGGCTCCCTGTTCTGCAGGAAGCCTGCTTCTCCCTCTCACACTCCCCCTGCTTGTGTTCCCTTTCTTGCTGTGCTCTCTCTGTCAAATAAATAAATAAAATCTTTAAAAAAAAAAGAAAACTCAACAAAGGCATCTATCTACACACCCCTGCGTAATACCTAACCCCTCTCTAATCAGTAAAGTAGCTTAAGTCAGAGATGAATCACCTCATATCAGTGAACGAATATGAAAATAAACTGCTCTGGATTTTGTCTCCCTTTCTTTCTTCATGCTCCATTAGGATACAACAAGAAATACATTTTCATTTTTCTGTTCACTAAAGAAGAATAAGGGTGGTAGAAAATGAAATTTAGCTCATTTGGACTGAGCTCAGCTAATGAGGCTGACCTTTTCCCTTCATTTTGAAAGGTTTCTTATTTTTAAACAAACACAAACTTTATTCCGAGGAAATATTTTAATCACCCCTCATCTGGTAAACACCAAATCTCAAGCAGATGAACTGTAGAAGGTTATATTTATATATGTTCTCTGCCCTTGGAAATCTCAGTTAACTTTATTTAAAAATATAAAAATCAGCAGATAGATATTTATGTAAGTTAAACTGAATGAAAACTTCTGACTGAATTATGATTTAAATCATTTATTATAGATATTGTAGATGGGAGCAATTAAAAATTCTCTTTGTCATCTAGATCTCCCCCTCAAAGCATCTCAGTACCCAAAATGTTTTCATTAAGTGTTCACTACATAGGATATCTTACATGAGAGATTGTGGGGAAAAATAAAATAATTACATAAAATCAATTTATGTTTTGGTTGGAAAATAGTTACAAGAAAGAGGAACAGCTGAATTAATGTAGAAAGTGTAAGGTAATAAGCTCATTATTTAATTAATACTCATTAATTAAGGAAATAAACTCATTAAAAATTTCAGCTAGAAATTCACAGAAAAAAAAAAACAATGAGATCTGAAATCTAAAATAAATCATTTTCACAAAAATAGTATAATAATAAAATACATAGTTAATAACTAGGATTAAATACTGAGATAAAATATGAGGGGGCCTGACTGACCACTTTATAGAATTTAGGTTCTGTCTGAAATAACACAATAAATAAGCCCAAGTTCTCAAAAAAGGGGACTCAAATGAGTTAAGTTACATGTTAGTCATGAAAATTCATCTGGCTACTTTATTATGCTTCAAACTAGTTTTAAATATGGTGAGAAATTAGAACATTCCCAAAGACATCCAGCTAAATCTTTAAGATGCTAAATAATATGCTTTATATCTTATTTCTTATGATCCGGTTTTACTAGCACTTAAAAGACAAGGATTAGAAAAGAAAAATAACTTATCCCAACTTATAAATTAACGTGTTCACTAACAACATTTTTCGAACTTGTCTCATTCTTCACACTGATGTTATAATAGCAACTAAGTCTGAACAGTAACTGATTAATCCATTCAATAAATACTTAAGTGCTTACTAAGTACCAGGTACCTTGCTATATTAGGGATAAAATACTGAGAAAGAAGGTAAAAATAAATGCGGTTAAATAACAACACCACTGCAATAAAACAGAAATTGTTCCTGTCCTCAATTGACTTATATCCTAAGGTGATCATTAATCAACGGCCTTTACAATTAATAATCATATAAATACATAATTATTAGGAATAAGAATTAAATCTTGCCATTCAGGATGTGACCTAATTAAGGAATCTTTGCTGAGAATGTTATGCTTAAAGGGAGAAATTAAAAATTAGAAATAATTAAGGGGCACCTAGGTGGCTCAGTGGATTTGAGTGTCCAACTCTTGATTTTGGCCCAGGTCATAATCTCAGGGTCATGAGTTCGAGCCCCAGTCAGCTCTGTGCTGGGTGTGGAGCCTGCTTAGGAGTCTCTCTCTCCCTCTCCTCTACCCTCCCCTACACTCCCAACTTGCATGGTCAATCTTTCTCTCCTAAAAAAATATAATAATAATAAAGAGGAGAGAAAATGTCCACAGAAAGAAAGCAGTATGCTGACAAAGACTCTGTCCTCGACTAAACTCTCAATAGGTTCTTCTGAGCATGACTAAGACAAGCCCTTGGGCATGTCCCTCAAGAGCCCAGTTTTAGCAAGGATCCAACTAAGTCAGTTTATCAGAACCCCCACCTTGGTATCTAATAAAACTCCTAATATTCCACCATCCTCCAGGTAATGTCTAATCACTCTCGCCTGCCTTCACCAAGAATCCTGTTAGAATGGTTCTGCCAGAACCCCCCTTTACCCATGTTTCCACTTAGTAATTTTACATCCACTGATCCTAACTCTGCTTCTTATTTATATATTCCCACTTTTCCACATTAAATTTAGAACTGAGCTTAGTTCTATACTAAATCTCTTCCCCTATTGCAATAGTTCCTGATTAAAATGTTTTTACTGCTTTAACTACTGTCAGGCTCTGACTTTATTTTTATTATATTTTTATTTTTATTTTTATTGTGTTATGTTAGTCACCATACAGTACATCATTAGTTTTTGATGTAGTGTTCCATGATACATTGTTTGCATATAACACCCAGCGCTCCACGCAATCCTTGCCCTCCTTAATACCCATTACCAGGCTCACCCATCCCCCAGCCCCCCTCCCTTCTAAAACTCTGTCTGTTTTCCGGAGCCCATAGTCTCTCATGGTTCATCTCCCACTCTAATTTCTCCCCCTTAATTTTTCCCTTCTCCTAATGTCCTCCATGCTATTCCTTATATTCCACAAATAAGTGAAACCATATGATAATTGACTTTCTCTGCTTGACTTATTTCACTCAGCATAATTTCCTCCAGTGCCATCCAAGTTGATGCAAAAGTTGGGTACTGATGGCTGAGTAAATTCCACTGTGTACATGGAATCTTTATCCATTTGTCTGTATCTTGGCTCTTTTCATATTTTGGCTATTGTGGACATCCAAGCCTCACTCAAAAAAATAGAAAAGTCGAATATCCCTGATGAATATGGATGCCAAGATTCTCAACAAGATCCTAGCTAATAGGATCCAATAGTACATTAAAAAGATTATCCATCATGACCAGGTGGGATTTATCCCTGGGATGTGAGGGTGGTTCAACATTCGCAAATCAATCAATGTGATAGAACAAATCAATAAGAGAAGAGAGAAGAACCACATGGTCCTCTCAATTGATGCAGAAAAAGCATTTGACAAAATACAGCATCCTTTCCTGACTAAAACTCTTCAGAGTATAGGGATAGAGGGAACATTCCTCAACTTCATAAAGTCCATCTATGAAAAACCCATAGCAAATATCATTCTCAATGGAGAAAAGCTGACAGCCTTCCCATTGAGACAGGAACACGACAAGGATGCCCACTCTCGCCACTCTTGTTCAACATAGTACTAGAAGTCCTAGCAACAGCAATCAGACAACAAAAAGAAATAAAAGGTATTCGAATTGGTAAAAAAGAAGTCAAACTCTCTCTCTTCGCAGATGACATGATATTCTATATGGAAAACCCAAAAGTCTCCACCCCCATCCTACTAGAACTCATACAGCAATTCAGTAATGTGGCAGGATACAAAATCAATGCACAGAAATCAGTTGCTTCCTTATACATTAACAATGAAACTGTAGAAAGAGAAATTAGAGAATCGATTCCATTTACAAAAGTACCAAAAACCATAAGATACCTTGGAATAAACCTAACCAAAGAGGCAAAGGACCTATACTCCAGGAACTACAAGACACTCATGAAAGAAATTGAAGAAGACACAAAAAGATGGAAAAACATTCCATGCTCATGGCTCAGAAGAATAAACATCGTTAAAATGACTATGCTGCCCAGAGCAATCTACAATTTCAATGCCATCCCAATCAAAATACTAACAGCATTTTTCAAAATGCTGGAACAAATAATCCTAAAATCTGTATGGAACCAGAAAAGACCCCAAATCGCCAAGGAAATATTGAAAAAGAAAAACAAAGCTAGGGGCATCACGTTGCCTGATTTCAAGCTATATTACAAAGCTGTGATCACCAAGACAGCATGGTACCGGCACAAAAACAGACACATAGACCAATGGAACAGAATAGAGAGCCCAGATATGGACTCTCAACTCTACGGTCAACTAATCTTTGACAAAGCAGGAAAAAATATCCAATGGAAGAAAGAAAGTATCTGCAATAAATGGTGCTGGGAAAATTGGACAGCTATACACAGAAGAATGGACCATTCTCTTACACCATGCACAAAGATAAACTCTAAATGGATGAAAGACCTCAATGTGAGACAGGAATCCATCAAAGTCCTAGAGGAGAACATAGGCAGTAACCTCTTTGACATTGGCCACAGCAACTTCTTTCAAGACACGTCTCCAAAGGCAACGGAAACAAAAGTGAAAATGAACTTTTAGGATTTCATCAAGATAAAAAGCTTCTGCACAGCAAAGGAAACCATCAACAAAACAAAGAGGCAACCCACGGAATGGGAGAAGATATTTGCAAATGACACTACAGACAAAGGGCTGATATCCGAGATCTATAAAGAACTTCTCAAACTCAAATCAAGTCAAAAAATGGGCAGAAGACATAAGCAGACATACAAATGGCTAAGAGACACACGAAAAAGTGCTCATCGCCATTAGCCATCAGGGAAATTCAAATCAAAACCACATTGAGATACCACCACCTTACACCAGTTAGAATGGTAAAAATCGACAAGGCAAGAAACAACAAATGTTGGAGAAGTCATGGAGAAAGGGGAACCCTTTCCCACTGTTAGTAAGAACGCAAATTGGTGCAGCCACTTTGGAAAACAGTGTGCAGGTTCCTCAAAAAATTAAAAATAGAGCTACCCTATGACCCAGTAATTGTACTTCTGGGTATTTACCCCAAAAATACAGATATACAGTCCACAATAGCCAAAATGTTTTTATTTTAACAGTGTACTTAGGTCCTGAAAAGAGAGGAGTCACTGTATCACATAAAAAAATACCTCCTTATATTTTTCATAATAGGACAAATATGTTTGATATGATTGAGAGGGGTCTGTAAACTATGTTTTTCAGGTTTAATCAGAATTTCCCAACGTTTTTGTAAATAAAGCTTTATGAGAACACAACCACAGTCATCATTTACATATTTTCTGTGGTTGCTCCAACTCACTAAAAAGGCAGAGTTGAGTAACTGTGACCAAAGCTGTACAACTACAGAGACTAAAATATTTCCCATCTGGCCCTTTCAAACCCTGTTAATAGACTTTTAATCAGGTATAAAAAACATTGGTTTTATGAGATTGCCAAATTTTGCAAAACCTTGGGCACTTTGGGACAAATTTCATGATGCAACTTGTGATTAATATTAAGACTTCTTTCCTAGGATATTACAATATTTTCAAGGTTACCAGAAGCCTCTGTTCAAATAAAATTTTAAGCAGACTCTCGAAATATAAATCAGAATGAAATCAAGTTGCCCTATTTAAAGTAAAGAAAGGAGGCCCAGATATCTCTAAATATTGAGCCAATCCTTCTAGGCAGAACAAATATTTTGGAAAACACTGCTCTAGAATTCAAAAATAAGATGGTATTCCACATTTCCAAAGCAGCCATAGTCATTTATTTTCCCCTAAAACTTTTTATAAATTTTCTCATGCAGAAAGTTTGCATTAATAATATAATGATAACCAGTATACGCTACAAATAAATTCAACATTTAACATTTTGCCACATTTGCTTTTTCTAAATAGTACAACTATATATTTACAAACTTTTACAGAATTATTTTTTTTTTAGGATTTCATTCATTTATTTGTCAGAGAGAGAGAGAACACAAGCAGAGGGAGGGGTAGGCAGAGCAGGCAGAGAGTAGGCAGAGCAGGCAGAGGGAGAAGCAGGCTCCCCACAGAGCAAAGAGCCCGATGTGGGACTCAATCCCAGGACCCTGGGATCGTCACCTGAGCCGAAGGCAGACACTTAACCAACTGAGCCACCTAGGCATCCCCAGAATTAATACTATCTAATCTGCAGGCATCAGGATCCTTCATCCTCAAGTTCTTTAGAATACCTCTCTTAAAATGAAGATGCTCTTACATGACCAAAATACCATTACCACATCACAAAAATAATTAGCAACAATTTTCCCTAATATCTAATATATAGTCCACATTCAATTTTACCAATTTGAATTCAACTCTGAAACTCATGTACTGAATTTTTTTATGTCCCTCTGGTTTTTATTATTCTATGGCAAGTACATATTTGTTTGCTTCTTTTATTATACTGACTTTGTAGACAGACTAAGACAGTGTTTTGAAGAACACTCTACACCTGGAATTATCCCATTATGTGTGTCTATTATTGTGTTCATTCTTTCTTGTACTTCCTGGAAATTTAATTGATTGTAACACATTTAATAAATAAAATCTCACAGGTCCACGATAATACGCTTAGAAGAAGAAAAAAAAGAGGGAGAGAAACAGTAAAAGCAAAAAGCAACTAAAACTCTTCAGGCTTCAGGTCTTTGGAGGTGATTATTACATCAATTTTTTACTTTGAAAACTTCTAATCAAAGGGAAATAAGCATTCAGCCTGTCAGTTTTTTAAAAAAGAGGAACTGTATTTTATGCCAAATTGATGAGAAAAAGTGCTTCTCCATAGGAAATTCCAGTCAATAACTGTAGATGGAAATAAGGAATTAGAAAATCAGCATTCTATAATGCCCAAGGAATCACTGATCAAGAAACAGATGCTAAAATGATTAGATGAAAGGTTGTTACAGAGCCAGCAGTCCAGTACCAAAAAAGTCTCCCACCCCCTTCCAGGGTACTTATTCATTACAAAGGAAAAAATTAAGTGTTGGAATAGAAAAATCTGTTGGGGGGGCACCTGGGTGGCTCAGCTGGTTAAGCGTCTGACTCTTGACCTCGGCTCAGGTCATGATCTCAGGGTCATGAGGTCAAGCCCAGCAGCCCCACAGGGCTCCACACTGGGCTTGGAGCCTAGTTAAGATTTCCTCTCTCCCTTTCCCTCTGCCCCTTCCACCCCTGTGTGTTTTCTCCCCGCCTTTCTCTCTCTAAAAAAAAAAGAAAAGAAAAATCTTTTGGCCCACCTTAATTCATATGATCAAACTTAGCACCACTAATACTGAGGCAGTCTGATTTCATGTCCTTTTGATATAACACAAGGTTAAATACACATATCACCTACAAAAGGATCTTACCAAACATTTTTTGTACCTAAAGACTTAATTCTTCTAATTAGGTGCTTGATGAAATAATCTCATAATAACAACTCGATAAAAATAGATTTTTTTTTTTTTAGGTTGTAAGTAAACTTGAAACAATGATTAATCATTCTGGTAACAGGTGTGACCATTCACAGCTGAGCTGGGTTAACTAAGAAAGCTGCATAGTGAAGACAGAAGGACAGGGAAGTAACTATACCTAAGGACCCACACTTACATGTTCAAACCATTTGTAACTAAAAAAGCTCAGTGCCTTGTCTACCAGAATTCCTTCTCAGAGCCTCAATTTTTCCACTGATATGGTAGGTTTTAAGGAACTTATTTCTCACATTATACACCAAAGTTCTATGAATTTTTAAGTCACAGGAAATATTCTTATAATACAGTTTAGTATAGTGGTTAAGACTGCCTGGATATAAAATCCAAGCTCTGCACCTGTCATATTCTCTGGAAGCCTCAGCTCGCTGATCCATAAAATGGAGATACTGGAATTACCTTACCTACATCATAAGTTTATAGTAAAGATTTATTCAGTTAATGCATATAAAATGCTTAGAAAAATGACTATTGCACAGTAATATTCAATATACATTATTATATTGTTGTTGTTTACCTAACACACTTATTTAAAATGATTATATTTTATTTGATATGGGGTCTGAATTAAGACACTGCTGGTATCAATTACACAATAGATTTACAAACACCACTGTTGTCAACATGCTTGTCATAAGAGGCATCTGACGCATCAGTGAAAACTGTGCCAGGCTCTAGGCTGATTTGACATCTGAAAGCCACTTTCAATGCCCTTCTCCTTTTTATTTCTTTATTTAGAGACAGTAAAACTAACCTGTAGCAAGAGAAAACTAAGTGACACACTTCTTGCTATGAGAAGTTAGTGGAAACCAACTGGTAGAGCATCTAGCAAAACTCTTGAACAAGACAGACTCAGCTGGCATCACTGCTCTTGTCCTTTACTCTTTACCATTCTTTCTGTCTGAAAGACACACACAGCATCAGGAAGTAAAGCATCCATGTTGAGAATGTGAACTCAAAAGCCACAGTCTTTTGGATGGCAAAGGAGACAAATATAAGAGCTTGGTCTCTGATGGCAATACTGAGCACCTACAGCAGTCAGCCAGCTAGACTTCTTGTTATATGAGAAAAGTAAGTACTTATGTGTTTAAACCACAATTTATCTGGTTTCCTAATTGCTTGCTACTGAAGACAATCCCAACCAATATACTTATTCTATTTCATTTAATGTCGTAAAAACAGTAATAGGGAGGCAAGATTATTATCTCTGTTTGACACATGTAGTAAATATATTCTTTAAAAGCCTTGCTTTGAAAGAAGCTGTAAAGGCTGAATCTGTCTACAACTTTCACTAAGGTTTAAAACTTTATTTTGCTGAATAGGTTAGGAGATGATTATCTTGCATTCTAATTTGTATACTCTTTCACAGAAACTGTACCAGCAGCAAATTGAAGTGGGTTAATACAAATGACTTATCTTCAAGGCAATTACAACCAGCAACAACTTATTAGATGTTTAAAGACTATGAGAAAGATCTATTGAATTTAATGGAGGATTTGCAGGAAAAAATACCTAAGAATTTTATTGTGTCTTATGGATTGTGAAGGCTTTAAAAACTGTCTAAAAGATTCATCCCATCATGATAAAAATAACCCATAATTCTTAAGGCAATTTAATAAGCCAAAGGAAACTTTGACGTTGTTATAGATACTAAAAATATTTATTTATAGAGAGTCTACTCTCTGGTATGCTTTGGATAGCTGGTCTATCTATTCTTGTTAAATCAATATATTAGCATTCTTCATCTCTCTTATGCTGCTAATTAAATGAAACAGGCTAGTTGAAACTCATTTTTGAATGAAATTCAAAGTGATCCCCATCACAGAAGACACTAGAAGAAATGCAAAGGCACCTTCTACTGCTTGAAGCCTTTTGTTTGAACACTGCTGAGTTTCAAGGAAATGGCCCTATGGCTATAAATTTTCCTCTACTTTTTTTACATTTAAGATTCTTTCCTCTATTCTACTGCAAACCACAGATTTAAATATAGGTAAAAAATTCTTCCCCTGGTCAACTCACTTCAAGACAAATAAATATAAGAATCACCTTCTAAATACATCTACTAACTTCTTTTTATATTAAAATTTCAGCAGTACCCTTAGTGTATACACCATAAGGTTTAGAAGGTATTCTATTCTATAGCATCCTGGAAGCCCCAGAAAACCAATGAGCAATATGTGTTCTTGAACACAAGAGTCACATTTATGATAGCCTTTTCATAGGAGTTTTGTCAACTCTTTCCCCAAACAACCTAAGTAGAATTTTTATATTCAGCTATCCATTTGCATGCTGTATGGTATTCAGAACACATCAAAGGGTGAGAGGACAACATTCCAAATTTAAAGGCAACTGGATTTACTGACTAGTTCTTTTTGAAAGTATTTCAAGTGTTAAGAATAAGTAATTTTTTAAATTTGTTTTTATCCAGAAGTATGCAGAGCACATCTATTTCTGACACCAGCATGGCAAGGTGAATGCAAGGAGATATTACAAGTGTAATGTATACTCTGTATACTCTTCTTTCCACCATTTTTCTTTCTCTACACATCAGTAACACTGAGATACAACATTTGAGATGATCAAGTAAGTTCTCCTTCTCTATTACCCTACCTGCTTGACCCTGAGGAATATGCACACATTGGAAACATGGCATTACATTTAAGCTCTTCCAAGGACTGCATGATATGCACTGCCATACATACATGGTAAGCCTGTGTCCTGACTGACTAGAAGCCATGATAAGCAAAGGCCAGCAGAGACTCTGAGTTCAGCAAATCCAGACCTCATTAGCTAAGCAAATAAAGTCCCAGAGTCCTCGAGAAGTTCACATTCTTGTGGAGGGTAAAGATAACAAACAAACAAACAAATTATTTTAAACAGTTCTAACTCCTATTAGTCAGATAAGAACATATACATATGAACACTATAAAAACACTAACGAGGGTGGAATATTATCTTTGGAAGTAAGGCCTTGAAGGGAAGAAGAGATTCTTTTTCCTATCCTCCTAAGGTTCTCTGGATGGGGCCTTGTAAATTGGACCAAAAAAAAAAAGATTTGTAAGAGATGAGCACGCAAATGTATTTAATGTGAGTTTTGCATGACACAAGAGCCTTCAAAAGGAAATGAAGACCTGAAGAGATGGTTAAATCTGAGCATTTTTACACTGGGCTGATGAAGAATGGAAAGTCATGCAAAGATGTGATAAGACAAAAGGGTATAAGCTAAGGATATTAAACTGGAAAAAAGCTTAGCGAAGCCTACTAGTTCAGATTCCCCTAGGTATCACTCTCCTTGGAGATAAGAATGCTCCTTTTCTCCAGGTATAGGGAGGGCACCTCTCATATGAGGGTCTTATCACCCGCTTCAGGAGAGAAAGGGGAGGCCAGAGAGTCCTTACTGGTACTACTATTTCTCAGATTTCCTTCAGCTTCAAATAGTTAATATGCCAACGTGCCATATTTTGGGAAAGCATATTCTGAACCCCATCAAACTCTTTTTGACAAGGCCCCAAGTGAACAGGCATTTAATTTGTACATGTTGGGAAGGTAGAATGTCCTGGCAGATGCAGAAGCTGTTTCAAGGGCTCCAAGATAGGAATGAAGCTAATGGGATTTTAGGAACAGAAACAAGGCCACTGAAGCTGGACCAGAAATATTAAGAAGCAACCTGGTAGATGACAGGCTGGGGCTGGCTTTCCATCAGACTTTACAGACTATGAAAAGGCTGAGAGATTATGGAGTGTCTCACACAGGGGAGAAGAACTTACGTGGAGAGATGTTATTATGGGGCTAACTTACAGGGCTATGCTAAAGAGCTCACATACTTAAAGGACAAGATTCAATGTTTGGTATATAATTAGAATTCAATAAACATTAGCTCATTATTATCTCTTTTTATTATGATGATATGTCACAACAATGTATCCTAAATCTATAATCCCAAACAATGTATCCCAAATCCCAAAGGACAATGACCATATATTAGAGGCTATTTAACTTTTCATTGCTTTTCTTTGTCATAAAAGTCATACACACTCATTTACAGAATCCATAAAACTGGGGCCTGGGTGGCTACGTGGGTTAAAGCCTCTACCTTCGGCTCAGGTCATGATCTCAGGGTCCTGGGATTGAGCCCCGCATCGGGCTCTCTGCTCAGCAGGGAGCCTGCTTTCCCCTCTCTCTCTCTGCCTACTTGTGATCTCTCTCTCTGTCAAATAAATAAATAAAATCTTTAAAAAAAAAAAGAATCCATAAAACTATGAAGAACTATGATAAAGAATAAGATGAAAATCGGCAACCATAATTCTCCCCCAGATAATTGCTAACAGAAATTCTTTACCTCTAGCTTTTATTCTATGCAATCATATCCATAGGGTTGAAATCAATTTTCATACATTTGTATGCTGTTATGTTTTTTCATGTTACTTAAAGCATGTTAAGATTTAACATACTCACATAATCTCTTTCCAGAAGCAAGGTGCCATATAAAATCACTCTTATTGTCTCTGAACATTTGTTTAACCCTCCAGCATGTCAAAATTGAATGTGTATTCACAGTTTAGTCTCAATTTAACTCTCTGATATATATTGGGCACACTGGAATTTTTATACCAATTTAACAGATGGGTAAATTGAGACTTCACTGGCCAGCTGGAAAAACTATAGTTCAAAAGAATAGGAAAGTTGAATCTAAAAATTTTGTTTCTGGCCCACTTTCCACAAAGCCCTTCTAACACCCCTTCCTCAGTTCACCCAAGGTCCTTTCTGCTCAGTGCTCTGTGGTCTGGTCCACACTTGCAGTTTATTAGAAATACGGACTCCCAGGCCCCACACCATATCTACTGATGCATAGCCTGCATTTTAACATCTCTAGATAATTTCTTTATACATTGAAGTTTGAGAAGCATGAAATAATACACTTTCAACCCCTTGTATAAAGAGGCTAGGATGACCAAAATAACTACATGATGATCACTCTCAGTCTTACACTACGAGCTGAACACAAGCATTTATTGGTTTCATACAGAAGACAGGAAAAATAGCAATTCTGAGCTAAAAACCTTCTACCAGCCATATATTTATTGCTACTAAAACACAGCATAAAAATGAGCTACTTACTCACTTAGCTGAAAGCCATTAACTAAAAAGGATTGCAGAACTTGCATTTTAAAAATAATTTCACCTGCAGACAAATTCATGTACAAAAATGGCTGTGTGAATAAACATTCATTTCATCATTGATTATATTAGCAAAAGGCCAGCAAAACCCTACATGTGGTTACAAGGGATTGGTTACATAAATCACTCTGTATCTGTACAATAGCAAACTATTCTGTCATTTAAAAGGATGTAATAAAAAAAATAAAATTTAAAAAAAAATAAGAGGATGTAATATTATGGAATACCCTCCCAAGTGTTGTTAAGTGAAAACAAAAAAGACACTTTGTATGTGTGGAAAAAAACATAAATATTATTGTAAACTACAGAATATTTCTGGAGACTATGCAACATACTAGCAACTTATTTTTGTGAGAGGGGAACCAAATGACTTGGCTAAAGAAGAGACTTACATTTCACTGTGCATGTTTATATATTTTGAACAGTGTACAATGTGCATATATTAGCTATTCTATCATTTTAAACAAACACTCACAGAAACCATTTTTATTCAAGGGAGTGGAAGGTGGGGAGGCAGTAATTATCATGGCTATAACAACAAATGTTAATCTTTACATAGCATAAAAGCAAAAAAAAGCAAAAAAAAAAAAAACATAGAAGCAGAGAATAGATATGGAGTTAGATTGCAATTTAGCAATTTGTCTCCACCATTAACTAGTTCAGTAACTAGTTCAATACTTTTTATTTTCAAGTCTCAGTATTTCAGAAAAGAGCAAGCTATCTTTTCCACCTTATAATATAAAGATGAAATAAGGAAATGCATGGAGAGATCCATTATGAACTATAATATGCTACACAAAATGAAGTCTGTATTATTGAGCTTTGATGCTTAATGTTTTGATATTGTCTAAATGGAAACACATCAAATATTAACCACCTCCATTATTGTTCCCCTCCAATACAACCTACATTTTGTTGATAAATTAATCTTTCTGAATCACAAATCTTAACATGAAACTGCCTACAAAATCCAGGGACCTGTCAAATGCATATGGTTTTCTAGGCTCACAGTGACCTTGCCCAATTAAAAACAAACAAATAAACAACAAGTAAGCTTTCCTTTATTTTTTTTTTTAATACTCTATGTTTCGATGCAAGTGTTGTATGTTCTTTGTCCCTAAGCAGTATCTTCAAGTTGACTTCAACTTGTTAGGGTTTGGTCTATGGCAATGCTAAAAAAAATCTGCTCATTCTTATATGCCAAATCCAATGTGCATGGATGTTGGAGATAGAACTGGTGGAGATGACACGGAGGTGATGATAATGATGATGTTGTGACACTAATCTATTCCCTTACAAATGCTGAGGCAACCGTTAACTAAAGCTTGCCAGAAAAGCCCATTAAATGCCTCAATTTCTATCTTACCTACTAATACCTGGCAGGTCACAACTACCAAAAGAGAGCCTGTTTTGTGCTCTCCTGGATTGTCTAATCTCCTTTCTCTACTTAAGGAAAACATACCATTCCTTTAGGGGACCATTTCAAATGTGATTCTTTTAAGGACCATTTGAAATGTGATTCCTTTCAGTAAGTCACTTCTAATTACCTCAATCCATTGTTTTTTAGCCCTTTCTGAATCACTACTGTATACTTTCAGCTATCTTATGAGATGTCACATTCTCATGTGTATAATTAATTGATTCATATTTTCTTTCCTACTACACAGTATGCTGAGGACAAAATTGTGTCTTATTCATTTTTACATCTGCAATAGCATTTCATAATGAGTAGGCATTCAGCAAAATGATGATTCATCACATCAGGCAATAAATAACAAGTATGCCCCCAAATTTACTTGAATATAGGTGATAAAACAATTCAGTCTCTTTAAGTGAAAAACAACTGTCTATGAAAGGAACACATTTAATCAACAAAAGAATTACCTTTATAAAGACCTCCTTTGCACTGGGAATTTATTTCCTACAGCTACCTTTTTAGTAAATTTGTTGGGAAAGAAAACACATTTGTATAAACTAAGGTAAATTATTCTCTAAACTTGAAATACATACAAATTAGCAGGTTATTTTCAAATTGCTAGTTTTGCTTGTGTTACTTGTACATGTTTAAAAGTTCATCCTCCTTGTATGCATGCATTTATTCAAAAACCATTCAAACAACTTAAGACAAACAGAATAAATTTTTGTTCCAAACTGGAATCCCAACAGAAGGAAAAAATTACAGTGACATTAATAACTAATGATTCAATCAAAAATTGATTTAAGACAAATTAACAGAGATAAAAGGCATATTTAGACTCATTTAGTCTGTCTGGAAGAGTCAGAGGAAAATGAAAGCCAGTAAGTGCTATAATAATCTCTAGCTTTATTTTGAAATCATTTCAGTGTATTATGTTAAACTGCACCAAAACTTAGAGATGATTTTCTTTAATGTAAAGACTGTGTCAGCATTCATCAAATCTTCATGTTGAGCTATTCAAGAGGTATCTAATGCATATGTGAGCCTCACAAATATTTCCATAGTTCTAATCATGAGTCACTAAATGGACTTTATAATAGACAAATGGAGAATTAAACAGAAAACTCCAGTAAGTAGCTCCCACCACCTTGGTTGGCTATGATTTTGCTTCAAGCCTTCACTTTAATGTTGACTTGGCCATAACCCCATTCCTTCTAAGCTTCTATGTAGAGTTGGTTAGTCATGACTTATCCTCAACCTCCTTTTAACTTGCCTGAGATAGTTCTCTCATTCCTTACTCTATTAGAATTGAAAACAACAAAAAGCAACTCTAGCTAACTCCAGGAAACAAAACAATCCGTTAGGAAAAGGTGAAAGAGGTTCCAAAAGACTAGAAAGCCTGAGTGCTCCGACCTTCTAGGAAGCAGATAGTTAGATGGTGTTTTTGATGATACAACCGGCTTGATAAATGATTTAATCCTTCTTGTGTCATTTACGTTCAAGGGCTGGTTTTCTGGGAGTAAAGTACCTGGTTAATTTAGTTTGTTGCCACATGGCCCACCGCTCTCGATGAAGTCAAGCCAGCTGACAGGTAAAAGTGCATCCCACCAGGAACCCAGATGGGACTTCCCTGGTGGGAAGAGGGGATGGAGGAGACAGACATTTACTTCCTCTCTGACAATACCCCCCCCCCCCACACACACACACCCATTTTCTTAAAACCTTTCCTCCTAGGCTTAGAAAGCTCAGATTACCAGTAAAAGAAACTTCCAGACTTAAAATCAAGAAAAAGATCACGTAGTTTCGGTTCTCCTTGCCTTTGCCCACACGATTCGCTCTGACTGAAATGCCATTAATCTTTGCTAGGTGAATGTCCACTCCTTCTTCCAAACCTATTTCAAATATTACCTCCTCTGTAATGATTTTCCTGACCTCTCCATGAAGAATTAATCAGTCCTGCTCCTGGGCCCCCAAAGTGCATTCTTCATCACCAATGGACTTACCTCTGTGTTACAGTTAATTAAGTGTTGGTCTCCAGGACGGGACTGTGAGCGCAGTACTGAAGATACCCACCTGGCTACGCGATCTTGTCCAGCTCCACAGCTACTCTGACACGGCCCGTGCGTCTCCCACACGTGCACTTGGAACACGTGAAGAAATGTTTGAGGGTACTGCTCAAACCCGAACGGCCAAGGCCGAGCCGCCCCTGACTGTCGCCTCAGCACACCAAACTTCCGTGTTCTTTTAAACGCTCCGCTTGACCGCAACCGCAGTGTAACCCGTCAGCCAATCCTCAAAACGCCAGGCCAACTCGGAGTTCCACAGTCTAGGTTCCTCCGTTCCTCCAGCTTTCTAAATAAGTCAGACAGGCAACTCCAGCCAATCCCGCCCTGCTGCCCCGGCTGCTTGGGAGGCTGGGAACATGGCGCGTGCCCAAAATCCCGCGCGAAGAGCTCTCACAGCTCGCGAGGTGTTGTCCTCCCACCCGCCCAGTGCTTTCCCTTGAAGAGAAAGCGTCAAACTCACGACTGAGTTGCTCTCGTTTTGTCATTTGATACTACTAAACTGAAAAATCCCTTCCAGATACTCTCTGAGGCCGTTCCATGTGATGTGTCGGATAATCTTAAAAGATAAGCCCAATTTTTAAAGCCGGATTTTGAAGCAGGTCCTATTGGGAGTTAGGCTGAATTAGTTTAACAATTCTGCATGGTCACTGTCAGGATGGTTATTCTAAAAGAAAAAAAAAGTGTCAGGAATTCAAAAGTCTCTAGGTTAGATTTTACAGAAAAGTAATTCAGTAAATATTATTCTGTCTTCCTACAAACTTAATATCTAACCTGACTGGTAATGATATAGACAGACATTATGCAAGAGAGGGCTGGAGTAATGGACACATAATAATAATTTTTGTAAAAAAAAAAAAAAAAAAAAAAAAAGTAAATTACCCTTATGTCCAGAAAGTAATATGAGTATCTAAGAATGAAGTACAAAAAAATGTTAGTTGAAAAGAGATGAGTTTATATCCATAAAGGATGCAAATAGCAACTTCCCTAACGACTCAAGGTAAATTAGAAAGCATCTACTTCAGAATTCTTACAAATACGACTGCCTCACTTATTTGACATTTAAATTTCTCCACTATTTAAAAATGTTATTTAGCTTTTATTTGGCCTGTTTTGTCACTCCAGTGAGATTTTAAACTCTATGAAGACAAGCACCATCTTTTACTTCTGTGATATTATGGAAATGCACCACACAGTTCTATAATCTTAAAATGTTCAGTAAATATATTGGGAGGAAAGCACTTTCACTATCTTTATATCCCTCGAGTTCCAGGGAGCAAAATGATAAAAAAAAAACTTCTGGTCTTCAGATTTCTGTATTTATTTCTTATTCTATGCAAAGGAAGGAATTTTCCATACTCTCAAGTTATTGATATTAATCTTTACATGTGGAAAGCATACTCGTGTTGTATTAAAAAAAAAAACTCACAAAAGAATTTTAATTTAACAACCTGAACATTCTAAATGGATATAAATCCAGAGTTTCTCTGATACATACAACTGCCTTATTTCTTCAAAGCATTAGCAATATGAATATGATTACCAATACTTGCTTTTAACATCACCTCCAGCTAGTCTACACTGCACTAAAATTCCTGTGTTTGCAGGATATTCATTTGAAATTATACCTGAGGTAGGCTACTAGAATAATAATAATAACAATAATAACAATAAGCAATAACGGAATCAGGAAAGCCAATAGGATTATTGAAAAGGAATTCCTAGTCTATATTTATAGCTCATTTGTATTTAATAGCAAATTAGACTTTGAGTGGTTATCATGTGTTTCAGCAATTCTGCCCACAAGCATTAAAAAGGAAAAAGCAATTTACTCCTGGCAAACATAGACCTTTGACACTAACTACATTCTTATTTGCATATAAATGGTTTAAATAAACTGTAGTTATTTTGGTTTATTTAGTTCCCTCCTCAACCTCTCAAACAGACCTGTTTGGGTAGGAATCACTTTCACAGGAACCCACACCAAATACCTGCTTTAATGTGGCCAGTAATTCCATTAGTCGTTGAGTTTTATTTCATCTAAATAACACAGTAAATGAACTACAATAATTCCCTCTGACTGTTGAAAAGAACTTCTGTTTAGTATTAGCACCACTGTAAAAAATTAAATAAGTCAAATATAAACAGAGGTGTTTATATTAATTTAGTTCTAGAGAAGGTTATAAAATTTTTATAATCAAAAATATAAAAAGTTGAGCACATTTCCATATTGCCTGAATCTAAAGACATCACAGGAGAATAATTTTTTTCTCTTGACCATTTAGATATTAACCCATCTATTGAACACCTGTTTGATGACAACAACATGTTAGACATGAGCCTAGAGGAGGGAGGATTGTAGAAGAAATGAAAGGCTGGTTTCCTGATTTTTAGTTTATCTACAAAATAGGGAGATAAAAATAGTTTTTTTCAAAAATTATGAAAACATTCAAAGAAGTCGTAACAACAAATTCTTTATTAAGAGATATAACAAAGGCTGCTAAAATACTTATTCATGTTGTGCTTTAGTATTTTCACATACATTTTTCCCGTTAATCTTATGAGAGTGTTCCATTCAGGGCCAGGTTCAAGGAGATGGTACCTGTGCAGTGGCATATGATCCCAGGCTTAGAATGGTCCCAGGCTTAGTTTAATGTGCTGATGTTACTGTCCTGAATTTTTTGATAATATTTGAACAAAGGGTTTTTATTTTGTTCTGGGCCCCACAAAATACACTTGCATATGACAGACAAGAAAAGACACAGAGAGGAGTCATATTCAAACTCACAGAAAAAAATTGACTTGTCTAGAGAAGAAAAAGAAAATATGGAATTTTGTTGGGTCTTTAATAGTACAGTGGGAATAAATGTGATTTGGGTGGGAGGAAAATGGGCTAATTCCAGGACAATAAACTGAGCTGTTTCTGTCAGGATGCTCGTTTTTGGAGTAGGGACCTAGGGTCCACCCAGACTCAGGTTTATCTGTGCCTGAGGAAATGCCAGCAAAAATCTCTAATGGGAATTTTAAGAGAAAAGGCAAGAATTAAAATTAACTAGATCACACTGTGAATAAGAGACCTACAGCCAACCTGATGTCATATGTCTATTACAACAGTCAGCCTTCCCTTGATCAATGGCCTTAGAATTGTCTCCTCAGTTTGGGGCAATTGCTTCTGTGCTGCCTTTGACTCTGTGAAGACCAGAGATTAATGTGAAGACCAAAATGCGCTGCGCATTTGAAAGGAGCTCACATAACAGTAGTTGTTCCTCACTTGCCTCTGAAGTATGGCCTTCCAGAATATTCTGGCTTTCCTTCCACTCTCACTTCTCATTATATCCTCCTAACCATGTGTATTTTTAAGGCCTCATACAGGTTGGGTTTGAAATGCTTTAGTTAAGGGGCTGGAAAATTATGTCCAGGGCCTGGTTTTATAAAGCTTTCAAATTAAGAATGGTTTTCACATTTTTAAAGGGTTGTAAACAAAACAAAACAAAAGAAACAACACAGAACAGGCAACAGGTGGTAAGGGGCGGGGGTGGGGGGGGTTAGAGTGGCAGGTTACTGTTAATATACGTAGCCTGCAAATCCTAAAATATTTAGGATCTAGACTTTTACAGAAAAAAGTATACCAATCCCTAGACTAGATATTATATTCTTCAGAGTCTTCCTGACCAAAAACAATTATTGGGGTATCTTAAAGCTAGCGTCCTTACATTTTTAACAGCTAGACTCACTCACTATTCCCAAAGCACAGTAGGGCCTTAAGAAATCTGTCAGGCTGATGTCTTGATCTTGGAGAGTCGGGACTACATTAGTCTCACCTCAGAGCAAGACTTCATTCAGACCTGCACTCCTTCCTGACCTTAATTCAACCTTGACTACCTCAGCCTCAGTCAGAATCAGCGGTAAATAGTAGGCTGCTTGTAATCTCTTACTTTCATCCTATCTTCTCTCCCCCCCTCTTCTTCCCCTCCTGAAAAGCAGTCTGCTCATGGCAACCAAAAATTTACCTCTTTCTGTTGTGCCTGTGGGTCCACATCACACTGACAACCTTCAAGAAATACAATCAGAAGAATTATTTGGCCTAGCTCACATGTCTAGAGTGCAGATCTAGAGTGCAGACCTTGGTGTTGGCAGCTTAACTTCTTTTTTGCATTTACCTGCTTAGTGGCAGGTTTTTTTTTTCCTAGACAAAGCCCATCAAGCTCAGAATCTTGGCCACCACCAAGCCTCTCCAGCTGCTTCTGCTGCTAACAGATGGGTACCCATCCATGGGTTGTTCTACTTCAGCAGCCAGTGCATCATGGCCTGCCCCAACATTTTGGTATAGGGTATTGGAGAAATGGCCCACTGCATTGCAGCTAAAAAAGACTGGCAGGAAACATGCCTGCTTTCAGCATAGAAGAGATTTCACTCCACTGCAAATAGATATTTTTGGATGATTTACTTCAATGAAAACCTGCATTCATTTTTTCCTGTCCTAGTATTCTTTAAAGCATGGCTAGAAAAGAAAAGGAGAGATGTGTGCAGTTCTGATTTGGATAGATAATCTAGTTGAAAATAGTCAAGAAGGGGAATATGAACTATTAAGTGAGATGCTGTTATTATATTCTCCTAGTCCTTTTAAACTTGACTGAACCAAATGTTCTTTTCTTCTCTTTCTTCTCCTTTCCTGACACAATGTTTTTGTGCAAGAATAATTTACTGAGATGTTAACTTGTACTGGCTCTTCCTCTCTTTTTCCATTCCCTCATTAGAAGCTAGAAGGCAGGCCCTTAGTCACAGATGTTTACAGAGTGGAAGTCAGAAGCCACTTAAGAGTTGAAATCCCTTTTCCTGTCTCTTATAAAAAACTTTTAAATAATTATGCAAGTGAATGCCTTCAAGGGCAGGAAGAAGAAAGATAAAGAGATTTTACTAAGGCTAAAAAGACATTGGAAATTGAAGAAATAAGTAAATAAGACAAAGAAAATGGGTCCTTTTAGGTCATGGTATCAGTATCTCAATCAGCAGGAACCGAAAGGAGATGGTTTTATGGTGTTCCTAAAAAGCCTGGAGACCAGGCACAGGGATTTTCAGTTTTCCCATAATTATATTTTCCCCAAGCAGAGAACCAAAGCATCAAAATTATGTCCCATGATACAATGGGTATCTTATTGGCCCTGTGGATGGATGCCCAATGGCCAATGGTCCAATGGATGTGTCCAGGGCCATGACACTAAAGAGTCTAGGACAGTTGCACAGCTCTGGGCAAGCCAATTCCAATAAAACATAATATTACTTTTCCCATTAGTTGATGGTAAGGAATCATGGAGTCAGAATGATTTTCGTTTTTAAAAAAAGGATAAATGACTTTCTGGAACATCTGAGATTATGGACTATGATTTAAGTTGGCCACATCTTTCTGTTTGTAGATGATTATGATGAACAGTTAAAGATCTTGAAAGTGGGGAAACCCTGAGGCCTTTGTCATAAACAGGTCAGCAACCCTTGTCCATAGAGCATCCCTGCACCTTTTCATTGTCTTTGGACTTTATTATCAGTGATGGTTCATCAAGAAAGCTGAAGTTTAAAGCCCAGTGCCTTAAAGACCCTCTCCTACTTATCTCAAGGATTATTATTGCTCTATGCTGTAGAATCTTCTTCTAAACGAAATGTGTATCAGGGAAAAAAGGGAAAAGACCCCAAATGAATTTATTTTGCAGCGTGTGTAGAAAGAAAGAGCGTCCCTTTCAAACACATTGATGTCAGAGGCTTTCACTCTCTCTACCTAGTATGCGAATCCTTTACCTCCTTGGTCACCTGGTGCTACTAGATCATTTAAGTTTGCAACTGGGTTAAATGCTCAGTACAGAAATGAGATGCCTTGGCTGGAGAAGTCTTTCTGAGGTCACCCTGCCTATCTCCCTGCCTCCAGGCAGATTAGCACCTAAACCAAGCAACTTGCAAAAATACTATCTATTTTTAAATAGCTCAAGAATCAGCATTATGTAACCACTTTGGTAACCCAGTTTAATGTTTATCACACTGTCCCTATAACTGACCTTAACATAATGTAAAATAATAATTAGAAGAAGAAAAAGAGTGTGAATATTAATTTTTAAGAAAATAAATAAACCAAAAGAAAACTAGCTCAAAAAGAGAGAGAAAGAGAAAGAGAGAGAGAGAACAATCTCTAACTTAAGCTCAGCTTTTTCTTTTGTTTTGTTTCAATTGTTTTTACCCTCACTAAAGGAGGCAATTTGTTTTAAAGTGCCCCTCAGGCTATTTCAGATCACTCACTCATGCATATATTCATTTATTTATTCACATTTACTATGTATTTTCTTTCTAACTCTTATACTGCCTGAATTTATCTTATTTAGTTTGTCACTCTGTATTCCTCTACTCTCTTCTCACTACCACTGAATAGAAGAAAACAGGAATGTCATCAGATTAGTTCATGGCTATACATTCTGTTGCTAGATTTTCAATAGGAGTAGAGAAGGTATGTACCAAATACTTTTAAATGATAGAATAAAATGAATAACAAATTGATAAATGTATCAAGCATCATTAAGTGCCTATTTCATACAAAGCACTTTAAGACTACAAAAATGTGCTTTGCAGCACCCCTAAGGAAAAGTTAAAACATGATTTGGTATGTTCTAATAGAAAGATATAGAAGGACATCACAGAAGACATATTCCTAATTAATTCTTACTCTTTTTCTCATAGAGATTGTTTTGACACTTAACCCCACCCTTTGCCAACAAACATGGCAGCATAACTCCCCGCCTCTCACCCCAATCTCTTAAAAAGCAAGGTTTGATTTTAGTTACACAATTTCTGCCGAGAAATCTGTGAGAGTGGTCCAGAAAAAAAGTTCCATCTGGAGCAGACTCTACTATGTCACCTTCCCCTTGAAAAGAGGAAAAAGTATAGCTAGTCAGGCAAACCTCCAAGAAATCCACAGCCTCAGAGTGCCCTCTGATGATACTAAACAATTCATAACCCCTGAAGTGTATTTCATAAATCAGATGTACTACAACTTGACCAATCAAACTATGGTCATGAGCTCCATCTAGACCCTTTTTAGCTTTAAAAAGCTGAGCTATGCTCCAGAGATAATTTAGAATTTACACTCCAGGGAGCATTACCAATATTCTTCCAGAACTGATAACACATTATTTTCTCACAGCCTCTACACTGAATCAGCATTATCAGAACAATGACATGTTAAAAGCGTTAACTTTTGATGCAAGGTAGTGCTATCTGTGATTTTTGGTTTTTGGTTGGCATGACAGTAGTCCTAGTGAAAATTCATACCAATTTTAAGAAAACTGTAAACATTTCCCAAGGGTCTTCGGATGATATACCCTAAAACATGGAAACTGTCAAGTTGCTTATTGAGCATTCTGGTCACAGAGAGGCCTGTACTGGAGTCAGCACCATGTTTCCACCAGATGGATAAATCAATGATAGAATGTGAGTGTATATGCATCCACATAGAAAAGCAGAGAACAGTGAGGGAAGCTCACTGTTTAATCGTTTTTAGTCTCCCTCTTATAGGAGGTTTTATGTTTAAAACCTCATCCCTTTAAATTATTTTCCTAAAGTCAGACCATCAAGTAGACTTCTGATTCTTGCATTTTGAATGGGCCGTTTCATCCTTTCCTTCTTTGAACATGTGCAAATAACAAAATAGGAGTTATTGATATTCTAACCCTGTGTTCTTCAAATAGCTAGGAGAATAAATATCCTGTGTGGCACTACAAAAAAATAAACTTCTATTTCTTCCATACTTTATCAACAGCCACTGCTTAGCAGTTATGTGATACAGTTATATGGACTTTCTGATAGTTTCCCTTTTTTGATATATGAAATCACAATTCAGATGCATTTAAGGGTCACTGCATATACCATCTTTTTTATCAAGTGGTTTTCATGGCCCAACTCTAAAAAGGGGAGATTTTTAAAAGCATCTTTTGGCAAATACATTTTCTTTTATTGAAGAAATTATGTTCGCAAGGGAAATTCATCCACATATTTGATTTATTTACGCTATTTTTTAAAGGTTGTGCCATATAAAATCTAGTTAAGACTTACACTTCATTTCAGTCATTTTCGGCCCTTTTATAGAATATGATTTTGTTGTCCATCTTTTCATTGAAACTTTCATCTCTCTTGGTGTCTGCCCCAGAAACATCTGGATACTTTACGTCTCTTGGGCATTCTTCTTAGAACTTCCACCAAATTTAGAGATCATCTTTGAAATTCTCCCTTAATGCCCAAATACAAACCTATATAAGCATCCTCTATAATATTCATCTCAGAGAATCTAATTCAATGGGTTTGAGTAAGGACTTAAGAACCTTCATTTATGTGGATTCTGCATGAGACAGAGATACATAGCCATGATTGGGAACCATGGATTAGGAACCTTTTTTTTTCCTCCTCTAAAAATCTTACATGCTATCACAGTTTTCTTACAAATGCCTTCCTTATTCTAGTTTCCCAAATTTATGTCTTCAAGGCTGGTTCCTCATCTGGGTTCCAGTTTTCATTTTCAAGAGTATTGGGCCCATTCATGTGACTATACTACAACTCTTCAAAAGAATATATTACGTGCATATCATACACCAGATACAATGCTACCCACTTTACACACATCACATCATTTAATCATTGTAACAAGGCCATGAAGTACAGATTGTTAGTCACATTTTCCAGATGCAAAAATTCTAACTCAAAGAGGTTAAATGACCCACTCTACCTTACACAATATTAAAGAAGCAAGTTGACTCTGTGACAGTACAGATTTTTCTCTTTCCATTAAACACATATTTCTTAGATACAAATATAAAATTAATTCTGGATTTTCTTTTTTTTAATTTTTTTTAATTCTGGATTTTCATTTGTTCAAGTTGATTCCTGTTTCTGAATTCCATTTTTTCTGTGCATATTTCTATAATTTGTACAAAAGTAGCCAGAAACATTATTCTTAGCTAAGAATTATGCTATTGTCTCCTTCCATCCTTCTAACAAAATCATGAGTTAAAAACCATAAGAATAGATGAGAAAATTAGACTCAGAGAGGTTGAGTATCATGTCCAACGCACTCAGGTAGGTAATGGCAGAGCTGGGATTGCCTGAACTCTCGGCTAGATTTTTCAACCACAAGGCTACACTCAATTGAGAATAAGAACTCTCCTGGCCATCAGACACAATAATGAGCAGGAGTCAAGAGTATCCTATTCTACTCTGAAGGCAAAAGTTTAAAAAGACCTCATAATGTTAAGATTGAGTCAGTCTACCTTTTGGTGGGGGGGGGGGATGCCACACCATGGAATTAAATTACACATGGTATACACTAAACTGACACAAACACATACTTAATGAGCTCCAGAAATGTTTCATGATGGATATTTTTTATTGCAATTATATAAGTAGTGATGTAATCATTGTAATATTTTCCAAATTGAATGGTCAGGAATGATACAAAATAAATATTACTACACTAGCAAAACTAATGATGGCAATTGGAATATTTTGAAGAAGTTCAGTCCATGTTTGCCACTTGTAGAGAGAAAGCAGGTAGGAATTAGAAGGTGGTCCTATGCCAATTTGTTTATAATGTGAGACTAAGGCTTATCTACCATAATAAGAGACTAAGTTTGCCATGTAAAAAAATAAGTCTTTTTCAGAAAGTTTATTATGTACTAATTCTAGTTTGTGAAATAACTTTAGGCATTAAAACATTTATGAAATTACCCAATCCTTGGAATCTGCCATGCCAAGACAAATGCTTATTAATTTTTTATTTCAAAATTCCCATGTTTGTTTTCTTATAAATCTGAAATTATTCCAAAATAATTTTTGCTTTTAATTCTCATGTTTGGGCCTATTGGTTAACTCTCCTAGCATATGAGAGGACAAACAAGGTAAAAAATAAAAACACTTTCTTTATCATTCTTTCTGTTTTACAACTAATCTTGAAATAATCTATTCCTAAAGAAATGAAATTATTTTGTCTCTACAAATATAATCAATATAATTTCATCCATATTAATAATTTGGCATCTCTTGATATTTTAGATTGATCAAGGATTATGTTGTTTTTAATACTTAGAACACTTAGAATTTGACCATTATGTGGTTAGTAGGGAAGAAGCTACCTTCGTTCAAAGAAGGATAGGAATAAAGCAGGAATGGAACGTTACAAAAGCAAAAAAAGAAATATTTGTGCACAACGTTCACTACCATATTAAAAAATCTATAAGAAGAGAGGAAATGAAGGGAATAACAAATGCTAATATTCTATGTTACTAGGCCATGCCTTTCTTAAAGACAGGGCCATGATCATTTTTATTTGCATCTGCAGCAGATGGCCATATTTAGCAAATATTAGATGCTCAGCAAATATCAGTTAAAGTATTTTTTAAATTACTATTAAGTAATTTGTATTTTCTCAAAATTTATTTATAACATTTTAATATTATTACATAAATGAGAGAAATTAACCATAATAACAAATATTTAAAATGCATGCATACTATGGGTTTAGTATTAGGTGGACATCAACAATCATGTGAGGGGGCTATCATTAGCCCTTTTTTCAGATAAAGAAACTGAGTCACAGAGAGATTTGGCAACTTAGCTAAGTCCCACATCCAGTACCTGGCACAACAAATGATACCTCTTCAAAACTTTGCACTTATTTTGCAAATTTGATTTCCAAATAATTTATAAAGTTATTTTAAAAAAGGCCTTTCTCTCTTATCCATAGCTTTCTGGGGCCATATTTCATACTCTGGAGATTTCTTCAATGATGTATTAAAAGGGAGAGAGGGGAATTCAAGAAAGCTGTCATTGCTTGTTTCTTGGTAGTGAACTTTCCAATTACAATCTTCTCCTTGCTTGTCTCTCAGCAGATCCCACATCCCCCAGCATCATTTTCTTTCTGACCATCCTTCTTTTTAATGTGCCTGTCTATCCCACCCCAGGCTCACACTCATAAAACTCTTGAGCTCATCATCTTCATTCACTTAAGAAATACATACCAAAAATTTGCTGATCTTCCCAAATTAGCATTCTCTGGAAAGAATAGAAGCATGACAGAGCATTGCAGTTCTCCCAAGATAGGGAAGAAGATTTACTGCATCATCCCGGCATGAAGGGAGAAAAAAGCCCTCTATCCAACAGCACCAAAACAACTTTAGTCATTTTCTCTGTTTCAAGATTAGACACAAAGGAATATGCGAATATAGTTTCTTGCCAGTGTGATTCAGTCCACAGCATTCTGAAACCAAGTGTTGTATAGATTCTCAGCGTTCAAGACTCAAGTCCTTTGAAGAGCACAAGGTAAATACGATAGCACATCTATCATTTTTCCTTACAAATGGAAGGATTTTCCTGCCCTTGCCTCAATTCAGAAGAATAGGTAGTTTGTCCCTCAGAAATACTCAATGGCAGAGGCCACCATTCTGTTCTTTGAAATAAATAAACAGGGACCGTGGATGTTCACCTAACTTTTAGGATAAAAGTTCTCCCACATAAGCAAGAAATCTGAACTTCCCATGACCTATATAATATGCCATGTAGGCCACTGTATTCGTAAAAATTACCTGCCACTCCCAGCATCATGAGAGTCCATTCACAGATGATATAACTCTGCATACTCAAGGCAAACATATCTCTCTGTCCCTATCTGTTCCGTTACTTGTCCTTCTAGTTTATTGTGAGTCTCTTAAGATACAATTACCTTCCTTAATTATTTTGAATGTAGCAAGAGAAAGGTTGATTAGCACTCTATGTACAAAACAGGCAAGCGTTGTTTGGTTTCTATTCTTTCCATCCTAGTTTGATTTTCTGAAGGTGTTTTGAGATTCAGCAGAGAATTAACTGACCAACTGGGTACAAGTAGAACAAGCTCATCAAATAATGAAGTGATTGGTTTTGCCTTATTTCAACAGGGCCATGTACTACCTGACCAAAATATAACTGAGCCTATTGCTAAATTTACCAATTCCCCATTTCCCAAGTGTTTCCATTATTATCATGGCTTGACTGTACCAGTCTGAATAATACAAAATATTATCTTCTTGTTGAAAACTGGCTAAGCAAGACTTCAAAGCAGGGATTCAGAAAGAGCCCACCCACCCACTGTGTAATACTATCCCTTCTAAAATGGGTTACTTCCTGTGTCTGTTAAGGCCATTAAGTATATAAGACAGCAGAGGAGGTGCTAAGAAAATATAATGGGGGTTGCCAAGACATTTGCCTCAGGTGTCACTGGATAACAGCAGGAAGTGATGTACACAGAATACAAACAGAAAATAACATGGTCAAAAACAAACTAGTGCCAGATTCTACATGGAAAGTAGGACAGATGGATCTAGGCCCAGAAGGAGAGACTGAGAAGGATTTAGACTCTTGGGTGGGCTCACTTTCTTCTTCTTCTTCTTCTTTTTTTTTTTTTTTTAAGGCTCCCCACCTTCTAGAATGCAATGGCTATTTTTGAACTGAATTTAAATTTTTGAACTGAATAATATTTAAGTTTTTGCATATCTTGCTTCAGACAAGTCCCTCCCTATCTTTGATTGTTCTTAGTTTAGTGTTGTTTGTGTGTGTGTATATGGAGTTATTAAAGTGGTAGATTAGAAGAATGCCAAGTCCCAATGTACATGAACTTGATATTTTCATATTGATATGGTGTTTTCATATTGATATGGTGAGATACCGTGGCATGGAGAAGAATGCAGATAGGTAGATGATTTAAAACATGTTGAATGAATACATCAAAATAATGCTGATTACTTAGGTAAGGACAAAGGAGCCTCCTCACCTTAACTTACCAAAGCTCTATCACCAGTTCTGTCTTGTTCAACATGACCTTTTTGCAGTGCTCACTGAAAGGGAAACCAGCATAAATCTGGGAAAGATGCAAACAGGTTGGAAATAAGAATTAAAATCAGATCGTGAAAACTGGGATAAATGAGAAAAGTACAATAAGATGACATTTAATTGAGGAAGAATACATTACACTTCCAGAAAAAGGAGCAGTAATAATAGTAGCTACTATCCACTAAGCAAATACAAATGTATTAATCCTTGTAACAACATAGTAAGGAGAGTACAGGGCTTATCCTTCTACCTTTTACTTATCCATGCTAACTGCATGTCTGTAGGAAATGACACGAAGAAAAATGTCCCCTCGATCAAAGCAGGGCTTACATGATGATTTATTGAATTAAGAACCCACTTAGCCAAAGTGTTTTTATAAAACATTATAAATGTCTAATCAAATCATAACTAAAGAAAAAAGATGTTCTTATTTATTTTCCATTTGCTTCATTGAATTTGTTAAATTCAAAAACATGTTATACTAAAAGATACCCTACATAAAATATACTAAAAGATACCCTACATAAAATAACATAATTTTTGATGTTTCCAAATGAAATTTTCTAAAGTGCTCTTTGACTTAAGGGTACTTGTTTAATAATTCTGACCTCATGTAAGATTGTGTATGTGTGTGTGTGTGTTGACCTGCAACTCAATATTCATTAAGATATCTGAAATGAAATCTGGTATCTAAAAACCAAGGACTGTTCTCTTGTTTGGGGAAGGAAGCATCATTAGTGATCTTGTTTGGGGAGATATTAATCACCTACCTCTCAGTAACTGGCATAGAAACCAAAAGTTGTTTTTTAATTCAGTTTACTTTGTCTTGTTATAGCCAAAATGACAGGAGAGGTTTTCTAACAATCGACAAAACTAGCAAATCTCTTGTTTAAATAACTTTTCTTTTTCTTCATAAATGAAATAACCCCCCTAGGGGAATGTGTTGGCTCTTTGGTCATAAATCCTGTCTCTCGCTTCCAGAAGCAACTTTACGTGAAGGTGTAGCCATATTTTCTCTGAATCCTCAGTGCTTACCAATGGTGGTGGTGACATTTTCTCCTGGAGGAAATTAAATTTGCCTTCACCTAGCCCTTCAAAATGATGAGCTTTGCCTCTCAGCAACTGGTTATCCTGGCAGAATTCCATCCCTGAGATAAGGTGATGCATCACTGTGACATACAGAATGGGTTTTCAAGAGCTGTCTTCTTCCAAACTGTACAGGGTAGCTTTCCATTGCTGGCCAGGGGCGCTAGGGACTTGTGGATAGAATACGGACAGCATCCTTTTGAGCAGGGAGCTGTTTTTACAGCTGCCTTGTTGACTGAGATGGGCTGCAAATTAAAGCTTTTTTCATTGCACTAGAATGTGCCAAGGAGTTGGGACACTGAGGAGAGACAAATCCATATGGCACTGAAAGTTCAATTCCTCCCCATTTTGGTGGGCAAGGAAAAAGTGGGCTCAGCATAGTTAAACTAGATTAACAGATCAGACTGGTGCCAGCCAGCATTCCAGAGGTTCCTCCTTACTAATGAGGACACTCCTTTACCCAGGAAATTCCCACTGTTACAGAATTGAATAGATGTATCCTACTGCCCTATTTTCTTTTAAATATGAGGAGCACAATGGGGTAGGATCTTTCTGCTGGAGCCATTTCTTTGTTGCACACAGATCAGCCACACCCAGCCTAAGCACATCTTTGTGTGAAATAATGAGATCTCAGGGGAACTTGTGTATTGTTTTCCTGCTTCTAAGTTTTCCTCACAATAAATTCTGTTTTATATGTATTCCCCATGGCACCGTGCTGTGTGTGTCCATACTCACCTTGCATTGCACAACAGCTTAACTCCAAGGCTTGTGAGCATTTTAAATTCATTCTACATGTTGGCTTTGCCAGCCACCTAAAAGTAAGTGATGGACATGAACATCTCTCAAAACCTCTTGGGATACTGAGCAAGTGAAATCTACTTCAGAGTATTTGACTTGAACACTCCTTCCTTCTTTTCTCCTTTGATCTTTCTTGAGTTCTTCCTTTTCCTAAGTGGAGGAATGGCAGGAAAGCTGTCAAATTGGATTTAGGATTACCATGGGAGAAAGAAGGAGGAAATTATCTGGCTTCCTCTTCTTTGCTCTCTAGTCCTGAAAAGAATTACAAAATACAACATACCCAGGAATCTGGCACTACACAAACAAAATCAAAGTTATGCCCACTGCTAATTGGGCACTATCTGCCTTATTCATGACTTTAGAAGATGTAATTGATGGTTTCTGTCCTGGGTGATGTTTGATGTCTCCTTCCAGTACTCATAACCTGGCCCTTCACGTGCAGTCATCTTGCCTCCACTGGTACCTGCTGGTATCTGAAGCAGATTTCAAACCAGTGAAGAAAATTGATAACTTGCCAGGCAAGTGTGGAAGGATTCCAGCTCATTATCAACAGTGGGAATTCTGGCCGACAATATGGATATTGTGGCTGGGAGCTTAGGTCCTCTCTTCAGATATTTTGTTTTGATTTATTCTGTAAATATGTAGGAATTTTTATTATTTAAGATAAGATAAAGTTTTTACTTCTAGCCTTCTGGTTGCAAAGATAGCTGTTGCTCTGTAAATCAACACAGAATTATCTGCTCTCCTCAGAGCGTTCACTGAAGACAGATAGTTGCAACAATTCATCTTAATGGTATGTACTTTAAGTCCGGTTTCCAAAGAAAGTACAAAAAATATATGATACGTAGAGGAATAACACATAGCTCAATATATGGAAGTAAAGTCCTATATGGTTATCTCATTTGGTTTCTTAAATTTTTTTTCTTTCATTAGCGGGTTTTATTTTGAGAAGTTGGTCATTCACACAAATAGCTATTGTTTCTAAATGGTTCTTCATATTTTTCCAAACCGAAAATAAATCGAACGCAAATATAGAACACATTATTTCTGTCTTTCACATCAAGTTCTGATTTTATAATTTATTAAAAGTTAAGAATTGTAGCTGACCCATATGAGTCAATAATTGTAGGAGACTGATGAGATCCTAATGTTAAGAAACGTACTAGAAGACAATGAGCACAAAAAACTGACACATTCTGGACAGCTAAATCTGAACATGGCTAACGTTCACAGAAATAGAAATCATTTAAATTCTTGGATAACTTTTCTCTTTCTCCATGTATTTTCTGAATCAATTACAATTTAAATAATTATCATTCTTGGTTGGGATAAAATACTTAAGGCTTAAACAAATATGTTAGGTCACATTTATAGTGTGAAAGCGACAAGGCAATATGTAAAATTATGCATTTGAGGATCTTTCTATTAACCTTGGCAACAGAATAGTAAACAAATGCACAGAAGACAGATTTTCTCATTGTCTTTCTTGCTATAGGCATTGACCAGTCACTGTATGCCATATCTATGTATCTATGTATGTATCTATATATCTATGTATCTCATAGATAAGGGTGGTATTTGTGAGTATTAATAGTTTATAGCATTTGAAATAACTACAGATACTGGCTAAGGACTGGCTACAATATCTGAATTATACGCTTGTTTATAATGTACACACATTGATAAAAAGTAAGGACACCTAATTATTTACCACACCTTGCATTTTAGTATGAACTTATGCATTATTCCATTTCAGTTAAACCGGTCCTGTAAATTTAGATTAAAATCTAAAATTTTAAAATCTAAGATTTTAAAAGATAAAACACAAAACAGTAGAGAATAGAAATGAATACATAATTCAAAAGATCTGAGTAACAGAGAAGCTTGGATAACTGACTAACTCATTTCACTAGCAATTTTAACAAAAACTGGCAGTACAACATAAAAACTTTTTTTGTCCAGGTGTGGCTAAATGTCACAGAACTGAATATATATTTACCAGTGCTTTGCCCTGGGGATCTGTACCCAGTTCTCATTTCCCTCAGGACACTGAATTCTTACATGATAAATTGTATACATTCTCTGGTATGAACCCCTTATATATTTGAGTAAGCTTGCCTTTATTTCATTCTCTTCTGACAAAAATAGATATTTAACAACCTTTTGAATGTCCAGTACCCAGTCCAACGTAGTCAGGCCGAGATTGAAATCTTCATCAGGTAGAGTAGAAAGTTGAACCAATATCCAGAGAATAAGCACTGTGTACGTAAATACTCTGAGTAATTCAGGCCTCAGATCCCATAAATACACGTAAATGATGTATTCCTCTTGAAAGTTTTAAAATAATTATTCTAAACTCTTTGCTTTAACAACAAAAGCATGCTTCAATACAGTTACTGTAACATATTTCTTTCCCCATTTAGTACTTTCGACAGTATGAGTTGTCCCATTCGTTATGATGTGAAAACATTTCTTCGGTTTTTATCATCTGTCCTAGGCAAATGATAGCTGCCACTTGCCACTCAATAAAGATTCTGAAATAAGTATTGTACATGCTTACATATACACAGATAAGACAAAGAATAGATAGAGCTCATGTTGATTGCATAAATATATAAATTCATAAATATTTATATATCTATAAAAAAGGTAATTATATTTTGCTATTTTAATGGGCTATGTATATTGATTATAAATGACAGAACTTTCAACTGTTGCCTTAAACCAAGTCTTCTTGGCAAAGTATAGGACGTATAAAATTAAAATATCAGTGTAGAAATGCAAGCATTTTTTTTTACTAAAAACATGCATAACTTTAATCAAAGTGAAGGAGTATTACTTTCTTCCAAAAAAGCACTGCAGTTGATAGACATGTAAACACAACTGTGAATTGTGAATTCCATAAGTGATCTTCTAGTTTGACATAGTTAACTTTCGGGGTGGGACAACATGCTAACTGATTTCTGTATTCAGACAAAGAAATACTGAGCACTAACAGTATACAGTTACTATTCAGAAGACACAAGACATTAATGATAAATCAGACTCTCATCTTGTCTTGAGGAGGACCATGGTCACGTGCAAAACAGTAGAAATTCAACACAATGTGGTAGAAGTCAAATGTTCAAACCTTAGAAGATTAACAAGTTAAGAGATTATGGGATCTCCATATGACAGACAGCACAGCTGCTAATACAAAATCGTGTATTAAAGGATATTAAAAGTTACATAAAAGTGTTCCCACTGTAATACCAATATAGTAACACAAAACTACACGCCCAGTGTGAGCCCAGTTCTATTAGATAGGTAGGAAAATAGAGAGAGAAAAGAGGGAGGGAAGAGGAGAGAAGGGCAGAAAAAAGAAAAAAGGAATGAAAAAGGGAGAAAAACAGGAGAGAGAAAAGAGAAAGAAGGAGAGGGAAAGAAAAGAAGCAGCTAGAAAGAAGGAAGCAATGTTAGCAGTGTTTATAACTGAATTGTGAAATTACATGTATTTTCATTTATTTTTTATACTGTATTGTCTTTATAAATAATGCATAACATTATTACAAAAGTAAATTAAATAATAAATTCTAGACAAATATTGCTTACAATCCATTTACCAAACAAAATCAGTAGTTTCTGTTTTTTATCTTTTGTCCTTTTCCATATGAATATTTAATTTTTACATATATAAAAAATTAGAAAGGGAGCTTTACATTCCTCATTTTTATTTAACATAGAAATTGAGCTTTGTTTTCTCTAATGTTTTTTTCTTCTGTATCTCCTTTCTACCATTGCCATTGCCATGCCAACCCCCCAAACAACCTAATATTCTAGAACATACCTTTCCATACCTTTCACTCTCCTAATGTAGACATGTACAAATAGTTATGAATTATACATTATTTCTTGCCTTGTCTTCATGTTTTTATGCACCTCACATGTCCACTTTTTGTAGACATTATTCCAAGTAAAAAGATATAGATTTAATTCATTACATTTAATAATCCCAGTAAGTATTTATTTAGTGTCTACTAGACACTGGGAACTCTTATAGCCTTGGGGCTATAGCACGAACTAAAGAAATAAGTCCCTGCCATGATGATCCTTTCCATGACCCACTGCATGAATGAACCACAATTCGATAATTTTCCTATTCATGGATATTTAGCTTGTTTCCAAATTTTTCCTCTTTGTTTTGCCCCTATACACAGCCCTACAATAAACGTCCTTTTACATACCTACTTATGTTCTTATATTCTCCACCTCTTATTTTTTCATGGCTTTATATTATCTCCTGGTTCAGAAACACCAATTATCATTATTTTCAAGGAACACAATGTGCAAAGTGTCCTAGAGCTCTGAAGAATATGCCATGGGAGTTGTAAGGGGGAAACCAAAATAAATTGAGAGTTTTTGAAGTTACTAGGTTCTTATCTGCAAATGGTAGCATACGCAGCAATTTATTGTCAGTCATAATAGAGAGTGTAATACACGGGAAGCTGACAGCATCCACCCAGCACAATGAAGAAAGGGCCGAGGAACTGCCACTGGGCAGAATGATAAAGTAGGAGCACTTATAAAGCTCAAATAATTAAATAAAGTAAATAATTTAAATATATATGATATTTGCAGTTAAAATGTTCTTTATTTACACTGTGGTATATGAGTTGGGTAATAGTGGAAAAATATTCTTCACCTCTATCAAAAAAGTATATGTGATCCATTGCATCATTTTAATTGTTCCTTAAGTGTTTTTAAACGTGACTATCAAAGAGAAAGAGAGAGATGGGTGCATTTCCCCTACTGAGTCCCAGATACTTCATCAGGCCTTTTAATTTCATCATTTCATTAAATATTACCAACTCTATTCTTATGATACTGCTATAATCACTGTCACCATTTTACAAGTGAGGAAACAGGATCATAGAGGCTACTGGCTAAAAAGCAAGAGTTGAGATCTAAAATTAAAAGTTTCATTCCAGCTTCCATGTCCCTCAAACTACACACACTGAGAAACTTTCCTCCATCGGGGCAGATTAATACAAATAATTCCCCAGTAAAAGAAATAATATGGTGCATGGCACTGTGAACACCCATGCACATTTGTTCTTTGGGAAGTTGTGACCACGTCTTACATATAAACCTCACTACCTCTTTCATTGCTTGTGACACACACCAGGTATTCAATTGATATGCATGGAGCCTACTTTAACCTTCCCAGTAAAGCTTTACAATTCCTAGGAATGTGTTCCTTACCCCCAACACTGGAATGGTTACAGTGCACGTTTCTTCCTCTGTAAAGTACGTTCATTGTATTTGTTCATTACATAAAGTAACTGCATACATGTGCACACTTGTGTATATCTAGACTAGACCCAGCCCCCTCTGAAAATGTAAAGGGAGGACCAGGTTAGGCTGGTTTTCAAGCCACATGCAGCAGGAGGATTCTAGCACCCCTAACCCCAACTTTTTAAAAAAAAATCTCTAAAGCCTTGGGAAAGACTTCTTAATATTTACATGAAGATAAATAGAATGCAGGAGACGAATAGGTGGGATGTGAGCTTTTCTCATTTTCCATAGGCAGAGAGGCGTTTGCACTTTATAACAGTATATAAGTCCCTAAAAATCAGAAACCTTCTTAAAGTACTTAATCAAATCTCTGTAAAGAAAACCCCTGACATTTGTGATGGATACATCCTGAGATCTCTGCAAATTATCACATCCAATAATGCCCCAAAGTACCTCATTTTACTCACGAAATACAACACATAATAGAAGGAGTGAGCAATCAACAGTGGGAGATCAGCTAGACTCAACAACCAGGCAGGCATAAAATCCAAACATCAACCTTGATAAGACTGTAAAAGCCTTCCTTGGCATTGGTTTTCCACGACCTCATGTATTCATGAAAGGGTGAATGTTAAACCCAGAACAGCTACAGGTTAACTGAAGTTCACTCTTTCCTTTTTACAAGTTATTGGTATTTTGCGGGAACCTGGGGCTGTTTAAATTAGAATCTCCTCAGCATAATACAGATTCTGTCATAGTCAAGACAAGAATTACTTGGTTGAACTGACGAGAGATATCAATAAATTAAAGCATATAATTCAATAAATGTATGGATATTCCCGAAATGTCTTAGAAAAATACAAGACATATCATTTTAGGATAGTGTTTTTTTCATTGTTGCACCAAAATAAGCCTAACAGCTAGAGACAGCAGAACATAAATTCCTGGCACACTTTTAATACTTTCTTTTATTGAGAGGGAGGAGTTACAGAGTTGAGAGAGAGAGAGAGAGAGAGAGAGAGAGAAATTAGCTTAAAAAGTTTGCCTAAAGGGTGCCTGGGGGGCTCAGTGGGTTGGGCCTCTGCCTTCAGCTCAGGTCATGATCTCGGGGTCCTGGGATCAAGCCCCGCATCCGGCTCTCTGCTAAGCAGGGAGCCTGCTTCTCCCTCTCCCTCTGCCTGCCTCTCTGCCTACTTGCGATCTCTCTCTCTCTGTCAAATAAATAAATAAAATCTTTAAAAAAAAAAAACTTTGCCTAAAATTACTAATGTAAATTGATGTAAAATTTATAATTACCTCTTAATATAGCCACAGTTGTTTTAATATAGTTCCATTTTAAATTATGTACAAGTTAAATGATTTAACAACCCCTTGAACACACAAAATGTTTAATTATGATCAACTCTTCATGGCTTCTAGAAGATGTAATATATTTATACAGTGGAATGGATTCTCATGCTCTAATATTAGGGAATACCTGGCTGTAGAGAGCTGGGATCTATGAAACAATGTTAAAAGTACAGCATCAGTAGTTAAAAGCTAGAGGAGTAAGGACCACCTTTAACAGAGATGGGATTTCATCAGCACAGGGCTGGATTAGGCAGGAACTGGCTTGGCTTGGCCATTGACAGCAGCTTTAGTATTTTAAAGGGCAATGGCTTTGAAAGGCCAATGTGACTAAGCCACTGTTAAAGATGGAGAGAGTACAATAGCTTAGCACCTACAGTCTAAATGTATAGTACGTAGGGTTAGAATTTCTTGCTTAAAATCTCCCACAAATGAACCCATTCCAAGCACACTCTGTAAAAAGCTGAGAAATATTCACTGAGTTCTTCTAAGGCAAGGCATTAATCCTAGGCACAATGGAGGATAGAACAAAATACAAGATATAGTTATTAAGCAGTATCTGCTATAGTGTTATAACCAACATAAATTAGAAATGCCGGCCAAAAGCACAACATATAAATGATAGTTAAAAACAATGTTAGAAGAGTATCATGAGATGGTACAATACAAGTAACTCTTATTACCCAAATCTATCTGGATCTTAAGTTGAGGTAGTAAGAATTCAGAAAGCAAAACAAATAGTCCAAAAGCAAAATAAATAATCTAAAATTAAAGAAAAAGCTCATATTGGTGAAAAGTCAGAGTTAGGAGACTCAAAAATATGCTTAAGAAAACATCAAAAAATATCTCAAAAACAAGCATTTTATGGGATAGAATATTCAGTATGAATGTTTAGACATGTGATGGTTAAATACTTTTAGTAACAAGTGGTGGGAAATTCAGTAAAACTGGCATCATAAAAAAGAAAAAGAGCTAGAGATAGAAACAGAGATGAGATAGAGATGAGAGAAAGAGAGGGCTGAAAATTTATTAGTTCATGTAAATGAAATCCAAAGGCTTCTATGTTTAGGCATGGATTGATCAAGAAGCTAAAACAATGTTATCAAAACCACATCCTATTTCTATCCATCCTTGTGGTTGGTTTTCATCCTCAGATACACTTTCTCCATTCGTGAAAGTAAGATGGCAAGGTGAATAAAAGAGCTCCAGGTTTACACATTCACAATTCCAAGTTTGGGGATAAAGAGAGTCATCTCTCTTTCAAAAGTCCCATTTGGGGGCACCTGGGTGGTTCAGTTAGTCAAGCGCCTGACTCTCAATTTCAGGTCATGATCTCAGGTTCATGAGATCAAACCCTGTACCAGGCTCTGTGCTGAGTGTGGTGTCTGCTTGAGATTCTCTCACTCTGCTCACCCCCTCTATTTAAAAAAAAAAAAAAGTCCCATAATTGGCTATGAGAAGCTCTAACCAGGTCTTTTACCCATCCCTGAAATAAACATTGGCACCATGGGATTTGCTGTGCTGATGAACAAGGCTTGCATCATTTAAGTACCCAGGAACTGCTGGCAGAGTCGACCATGAGAATGAAAACTACATCAGCTGGAAATTGAAGATAAATTAATTCCCCAAATGGCATTCTTTTTACTCATACAAGAAAAAGAAAAGAAGGTTTCTGGGCAGGAAAACAAATATTCATGGCTGACATTAAATTTTAGAAAGCTTTGAAGGTCAAGAAAAGGAGCTGTGATTTTTGCCCCACATTTAATAGTAGTCAGGGAGAAGATAGTTACTATAATATAAGGTGAATTAAAGAGAACGAATCAAATAGCAACTGGAACATTGAATCACAGTGGAATTCACTTTTTGTTACAGTCTATACACATAAAGAGAGATGGGACATTAGGGGGAATAAACAGTATACAAAGGGATATCATTGACATATCACTCCTGATAGGAGTAAGCCAAAGGTTATAGAGATAGTAAGTCTGGAATAAAATATTAAACTAGTTTTTTCTTATTTGATTTGATTTAGAGGTATGCCAGGCAAAATGATTTATCTTTTGTCCAAAAGTAATAAATCAAATAATATTAATGGGACAGAAAAATAGAAAAATGTAGAGTCAGAGGAATCAAACAGATATTTGTTAAAAAATGAACTTAGGCAAAAATTCTACCCCCATTGTCTCCTTTCATTATATACGGTCAGGTTGAAAAACAAATCAATGCAACAAAATGAATTTGTGTCATTAAAACTGAACATTAATAAAAAATTAAAATTCAATTAAAAATAACATAAAACCAGAAATTAATGGAGATAAAATCATCATAGCAAGTCACAAAGAAACTTACTTCTGTACTGACATAACTTCTAAACCGGAAAGGCTCAGAGGGAAATAGAAAATGAATCGCTGCCAACTTTACGTCAAACAGAGATTGACTATTTTTCTGTGAGGCTTTTATCATATAAGGAGCTCAGAAATATTTTCAATGTATTAGTTAATAAAAGAGGATGAGACGATACCCTAAGGAAAAAAAAATAGGCACAACAATACTGCTGACTGCTGAATGCCAGCAAACTGTCTAGAGAACTTTCAGAATTTTTTCTTATTCATAACTTTGCTTATATTTGGAAGGCATCAAGGACTTTTCCATATACTGCCTGTGTCTTACATAACTCTTCCATTCCATCCCAAGGTTTAAGAATATCCTAATGCCCCAAGTTGAACAGTTCAGTCTTTCCCTTGACCGAATATTAATACAAAAAGGACTTTTCATTCAAACCTCTGCTGTATGGGGGAAAATAGATCATGGACTCAGAAATCTTATGCTAACCTTTGATGAATATATATTCTTTTTCCTTGTTGCATGGTTAAGTGCTAAACTTCCAGATCATTAAAAAATAAGAGTAATACTAACTGTTAAATTCTAAAGAGTATCCACCAAAGTGATAGTAGGAAAACCAAGAAATCAAAGGAGTACACCAGAAACAAAAAGAAGAGAAGACTGCAACAAGAAAAAGAGTCAAACATGCTGAGTGTCTCTAAAAGAGTCAATAAGAGCAGAATAATCCTTATAACCAATAATGTGAAGGTCACTAGGTTTTGACAAAAGTAGTCTCAATTGAGTTTAGGGCAAAAACCAGACTTTAAGAAGATTAAGGGCTAATGGAGGGGAAGAATTGGAGTTTTTTTGTTTTGTTTTAAGAAAGAGAACTATTTCTGTAAGTTCAGCTTTACATAAAAGCTGAGAAATAGTTCAGAGGAAAAAAGGAATATAGGCTCAAGGGAAGGATTTATTTCATTTCTGTTTTGTCATTTACTATTGCTTTTGTTACATGGGAGAGGTAAGAACCTTTTATGTTTACAAATTTCAGGGAAGTTGTACCAGGTGGAAGAAGAGAAGGTAAGCACAATAAGGGAAAGTCTAGGGATTTGGTGGTAGAAAGATATGGAAGGGAATGGAAGGTAGTGGTTGTCTCTTTTCTTTAAAACTTATAAGGAAAGCTAATAAGATGACAGTGAAGAATGGGGAAGAAAGACAGGAAAGGAGTTAAAGATAACCATCTATCTTCAAATGGTAAAATCACTATAAATAAAAATAGGGAACCAGATAAATTCTTTAAGAAGAGATAATGATCTATCTTTTGGTGTAGGTAGCTGGGAGTGCCTGAGTGACATCCAGGTAGAGCTAGCTGGTAGGTTCTTAGAAGTGAAACATGGCAATGCAAGAGAATTATCAGAACTAAAGGTACAGATTTGTGGTTATCCAGACAGAGATAATTGTTGAAGCCAAAGGATTACACAATACAGACAAATAGAAACATAGGAAAAAGGTAGGATCGACCAAGAATAGAGTCTTGGTAAATTTCTATAGGAGCAAGAAGTAGATTGGAAGGAGATAGTGGTGGCAGAAAAGTAAGAGGGCTAGAACTTGCTGTGATAGAAAAACCACACAATGGAGCCCAAGGCCCAAAGAAATGGAGAAGTAAAGCCACCAAGGCATTCCTACTGGATATAGCAAGTGGGGGCTCATTTCAAGAAAGTTTTTTCAGGGGCGCCTGGGTGGCTCAGTGGGTTAAGCCTCTGCCTTCAGCTCAGGTCATGATCTGAGAGTCCTGGGGTCGAGCCCCCGCATCGGGCTCTCTGCTCTGCTCTGCTTCCCCCTCTCCCTCTGCCTGCCTCTCTGCCTACTTGTGATCTCTTTCTCTCTGTCAGGTGAATAAATAAAATCTTTAAAAAAAAAAAAAAAAGAAAGTTTTTTTTAGTAGATCAGTAAGGGTAATGTGCCCAGGCCCCATGGATTAAGCAATAAATGGAATTAAGTAACAGCTATAAACTTCTTTTGAAAACTCTGGCCTCAAAGGAAATGGGAGAGCTAGGGTAGTAGTTTGAAGAGGTAGCAGAATCAAGTATTTTAATTAATTAATTGAGATGGAAGACTTTACCATAATTACAGGATGAAGTGCAATGTCCAGTGGAAAAAAGAGAATTTGAAAACACTAGTAAGAGCAGTAATAACTGATAAAATGAGCCTTCTTTCCTTCCCTATGTTTGGAAGGAAAAAAAAAAACACAATGTTTGGTTCCATCATCACTGTAAGCTCGTCTCATGCCCCTCTCCCCATTATCTCATGACTCACTGATGCTCCTGAACTACTCAAGCTAGGAGAGACTCAGAACATATTTGCATGTGGTTCTCATGCAAATCTCATGCAAATCTCCCTTAGTCACCATGAGAGACAACCAGGCATGAGAAGAATTAGATCGGACTTTGAGATATAAGACAGCAAAAGACCTTTGCCGTAGCTGCAAAGGAATGTGCACTGGGACTTGGGGTTAAGATGGAAGGAAGATTTTAAGTGGCTCTGGTGGAGCAGGATCAAGTCAGTGAACTGGGGTTGTGTTTCCCAGAACTCTTTCTCTGCATAATTCTAGTCACAAACAGACAAGTTATGTAAGATCTGGAAAGCAGGAGAAGAGCATCATACACATTCTTTTCTGCTCTGGCAGAGCAGTGCAGCAGTGCACACCCAGCTCACACAAGCCATCTCTGAGTCCCTGACCCGAGGTTCCCGTGGTCCATGTGGGAAGCCCTGCCCTTAGTTCCTGAGCACCAGCCACACCTCCTTCTCTAAATCCTGAGCCACGGAGTAGAGCCCCTGGGACATCAGTCAAGCCTGGAGCTCCTCCCACCGTCACCTCTCCTCCAACATTTCCAACTCCAGGGCCAATGCCTTTAGCTTTATGACCCAGAAAACCAACCTTTCTGGCAGGTCCCTTGCAGCATTATGGTTGGAGCCTTTGACAGTGGTGAGACATAGAGTCCAGCTTTCCTCATTGGTCTGTGCCAGTTTGTCCTTGCTCCCCTCTACTTTTCTTCCACTATTCCTTCCTGACCACTTGCTCTGCCCATTCAACCTTGGTAGGAGGTGCAGAAGCAAAAGGCACACATGAACTGTGTTGGAGAGGAAGAATTTCCTCTGCCCTTCCAGGCCCTTCTCGTTGGACTAAGAATCAAGTTAACATGAGACAGATTAACAGGAGAAAATAAAATTTACTTTCATGCATACAGGGAATCCATACACACAAGAAATTCCAAATCAATAAGGCAATAAGAGGGTTAGAGGACCTAAGGAGAAAGGTAAGGGTGTGAAGATACAAAGGGGAGGAAGACCATTAGCAGGAAGGTGAGAGGAGATGTTTGGATAACACAGGTAGCCCTAGTATTATGCAGAAAAGTTTCTCAGGTAAAGGGGAATATCTATTAATAGCTCTCTTCTTGGTACAGGCAGGTAGCTGATGCGGAGGTAAAGAGTTTTTCTGAATCTTTTGAGTTTTGATTGCTTTTAACTCAAAATAATGTTCATGCCACAATGACCCATCTGGGGGTGGCCTGCCCTTAACTCCTACACCTGTTCAGTCAGCCCCACAACTGTATACATCACAGCCCTATAAGAAACCCCTTATAATATATCACTCTCAGTGTTTTTGCTTCTCAGACTGAACCCTCAGGGACAAGAATGGCCTGGTTGATGTAAGATAGCATTAGTATGAAATGGAGCCAGCTGGCCCTGGTGCTATTACCCAACAGTGATCTAAAATATAAATAAATAAATAAATAAATAAATAAATAAATAAATAAAGTGTCTAGTTTAAAACTAGAGGCATGAACAGACACTTCTCCAAAGAAAACATACAAATGGTAAAAGACACATGAAAAAGTGTTCATCATCATTAGCCATCAAGGAGATTCAAATCAAAACCACACTGAGATACCACCTCACACCAGTTAGAATGGCCAAAATCAACAAGACAGTAAACAACAAATGTTGGAGAGGATGTGGAGAAAGGGGAACCCTCTTCCACTGTTGGTGGGAATGCAAGTTGGTGCAGCTACTTTGGAAAACAGTGTGGAGATTCCTCAAGCAATTAAAAATAGAGCTACCCTATGATCCTACAATTGCACTACTGGATATTTACCCCAAAGATACAGATGTACTGCAAAGAAGGGCCACATATACCCCAATGTTCACAGCAGCAATGGCCACAATCACCAAACTGTGGAAAGAGCCAAGAGGCCCTTCAACAGATGAAGGGATCAAGAAGATATTGTCCATATATACAATGGAATATTATGCCTCCATCAGAAAGGATGAATACCCAACTTTTGTTTCAACATGGATGGGACTGGAGGAGATTATGCTGAGTGAAATAAGTCAAGCAGAGATTGTCAATTATCATATGGTCTCACTTACGTGTGGAGCATAAGGAAAAACTTGGAGGACATTGTGAAAGGGAAGGGAGAGGTGAATTGGAGGAAATCGGAGGGGTGATGAACCATGAGAGACTGTGAACTCTGAGCAACAGACTGACGGTTTTGGAGGGGTGGGGGTGGGGGGTTGGGCGAGCCTGGTGGTGGGTGTTGAGGAGGGCACGTATTGCATGGAACACTGGGTGTGGTACATGAACAATGAATCTTGTAACACTGAAAAAATAAAATAAAAGTATTTGGGGAAAAAAATTAAACTAAAAATCTAAAAAAATAAAAATAATAAAAATAATAAAATAAGTAAATAAATAAAATGCCAGGGAAGTCCTGTGAGGGGATTAGAAATAAAAGAGGAGCTGTAGGACAAAGTGAGTTATGGAATTTCTTCATAGCCCTGTGTGGTGTGGTATAAGCTCCCTCATATCTCTCCCTCTCTGAGAAACCCACCCTGACTTTCTGGACCATGCTAGATATCTCTGCTATGTGTCGCTTTAGGACCCTCTGTTCATCTCTACTGAACTCTTAATACATTAACTCAACATAACTCAAGCTATATATTTACTTGTCTGTCCTGCACATCCTCATTCTCTAGCACCTGGTCTATTACCTCTATAAGGAGGGAGTATGAGGGGTAGTCAATGATATCTCAATAAACCTGGAAAAAGAAAAAGAATCAAGGGGAGAGAGAGAAAAAGGAAGACTTTTTAATTTTTTTCATTTTCCCAGTCCTTCCATATCACTCTGCAGAATATTATGCATTTACTAGACATTTGATACATTTTTGTAATACATTAAATATATTTATAAATTAAAACAATGGGTTTTGTTACATATTTTATAGCTATCTTTGTGAAATGTATTATTACTTGCCACAGGATACTCTGATCATAATATGATTTTTAAGAGTACTTTGTTATTTTATGAACTTTTTTCTTAAATGTTTTCTAATTCTCCTTGAAAATCAAAGTCAGTTATGTGCAACTCATTTAATTAACTTGGCAGTGAAAATGAAGTGAATAAACAGTCAGCAGAAAAAATGAATATGCTATAAAAGAAGGATTTAAGTATATATTTTGTACAAAGTAAATATAATAAACTTTGTGTACATAGATGGGAGACATGAAAAGCAAGGCATCTACAAATTTTATTTGTAAATTACTTAGTGCCTTAAGTAATATTAGGAAATTATCTATCACAGCAAATGGATTGTACTTATATGTATGCTATGACACATAATTACAAGAATCCAAAGTGTGAAAATACCATAACTCTAGCTTAATGATATGAATTCATGGCCATCTCATGAATTTTTAGTAGATCTAGGCATAAATAGTCTAGGTGATACTTTAATTGTATTCATATACATTTTACATAATTTTATAAAATCCATATTGTCATGAATTTAACTATTTATTGTTATTTAATATATTATTTAAAAGCCAAAAATTGAAAATTCACAGTATCTACTTTTCCCCAATTTAAATCTAGATGCCTCTAATGATGTATTCTTTTTTTAAAGATTTTATTTATTTATTTGACAAAGAGAAAGAGATCACAAGTAGGCAGAGAGGCAGGCAGAGAGAGAAGGGGAAGCAGGCTCCCCGCTGAGCAGAAAACCCAATGTGGGGCTCGATCCCAGGACCCCGAGATCATGACCTGAGCCGAAGGCAGAGGCTTAACCCACTGAGCTACCCAGGCGCCCAATGATATATTCTTAATGTCAGGAGTAACCATAAAGCAAAAGGTGAAAATTGTCAGACGAAATTGAATTTAACCCACTGATATAACTAGGAAGAACAAAACAGATGGGTTTATATGGATGGAAAATGCACAAGGGAGAATATATACTTGAGAGATGATTCTGTCAGGTGGATCCCCAGAAAACATCCAAGTAAAAATGAGCAGCTATGAACAGAGGACTGATGGAATCTTCCCGTGGTTGTTCCCTGGAGAATTACATGCAGGTTGTCCTATAGAATGTCCTCCATAACTGGGAAGACAATTCTTTCTTCTGCCTACCGAATTTATCCCTAGCTGGTGACTTAAACAGAGTGCTCTCCAAGCAGAGTAGGTTATTTTCCTGGGAAGGATCCACTGTGGGCAAAAGCAAGCCATAATAAACTCTGAATCTACAAAAAGATTCAGAGAAGAAATTAAGGGAGCTCCAACTAGGGGCAAATATATTGAAGCACTTCACTTAGAGAAAAAATAGTTCTTAGTTGGGCAATTACAAGATTGCTATTTATACAGTATTGCTAAATTACTGCCTTACGCTTAATATAATCTAATATTTCTACTACATAGTCAAGCACCATAAACAAAATCCTGCCAGTGGATCAGACTTTCCACTTAGACAGAGACCACAGCAAAGTTTTTCCATTCAGTAAAGAGGTCTTTTAGGTAAATAGACCTATACAACTGTTTAAAACAAACCTCTACTAGACACCCACAGAATTAGACATAAATGATGTACCAAAAAATTAATTAATATTTGAAGCATGAAACTGAAAGATTATGAATACCAAGGACAATTCATATAAAAAGAAATAGATACTATGTAACAAAAAGAAGACAGCTTAAGATTCTAATAAATATCTTCATTAAGATCAAGATCATGCTGACTACCTAAAAAAAAAAAAAAAGAGCAGACTATTGTGAAACTGAAGAATTCATAGAACTAGAAATAGATTTTGAAAGCAAAGGGGAGCCTGGATGGCTCAGTCAGTTAAGCGTCTGCCTTCAGCTCAGGTCATGATCCTGGGGTCCTGGGATCAAGCCCTGTGTCAGGCTCCCTACTCAGCAAGGAGTCTGCTTCTTCCTCTCCCTCTGCCCCTACCCCCACACATACACTCATGCTCTCTCTCTTGTTCTCTCTCTCTCGCAAATAAATGGATAAATAAAATCTTTAAAAAATGAAATTAGAAATAGTTTTTGTAGGTGAGTTCTTCCAGCTATGATAGTATAGCTTGTGGCATATGAATTCTCCCAATGGAAACAAATAGGAAAGTGCTATAAAATACAGAAATGAATCTTTCAGAAGGCATAGAAATCCTGCTAAAGCAGCAAGGACATGAGGGGCCAGACCCTGGAAAAAATGGAAGCTCAGTGAGTTGAACCCAACTTTCTGTACACTGCTTTTCCTTTGAGAGCATTTACCTATTTTTGGTGCATGGCTGAGAAACAGGAAAACGGGTTCTAAGAGGCAATTAAAATGTTGTCAAGTATTCTAGGGCTTGGAGACAAAAATTAGAATTCAGAGAGATGAAGGTAACTAGCATCTTCTTACAGAAAAAGGGGCCGAAGGGGTGCTTGGGTGGCTCAGAAGGTTAAAGCCTCTGCCTTCGGCTCAGGTCATGATCTCAGGGTCCTGGGATTGAGCCCCGCATCGGGCTCTCTGCTCAGCGGGGATCCTACTTCCCCCTCTCGCTCTGCCTACCTCTCTGCCTACTTGTGATCTCTTGCTATCAAATAAATAAATAAAATCTTAAAAAAAAAGAAAAGAAAAGGGACCAAAGAAGTTAGTCTAATACTTGACATATATTTTCATATTGAGGCACTTACTGATTTTTAAGCTGCACAAGGCAAAATGTTAAGAAGGCATGCCAAGGGACGCCTGGGTGGCACAGCTGGTTAAGCATCTGTCTTCAGCTTGGGTCATGATCCCAGGGTCCTGGGATCAAGTCCTGCATCAGGCTCGTTGCTCAGTGGGGAGCCTGCTTCTCCCTCTGCTGCTCCCCTGCTTGTGCTCTCTCTCTCTCTGACAAATAAATACATTAAAAAAATATATTAAAAAGAAAGAAGTCATGCCAAAAATGGCTAAAAATCAAAGTGGACTTTATGGCAGCCCTATGGTACTGCACACAAAAAAACTGAAATTCATTATCCACCAAGGAGAATTCTAGTAAATACTTCATGTTCACATTTAAAACATCTAGAGAGTTACACCCTCAGAGCAGAAATAAGACTCGCAAACATAGCCATACGGCTTAGAAACCTCCCAGTTCTTGACTGGACTCAGATAATCTATCCATCTGCTACCTGCCAGATAATAGAGTGAATTCTTTCTAAAGGAAAAATAAATAACCCATAACATTTATCTGACGTTAAAATCACTAGGCATACTGAATGAGTGAATGCATGCATATGCATATGTGTGTGCATGTACGCATGAACGAATGAATACAGTTGAGGGAGAGAATGAGCACAAATAGAAATATAAGTGATATAGACATTGCAGTTATCAGATTTTAATAAAATAACTGTCATTACTTTAAGAAATGATAAAATAAAAGAACTCACTGAGAATCAGACTCTATATGAAAAGATCCAAGTGGAGACCGTAGAAGTGAAAACAAAACAATACAAAATGAAATTAAGAATTGAATAAATGAATTTATCTGCAGGGAACAGAAGCAATAAGTGAACTGAAATAGAAGTAATCAGAAAATGTGTACACTTGATATGGAAAGCAAAAAGAATGGAAGACACATAAAGCAGGTGCAAGACATCTGAGATAGAGTGAACAGATTAAACACACATGTCATCTGAGTCTCAGAGGAGGCAGATGAGAAAGAATGATGAAAGTAACAATCAAGCAATGGCTGTAGTTTTCTAAAACTGATGAAATACATCAACTTACAGATTCATAAGATGCTAGGAGCCCAAACAGAATAAATAGAGTAAATAACAAAAAGGCACATCATACTAATATTTAACACTACTTAAAATTAAATATAAAGAAGCATTATTTTTATTTAAGATTTAATTAATTTATTTATTTGAGAGAGAGAAAGAAATGGGGAGGGGCAGAAGGTTAGGGAGGGGGAGGGGAAAGAATATCCAGCAGACATCGTGCTGAGCATGGAGCCCAACTAGAGGCTTGATCTCAGGACCCTGAGCTCATGACCTGAGTCAAAACTAAGAGTCAGGCACTTAGCCAACTGAGCCACCCAGGAGCCCCTAAAGAAGCATTCTTTAATAGAGACAGAGAAAAATAATCTGTGACTTTTTAAGAAGCAACACTAAAACTAAGAGCTGACTTTTCAACATGAAAAATGGAAGCCAGAAGACAATAAAAGCAACTTTAACTGAAAGTAATAACCTGCCATTGAAAGAAACCCCAAAATCCATATTCACTGGATAAGAATATTTCTAGGAAAACAAAAACGATGACAAATTTTCTTCATCAATCTTATTCTACAGGAAAAAGAAAGAGAAAGAAAGAAAGAAAGAAAGAAAGAAAGAAAGAAAGAAAGAAAGAAAGAAAGAAAGAAAGAAAGAAAGAAAAAGAATTTCAGACAAAAGGAGATTATTCTACACAGTAAATTGGAAACAGAGGAGGGAATAAATACTGATGGAAAAGATAATACTACGTGGGCATATCTAAATAAGAATTGACTGTACAAAACGCTAATAACATCTAGTGAGGTTTAAAATATATGTAGAATTAAAATGCATGACAACAATGACAGAAACAGCATTGGGATGGTAAGTGCAACTGTCTTAGAAATGACTACTAATTTATATTATACTATATTGATTCAAGAATGAATATTTTAGAGACACCTACGTGGCTCAGTTGGTTAAGTGTCTGCCTTCAGCTTGGGTCATGTTCCCAGGGTCCTGGGATGGAGCCCCACATCAGGCTCCCTGCTGAGTAGGGAGCCTGCTTCTTCCTCTCCCTCTGCTGCTCCCCCTGCTTGTACTCTCTCACCTTCTGTCAAATAAACAAATAAAATCTTAAAAAAAAAAAAAGAATGAATATTTTAGTATCTAGGAAGCCAATAAAAGAAGAGTAGAAATGTTTAAGTAACAGAAGAATAAAGGAAAATGAAAAAAAATTATATAAAAGAAGGCAGAGAAAGAGAAAGATGAACGTAAAAGAGGTTAGAAAGATTGAAATTGAATAGTAAGTGTGTATATAAGCAGACTAACTACTCCAAATAAAAGATGAACTTGTCTTACTGGATAAAACAGTAACAACAAAACATCACAAAAACGAACCACATTTTTCTTAGAAAAGATACACTTAAATACGAGACATAGGGGCGCCTGAGTGGCTCAGTGGGTTAAAGCCTCTGCCTTCGGCTCAGGTCATGATCTCAGGGTCCTGGGATCGAGCCCCGCATCGAGCTCTCTGCTCAGCAGGGAGCCTGCTTCCCCCTCTCTCTGCCTGCCTCTCTGCCTACTTGTGATCTCTCTCTCTGTTAAATAAATAAAATCTTAAAAAAAAAAAAAATACGAGACATAGGTGGTTCAAAGTAAAAGAATATAAAATGATATCCCATGCAAATAAATACTAAAAACAACAACAAGAAGCTGATTTAGCTATTCCAATATAAATCTAGTTGACATTAAGGTCAAAAGCATTACTAGACTAAAGAAGCACATTTCTTATAATAGAATATGTATTACTTTTTATTACTGTGTAATGAATTACCACAAATACAACAGCTTTAAACAATACACATTTATTTATCTCACAGTTTCCATGGGTCAAAAGTTCAGGAATGGCTTAGCTGGGTTCTCTGGTTTAGGCTCCCACCAGACTGCTACCAAGAAGTTGGCTGAACTTCATTCTCACCTCATCAATGAAACCGATGAAGAAAAATAGCTTTAGTTTTGGTTTGTCTGGAAATGTTAGTTCACTGAATATGGGTTTTGGGGTTCATATGAATTTTCTTTCAAATAAAGTGTCTTTATTAGTCAGGGTTCTCAAAAGAAACAGAATATATATATGAAAGGAGATATATTACAGAAATTGCATCACGTGGTGATGGATGCTGACAAATCCTGCAATATGCCATCCCCAAGTACAGAACCATAACAGCCAGTGGCGTAATTCAGTTCAAGTCTATAGACCTAAGAATTGGAGAGCGGATGGTATAAGTCCTGATCTGATCGGAGTCTGAATGACCGAGAACTAAGAGTGTCTAGGTCTGAGGACAGGAGAAGATGGATCCTCCAGCATAGCAAAGAGAAGGAGTTTGCCCTTCCTCCATATTTTTGTTCTATTCCATCCCTCAAAAAATTAGATAATACCCACCTGCACTGGTGAAGGTGATCTGCTTTACTCAGTCTAGTGATTCAAAGTACCTCTTCCCAGGGTACTCTCATAGACACATCCAGAAATGTTTTACCAGCTGTCTTGGCATCCCTTAGCCCAATTTAAGTAAACACATTAAATTAACCTTTGCCATGTCATTTCATTATCTTCTGGCCAGGAAAGTATCTGCTCAGTCAGGTTGTTGACAGAATCCATTTCCTTATGCCTGTGTGACATTTCCTCATGGCTATATAAGGGCTCTGACTTACTGGCTATTGGTTAGAGGGCTGTTTCTTGCCACGTGACCCTCTCCATATGTAGTTTATAATGTGAGTATTTGCTTCCACTAGGAGAAGAAACTCTCTCTTGCAAGAAGAGAAAACAATTCAGTAAAATAGAGACTACATGAATACAAAATTAATATGCAGTCTCTCAGAGACTGCACAATAACCGATAATAGTGGACTGTGTATTTTTAAATATAAATATGAATTTTGAAAATTAGACTTCAGCTGGCTTGTAAAATACTTCTCAATAAATATAAAAACATTGAAAATATTTACAGTATTGCCTCTGTGTGGATATGAATTAGGTTATAAGTCAATAACATAATCCTCATCATCAGGATAGTGATGATAATGATGTGGTAGAGAAGGAGATAAGGAGAAAAAGAAGGGACTTTGGACAGAAAAGGTAGAGGAAGAGAGGAAAAGAAGAAAAAGATCCTCAAATGCTTGGAAATGATACATTTCTAAATAACACAGGGATCACAAAAGAAATAAAAAGGGAAGTGGAAAATATTTTGCTCTTGAATCATATTGGAAATGCAATATATCAAAGCTCGTGAGATATGGAGACAATCCTTTATAGAGGGATATTTATCACCTTAAATGTATATATTATGGAAGAAAGACTTAAACATCAATTATATCAACTTCCATCTCAAGAAATTATAAAAAGAACAGCAAATAAATCCATGTAAAGTATAAGGAAAGACATAATAATGGTAAGAATTGAAATTCATAAAACAAAAAACAATCATACACTGAAGAATATTAAGACAGACAAAAGCTTTTTTTTCTTAGAAAATAATAATAAAGTTAAAAAATTACTAGCAAGAGTGACCAAGATTTAAAAATTTTCAAAATGTACACATAAAAAAATCTCAGAAATGTAATGGTGTTATAAATTAAGAGTAAGGTGTACTATGGAAAGAAGAGGGTAGTGACAGAGAGATGCCTATGGGTGGCTTATGGTTCTAATAATATTCTTTCATGACTGAGTGGTAGTTTCATAGGTGTATTCACTGGATAAAAGTTCCTCAAGCTAGACCACATTTTTTTTTATAGTTTTCTTTATGTATGCTATGCCTCAATAAAATTATTATTTAAAACAATAAATGGAAGAATAAAGTTATAAATTTAATGTCATAAAAATAAAATAAGTACAATTTAAAAAGGTAACATGCCTGCAGTTACTCATTTTCTTTTCTTTTTTTTTCAAGTTTTTATTTAAATTCCAGTTAGTTAACATTCAGTATAATATTAGTTTCACCTATAGAATTATACGTGAAACTTACATACAACAAATTATAGGTGAAACTTACATACAACACCTGGTGCTCATTGCAAGCACCTTCCTTAATCCCCATCACTCATTTAACCCTTCCCCCCACCCACCTCTCCTCTAGTAACCTTCAGTCTGTTTTCTAGAGTTGACAGTCTGTTTTCTGGCTTGCCTCTCTTTCTTGCCACCCCCAGGTTTATCTGTTTTGTTTCTTAAATTCCACATATGAGTGAAATCATATGGTATCTTTTTTTGAATGTCTTGATTGATTGCCGTAAACCAATGCATACTTCTGAATTTGAAAAATTAAATTAAAATGGAATTCCTACAACATCAAATTGTTCCCTATAAGAGATAGGAAACACTTTAAGAAATTAAACTGGTATTCAAAATCAATTTCCCGTGTGTCCCCTTCATCCACACAGACACAAAAGTCATCAGGTTGTTTTACAGCTAAATCTACTGAATACTCCAAATTTGGGAACCTTTGGAAAGAATAGGAAAGGAAGTAAAGGCAACTCCTCCCACATGGATTTCGTAAGTCTAGCAAATGAGCAAAAGAAAGCAAAATGAGGAAGTCAAGAAAATATAGACCAAATTCACTTAGGAAGTTTCATGTAAAACTTAAAAGTTTATCTGTGGGTAAGAAAGTCCAATCTTCACACCAAAAAAAAGGGTCAAGGTGAAATTATAAAAGCTATGTCTACACTAAAGAACTGGGGGGAAGAAAATCAAGTTTTCTACAAAAGAAAATACATACCTTCCAGATTGAATGCCCGTAAAGATATATTAAAAATTATTATAAAAAAATATTGTTAGCCTAGAATTCAGTATGTAAGGGCAAGACACATATATTTCAGGAATTAGTGATTCAAAAAGTTCACCTATTTAAAAATAATAGTTGAACCTCCAGTGAGACAATCCTAGAAAGAATAAGGGAATAAAAAGACATGCATTACAAAGCATATATTTCTTTGTGTGTGTGTGTGTGTGTGTGTGTGTGTGTGTGTGTGTACACATTTAGTTTTATTGTAACAAAGCAACTTGTACACTTTTAACATTTCTATTTCCAGTTACCAGCTCTCCAGCAGACCTAAGAAACAACTAGTCCAAATTAAAAGAGGAAGACAGAAGAGAGATTCATCATGTAAGGAAAAGAGAAATATCCCAGTAGATTATATATATATATAATTAGGTAGTTATTTCTTCAACCACAAGATAAAAGAAAGTTAACCAAAAACCACTATTAAAAACAAAAAACACACCAAGATAAAACAGAACACCCCAGGAAAGTCATGATCCCAATACTCTCCATACTGCTAATGTACTTCAATTCTTAGAATCCGCTTAGAACAAGACATCAAAGACTTCATTATAATAACAGACAAGAGATGTGGAGAAATTTTTAATTTCCTTATTTCACATGTTGGGAAGTTGATAGAAAGTGTTGACAATGGATTGCCCAAGAAATAACTCTAACTCTGGGGAAGTATATTGCTTCAAGTTAAAAACAAAATTAACTACAACTAATAAAAACAACAATAACTGAAAATAATAACAGTATGGGTAAGGGAAAAGAGGTAGGAAATAAGATGAGTTTATTACCTCTCATCTTTCCCTGTGGGAAAATAATATATATTGAAAAATATAGATAAATCCCTGGAAACCAGAAGTTTCTATGTATTTCTTATTGTCATGGGGACCACCAGAGGAAAATAAAACTGATTATTTGTGGGTAATGGGGTGAAATAAACAAGGAAGGGATACATTACCTTTACTTTTGTAAACCTCAGTATTGCTTAAATCTCTTATTTTACTCTCCAAACAGTATTAATAAAGACAAATACATAATTACAACGTAGTCTGTCTATTTCATATCCTCCACCTGATGGTTCAATCCTCTCTAAGATATGCTAAATGCTTGAATACTTCTGGTGAGTAATCAAAGGTAATAGAATCAGGTAATCAAATATAACCCAAGGCAGACACAAAACTATTTGTTCCCGTTATACCTCTAAATAACTTTACTGATACTACCTCTGTTATGCAGCCATCTGGAGGTAAATTCTCCCTCAACCTACTCTTCTATGTGCTGCTAAACAGTCTCTCTTTCTTCAAATATCTTCTATTGTAAACATATCGTTAAAGCACCTACAATGTTCTAAACCCTTTAGATACATGAACTCTAATCTTCCCAGAAATCCTTGCAGATGGTACTCTATTATCCCCATTTTATGGAGGAGGCAGTAAGGCACAGAAAATTAAAATAACTTATTTAATAACATCTCAAAATGGGAAGACCATGATTTGAACCTAAGCGGCCTGGTTTCAGCACCCATGCTCTTAGCAACTGCACTGCTTTTCTTATTACAGAACAAAAGCTAAATGTAACTGTGGTTATTGCCTGAGTACCTTTCTAATTCCCATCAGTTTGCTGGCGTTAGCTAAAGTGATGCCCACAATAGAAGAGATGGTATTCCAGGGACGGTCTAATTCAGAAAGATTAAAATGAAACACCATCTTCCTCATTCTGAATACTTTTTGTCTCTGATGGTAACTTTCTTTTTTTTCTTTCCGTTTGTGTGTGTGTGTGTGTGTGTTTTGTTTTTTGTTTTGTTTTTGTTTTTTTGACCAGCCGCCATATCACACTTTTGACATGTTTCACTCACAGTAAACTCCATGTTACTATTCTTTCACATGTTTAGTTAAGCCCTAGTTCCCTCATCTTGTCCTTTGGCAATATTCATATTTTGTACTCAAGTATGGTCATCTTTCCTTATTATATTTTTCAACTTTCAGATGAGGAAATCAAATCAATAATGGCTGAGGAAGATAGTAAAACTAAAGTTAATTGGTTAAGAGTTTTGACTCTCAAATTATACTGACCTTGCTCAAATTCCAGCTCTGTATACCTCACTAAGTCTCAGTTTCTTTGTTGGCCCATCAGGGCCCTAATTTTGCATGAAACCTATCTCAGAGCTCTCTTGCAATGTTGAAAGGTAACTACTTAATAGATAAACTATGTGTCCAAAAGTGCACTACAAATTAATTGTTGCATTTTTTAATTTTCGTAGCACTCTGTAATATTTATTGAATGTTGAAGTGAAAATGAAAATGAAAATGAAAGTGAAAGTGAAAGTGAAAATGCCCTATATTCAAAGGGCATTTTTTGGTTATCATTTGTAAACTGGGAAATAAATGCAGCATTTGAGACCAAGAATCATACTGTATAGTGTATGAAATAATGACCATCCATGGAAGACGCTCAGTGAACATATCTCAAATGAACATGTTCCAGAAATATTTGGTTGATCTAATTCCCTCTCTCTCTTTCTGTGTCTTTTCTTTTGTTCCTTGGGTTTAGTAGCAAGGAGAAAGGAATCTCTGTGTTCCTAGGCTGCTTTATTTTGAACAGATTCAGTAGGTCCAAGGGACTCTCTTTCCTCAAAGAACCATTGACGCTTTGCATTGGAATAGACCTCAAAGGGTTTTCTTTTTTTTTTTTTTTTTTAAAGATTTTATTTATTTATTTGTCAGAGAGAAAGAGAGCACAAGCAGGGGGAGCAGCAGGCAGAGAAGGCAGAGGGAGAAGCAGGCTCCCCGCTGAGCAAGGAGCCCTACGTGGGACTCGATCCCAGGACCCTGGGATCATGACCTGAGCCAAAGGCAGTGGCTTAACTGACCGAGCCACCCAGGCGTCCCTCAAAGGGTTTTCTAATTGACTTTGAAGTTTATGGATGAGGAAGCCAAGGCGTACCTCAGCATGGGTCATTCCCACAATGTCGCTTATATCCCTATTTCCCATTTTTCCCATTCTCTTATATCCCTATTTCCCATTTTCTGTGCCACATTTCAGCTTCTAATATAACCAACATTCTGGAATATTAATCTGAACTCATAAAAGTAAAACAAGATGGAGTTTTGTTTGTCTTATATCAAAGATGATAGAGGAAAGGCAATTTTACAAATTTGAATATAAATTTGCAGTTCTCATTTTTTTTTTTTTTTGGCTCACACTTTCAAGAAATTGAGGAGTGCTCTAGACTCCAGTTCCCACAGAGAAAACTCAAACTCATTTACATACAGTTGTGCTTACAATTTGAGGAAGTTGGTGGACTCCCTTTAGCCTACCTGTGGACCTCAGATTAAAAACCCAAGACCTGAACTCTTCTGAGAGCAAATGTTTGTCTGTATTCCCCTTTAGCATCTTCTAGATAAAAACATCCGGGGCAGGTAATTGCCTTGTATTAAAATATTCCATTTCTCTTGAGTTTCTTGAAGGACTTTATGATATCTGGTTAATGGATAGAAACCTAAAGCTGGATGTATCTAAGGGAAAAACACATTAGGAAGGTATTGGTTGTAAGAATGTCCTTGACAAACTCAATAACAGAAAGAGAATGGTGCATGCCCAACATTTAAGTAATAATACTATCTTGCTCTCCCAATACGCTCCCATGATTATGGGCCTCTTGCTTCATTTTTCTCAGTACACTTAAAAACATCCTTATAGCCAAACACAGTGGATTGTCAATTGCCATGATATAACTTACATAAAATTTTAGAGTAATGCCAATGAGATTCAGAACTGACATTGAAATTTATACCCTTTTGGAAACTAGAGAATTAAAGCCATGTTGCCAATGTTCTTTTTTTTTTTTTTCTTTTGTTACTGTTATTGTTCCCGTTTTTCTTTTACTGGTTTTAGAAGAGTCAGGGAAAACATAAATGGGTTCACAACATTGGGGAGTATAATTTATAGATACCTCGCTACACTTGGCATGCTGTGAGCCTGTGTTGGGAAAGCAAGGATAAGCTGAATATTCCTTAATAGGTGGTAACTAGGGTGTGACTTGCCTCTTTGTGTTAAGAATGTGTCAAGGTCTCCTTTGGATCTTATCAAACCTTCCATTGCACTTTTAACAGATAAAGGTCAAGAGAAATCATATGTAATACAATCCTGTATTATTGGACTATACAAATTTATATGAAGATCAGAGTTTGTGATCACATAAAAATCTGGTGAGACGAGTCTGATACCTATTGGTTACCATCCAACCAATAGTGCCTTCAGAAACTTCTCTGAGCATTTCTTCATCTCACCTCAGTAAGTGATGGTCAAATAAATAATGCAATACTTTGCACCGATGTACTTTCCAAAGTGCTTCATTTCCATAGTCCCATTTTATGTTCATACCAGTTTCATAGGGTTAGTGGTATAGATTATATATATATTTTTTTGTTTGTAGAAATAGATTAAGAAGTAATGCTGTACCTTGTGCTGAAATGTTCTAAAGATTCATTTCTTTATTCCTTAAAGTCCTACTAAATAAAATTATCATAAAATTGTTTTATAACCCGTTGTTCTTTTTCCTAAAACTATTGCAATAGAAATGAGAATTAAAAGAACTACATGGATTCTGGAGATAAATCTATTTTTAAGGACAACAGATGTTTTAGAAAATTAAAAATAGGACTAGATAAGATATCATAGTAAACATACCTATTTCAAGAAGAATGGAGCACAATTTCTATTAGTCTTATTCCAAGCAAATGAAAACCTACACTCCACTTCTTAGTAAATCAGTTACTCTTCATAATGAAATAGTCCTGAAAGAATTAGAACAGGCATGTCAAATATTTGGCACGCATGCTGATATGATGTCTCCTTCGTTCATGGCAGTCATGTCTGATTAATCCGGGGACTCTCTTACAGAGCTTAGACTTAGCTTCAAGGTTCTTTGCAGCAAAGGCAATCACCATTAGGGGATAAGAGTTTCAAGTGGAATGAAGCTACTTGGTCATTTAATGATATGCAAGTTTGTGAGTTCACAGAGTGTGATTAATTGTGATTATTTTCTGTAACCCACTCCCAGCCTGGGAAAAAGAAAAAATTATACAAAAGAAGTTGACATAATACGGGTTTTGTGAATGCAGATATATTTATAATAGACAATGAATGAAAACAAAAGGAATAACAGGGGAAACTGTTCTTGGTGTTTTTTTTTTTTTTTCTTGGTGTGTTTTTTATTTGAAGTGTAGTTGGACCCTGAACACGAACCTGAGCAGAGGAGATATAATCATGTGTCTATCTGCAGGTCTGGCCACCCTATTTGCATATAGCATCTGTAAGTACTATGTGGCTTCCGTGATAGCGCACTAAGTAACAAAGCTGAGGTCAACCAGATACAGCTTTTTCTTTGGCAGACCACATGAGAGCTATCAACAACACGTATTATAAAGTGGTCCATTTTTTTGCCATAACAGAAATAAATGTAGGCCAGCTAAAGGTGGACAGATGAATTGAATCACCTAATATTTTCATCTTAAAGTTTATTTATTTATTTTAAGCAATCTCCATACCCATTGTGGGGCTCAAACTCATAACCCTAAGAGCAAGAGTCACTTGCTCCTCTGACTAAGCCAGCCAAGCAGTCCCTAATATATTTTTCTTTGGGACCAAACCTTCCAACTGCAAATTTAATGCAGACACCTATAGTCACAAAACAAACAAAGCAAAGCAAAACAAAACATGAATATCAACCTTAAGAAGCAGATTATACACATTTTTTTTTTTTTGCCAATAGCATAAGTCATAATGTCAGGAGTTAGTTGGACAAAACACTATATTTTTTATTGTATCCTTGAAAAAAAATCATGGAGAAAGGCTTATGCTAAGTGCTTTTAAGCATATGTGAGAATCTTCCATAAAGATAAATAATATGGTATGTTAATCTGCTTTATTTAATGAAATGTATTAATGAACTGAATTTCCTTGGATTGAGTTATTTGTTCTATACTCTGTTCTCACAACACTCAACCCAGTTAATTCATGCGTTAATATATCTTCTCTATAAGATAGTAAGCACCAAAAAGGAAAAGACTGTTATGTTCCTTTCAGAAGTTCCAGCACTTTGAGCATTTCCAACATACAAATTAAAAAAATATATATACATATTAATTATATGAAAGATAAAAGAACAGACTGAATAACAAATTTAATAACAAGTCCTGAGACATTTCTGTTGTATTTGTTTTCTCCTCCATTAGTGAAAGCAGAGTGCTTAATCCAGAGAAAGAATTTGATATATTTTTGAATATTGATTAAAACAATGCTCAAGAGATTTTGCTGAGTGAAATAAGTCAAGCAGAGAAAGTCAATTATCATATGGTTTCACTTACTTGTGGAGCATAAGGAATAACATAGAGGACATTAAGAGAAGGAAAGGAAAAGTGAATTGGAGGAAATCGGAGTGGGAGACAAACCATGAGAGACTGTGGACTCTGAGAAACAAACAGGGTTTTGGAAGGGAGGGGGGTATGGGGATGGGTAAGCCTGGTGGTGGGTATTAAGGAGGGCGTGTATTGCATGGAGCACTGGGTGTGGTGCATAAACAATGAATCTTGTAACACTGAAAAAATAAAATAAAATAAAATAAAATAAAATAAAATAAAATAAAATAAAATAAAATAAATAAATAAAACAATGCTCAAAAATTAATTATGAAAAAATCTGTTATTCACTGGTAACTACAATACACCATGCAAACTAATGCTCTAGGTTAATGGAAAGTGATTTTGTACTTTCTCTTTCACTGAGTTGTAAACTTGCATTTTCTTGGATTATTATTAGAATATAAGATGCTGTATCTCCCTGTCACAGCAAGATGGATTATTGTAGGATTTACTTGTCGGGCTATGAAATGACCCACAGCATTAAAGCAGCCCAAGCGCTGATTTTTGAAGCAGCCTCATTGCTTTCAGTGTAGGATATGATGAATCACTGCTGGGTGTGTCAGGGAAATGTTAATCTATGATTCAAAATGCACCCATATACATACATATACTAAGAGGGATAATGTGAGCAAGAAAGAGTTTGCGACACAGAGAGAAAGAGAACAAATATAGGAAAGAGGACCAATCAGATGACCACAGAAAAATTGCAAGTGATTTGGAAGCTCAGTGAAAGCAATAGCAAAGAAAATACAAACAAGCACAATGAATCAGATGATCTATATTAAAAATCTAGTGCCAGTCTTTCTTAGTGTCCTCAATTCTATTGTTAGCTAAATTATCAGGTTGGCTTTACTCTAGAGCACTCACTGGAAAGTTATTTGTCAAACTTCTTTATTATTTGTCATGGAGATGATTGGATTTGTACAGAAATACAAGAAATATAATCACTTTCATTTTTGTTATTAGCAGCAAAATGAACAAAACAATGTTAGCTAATTTTTTGGTTTTTCATTTTAATCTGTGATATTAACTTCAAATGTATGAAATAGAGATAGGGAAAGTCACTCATATATGTAACATAGCGATACTTCCATTTACTGTGGATAAATGTTTATGAATGCCACATACAAATGTAGATCTTTAGAACAGGCAGTACGTAATGCATCAGGCTATTTGTCATAATAGCTTTAAAAGACATTTTGGGGGGCATCTGGGTGGCTCAGTTGATTAAGCGGCCAGCTCTTGATTTTGGCTCAGGTCATGATCTCAGGGTCCTGGGACTAAGCCCTGCATTGGTTCCATGCTCAGCAGGGAGTCTGCTTGAGATTCTCTCTCCCTCTCCCTTCGACTCTCCTCTCTTTGTCTTTCTCAAATCAATAAATACATCTTAAAAAAAAAAAGTATTTTGGGAATGAGCAGGAATTGTGAAGAAAGACATCAAAAAGTAGAAACAAATTATAAGTGGGTAAGAGACAACCAAAAGTAACAAATTACAAATAAAAATGTATGAAACAATTAAAAAAGTAAGTAGAAAGAAAAGTGATAAGCAGGATGACCCACAGGATTTAAAGAAGAAAGAGTTTTGGAAAAGAACTCATAACACTCTCTTGATTGGAGTCCAACAAGGAAGCTGGTTAAAATGGAATGACAGTGTAATAGAAAAAATCCTAGACCTTGGGCAAGAAAATCTGGGTTTGGGAGCTACATACAGCACTTAGAAATTGTGAGACCACTCACAACTGCTTCTATTGTCCATCTCATAGGAGAAAGATTGTAGGTTGAAGTAAAATAATAGCTAAGAAAGATAATGAAAAATTACAGTACATACAACCAATGTAAGGAATAGGTATATGGTATAGTCATGTAGAATGTGATTCCGGGGTTATTCTGTCTCATTCATTCCCTGCTTTCATCATATAAAAGTGATGAAGCTTATTATTTAATCACATGCTGCCTTATTTCCTCATTTGCCATCTTTACATAGATTGTAATCAGTACGAATAATTATAAAATAAAAGCCATGTGAAACACATGGAATAATATCTAGTATAATTTGATACATGTGAGTTATTATTATTCATTTTGCTATAGGCTGATAAAAACAAACATGAAGGTGACTACATCTTTCTATGGTTCTGTACAAATCCATCCTCTCTGTGACAAATTATGAAGTTTGATAACTAGCTTTCAGATGGAAATGAACTTTCTATAGAAAAGCCAACCTGATAATTTAGCTAAGATTAGATTTGAGGACATTTAGAAAGCTGGCACTAGAGTTGTAATATGGATTAATCTGATTCATTGTTTCTTTTGTTTTGTTTTGTGTGATACTTGTTTTGTTTCATACTGGTTTAACTAAACTTCCAATTCACTTGTAAGTAAGGTTGAAGGACAACTAATTGGGAAACATCATGATTGAGCAGTCATTAGCTCAAATATCCATCAGATATTGCAAGATAATCTCTAGGAATATAGATACAGCAGAGAGAAATTATGATTGGCTTTTGGTCCTATGTCTAGCTCTAGGAGGGAGACAAAGGAAAAGGAGGAGAGCAGGAGGCATGCATGTAAAAAATTGCTTCAGGGAAGGGCCTACAACTGTGCCATTTCTTTATACAACCCTTACTTGGGAAAACACTTGTTCTCTCAGATCTCCCTTTATGTTCTGAGTGTCTGAAAGAGAGTGTGTTGCTATCAATGCTTTAGGGAAGAGTGCCAAAACAAGAAACACAATGTTGCTGGGCCTTGTGCAATGAAAGCCACATGCTGGCCATGAGTCCGGCTTGAGGCTCCCACTCTGTGATCCACTGACCCCGGAATCTCTTACATCGGAGCCAGCACTGTCCTCGTGGTGACAGGCACACATACACCAACACATACTTCTGTGCACTTGTGCACAGCCAGGTGCATTCATATACTCACACATGTGAACATATATGGTCACGTGGTAACCGGTTTCCGTTCCAAAACACTTGTTGCAATAATCATTGATGTATATAAAATCAACTTATTCATGTTCTATTCTGGCACCTTGACACTTACTGAACCGCAAACCAGATAACTTCTTTATTGCAAGAAAATAATAGTATGTTGGCAAATTCCATGTAAATGGTCATGATCATTGCACTGAAGGTTGACACTTCTTCATTTCTTCACAATCAGGTTCCTAGTCTTCAGTGCTATATCCTAGAGTTGCAGAATACTAAGGGGAAGAAAAATAAAACACCTCAAGGGATTGGTTTGTAATAATCAGACTCAGTGGGAATCTCAGTTAAGCCAATCGTGGGTGGTTTAGAGAATAATAAAGGAATTTAATGCATTTTAAAAGAATCAAAGTGCCAAAAAAAATTTTTTTAAGGTTTTATCCATTTGACACAGAGATAGAGAGTACAAGTAGGCAGAGCAGCAGGCAGAGGGAGAGGGAGAAGCAGGCTTCCGCTGACCAGGGAGCCTGATGTGGGGCTCGATCCCAGGACCCTGGGATCATGACCTGAGCCCATGGCAGCCACTTAACCGACTGAGCCACCCAGGCGCCCCTACAAATGACTGATTTATCAGCTCATCAGCAAGCTTCCTTTGTATCACAAACAGGGAAAACCAAGAAGGGACACAGCTTTCTTACTGAAGTTGTCATGTCTTTAAATTAAAAAGCAATTATTTTTATACATATCATAATTAGGTCTTTTGAAAGGAGAGTTAAAAAAAAAATTTCTAAAATATAAAACCTATTAGAACTTGAGGTGACCCAGCTTGATTTCCCTTCATTCCTCCCTTCCCTCTTTCCTGTTTTTTCCCTCCTTCCTTCCTTTTCTTCTGTTTTCCTCTCTTGTTCTTTTCCCCTCTTTTTTTTTTTTAATTTTATTTATTTATTTGACAGAGAGAGATCACAAGTAGGCAGAGAGGCAGGCAGAGAGGGTGGGGGAAGCAGGCTCCCTGCTGAGCAGAGAGCCCAATGCGGGGCTTGATCCAGGACCCTGGGATCATGACCTGAGCCAAAGGCAGAGGCTTTCACCCACTGAGCCACCCAGGTGCCCTCTTCCCCTCTTTCTTGTTAGCAAATGTGAAAGAGACCATGTAGCAAAGGAAAACATGACTTCATCTCTGAAGTAAGAAGGTCTTGAATTAAAATCAGCTGCAACAGTGACCAATTGTGTGGCCTTTGACAAGCTCCTTAAATTTTCTAAGTCTTGCTTCCCCCTTTCCAAAATGGTACCACCCTCCTGGGCTGTGGTGAAAGTTGGATGAGTCCACGCTCTATTTAAAATAGTGCCTGGCACATGAGAAGCCCTCAAAACATTTCAGTTTATATTACTCTCTAGAGGGATTACAAAATATACTCAAGGATACCAGAAGACAATACTGCATTAACTTTGATATATTTGTGATCAGCATAGATATCATCAGAATGGCTCAAACAGCACATTCTTGCATGAAAAGATATCAAAGGAAAGGAACATTTTGGTAAATCTACACCTGAAAATTTGTTTCCTGTTTATATAATCTGACAAGAACAAAGAACAAAGAGGAACTCACAAGTTATAAAGAAAAATGAAATCAAAATTTGGCAGATACTCAAGAAATTTCAAGCACCCAAAGTAAAATCTCTCTTCATGAAGTCTGATTTTTATCGTCCAAGCTTAGAATCCTCTGTATTGGAAACGTTGTAGGGAAGATATCATACAGAAGCAAAAATCAAGTGAGCACAAGTGACATGTTTGAAGGTAAGGGAGAGAGATATTGCTTGAGCTGTGTACAGTTTAGCTGAACTGCTGAAAATAGGAAGATAGAAGGCTCTAGGGAGCTGGATAGGGTTTTGACTGCCAATTGATTAATGCCTACAACTGTATGCATCATTTCAAGACAATCTACACCTAAGTCTGCATTCGCTGAGAAAGGTATGTGAGTTTATATTGATATCCTCTTGCTCATTCTGTTTCCTTTGTTTTTAAGGAAATACTTCTTCTATGGTGTGTAAAATCTTCTTCATTTATCAAACAATAGAGAAGATGTCCCCTTGTTATATTACATTTTAAAATCATACACTCCCACTGTAGAAAATTAGTCATTCTTTCATCTGTCACACAGAATCCTATGCTATGCTTGTTGATTATTTCCATGATAAGAAAAGGAGCTATTTCCCCCCATTTCCTAGTTCCTTACTGCTTGACTATCTGAAATGAGAGTCACCAAATGACTGAATGGAATAGCAAAGGAGATATCAGAGGACATAGAATACCAACTGTGCTCACAATCAAGTCCCAGATGCTCTCTTCTGTAGGTTCCAGGATACCCATTTTTATCATTCCCTTCCCTATAGATGAGGGCAAGCAGAATGACAAAAGTCCTAACAACTTCTAAGGCATCTCATTAACATTTCCCTTACATTCTCCTTAAAAGAAGTTACTGCACCAGACTTATGCCATCTACAAATAGAACAACTCCCAACAAAATATAACTTGGCCTCCACTGAAGGCTGGATTTTGTAAAGATTCATGAGGATTTTTAAGAAAGAGCAAGAATGTAGTACTTTAAATATCCATTTATGGTCTTAAATGAAAAAAACTCTACAATAATCCAATTTAAATTGTACAAATTCCACTGCCATATTTTCATAACACGTTCTATAGCAATGCCTTTTCAATAAGCATGAAGTATTTATTAGTCCAAATAATTGCTTACTGCCATTGTGCTCCTCAATTCACATGCAGAAAACTAAATGAATGAAAACATCATTGTCCTTACACCTGACATCAAAGTTATAAACAAAATAACCTGATTTTAGAATATAAAAACCCTGGAGTGATGAGAACTTGATTCTTCACTTTGACTTCTCAGTCTTCCCTAGGTCACTGAATTCCATGGGTCATTAATCTAGATTCCCTTTGATTGAGGCACAACAACAACAAAACAAAAAAAGATACTAGAGATCTGTGATTTGTGAATATAGAATCTCTTAATCCTTATACTTATCTAATATTTCTCTATATTTATAGAATTTTACATGTGAACCCTCTCGTGTACTCAAAACATATCATCCCAGATTTGATTTTAAAGGAACCTTGGGGGGCGCCTGGGTGGCTCAGTCCTTAAGCGGCTGCCTTCTGCTCAGGTCATGATCCCAGGGTCCTGTAATCGAGCCCCGCATGGGGCTCCCTGCTCGGCGGGAAGCCTGGTTCTCCCTCTTTCACCGGCTGCTTCTGTTCCCTCTCTAGCTGCGTCTCTCTCTATCAAATAAATAAATAAAATCTTTAAAAAAAATAATAATAAAATAAAGGAACGTTGGATTCTGTGTCTGGCTGACGAGCCATTTCCACTTGAGTTAACAATTTAGCTACTTGTCTTCTCATTGGGAAATATTACCTTTTTTATTCCTTCTGTTAACGGGTCTAATGTTTCCTAACTCTAGCAATAAAGTCCATCCTGACCGCATTCTAGGAGGTTAAGGGAATAATTGGCAACTCTTGTTTGTGCCAGTTTTCTGATGAGTTGGAATCTAAGCTAATGTTCTCCATTCAGACTTTCTTCTTCCTTACTGGTTCTTTTTCCAGAGCCATAAATTAGCATTCGCTGATCTCCATGGTCCCCTGGAGTCACTAATTTCTCCTCTCTCAAGTTTTTGTAGCTCCAAAGTGTTTGGCCATTAAGTAATATATACTGGCTTCAAGAGCTTTTCTCCTTGGTTAAACTCATGTACTGCATACAAATTGATGCTAAGGGCAGCTGCTTGATTCATCTCGTCAAATATAAATTCGGTATCCAAATGTCCTTTTGCCCTATTTTCTCTACATAAATAATTCTGCTTATGTCTTCATTGAAAATTAAAGTAGGTTTCCATGATTGGGTCTCATTTTTTGATGTCAAGGTTATTAAACATATTATTAAGTTCAAAGACATTTTTTTCTCATTAGTGTGCCAATGAAAAATTGATTTAGTGATTCACTTAAAAAACTACTGTATTTAAATAATATTTGGGAGATCTTAAGTGAGACTGTGAAAGTGAAATCTCTCTCTCTCTATATATATATATATAATGGCCATATTGCTAAGAATTTTATTTCCTATTATATATTTTTACACATAAAATAATTTCAATGAGCTCTTGGTAAAATGGCTTCAGTTTGATTTTTCTGTGCTCAGATCAAACCTATACTGATGAAATGAATCAATATTCAAAATATGCTATATCATATGTTGGTGGAATGGTCCCAGAGGTAGAATCAGGAAACCTGGATTTCAGCCTTAATCAATAATATTCTGGGTTTATTTCTCATTAAAAGGTATGTATTTCAGCAAAGAAAAGTCTAGACCTGTTGTTCTCAAAGTATGATACAACTTTCCATAAAAACCCTCAAGACACTTGCATTGGGGCTGGAAGGTCAAAGTTAATTTTATGATAGTGCTAGGTTGTTATTTACCTTTTTCATTTTCATTGACTCATGAGTACAGATTGGAGGCTGTACATTACAGGAAGAGTGCATACAGACGCTGCATAGCATGTGCCTGATCCTGAAGGAATATGTGTTTGGTTTTTTTTTTTAATTCCATTTTAATTTATAATGTAGGAGGACGAGAGATCCACTTCTGGCGTGACACTGTGAGGAGCTCCTCTTACCTGTTCCCCAGCGAAACCATAAAAGTTACAAAAACAACACAACCATTCAAAGCCTTTGGAAATGGTCCTAATAGCAAGCAGTAAATGAAGAAATATCTATTCAGAAAAATCTATGAAAATTCAGTAAGAAAGGTTTGAGTCTATGGTTTTTTAAACTGAAACTGCTCCCTCCATGTACTCTGCCATCTCCCCAGCTGAGGGAGGTGGAAACTCCACTCTAGGACTGTTGCAGCCAAAAATACAGGAGACTCTGTAGCCCTAGTGCCCAGCCAGGGTGCTTTCTTCCTGGGAAGGGCAGGACTTCAGCATTTCTTATTCTGTCCCCAGGTGCCTGATGCTGAGGCTAAGTCCCACAAATTTCAAACAAGAAGTGAAGACTCCTTTCTTCTATTCAACCCCTGCTCATAAAAAGCAGGCTCTACCTTAGACACAGTACCACTGAGAATACTGGGGTCCTCATAGTCCCTCAGACGCTCCTAAAGAAGTGGTCCCAAACCAAGACAGGGAAGCTGAGAGGACCTCAGGCTTCTATGACCGCATCACTCAGTTCCTGAATGGGAGTGTCACTCAGACAGAAATTTGCTATTGTCCAGCTTTAGAGCCCTAGTTCAGAGATTTTGCATGAGGGGTAGGGGAAAATAATCCTTAAAATAGATACTGCCCACTCTCTTCTAAATGGAACTCATTTCATCTGCAACAGACTGTGGGGAAATTTAAACTCCACTTAAGAACAGTGAAGGCTGTGGTAAAAGGTAAATGGAAGGACATATGTGGACCTAATAGAGCTACATAGCAGTAACATTTCTATAAATAATTGGAATTAAGCTAGTATAAATCTGAAACTGATTTTGATGAGTTAAGATGTATATGGTAATCCCTAGAAAAATGACTAAAAATATATTTTAAAAACATAGTGAAAAATAAGTGAAATTAAATGATATATTAGAAAACATTCAGTTAATAAAAATTAAAGCAGTAAATGAGGAACAGAGGAACAAAAAATGAGGTATAAAAATAGAAAACAAAAAGTAAAATTAAGATATGAAACCAACCACATGAATAATATTAAATGTGAAAGGATTAAACAATACACTTAAAAGGCAGAGTGTGTGGGGCGTCTGGGTGGTTCAGTCTCTTGAGTGTCTGCCTTCAGCTCAGGTCATGATCTCAGGGTCCTGGGATAGAGCTCTGTATCAGGCTCCCTGCTCAGTGGGGAGTCTGCTTCTCCCTCTACTCCTCCCCACTGATGCTCTCTTTCTCTCTCTCTCTCTCAAATAAATAAATAAAATCTTAAAAAAAAAAAAAGGCAGAGGTTTTCAGATTAGACACCCCCTCAAAAAAGAGAGATAATCAAACTATATGTTATCTATAGGAAACAACAGATTAAGAGAGATAAACATATTGAAAAGGATGAAAAATCAATATCATGCAAACATGAAATGAATTACAGGAAAGGTGGAATGGCTACAGTAGTAACAGTTAAAATAGACATCAAGAATAAACAATGTCACTAGTGATAAAGAGACATATTTCATAATAATAAGAGTATCAATGCACAGGAATTTATAATAATTATATATGAACCTCATAACAATGTATCAAAATACATGAAGCAAAACAGACAGAAATAAAGGGAAAAATAATTAATTCAGCAATAGTAGTTGGAGACTTCAGTTCCCTATTGCCGACAATGGATAGGACGAAGAGACAGAAGATCAACAAGGGTGCAGAATTAAGGCTTAGCTCTATTAACCAAATAGACCTAACAAATGTATATACAACATTCCAACTTAAAAGAACCAAATACCAAATACACAATTCTTTCAAGTGTACATAGTACAACCAGAATAAACCATTAAATTTAAAAGGATATAAATTTCAAAGTATATTCTCCAACAAAAATATAATTAATTTAGAAATCCATAACAGGAAAAAATTAGGGAAACTCACAAAAATGGAGAAGTTAATCAATGCATTATTAAATAAGTTATGGGTCAAAGATTAAGTAAAAAAGGAAGTTTAAAAATTCTTTAAGATAAATGAAAGTAAAGTACCACATACCAAAACCTACAGGATGTAGTGAAAGCAGTCTTCAGTGAAGAATTTATAGCTATAAATACCTATATTAAGAACAAAAAAAAAAATCAAATCAATTAACTAACCTGTCTCCTTAAGAAACTGGAAAAATAATAACAAACTAAACTTAAATAAAGCATAAGAAATAAACTAATAAAGATTACAGTAGAGGGGCACCTGGGGGCTCAGGTGATTAAGCATCTGCCTTCAGCTTGGTTCATGATCCCAGAGTCCTGGGATCAAGCCATGCATCTGGCTCCCTGCTCAGGAGCCATGCATCTGGCTCCTGCTTTCTCCCTCCCTCTCTGCCTGCTGCTCCCCTTGCCTGTGCTCTCTCTCTCTGTCAAATAAACTAATAAAATCTTAAAAGGAAAAGATTACAGTAGAAGTTCATGAAATATAGAATAGAAAAACAACAGTTAAAATCAATAAAACCAAAAGCTGGTTCTTTGAAAAGTTCAACAAAATTGACCAATCAATAGACAGACTGACAAAAAAAAAAAGAGAGAGAAAGAGATAAAACTCAGCTTGTTAGAATCAGAAATAAAAGTGGAAGTACTACTACCAAACCCCACAAGAAAAATAAGATTATAAAGGAATACTATAGACAATTGCACTCCAGCAAATTACATAACTTAGATAAAATGGACAAATTCCTTAGATATAAATTCCTTAGATAAAATGGACAAACTACAAACACTGACTCAGAAGAAACAGACAATATGAATAGAATTATAATAAGTGAAGAGATTTAATCAGTATACAAAAATATACCCACAAAGAAAAATTGGGGTCTAGATGGCTTTATCAATTAATTCTATCAAATATTTAAAGAAAGCTAAATACCGATTTCCACAGTTATCCAAAGAATATAAAGGAACACATACTCACTTCTTTTATGAGACAAGTGTTATCCTTAAAACCAGAAAAAGAGGGGCCCCTGAGTGTCTCAGTCAGGTTGAGTATCCAAGTCTTGGTTTCAGCTCAGGTCTTAATCTCAGGGTTGTGAGATGGAGCCCTGTATTGGGCTCCATAATGGGTGTGGCTCCTGCTTGGGATTCTCTCGCTCCCTCTCTCTCTGCCCCTCCGTGCCCTGCTATCTCTAAAACAACAACAACAAAAACAACCACACACCAAAACCCAAAAAAACAGAAAAAGATATCATGAAAATAAAAATACATATAATCCTCTACTTTATGAATACAGATGCAAAAAGAAAAAAAAAAGAAAACCCATCAGCAAGCTGAATTCAACAATATATTAAAAGAATTGTGTACCACAATCAAGTGAAATTTATATCAGGAATGCAAGGTTAGTTTAAAATCCAAAAATCAATTAATATAATAAATCAAAATGATATAGAAAAATGTTATTCAATGAAATCTAACACCCTTTCATGGTAAAACTACTCAACAAATTAGGAAAAGAAGCGACATTCTTTAACTTGATAAAGGACATCTATAAAAACACACACCTGATGTCACACTTAGTAATGAAAGACTGGAGGCTTAATAATGAAATTCTTAATGATGAAAGACTGGATTCATTCCCCTAATATCAGGAACAGGACAAGAATGCTTGTTCATACTACTTCTGTTTAATATTGTACTGGAGGTTCTAGTCAGGGCAATTAGACAACACATACTTATATACATAAATGTATGGTATCTAGATTAGAAATAAAGAGGTAAAACTCTTCCTATTCACAGATGACATTATCATGTATTTAGAAAGTCCTAAAGGATCCACTGGAACACTATTATAACTAATAAATGAGTTCAAAAATGTTTGTAAGATAAAAGACTCGTTTCATTCACAGTAGCATCAAAAAATAAAATATCCAGCTATTAATTTAACAAAATAAGTGTGAAATTTATACTCTGAAAACTATAATACATTGTTGAAAGAAACTGAAGATGCTCTAAATAAATGTAGTCACATACCATGTTCATGGATCAGAAGACTTAACATTTGTTAAGGTGGCAAATTGATTTGCAGATTTGACACAATCCATATTAGAATCCTAGTTGACTTCTTTATAGAAATTGACAAGTTGATTCTCAAATCTATATGGAATTTCAAGAAGCCCCGAATAGCCAAAACGATCCTTAAAAAAGAGCAAGATAGAAAGACTCACACTCCACATTTTCAAAACCTACTACAAAGCAATCATAATCAAGACAGTGTGATACTGGCATGAACATAGACATAGAGCTCAATAGAATAGAACTGAGAGTCAAGCAATAAGCCTATATCTGTGATCAACCGATTTTTGACAGGTGGCAAGACCATTCATTCAGGAAAAGAACAGTCTTTCCAACAATTTTTTCTGGGATAACTGGAAAACCACATTCAAAAGAATAACTTTAGACCCTTACCTCAAACAATATACAAAAATTAACTCAAAATGGACTGAAAACTTAAATATAAGACTGAAACCGGTAAAACTCTTATAGGAAAACATTGAGGTAAATCTTCATGGCCTTGGATTTGGCAGAGGATTCTTAGATATGACACAAAACGTATGAGAAACAAAAGGGAAAATAAATAGGACTTTAGCAAAATTAAAACTCCTGAGGATCAAAAGACATCAAAAAGTGAAAGGACAACCTACGAAATAAGAGAAAATGTATGCATCATGTATCTGATAAATGACTTGAATCTAGAATATATAAATCTCTTATAATCCAATAGCGAGAAAATTGTCCAATTTTAAAATGCACAAAAAAGCTAATAAACATTTCTCAAATTTTCCAATAAGCATATAGAAAGATTCTCCATATTATTAGACATTAGGGAAATAAAAAGCAAAGCCACATGAGATATGGTTCCACACATACTAAAATGCCTAGAATCAAAAGTCAGATAACAACCAGTGTTACCGAGGATACACAGAAAACAAAAACCTTCTACACTGCTGGTGGGAATGTAAAATGGTACAGCAGCTTTTCAAAACAGTCTTTCAGTTCCTCAACTGATTTAATAAAGAGCTTCTATATAACCAAACAATTCTCTTTCTAGGTATATATTCAAGAGAAATAAGAACATAATATCCAAAAAGCTTGTAAGTGAGTACCTATGGAAGCATTATTCATAAAAGACCAAAAGGTGGAGACACCCCAAATGCCTATCAACAGACAGACATATGGATAAACAAATGTGGTAGATCCATATGATGGAATATTATTTGGCCAAAAAAGGACGGAAGTACTAATATATGCCAGAAAATTAATGAACCTTTAAAATACTATGCAAAGTGAAATAAGCTAGCCACAAAAGACCATATGCTATATGATCCAATTCATGTGAAAGTCTGGGATAGTGAAATCTATCTATTGAGATGTAAAGTAGATTAGTGATTGCTTAGGGCTAGGGTGCTGTTGGTGAGGGTGAGGGGATAGAGAAGTGGTAGCTAAAAGGTATAGTATTTCTTTCTGAGATGTTGAAAATGTTCTAAAATTGACTGTGGTGATGATTATGTGTATTTTTTAATATATTTTAAAAATTGAATTTTACATTTTGGTGTATTGTGTGCTGTAAATTGTATTTCAATAAAGCTGTTAGAAATTCCTAGTTTCTAATCAGTAAATACTTATGGATATAACATATTTAAAAAAAATGTCTTTGGGGTCCTCAATAATTTTTAAGAATTCAAAGAGTTCCTGTGAACAAAAATAATCTGAGAAGTGCTGACCTAAATTACTGTGACCCCTGTAATATTTGGCCTGAGCTCTGGGCAAAATTCCATTGCTACAAGCATTTCAGCTGGCCATTATTAGAAACATGAAGCAATAGCAAATCATAGGCATGATTTTCAAAAGTGGAGTTTCCATTTTTTTTACTTCCACATTTTTTCAGTAAATTCTGATCATGATTCGGTCAAGCTGGGAGTCATAGGTTCTGGGACCAGGTTTGCCCTCAACACGCCTTCTGAGTTTAGGCAAAGACTTTTCTTCTCTGAATTGATGTTTCCTCTTAAACAATACCACTAAATTGGAAGACCTCTAATACTCCTTCTAGTTATCAAGTGCTAAATAATTTATTGTTTCTAAACGACATGGACTTTGAAAGGTAATGTCTCTAGATTTTCCCACAACCATCGTGTAACAAACATAGATCTAATAATATTAACTTCTTTGTTCTTTGATTTACTCTTTAATTACTGTTAATTGAGTCCAAATTTAATTTACATAATGAAGATAAAATTTCCAGCTCTATATCCAACAAATTATTTTAGAATATAATTAAAAAGGTCATGGTAATCATAGCTGAAATCTAATTTCTGGCACTGAAGAAGGAAAAATTTATATTCATTCTGAAAAGAGTGACTCATTCAGTATTTTCTTAGCTGTTCAGGTCAGAGTAGGTCCTTCAAAATTCAATGAAGAAATTTGCCATATGCATGTAACATTAAGCTCTGGATACTTGGAAGAAAACAGAACATGGCTTAATTATAGGACTAACTCTGGAAAGATTGCGATAGAAATGTTTTTCATTTACTTGGTGCTTATTTAAATGTATTCATGATTTGAAATGTGTTCATAAAAACATATCATTTATTCATTGCAACTTTTTAAAGTAGGCATAAAAAATTCTTCACAAGCCATTATTTATAATTGAAGATACAGAGATTAAAGAAGTAGCCTAGGATGGTATGGACAGTAGCCAAATCTGAACGAGCCCTAGGTTCCCTGAAACCAAGCTTTAAGTTTTCTCTACAAAACACATGGCCATTTTTGTTGCTAAAAATTAAATTCTAATACATAGCATATGTCTGAAATTATAGCTAGTAGAGACTCTTCTTTTTTTTCTTTTTTTTTTTTTTTTAGTAGAGACTCTTCTAATAAACTTACATGTTAAACCAAAGATAATGATGGCTCACTGAAGGGCTTGGATTACATTTATAAGCATTGTTTAGCAAACCGACTTGGTTTAAATTCATGCTCTTATGAACTACTAATCTTCTAAAGTTCTAGCAGAGTCATTTTATATTGTTATAATTATCAGTAAAAGATAATAAGTCTGGATGAATTACACATACATTGATGTTCCTAGATGTTCTTTAAACAGGGCCATACCAGTCATGAAAGAGTGCAACACAATTAATCAAGTGGCAGTTGTTCCTTTAAAATGAGTGTTGTCCAAACAAGCAACCCACGGAATGGGAAAAGATATTCTCAAATGACACTACAGACAAAGGTCTGATATCTAAGATCTATAAAGAACTCTTCAAACTCAACTCTCAAAAAACAGATAATCACGTCAAAAAATGGGCAGAAGACATGAACAGACACTTCTCTAAAGAAGACATATAAATGGCTAACAGACACATGAAAAAATGTTCATCATCATTAGCCATCAGGGAGATTCAAATCAAAACCACACTGAGATACCACCTCACACCAGTTAGAATGGCCAAAATCAACAAGACAGTAAACGACAAATGTTGGAGAGGATGTGGAGAAAGGGGAACCCTCTTCCACTGTTGGTGGGAATGCAAGTTGGT
>CM052898.1:41143515-41252631 GCA_028534135.1 Potos flavus | reverse complement strand
TTTTGGCCAAAACACCAAGGGCCAAGTACATCCACAACCGGAACTGAGATGATAGACCATCCATATGGGATCTGCCCAGAGTCTGGTCTGCCAGCCTAACTCTCAGCAACAGTGATCATAGTTCAAACCCACAGAGGAAAACTGGAGTTTTTGGTGGAAAGACCATGCAGTATTGAGACTTTCACCACTCTCCTACAATTAGGGAGAGGAGCTAAGTGCTTCCAGAGAAGCCAGAGACGGATAAAAACAGCACCTGGCATTAAATCTCCCATAAGCTATGGAGGTAGAACTGAAAAACAATAAGAAGATAACCTTGCCACTCTGAGATGTCTAACCTTGAGTCAGTCCAGAACTAGAAAAAGCTGGGGGGAAACCCTAACCTGACTTTACCTTGAAGTTCCAATTACTGCTCTGGGCTGGATCTTTTTGTGATTGAGGTAAGACTTATCATTCAGAGGAGGAAAAAAACTTTGGAATCTGTCTGTGTTTTCATTTAAGGGTAGCAAAGGGATGACATTGAGAGAGCAAGTTTGAAGAACTTGGGAGAAAGAGAACAGTTGTTTTATGCTTTCAGTGTAGAGTCCTACTTCCTCAGTAAGGCAGTTGAGTTTGTGGAGGAGGGGTTGTTTTCATGGAGGGTTATTTCACCGTAGAATGTACAGACTCCACTTCTCTCAGTTCCTAATGCACCAAGATGCTTTGGGTCTCAGGGTGATTACAGGTGCTCCTGGTTGGACTGGAACACTTAAATCTCCCTCTCTCTTACTCCAATTCTTTGACTTACCAGCTCTTACTTGGCCTTTCCCCCTCAGCCTTACTCTCAATTCATTGGGAAGGAGTTTATCCATCCTTCTTTCCCAACTAGGTCAGATTATCCTGTCATTCATTCTTGTAGTGCTCTGTATTTTTCCTTCATGGTATTTATCAAGTATTTTTCTTACTGTCAAAAACTTCTTGAATACATATTATATTCCCATATACTGGTATGGTAGACCAAGAGAAACATATAATAAACATGGTAGTAGCTAATCATTATTAATGCATATTGGCCCACGTTCATTCTGTAATAAAAACCGACAGGTAAAGTAGTAATCATTAAGTGTGAGTGAACCATGGGAAACTTTTTTTTTTTTTTTTTTTTGGCAAATGGACTGGAGAAGATTGCAGCTAATGTGTATAGACAATCACTAAAGCAAATGAAAGAATTAAATCTACATGTGCACACATTCAAATAGTATCATTAGAAGGTATAGTTGCTGTTCACAATAATTTTATTCAATTTCACCCCTCTGCTCCTTCCAAAAGTTGCTGAAGCAATCTGTAGAAGACACAGATCTCACATGTCTCTCTTCTTAAAAACTATCCAATGTTCCCTGGCCTTTGAGACCTCCCTAAAATGACAATGAATTTCCTTCGCACACTGGTCCTGTGTATCCTTTGCCCTCAATATCTGTTACTATGTGCAGGGTGCTTAAATATTATGAGGTGAACACCACTGAACAATAATACTACGCCCATACTAATGATGACAATAGTCCCTAAATATTTTTATAGTTATATCCCCTATTGCACTCTGGCTTCAATTCAGCAGTGGATTACTTCTTAATATAATTTTTTTTTGGAGCCTCTCTGTAGATCTGATTTAACTTTCAGATACTGAAGAAAGTGGAAAGACACTCATCAAAAAGAGATGTAGATCACTTTCTTTCCTGTGTAGTTATGACTGTGATGGGCTGTCCTGCATACTCACAATAGCTCTTATCTCTATGGTGTTTCTTGCCCTATGGCTATGAATATGCCCAATATGCCCTATGATGTGACCTCTTTTGGAGAGGTGAGAAATGGTTCCTCTAACTTGATTGGTAAAGATGAATTTTAGGACTTTATCCCTGGCTTCATAAACCCTTCAGGAAATCTGATTGGAACTTTGATATAATAGTGTAGTCTGACTCTAATAAATCCGGTCCTCACAGTAGAGTATGATAAAAATTTTAAGAAGAGATACTGTCTTTTCTAGGCCTATCTGGCTTTTAGATCAAAGATAAAAGTCAAATAGATTTTTAGTGTAAAACCATTTCATTAATCCTATCCACTAGTTTGATTTTAAAACATCCTAATTGCTTTGGCATAGTTAACCAAAACAGCATATAACTATATGAAACGGGTGGTAATTAACTAGGTGACATTCTATTTAGCTTTCTAAATTATGCCAAGCAATACTGCCTCAAATTTACATATAATTATGCAAAACTGATAAGTAATTCTGCAGCAGGAAATGAGAAAAAATTGGTTAAAATTTGTTTTGAAATTTATTACCAATATAGTCGAGGAGAATTTATATCCCTTCTGAGCATTAGTTTTCTTATGTGCATACAGTAAAAATTATTATTTTAAAACAAGTTTTCTCATTGTTGGCACACTCTCTGGGCCAGATAATTCTTGGTTGTGGGGAGTTAATACAGGCATTGTAGGATGATTAGCAGCATCCCTGACCTCTACCCACCAGATGACAGTAGAATCCCCAATAGTTATGACAAGAAAAAGGTCTCTAGACATTGCCAAATGTCTCAGAGGGGAAAATTGCCCTTGGTTGAGAACCATTGTTCTAAAGTGTTGTTAAAGGCTTGTTTAACTTGTCTACTTATCAATGAGAGTCTACCATTCATTAGGCCTTGAGAAAGCATTGGTAAGCATACATTAAAAAGGCGCCCCATGATGGAATTTATAGTTCAAGGAATTAAAATCTATGATAAAAACATACATGCTTAGCCCATGGCCCTCATACAATGCATACTCAATAAAAACGTGCTAAAACGTCTATCTTCCAGTAATAAAGAAATACACCTAGCTTTTGCATAGGGATCTACTAAAAAGGAAAAGAATAACTACATTTAACATAATATTTTGATACCTAATGTTACAGAAAGCCCACTATCAAATATTAACTGAGGATACATAGAATAGATGACAAAAAATATCTCTTCCAAATTCAAATTGTGTATCATCTCCTAAGGCACTAAGGTAAGTACACAAGTATTTATAATTCAAGGTTAAAAAGTGGTATGCGTTGCATGAGATCTTCAAAGTGCAAACAGAGTTCAAAGGTAGAAAAACTGACATCTAGTTTGGGCAAAACAGGAAACGGGTATGACTTCAGAGAGCTTTCATGAAATTATATTTCACAGAATTGCTAAATGATCATGTTCCCTTCTTATTTGGTTTAAGGCTTTCCATATTACATAGATTGGAGGGAAATGTGACTTTGAATTCTGCATGTGTGTGTGTGTGTGATTCTTAAACTTTTATTTTTTTGAGATATGTTTTAGAGAGGGAGAGAGTGTGTGCACACGTGAGAGAGCAGGGGGAGGGGCAGAGAGAGAGAATCCTGAAGTAGATTCCTCAGTGAGGTGAGCATGGAGCCCAACGCAGGCTCGCAGGCTCGATCCCAGGACCCTGAGATCATGACCGGAGTTGAAATCAAAAGTCGGTCACTTAACGAACTGAGCCAGCCAGGTGCCCCTAAACTTACATTTTATTAAAAATTTTTTTTGTAAAATTTTATTTATTTATTTATTTATCAGAGAGAGAGAGAGCACAAGCAGGCAGAGCGGCAGGCAGAGGCAGAGGGAGAAGCAGGCTCCCCAGTGAGCAAGGAGCCCGATGCGGGACTCGATCCCAGGACCTGGAATCATGACCTGAGCTGAAGGCAGCCGCTTAACCAACTGAGCCACCCAGGCATCCCATTTATTAAAAATTTTTAAAGTTCAATTTATTTAAAATAAATAAATTCAAATCTAAAATAATGAGTTATGTCCAAACTAAACTAAATGAATTAAAGGCTATTTAAAAACATAAAATAGGCTTACTTGAATAATTCATGTGATTTAAATGTGTTCTGTTTTTCTGGTACTGGAGGATAATTTACAAAATGAGGTAGCTATAGATCATATTCCTAGAATAGACAATTTTTTCCCTTCACCTCACATCCTCTTATGGAACTACATTTCCCCCACTCTCAACCCATATAGTTTACATGGAGCTAATCTTACTCCTTGGTTGAAGGTTAGATAAATAATCCCAGTTTAATCCATTTAACTTTTCCATCCTCCCAACCTTAGTAGTAAGCTTAGAAGAATATATACCCCACCACCACCAAAAGGATCTAATGCAAGTTGATCCCATTACATTTGCTAAAATTTTGCAAGACATTGCTCTCTTTTCCTGGAGTTGGAATATGTCTAGAGAGGAGTCCTGGGAATAAAGCCAGAAAAGCAGAGACAAGAGCTTGAGAAAAACAGCCTCTTGATTTTATGCAGATGATACAGATACTGGATTTGTTATTGCCTGAATGGGAGTTATTCTTTGAACTGTCTAGTTATATGAAGGGATAAAGTCTTATTTTGGTTTGAGTTGGGTTTCCATGTTTTGCAACTGAGAGAGTTCTGCTTAATTAATATCCTAATTACACTAAACATTTACTTACATAGGTCACTTTTCAATCAAATATAATGGCATGATTTTGATGAGACCCTAAATGAGAAAAAAAAGAAAAATAAAATAAGAGCAAATAATGTCTGCCACTAAATCTTTGTTGAATGAAAGAAGAAATGCCATCTGTGGATGAAAGAATGAAAATTAAATTAATAAAACAACAGGCCTCTTAAAACATTGTTGATTGTAATTAACAGAAATTCTTAGAACTACAGCCCTCAAAATATTGCATACAATAAAAGAATTACGGACACGTGTTTCCTCTGGTTAGCTTCTTTTTGATTACACCATTCAGTTAATAAATTTACATGATATTTTTCACATTCTACATGATAGTAACAATGATACAAACTGAAAAGCCACATTAGTTCTTTCTCAGCTTTTCTCATTTAAAATTCTTCACAGGAAGAACAATCCTAGGCCTTTTAGGAACTGATTTATCATCCTTTCTCACATGTCAATAGGTTATCCTTGCTGAAAAAGGTCTTTCGATTGTTCCTTGCATTTGAATCCAAGTTAAGTCAAATAGCTTCTTCTGGTGATAGGCTGCTTACAACTTTGCTACAAGTCTGCAAAACACAGACTATATATTCAGTGTTTTGGAAGCATTTCTATTTTTACATGCTGGCATTACATGGTAAAGAGCCAAGAAATAGCCTGAAAAGGATGTCAAATATCACCCTACCCTATATCAATGGGATAGAGTCCATTCTAATGACAATGGATCAATCACTTATGGAACTCTTACTGTTTTCCAAATTTTGTGCTGGGGGATATGGCAAGATAGGAAGTTAATAAAAATGCATGACACATTGTTCCAGTCCTCAAAGGTGTTCAAAGTTACTGGAAGAGAAGAATTTTAGAGATAATTTGCCATTAGAATTACTTGATTAATTGTAGCTTGTTAATGCTGTATTTCAAAGCCAGTAAAACAACAGAGAAACTGCCTTTCTCAAGCCGGGGAAGGAATAATGGAAATTTTCCACATGCTGGCACTTAAACTGCTGCAAGATAGTCTGGCAAATTGAGGAATATAAAATGGCACTTCTGTTGTTATTCCCTTCCTCTGACCCTCCTTTTCTGATCCATCCATTTGTTTCTTTATGTATTCAATACATTTATGAAGCAGCTAAGTGTTTGCAATGTGCCAGCCACTGTGAGAGGTTCTAGAGATATAAGCAAGAATGAGCCCGGGGAACTTACATTCAAGGAGCAATAATTTGACTGGTACAACAATTCTACAACACAGAGACAACTAATTGTACTACAAAGTGTTACAGGCTGCCATAGAGAGGTACACAAAAATATCATGCCAGCATCAGGGAGGGAGTGACCAATTTGTGGGAAGATGAGGAGGTAGGGCAGAGGGAAAAGTGCTGAGAAAGACATTAGGCCACAATTTATATCTTGGTCAGGCCCTGAAGTCTTGAAAAATGGTTAGTGTGAATCATAATAGAAGTTCAGAAAAAGGACAGGTCAGAGCCTGCTGGATGGATGAGATGGCATTTGAGCTAGCCTTTAAAGGAGTCAAATACAGGCTGCAGAGACAGGATAAGGGGAATTTCAGGCAAGGAGATAAAAGGAGAGTCAGGAAAGGACAGGACCTTTATGAAGCATAGCAAAATATTCCTTCTGGCTAGGACATGGAGTTTGTGAAGTGTAGTAGCAGAAATCGAAGACAAACGGTGCACAGGTGCACCAGGTGGGTCTGTGAAGGACATTCTATGCCTTTGGATGGCCTTCTCAAGGGCCATTAGCGCTATGGAAACTTTTTTTTTTTTTAGATTTTATTTATTTATTTGACAGAGAGAGAGAAATCACAAGTAGGCAGAGAGGCAGGCAGAGAGAGAGGAGGAAGCAGACTCCCCGCTGAGCAGAGAGCCCAATGCAGGGCTTGATCCCAGACCCTGAGATCATGACCTGAGCTGAAGGCAGAGGCTTAACCCACTGAGCCACCCAGGCGCCCCTGGCAACTTTTTAAGAAATAGAGAGATATGCCCAGGTCTGTATTTTATATAGAACAGCATCTTTGGGAGGAGCGAAGAAAGGGAAGGAATTGGGATGGGAAGACAAAATTGTTGCATGCTCCAGGGAAAAGTTGATGGGAGCTTGGATGGAGAGACGGGGATGAGAGGAAGGGACCCATTGAGAGGATGTGGTGGGAGGCCAGGACTTGGGACTGAATGAATCCAGCAGGAGTGCGGAGAACTCCAAGGTTTCTATCATTGGCGAATGAGTGGATGATTTTGCACTTACAAGATATGGAGCCCCATGAGAGAAGCAAACTTTGGGGTAGAAAAAAGGGGAACAATAGGTTGTCCACACTCTAGTAACTTGATGAGAAAGGCCTCCATTGTATACATCTGCTTTCATCTGGCCCGAACGTCCCAGGGCTAGTTTCCCCCAATCTTCTCTCATCCGGTTTACGATAGTATCTTCATTCACTACCTTAGATCCCAGACTTTAGTCTAACAACACTCCTCATTCATCTCAAACTCACTTAAATTGCTTTACAGTAGATTTCAGAGTCCACCATCCTGCCGCAGTCCTTGGCCCCATCTGTTTGCCCTGGCTTGCTTGCTCTTCCAGGGTCCTAGAAGTGAAGCCAAGAATGGTTGCCTCTGTCTCACACAGGAAAGTTAGAATACCCTCTGGTTCCCTGAGTATCTCAGCTTCTCTCCCAGGAAGTTTGTTAATAATTTCTTTTGCACAGATGCAGTGCTCTCCCAGAAAGCAGTTCATGGTACATAATCATCTTCATCTGGTAGCTTGTGTCGGTGATACAAGAAGGTATGGCACCACTCAAAGCGATAATCCACAGGCAGTTTCTCCACTGAGAATTCCAAGCTCCATTTCTTAAAGACCCTCGTAAAGCTTTATGGGGCATTAAGTAGACTGATAGGTCAGAAGCGTAAGTCTAGTTTTAACCGTTTCAAGCTATAGGCCAAATGTGAAAATTTTTATATTTTAGAGAGCACAATTTTATATTTTTTTCCATTTTGTGCACATATATAATTTTACCACATCTATATGCCTGTGTATTGGTGGGAAAGGCATCCAGGGGCTAAAGGGCAGTAATAAGTACTCATAAAATATAGACGTATACATTATATATATGTATGTGTAGATAAATATATGTATATATATATACATATGTATATATAAATATATATCTTTCACAGAATATTATCTGGAACATCATGAGAGCTGAATAAATATTAGTGATGAAACTGAATGGTTCCTAGGATCAGCTCTGATTGATCTGATTGACAACACAATAGGATTATACTAATTTTGAAAGTGGTGTGTTACTTGGATCATAGTGCTGGGTACTTTCTCCCTGACTCACTATACATGCTTAATCAGCATTACACCCAACTGAGCATAAAGACCAAAGTTAGGCATCAAAAATTACACAGTTTTGACAGTCTTTTAGTCCTTTATTTTAGACTGTCTGTTATCCACCTCTCAGTTGCTGAACTCTCAAAATTCAAGGCAAATTGTCAAACTCTTGAAAGACTGGCTGACTTGCAGTACATTGCCAGTTTTTTGTTTTGTTTTTTGTTTCTTTTTTATGACGCGAAGCTGTTTACTTCCTAAATTTGAAAAAGTCAACCAAAATAAAGGAAATTACAGTAACTTTCAAAAAATATTTCCTAGCCCATAGCCTACCTGAGTACATTTTTCATAACTCAGACAAAATTTATACTCTTCTCTGCCCTTAACGTTCTCAATGAGAAGATTTAAGATTATTTGAAGACCTTCTAGTATTTACGGCCACCTGAAGGAGAATATGGACTCCCCCTTAAAGTCATGGCTGCCTGTATGAAGTCACCTTAGGTCACAGAGGTCATTAATCCATCCAGGATTTTAAATGAATAAGGAACATGCCTGAAGCCAAAAAAACCTATGCTATTTTAGCTACTTAACCACAAAAGGGCCTGCACAGCAAGAAATACCATTGCAGTGTATGAGTTTATATTGCTTCTCCTCTATCTCCAAATGAGAAGCAATTTGTTGACATATTCATTATGAAACAGAGAAGACAGGTTTTTATAAGCCAAACATGCTATTGTACAACACAGAACTTTGTAATCTTATATTTTAAGCATCAAAATATTGTTTAACTATTCTAGATGACCAAACTTACACTGTATGTCTTTTTCTGATATATTTTTTGACTGGTGTTGAGGAGTGCCTGGGTGGCCTCTGACCCTTGATTTCGGCACTGAGGTCATGATTTCAGGGTTGTGAAATTAAGCCCCACCTAGTGCTGGGAGCTTAGGGCAGAATTTGCTTGTCCCTCTCCCTCCCTTCACCATCCCCTCCCCCTCCACAGGCACAAGCTTTCTTAACTCTCTCAAATAAATAAATAAATAAATAAAGATAAGATATTTGGTGTTGAGTCATTGGTCAGAAACATAACTCCCAATGTTAATACTGTTTTTTGGGGGGAGGGAGGGCAATGAAACTCTTATATGATGTATAGCCCAGGAATTAATTATATAAAATTTAGAGAATTTCTACTATTGAAAAAAATAAGTTTTTATGTGAACCGTATGATACTCCTTAGACAAATGTATAAATATAGTTGGCTCATCACAGAGACATATCTAAAAAATAAAAGAAAATCTGCTGACGATGAAAAATACATTCTACCTACCTAACTCTTTATTCAGTTGAATAAACAGAGCATACCAAGCTTCTAAAAGGCCCATGTAGTAAAAGTATTTATAGAAGATAAAATTTTAAAAAAGCAAAAGAAATGGTTTTTGAGGTATGCACTTAGCTACAGGTGATAAACAAATTATCAGTATCCTGTACAACGAGACAATAATATATTTATATGCTAAATGTATTTAGATGTGACAGAAATTACTCTCAATGGCATTATGCAATCTATATAAAATACAATACTACAAAACATTTCAGACCTTTAATTATGCTCATTGACACTAATGCTGCAATTGCTTGCTCTGCCATGGAGACTGGAGGGAGAGGCAAATGAACAGATGGACAGAATCTCTATTCTGTGTTCTACTGGCTGCTGTTCAGTGAATAGCAGTACGCTAATAAAGTGCTCAGAGGACTTCTGCCTCCATCTGCTCTTAATAAAAATAAATGAGGCTCTGAAGCAAGCACAAGGTTTTGGAGTTCTTGCGTGGAACGCTTCCCTTCAATAGGGCATGAGGAAGTGGATGTGTTGATCTAAGAGGACTGCTTATAGGTTGTGACAGCCCTACCATTTCAGTAGCCCTTATCTCCCAACCCCAGATCCCCGAGCAGCACTCCCTTTTTTTCTGGCTATTTATCATGAGAAATTACCATGCTTGGACAATTTTAATAGCCTCTTAGCCCCATTGTTCCATGGCAAGTAATGAAATTAGATTAGTGCTGCTCAGTCTAGTGATTGGGGACTTTATGATTCTCTTATGTTTGGGGAAATAAATGTTTATGAAGTTCCTCTTACAGTCCACAAGTGTGCAACAAATGTCATTAATGGTGTTCATCTTGAGCCTCTGTGACAAGGTTTTGACTGCAGCCTCCGTGCCACCTCTCCCACCATGGCAGGAAACAGACACATAAGGAAAGACAGAAGCAACAGTTTCCGCATTATACCAGGTCAGAAATTTAGGGCAGGTGTTATAGATTTCCTTCTTCTGAGGAAGGTTTGGAATTGCCATCATATGCAGGGCATTGAGGTCTTCTTAAATTTTATCCAGCAAAAGGGAAATGAAAGTGGGGTAAAAAACATTTCTCCAAAATAAAATGATGGAAGTCCTTGCAGCAAGTATTTGGGGCAATTTCTGGTTTAGAGTTGCAGCTTTTAAATGTTCTGTCTCTCAGGGATCATCCATCGAGGTTAATGAACACTTATAAAGATGCTTTCATGGGGATCCAAAGGTAGGAACTTCTGTTCAGTGGGCACAATAGTCCTTCAGTTAGCATTCATCTTTTTCCATTCTGGAGGAAAAGTGCTGAATTAGTATAAAGCAGAATAAGTGGGTAGAGGTTATAGAAAGATAGTTTTGATTTAGGTTTCTGAGAGATACCTGAGCTGGTAAGTCCCCTGCCTTAGGGGTAATCGAATAGTCAGTGTTCACATGGAGAGTAGTGGATTGATGAGCTCTTTAAAATTGGAATGTGCTGGGGCGCCTGGGTGGCTCAGTGGGTTAAGCCTCTGCCTTTGGCTCAGGTCATGATCTCAGGGTCCTGGGATCGAGTCCCGCATTGGGCTCTCTGCTCAGCGGGGAGCCTGCTTCCCTCTCTCTCTCTCTGCCTACCTCTCTGCCTACTTGTGATCTCTGTCGGTCAAATAAATAAACAAAATCTTTAAAAAAAAAATTAGAATGTGCTGAAGATAAAGTCTGAATCAATGGAGCCAGGATGTTTCAATAAATTGGGAAGGTATTGACTCCAAATTAGAGCTCAGATTTCACTCAGAGGGCAGAATATAAGTAGTAAGTCTCTGGGATTAGGAGTCTAATGTGGCCTTTTTTTGTCCATTCATGTAATAAGAATGTATTAAGGCCCACTATGTGTGATACACTGGGACATGTATTGGATATATAGATGTAACCATAATTATATTTATCACTTTGTCTCTCTATATATATATATATCATCTATTATGTCTCTATATATCCAATGCTTTATGATCTATCAATGGTCTAACTATATCCATATCCACAGTATCTGTTCACATGTACACCCATGTACATGGGGTAGCATGTAGAATCAGTGATAGGATACACAAACACAGAGGACTGCCATAGCTGCTACTGGATACCTGAGAGAATTCATGCTAAGGTCAAAGCTAATTCATGACAAAGGACAGAACTGGGAAAATCAAAGAGAAATGGAGATACTATACATACAGTTCACTCTTCCTCCGTATGGAATGGTGCATCACATAAAGGACTAAACCATAGTCAGCAGTGTTTTTGGTTGGAGCTGACAGACTCCTAACTGACATAATTGAAAAGGTACAAAACAATTTTAGTGGCTGGTTTTCATTTGTGAGCATGGAAAGAAGAAATAACTGGGTCCTGAAAAGGAGCACTAGACCGCATCCCCAGCTTTTGATCGGCTTTAGGAACTCCTTATTGTAGGCAGGAGGTAAGGAACTAAGAAAAAGAGGAATTATAGGTGAGCAAGTGGAAAATTGCCAAGAGTGATTAGGAAGGATTTTAGTGAGAAAGAAAAAACAATATTTCCCTCTAACTTACTAAAAGATTTTTAAAATTTATTTTAGAGAGAGAGAGATGGAAAGAGCACAGGGGAAGGAGTGGAGGGGAAGGGAGAGTAAGAGAGAGATTCCCTCAAGCCAACTTGGTGCTGAGCACAGAGCCCGAGGTAGGGCTTGATTTTAGGACCCTGAGATTATGACTTGAGCTGAAACCAAGAGTCTGTATGCTTAATCAACTGAGCCACCCAGGCGCTAAAGGATTTTTTTAAAAAGGCATTCTCTCTCTTTTTGTTATTCTTTGTCAGAAGGCATAAAGAGAGAAAATAAGGCAGAAAAAAAAAAGGGAGGAGAAGGAGGAAGAACGATAGAGGGAACCAGTGATCATTTTTGGGTGAAGACAGGGACTCCCAAAGCCCCAGTGTTCTGGACTTCCTGCCTAGCCCACTCTCCCCTACTCACATGGCAGTCATGTGTCCCCCAATGCCCAAATCCCAGGAATCCTCAAAGACCCTGGAGAGATGCCTGGTATTACAGGCTAAGGAAGGAAACTTCTTGTCACATAGAGGGCTGGGTTTGCCCACCAACTTGACCCCAGTGGGCACTCAGATCCATAGGGTCAATGCTTCCTTATAGGGAGATGAGAAAACTCACTTAGATTTCAAAATAACCAAGCATTCTACTCCATACCCTGCATTCCTAACAAAAAGGAAAAAAAAAAGGTTGAATTTTCAATGGCTTTAGGGTTGCCTGTAGCAGTGAATCACCCTACTGGTACGTATCTGCTAGTTTCATGCACTGAGACTAATATACATAAGCCCATATTTTATAAGATTACAATTCAAGTATGTACATTTTACCTTATTAACCTTATAATGTTTTTCAAATATAGACTAACTGCTTTTGCAAAGAATGTAATAATCAACAAGCTACTATATATGTACATGTATTTAAAAAGTAGAAAGAAATTAAGTTCCAACTCTCTCATGTCTCAGATAAGTGATCTTTAGCAGGTCACAGAGTCCTGCAAAATTTGATATTCTATATTCACAAAACAGGGATAATACTGACTCCCTCCAGAAATAAAAGGAAGACTGGTAAGCCAAATTTAGAAGTCTGAAATATATTTTGCAAAAGCATACCACAGTACATAAAAGCTTGGATTTGAAGTCAGACAAACCAAGTTATAAGGTAGAATAACTAGTAATTTATTTAGCAGTCCTAGGTTAGTTTCTTCTTCCCTGAAAGGAGGTATATAGTACCTGAATTGTAGAATTACTGTGAAGATTTGATGAAGTGAATACTAAAAATGCCTAGTATGTTGCCAGTGTGTATAAAAGCTTGATGAATGGCCACAATCGTTGATGGGATTCTCTCAGTTAACTTTTATAATGCCTAAACAAAAGGTTGGAAATACTTGGAAAAATCAATCCCCAGAACATTTAGGATAACACGTTTCCTACAGCTTAGATATATGTAATTTGAAGCAGCTGAGATAGCAAAGCATGGAAATTGAAAATAAATTCTTGGCAGGCTTGTCGTTAGGACCTAATTATAAGTTCTCAATATGGCACCAAAGCCTGGAAGGAGGATGAGGGAAGGGAAGCTCTGCATATGCTTGATAGCAGACTTCCACCCTGAAATCCCTCAACCATCCCAAAGCTGGTATTTATGTGTAAATAGTTAACTGGTAGCATATAGGAAAAGTATAATCCCTATAAAATTTTGTATTTCAGGAATCATCCAGCTGTGAAAAATCCCACAAAGGTGACATATTGATTATTTTCCCATTACGCTGCCAAATACATTTAAAAAGTCTATTATTTAATGAATATTCTTTGGATTGAATACCGATTTGTTCTTGTTTTCTGTAGTGTAATGATTGAATTGTACATTAGGTTTCCTACCTTAAGTCCGTAGGAATGGTATGTAACATTAGATCATTAGGAGGGAGACACATTTAGATATACACACATAATACTTCTTTTTTTTTAAAGATTTTATTTATTCATTTGAGAGAGAGAGCACAGAAGGAGAGGAAGAGGGAGAAGCAGACACCCTGCTGAGCAGGGAGCCCAACGCTGGACTCGATTGATCCCAGGACCCTGAGATCATGACCTGAACCAAAGGCAGATGCTTAACCCACTGAGCCACCCAGGCGCCCCCACACATAATACTTCTTAAATATAGGCTTCTTCAGGAAATACCTGGCTGTGAATCCATAGAATTAGAGAAGGTTGCATTTATGAAGATGGCTAACAACATCCATTTCTCATCCACTCATTTGATATTATTGGTATAGATAATAGATTAATATTTAAGAATATTATCCCAGGAGTTTAAAAGACATGAGATAAAGCCCCAGCCTAGGCAAGTTATTTAACCCCTGAATCTCAGTTTTCTTATCTGTAAAATGAGGCTAATAAAACAAGCATTACAGAGTTCTTGTGACTATCAAAATAAATGACATAAGCCATGTACTCAGCATGGTACTGGCATAAAGAAACCATTTAGTAAGTGCTCATTATAATTCTAATTACCTCTTGCCAAAGGAAAACATTCCTTCTCAGGCTTGGCTCTTTTTAAATCATATATATATAATTCACAACTATAGGACTATTTTTCTCTTTTACTATTTTGTAACATATTATATATATTCCAACTACCTGAAAGAATTTGAAGGTGAATATCTGAATTAGGTCAGAACAAAATAAATGGACAAAGATTGAAAATTAAGCACATGGATGGATATTAAGGCAGTGGAAAGCCTGAAGGAGGGAGGGCAATGCAGAGAGTACAGACTGCTCCACTTGTACCTAAACGGGATTGAGAAATCACATCGAGAGACAGTATAAGGGCAATGTGTATAGGACAAAACTACTACTGTGCGATGAAATAGCTTATTGCTTTTAGTTCAGAACTTCCTCCAAAGGGCAGAGAGCTAAGTCCATATGGGCATTTCCTCTCATCCTAGCTGAAGAAAGACCCTTTCTCTCTTAAGCAGGAAATGACCACTGATCTCCTATGGGGGCTATGAAGAGCACCAGCAACCTTAGTTTCTAAAGATTCTGCCTAGTTTGAGGATAAAGAAGACCTACCTAACAATGTGCTCACTCAAAGTGAGCAAAGGAAGTTGAATAAATAGTATGAATGAGTCCAACTCCAATATAGATTACAAGTAACCCATAGGAATGAGCAAACCCTTTTGTAGGAAGTTGAGATAATGTAATTTGGGGTGTATGTGTATTAGTAGAGATGACCCATGGTAGAGTTGTCACGTATGTGCAGAAATAATGTGAACAAATTAGGGATAGTAGATTCTGGGTCCTGGTGACCTATAACTTTGAGAGGATGATTTAGCATCCACATCCACACATATGCTATACTGATCACCTCTGGAGGTTCTAAGCACTGAAGAAGAGCTTTGCAAGATAGAGATTTGTAAATGTTTTAGCCTCAAGTCCTTGGCCTATCCCCAGCTGCTCCTGATAATAACTGGATATTGTTCTATAGATCAATGCTAGTTTAAGTACAGATCCACAATCACTTGCTACTGGTCTTTGATAGGAAGAAGCTCCAGCGAGAAGATAAATCAACATCATCACTGAGCACACTACTTAGTTCAACTGGCATTTTTCCTGATGACAGAGGAAGTGCACTGATTTGTATTTTGACTCAAGTTCTTTATCTGATAGTGGAGCAGCAACAGTTTTGGGCACCAACACTTTGTGGTTTTTGTTTTTGTTTTTAAAAATTTATTTATTATTTGAAAGAGAGAAAGAGAGAGAGGCAGGGAAGGGGCAGAGGGAGAATGTAACGGGAAGTAGACTCCCTGCTAAGCATGGAGCCCAAAAAAGGGAGATCATGACCAGAGCAAAGCCAAGAGTCGGGAGGCTTAAGGAATGATCACACAGCTGCCCCTGGACACCACCGCTTTGAATATCAAAGAACTAGATTATTTAAGCAGAAGTCAGAGAAACAAGTAGATTGGGAATAAATGTTCCACATAGTTATTTATGAAGATTTCAGGAACGGTACAAAACAAACAGTATGAGATAAAACAAGTCTAACCATTGATCTCTTTTTAATTTCAAGAAAGCAATCGAGAAGGAACTACTGCAGGAGGTCAAGTACAGAAGTTATATTCTAATCATTTACAAAAGGTACATACTATACTTGGCAATGTACTTAAATCATTTATCTTGAAGAAATAGCTATTAGCTTCCTAATGATTTAGAGATCCTTGGAATGCACTTTGGAAAATTCTGGTAAACATATTATATTTGGATCCTTCTTGATTTCTTTGAATAAAATGAATCCCACTATCCTATACCCTCTTCATTGATCTATCTCTTTCCTACTCAAACATTAAAAATTCATAGAATTCTTTTGTTCACACAAAACAATAATGGAGTAATGACTGTATGCCAGAAACATTGTATACTGAGCACATATATAAAAACAAATAACTAGTTATCATTACTCTAATGAACTAAAAATTTAGTACATAATGTCCATGTATTAAAGGTAACTTAGTTTGGAAGCCAGTTCCTTTGAAAGCAGAATTGACCTTCACCATGCAGAGTTGTTGAATGTACTTTTATATCTGATTCCATATTAGTCAGAATGTTTTAATTGTTAAAGAGAGAGAGAGAGAAAAGAAACAAGTTCAAGGATCTTTAAGCAAAAAGGAAATTTATGAGTTCATACAATGCACTGGCCAGTGTTGGTCTAGCCTTAGCGAAGACAAGATTCAAGGGTGCAAATAATGCCTTCAAAGCAATTGCTTCCTCTTCATACTTCTTATTACCTAGTTGGCTTCATTTCCCTATCAGGCTTTTCCAACTGCTATATAAAATGAATGCTAGTGCCACCAGATAAATATCCTCCCAGTTGAGAAACCCAACCACAAAGAGCCTTTCTCCTGGAACTCACATGCAATCTTAGGAAAGGATCTAAATAGTTTTGTTTGGTTCATAAACCCATCTCCAGATCATCATTGTAGACAGGGATAGGGAGATTCTGACTGGGCAGCCCAAGTTACAGTTCCACTCCTCAGTGGCACAGTGTGAAGGGAGACAGTGGGGATTGGAGAGTAGAGACTACAGTTAGCAGCTGCACTAGGAGTATGAAACTGAGTTTTATTCTCAAAGGTACCCAAAATGGGTATATCAGATATCACAGATTGAAATTAATCTTGCTTTTATTATTTTTATAAAGGAATAAGTTATTATTATATATGAAAATGAACACTTATGTATTCTTGGATATCTTATTCGTTATAAAAATTTTTTTTTTTACTCTATGCCTGTTGACATCCCAAGGAATCCATGTTAAATGGTCACTGAGCTAACCAGATCTCCGTTCACAGATAAGTAAGTAAATTAAATCTCAAAGGAATAGCCATATTTGATTTTTAAGGCGCTTTCATTTTTACACCTTTAGCACTTCAGAAATTTCACCCTATAATAGATAATGGGCTATGGTTTGTCAGTGTTTTTTCCTTCTTAGTGGCAGAGATACAATGGAGCATCTTACATTCAATGGTATCTTTGGTGAGATAAAATTCACTAAATACCTTGCCCAAGGTCCTGATAAGAGCACAGCTAAAAGACAGAGCCTGGGGCATGACATGGGATTTGTGACTTTCATCCAGTGCTCCTTCAATCTCCCCGCCCTGCCATTTGATAAATGCTTCTTCCCAGAAGCTAGGTTCTTGCTAAAAGCTAATGCTGACAGAGTATTACCCTAGAAGACCTGCAACCCCATGCCTGAAGCCGGGCAGGTTTAAGTGTATTTTTTGTTCTTTGAGATTTTAGGTGAGGTGAATTTACTTAAAAAAAAAAAAAAAAAAAGTGCTATTTACTGACTATCTGTTTCTATGTGAAATCCCAAGTATGCATCCTTATGCCTTCCACTGGCAAATGATTTCTATTCTTTTGGCTCATTCCTTTTGGAAACCACTGCATTTTCTTCTCCTGAAAGGACTAACTATTTAAATAAAATGCTGTTCTGTTGATTGTCAGTATAATCTTTTGTACCTTTTGACAAGTTTTCAAGAGATCCTCAATTTGGGTGTTACACATCCAAATGGATCCAATCAATATCCAAATTGCTGAAGTGACAAGTGAACATAGAAACTTGTTTGTGAATAAACACAATAATTAATGACAATCAATGGGACAGTTCAGTCAAGTAAATCTTAAGTGTATAGCTTTTACTAATAAGCATTTGTCAAACTGTATTGCTCAGCAAACTAGCTTACTTTACAGAGTTATTAGCAGCCCAGTTTTAACAAAACCATTGTCAAAAGGAAGCAAACATAAAATATAGCTTCCCAGGAATGCAAGGAAATGGTGCCTGCTTTGAAGACATGACTATAGAATTAATGACAGACCCATTAATACACGTCCATTCTTCATATAGAGCACTCATCGGTTCAGAGGGGAAAAAAATAATCCATTTTCCTTGCTCTTTTCTATTACCAAAACCAACATAAATACTAGTCTAACAGATTTCACAATTTGCATCTTTACAGACCATGGAGTTTAGAACTGTAGACACAAAAAATTCTTTGAAATAAAGATGGTACGGAAACAAACTGTGTGATAAAATGAATTGATTCTAATTGGGTTTAATTAGAAATCAGCAACACACTGATGTAAAATTATCCAAGAATTCATTTTTTTCCATAATGAAAGACACTTATGTGTTTTTTAAAAAACCATCTATTTAGTTTCTAACGGATGTTCACCATAAGAATAAATTCCAGCTCTTTGATCGAATCCCTTTTTGAAGAAGTCTTTTCACATTTATGATAGATTTTTTTTCAGTTGGTACTTTAAGGAACAATTTGTTTTTCACATCTCTAATGTTAGCAGAGGATTTTAAATTTGAATATTTGATTTAGCAAAACAAATCTCCACTATCATTAGACATCAGAAAAGAACTCTGAGTCCAAACGTACTTTTCAAATTTCTTACAAAGATAAAGCAGTGACTGACAATTATTATTCTAATTATTCAAAAGCAATAAAGGTTTCCTTTTGGTTTCTTTTTGTTTAAGAGTTAGTATTTTCCATGTAAAATGGCCATTTACTTATTATGTTTAAGTGGCCCTATATTTACAACTGCATTCTCAAGATCAAAACTTGAGACACAAATTCTGGCCACAAGATAGAATGTTGCTTAGGGGTCAGACAGTTTACACACAGAATATTTTTTCAGGTCCATAATAACTCACAGAGGTTAATAATGTTATGCCATTTAGAGATGAAGCTCAGGGAAGATAAGTAACTCACTTAAAAAACAAAAACAAAAACTAAACTACAAAGCAGTAATAGTTAACTTTTATGGCATTTTCTAAATCTTTTGAAAAATAAGGACAAGAAGGTCAAAATAGCATGTATCAATATTGATGAAATGATTGCTGGAAACCCTGGTTTATATCTGCAGGCAACAGTTCTTCTAAAAGATCAGAATATGGGTCACCTGCAGACATGCTCATGAGAAAAAAGAAAAAAAGAAGGGGCTAATATACATATGCCCAATTTCTCCTTTCATAGTCACCATTCAGACATACATATCTTTCCACCACTGTTATGGTACAATACAGAAAGGGCAACACAAGGCCAGGAGTGTTACGCTAATGGGGACATGTCACAGGAAGGAAACAGGAGGAGTGGGGAAGACCATGCTCAGCTTTTATCCATTCTCCAGCATCATATTCACCAAAGCTCCATGAGGTCCTACTAACCTTATGTCATTTATAAATTAGAAAAATGAGGTTTAGAGAGGTTAAATAATTGGACCCAATAATACTGCTTGCTACTAAGCAATGGAGGTGAACTTCCAATTCAGTATTCAAAGGAGTGTCTAAAATCAGAGAATTTGTGGATGGCTCCAGCAGCTGGAGCCATCCACATACCTATCCTTACCTACATAATCAACACTTTAGATTCTATAGAGCTATCTGTGAAAAGAAATCCTCTCATATTTTGTCGCATGGATACTAGCACATGCCATGAGGATAGCCAGCGACACAGTACTGTATTACAAGTACCATCAAAAAGGAAAAACAGGGATGCCTGGGTGGCTCAGTTGGTTAAGCGACTGCCTTCGGCTCAGGTCATGATCCCAGAGTCCTGGGATGGAGTCCCGCATCAGGCTTCTTGCTCAGCAGGGAGCCTGGTTCTCCCTCTGCCTCTGCCTGCCTCTCTGCCTGCTTGTGTTCCCTCTCTGACAAATAAATAAATAAAAATCTTTAAAAAAAAAAAAAAAAAAAGGAAAAACAGCACCAGAATCTTCTGACCAGCTTCTCAGCAGCTCTCTCTCAGTGAGCTGGCAGACAATTTAAGAGAGAGTGTGGAGCAGAAGGAACACGAATCCAAATCTGCCACTAACTAGGGGATTTTATTTTATTTTATTTTATTTTATTTTATTTTATCTTTTTAAGATTTTATTTATTTATTTGACAGAGAGAGATCACAAGTAAGCAAAGAGGCAGGCAGAGGGAGAGGGAGAAGCAGGCTCCCTGCTGAGCAGAGAGCCTGATGTGGGGCTCAATCCCAGGGCCCTGAGATCATGACCTGAGCCGAAGCCAGAAGCTTTAATCCACTGAGCCACCCATGCGCCCCTAACTAGGGGATTTTAAAAGAGAAGTTTCTGTTGCAATAAAATATCCAAAACTTTGATATAAAGGAAAAAGATGACTACTCATTCATTTAATGTCATACAGGAGTATTGTTCCTGAAGAAGAAAATATGCCACCCTGAAAGGTGATATTTTGGCATATTGATTATTTTGAATTAAAGTTACTTAAAAAATTTTCAGTGCAGAAAGGACATTCTTGATCGTGCTTTGTCACCCTGAAACCAGAAAATAAATCTCCCGTGTGAAAAGTACCGTCCCTGTACCAGGAGGGTAGAAGGTACCCTTATCACCAGAAATAGGGAAATTAGGGAAGGCTGTATAAATACAACTTGTTACTTCTTCATAATTTACTATCCCAAGCCTAAACCCTTTGTCTTACCAATTCCTCAAAAATGTATTGCTTCCTTAGCTACAGGGTATAAATGTTGCCTGCTCTGGCCGCTTCTTTGAGTCTCATATGTTTATGGGAAGCCTCTACATACATTAATCTGCCTTATATCAATTAATCTGCCTTATATCAATTTAATATGAATCTGTTAATCTGCCTTATATCAATTTAATTATTAGACCAGCCAAAAGAAAACCTAGATGGGAAGAAGGAAAAAAAAATCCCCATCCCTACTCTAAGCAGACCTATGTAAGGGTTGTCTCTTCTTTTGGCTTTCTGCTTACTTTGGTTGCAGTTCATATTCTTTTATTTTTTTAAGATTTTATTTTATTTTATTATTTTAAAGATTTTATTTATTTATTTGTCAGAGAGAGAGAGAACAAGCAGGGGGAGCGGCAGGCAGAGGGAGAAGCAGACTCCCAACTGAGCAGGGAGCCTGACACGGGACTTGATCCCAGGACACTGAGATCATGACCTGAACTGAAGGCAGATGCTTAACCGACTGAGCCACCCTTAAAAAAGGTGTCCTTGTTTATTAAAGATTTTGTTTACTTGAGAGAGAGAGAGCACATGAGCAGGAAGGGAAGGGCAGAGGGAAAGGGAGAAGCAGACTCCCCACTGCACAGGAAGCCTGTAGAGGGGCTTGATCCCAGGATCTCAGAAGCTCAGAACCCAAGCACCCCAGAGATCATGATCTGAGCCCAAGGAGAGATGATTAACGGACTGAGCCACCCAGACGCTGCTGCAGCTCATATTCTGAGAAGTAGATTTAAACCTGTAGAAGATCAACATTTGAAAATAATTTTTATCCAACAGAAAAGGAAATGATTTTTGTTAGAAAAGATTCCCTAAATATTGCTATCTTGTCCTACAGTCCTTGTAGGATATTAACCAGCTTTGTATCTCTTTTTACAATCTTATTTCAACACTCTTTTATTGATTCTAATCACTTTGGTCTCTTGAATCCTTTTCTGAACTAGCTTTATCATTCTATTGGTTCTTTTATTAATGTGTTAAAAAAATCTTTTAACAGGTACTCATATCTGTATGAGAGACACCTGTTTTAACTTTCTGAACATTATACATTGATATGATTTGACTTCCAGAGTCTCAGTTTCCTAATTTGTGAAGTAGGAATAATAATAACTTCCTCAGACTGTTAAGGATTTTTAATGAAAGAAGCCTCTGATTCAGTAGTAGGTGCTCATTAAATATACTAATACCATGAAAAGTCTCATATTAACAGCAACAGTTATGCCCGTGGTTGTAGTTGTCACTATTGCTTTGTTATTCTTCCCCCATAAATTATGGGCCAATGTATAAAAAATGTGTATACTTAGGCTTTGAATGAATACGCCTTTGCTGAGAATTAGCTGGGTACATAAAAAGACATTAAATTCAAGTTCTATGATATTTTAAGGCAGGACATCTCAAATGCTCTATAGTAAAAGATCATTAAAAATAAATTCTACTCCACCTTTGGTGATTTTGTACAATATGATAAAAATAAATTACTAAGAAAACGAGATAAAAACAAAAACATAAAACACATGTTCTTATTTTTTTAGTTATTATATTCATTAGGTATAAAACCATCGTCAGTTTGTTATACACCTCTAAAAATTTGCTTTCAGCTTCTTAATTTCTCTTGCCCCAGACCAGCAGCAAACAGCTTGGGACTGGTTCACAGACTACACTTGGAGTAGAAATGATATTCACCGGAGGACAACAAAGAAGTGGTGTTCCTTAAGAAAAACTGATCAGCTATATGACATTCTATCTACCTGCAGCAAACAATAACTCAATATGCTAGCATCATTATATTGTTTCTGAATTTTAATACTGGCGCAGGCAGTTACTCATGGAAGCCTGTGATGAGTAGAAATTAGCCCATATATCAGCAGCAACATATTCTTTAGTTTGAAACTACAAAGTCAGAATAAAAAGGAAATGGTTTACATATGCTAGAGCAAAGATAAATAAATAGTGTTGCCCTTTAAAGTCCTGCAGGTCTGAATGACAAGCACACCTCTTTCCCCTGGAGGATTAAGCTGTAAAGACCACGGATTCCTGCAGGAGCAAATTTAAGATTCTCCCTGTTTTATATTCTCCTTTAAACTTGGAATCTCAAAAGGAGATTAATGTGGAGCCAATTTCTGTTTGCATTGCTTTCTTTGTCATGCAAATTAAACGCTGGCCTACTTTACCTTAATTAGGGGTAGAAGAGCAAATTTTTCATCCATTCTAATGCTACCAGCTTGTCGTTCACTTTTCCCCCCTTTCTTTCTTAAGGAGATTTTTCTGCATTGGGCAAGGTTTTTAGTTTCTATGTTAATGTCACCAGTCCTTAAATAAACTGCACATGTACAATGGGTTTGTGAAAAGAGCCAAAGCTTTTTGCTCCTTGGCCAGGAAGTGAACCTGGTTAGAATCCTAAAGAGAAGCTCTTCGACCAAAGCAATGAGCCAGACCTTCTAGAGCCCCTAGTCTCCTTGAACTCTCCAGGGAAAAGCAAAATTAACTATAGCATTCTGTGAGTTTGGAGACTCTTGACTCTCTGTTAACTTCTAGGTATCGAACAAAGGAGACCCCAGACTTTCAGAGCTGATATTGGAAGCTAAGATCCTAAATCACAACCAAATCTATTTTTATTACATTGGAGAAGAACCATATATGGTATTTTATCTTTCCTTGGAAAGTACCCATTGATTAAAAAACAACAAAGGCAAGAACAAAATCCTTGTATCAAGTTAAAATTGAGTCCCAAATATCTCAATTCCTGTCCACTGATTTTATTTCTGTGTTCCACAATTAGCCACAAGAGTCTAACTCCTTGAGGAGTAAGTTCCAGCACTATGTTCCCTTTGGTCATTAAGTCATTTTCTTACCTTAGATAAATTAATCATCCCTTTCTCTGGATCCCTCTGTTAATAACACAATTATAATCCAAAGCAATCTTAACAGTTCTGTCTACATAACGCTAGAAATGAAGGAGAGGTGATTTAGGGAGGAACAATGTAAAGTCTTAGGATTGGGTACGGCAAACAAAATCTATTCAAGTTTAGAGCAGAAGACCATCTTAGGTTTTCCTTATAAATGTTCATGTTTTATATATAATAAATAACACAGCAGCTCATAGCTGTTTTCAAAAACTTAAATATCTATTTCAGAATAGACTGTAGCTTAGATACAAAGATGTTGGTTTTGTTTTTTGTTTTTTTAGCAATATTTAAACTGTTGGATTTTAGAGCGGGAAGAATATTATGTGGATTATTTAGTCACTCCAACTTTCAGTATCTATAAAATAGGGTAACCAGTAATTGAGACCTCTTCAAACTTCACATACATGTTTTGACAAGGACTAGGAAGAAGGCAGAGTATTCTGGCATATCACTAGAAACCTCTGTCCTTGATAATGTGGCTTTATTGATTTATTTATTTATTGGATTTGGTCATTCAGGGAATTTTAGAAACTCCTATATGTATTTTCACATATTTCTCCCATTATTTTCTTTGTCTTGACTATCAATTCTTCCTCATCAAAACCCATTCTCTCTTTCCCCATGTGACAGTCTTCTGAACAGAGAAGGGAGAAAATAAAGCAAATTGAATAACTGGTTTCTCTCTGTTTTCTGTTATAACTTCACCATCTGCACTATGAGGTAGGCCTCTTCCTTTTTCCTAAGGTCTATTTTGTTTAAACTATAATCAAGACATTGTTTAAACTGTTACACATCCTTCTCTTGTGTGTGTGCCCTTTAGATTTCATAAGACGGTCCTTTTCTACCCTGCAAACAACTTTATCTCCAGGTTGATACTGTGAAGTAAGCAATTGTTTTATTAAAAACAAAACAAAACAAAAACAAAAAACAAAAAACAACCCCACTAGCCCCAAAGAGAGGACCATTACACACCATTACAGGCAGGTATGAAGATTACATTCCTTCATTACTTTGTTCAAGTTCATACCTTTCCATACACGGGGCTGGCAAACTACTGGTCCATGAACCAAATCCATTTTGCAGTGAACTAAGAATGTTTTTTACATTTTAAAATGATTGCTTTATTAAATGATCACATTTTTAAAAGTTATATAAATAACTACACAATAGCCTCAATTTTGCATCTTGGCCTAAAGTCCACCATATTTACTATCTGGCTCTTTAAGCAAAAGCTTGCTGATGCCTGCTCTATATGATAAAGTCTAGGAGAGAAGGATCTTCAAGACATATCCTAGTGACAGCTTAAGAAACATGGATTAGTACTAGATTTAAAAAAAGAGGACAACTAATAAAAAATGGGGAAAATGGAAATATAAGTCACTGAAAGTCAAGGACTGGACAGAGAAGGAAACTCCTCTGAGTTTCTGGAAGAAGAAGGAATTCTGCCTCAAGACGACAACATAGAAATTCTGCCTGTTTCCAGCTTTCACACTCAACACTACAACATCAATTCTTGCCTGAGTTTCTAGCCTGTCCTGTAGATTTTCAACTTGCCAGCTCCTACAATTATGTGAGCCAATTCCTTAAAACACACACACACAAACACGCACGCATGCACATGCACACATTTTATTTTTCTGTTTCTTAGAGAACTGGGATACCTCTTAATGCTCTTAAAACTTAGTTATGAAGATAGGGCAAAAATTGCCCAAAAATAGGGAGAATCATGTAGTACAGACTTCCAGGAGAGAACGTCTGACTAATCAGAGCCAAATGGTGGAGAGTGGGGTCACCGTGTTAAGTAGTCTTTCTGCAAGCTTGCTACATTCCGTTGAGTTACTGTGCTTGGTGTTACACTTATATAAATCCCCCATTTAACAATCACAAGTGAGCTCATTCGCATATAGAAATATGTTGTAAGAGAGCAGTCTGCATACTATATACACTGTAGATGGTACGATTACAAAGTTCAGGTGGCTGTGAGACATCAAATATAGGTATCTGACTCTGTCAGCAGTTCTGGCAAGCTTCCCCGAGGAAGAGAAATTTGAACTCACATTTGAAAGATGAACAGGAGTACATTAAACGAAGTTGGTTCTCCTATATGGATGACTTTCAAATCTATGTAAGAAATGCTGACTTTGCTCTTAGATTTCAGATCTATAGGATGAATTACCTGTAAGACTCTCCTTTTAGACCTTAAACTGCTAAACCCAAAATGCCTCTTCATACACGAAGGACATCTCCATCCTTGTTCTTTCCCATCATCATACCCCTCCTGACTACTTATAGCATCAGTTCCCAAAGTTTGCTGCACATTACAGTTTTCTGGGGAGTTTTTAACACTCCCAATGCCCTTGTCACACCACACACCAATTAAATAAGAATATCTGAGGGTGGTAACCAGGCATTTGTTTCATTTAATGATTATCAGGTGATTACAATATACAGCAAAGCTTAAGAACCACTGACTGTAGCCTACGAATGAAGTACAAAGTTTTTACTCAGACATTCAAGGCACTGTACTTTGCATCTCTCACTTAACTTTGAAGACTTAGTCTCTAAATAATAATTATTCTCCAAAATCTATATACAGACAAACTGAACTACTCACCCCTCCTTCCTCCTCACTTCCCTCCCTCTCTTCCCTTCCTTTCCTTCCTTTCCTTTCCCTTCCTCCCTTCCTCCCTTCCTCCCTTCCTCCCTTCCTCCCTTCCTTCCTTCCTTCCTTCCTTCCTCCCTCCCTCCTTCCCTCCTTTCCTTCCTTCCTTCCTTCCTTCCTTCCTTCCTTCCTTCCTTCCTTCCTTCCTTTGAGAGAGAGAGAGAGAAAGAGAGAGAGCATACAAGCAGAGGTAGTGGCAGGCAGAGTGAGAAGGAGGCTCCTGCCTGAGCAAGGCTAGGAGCCTGAGCTGAAGGAGACACTTAACTGACTGACTCATCTAGGCATCCCTGAACTACTCACTTTTCTATGAAGACGTCTTCTATGATTCTGCCAACTAAGCTGATCTCTTCACATAGGTAAGGTCCTCCCCTCACATGTACCTATTGGAATTTCATCTTTCAAGTACCACCCTCTCCAAAAAGATCTCCCAGGTTCCCAAGTAGATGAGAATGCTCTCTTTGGAAACCACACACAGAAGCCTGCATTTTCCTTAGGGTCAGTACATTGACTTGTAATCCAGGTTTGTAGTTTTCAATTCAACGAACATGTTCTGGGCACTTTTTGACACTTAGTTAATCCAAAAGGGATGTCACCATTACCAGGACTTCAATAAGCATACTCCTATCCCTGAGTTGCAGACTCAGGAGCTGGGTCTTTCTAATCTTACACTGTACACTGATCTCAATGTTTCTTTGAAGTAGACACTATGTAAACATTTTTTTTCAATTTATGAAATGATACAAATCTAAGTGTAAAGAAAGTAATACAGCACATTGTGAATATGAATATTATACTTGAAATGAAACATAGTAATTTTCATCAGGGAAGTCAAATGTGATATATCAGCCTGAAATACGATAACCTCAACTTTGGATTCCAGTAACTGAAACAATTTCAGGATCTCTCCATGAGTAAACATGTTGCCTTCTGAGCCACCTTATCATTGCCCTTCTAAAGTCTGCTTTAAACTATAATCTCTATTTTTTTTTAAATATAATCTCTATTAATTAAGTTATTTAACAATTATTAAGCATGTGCTCTTTTTCAAGTTAGGAATTAAGAAACAATAGTGACTAGGAAACTTATTCATTTATTCACTTTTTTCAACCAATATTTGTTGAGTGCTTACTGTATGTCAGGCACAGTTCTAGGCATGGTGGGAGGAGGTACTGCAATGAATGAAACGGAAACAAAATATCTGCCCTCATGGGACATGATCACAAGTAACTTTGGAATCAGACCCCAACCATTGCTTTTTTCCTAATTTAATTACAACCAGTTGGAAAATGTAATGATATAATTAAATTTAAATTTACTAGCCTCTCAGGTATAACTCTAGACTTGGATTGCATATAAAGAATGGTCAGCAAAAGAAAACTCAAGGATAACTTCACATGGACCATTTATTGCTCTTCTATTTTCAAATAAGCAATGTTCTTCACAGGTACATACATGCCTTGTGCATAGGAATATGTGTCCATGGGCAGTGCATTTTGTGCCTCTTCAGGCAGAAATACAATCTATTTCTCTGCATGTTCCTCATCTGTCAAGTTGGAGACAGAAAATGAGAAGATGACTTGCAAAAATACCAAATCAGCAAGTTTTCTAAATTTTGTTACACTTCTGTGGGAGGCAAGACATGTTTCAGTGTTGTCCAGAGACTACTTGAAAACAGTCGGATGTTGTTTGGCGTCTCCTTCTATATTGAAAGTCTATAATTCATGTTGTTATTCTAGGATTTTTCATACTGTATATTATTAACATATTATACTATTATTCCACATCTATGAGTTAAGACTACTATTAGGATTCTTTCAGCCCAAAGTAAGAGAAGGCTCAGCAAAAAACATCTTCACAAATAAGAAAATTTAGAATTTCAGATAAGAGATCAGATAAGAGACCACTTATCAGGTGGGTTAATTCAGCAGGTCAACCATAACACAGTTTCTTTCCTACTTTCTGCTCTGAATCCCTCTCCCCCCAAGTGTGGTTTCAATTCTCATGGCTGTGAGCTATTTGCAATGGCTCCAGGTATCATGCAAAGACATGTAAAGGCAGGCGAAAGCCAAAACCAAGACCAAAACCAAATAATGCATCCCTTCCTGATGCTCCTCTTTAAGAGTCAGAAAAGTTTTTCTAGAGGTTCTAAAATCTATATCCCTTCTTTTATTTTGTCCTGAAGGATACTGTGTATCCATTTTTAAAGCCAATCGGGCGGAGGAATAGAATTACTGCCATTGGTTTAGAGGGTGAATGGAGATCCAGATTCTAGGCCTCTGATTCAGTTACAACGTTTTCTGGCTATTAGCAAGGTAATGGGAAGATTTGTTGCTGGGTAGACAATAATGTATTCAACTGAATAACATGTGTTCCTAAAAAATGGGTATATGTAGATGCTAACTAGACAGTTCCTTACAGGATGATTGGTGCTTAGAATTGGTAGCACTAGGAGTAAAAACAGTGGAGACAGGAGTCTAAAAGAAATACTGAGGCTGGAACCCCCTCATAGAGATTCTAATTCAACAGTGCTTGTGCACAGCCTGGATGTCAGGATTTTAAAGGCTTCCAGGTGACTCCAATACAAGCGAGGTGGGAGAAATATTGTTCTAAAGCAGTGCTTCTCACACAAATGACCTGGTGGTTAATCACCTGCAGATTCTGATTCAGCTAGTAGCATTTCTACCATCTCCTGATGATGCTAACACTGCAGGTCCATGGACCAAACTTGGATTTGCTAGGCTGTAATATCATGGGCTCCATGGCTCATTGTTCTATCACAGCAGTTTCCATAGTGTGTATAATTTGGTGCATGGCTGACTTCTCAACTGCCCCTGGCCTTATTTTTTTTAAAGATTGATTGATTGATTGATGGATGGATGGATTTGATGGAGAGAGAGAGAGAGCGCACACATATGAGTGCAGGGAGGTTCAGAGGGACAGAATCTTAAAGCAGACCCCCTGCTGAGTGCAGCAAAACACCCCCCACCCCACCCTACACAGAGCTTGATCTCATGACCTGAGCCAAAACAAGATGCTTAACCAATTGAGCTACCCAGGCACCCCTGGCCCTGAGTTTCTTACAGAGAACTAGAAAACAGCTCAGAAATACCCAGACTAGGTATTTCCTAACTGTTCATTCAACTCACATTGTTGAATATTACAGGGAGCCTATTTCTGGGCAATAGTGTGTGACAGGTGGACCACACTAGAAAATGTAACTTTGAGGTTCACAGATGAGAAATTCTAGAATAAAGGCTGATTCCATTTGATTGCCTGTAAGGCTGTTGGCAGGGACAGTTGGTTAAGTTTAGAGAGTGATGCTATTTGCAAGGCCAACCTAAATGTTCACGTACAGATCTTACCTTCGCTTAGAAGACAAGCTGCCAAAAGTGATTAGGTAAGAAGTAGCAGTTAAAGCCAAATCTGGACGCAGACAGCTGCCTCTCCTCCCTCCGGCACTTTTGCAGGAGATAACTTTTTTTTTTAATTTTAATTTTTATATTTGAAGGCATGGCACTAACCTGCATGAGACCCAGGAGGGACAATGAAAAGCTATTTTACATTAGGATGCCCATGATCATCTGGTGTAGCTCAGAAGAGCAAGGCTTGGCTTTTAAGCATAAGGAGTCAGCTCCCTTTTGCACAAAAGCATAAAAATTGTAGGCCACAGCACAGAGAAGCCAAGGAGACTACAGCCATTAGAGACACCTGTGAGTGGCAGTGAATTATTCTCCTCCACTACAAATGATAATCATCCAAAAAAGCTGGATCCTTGCTGCCTGTTTCTTTCTTGCTCATTGCAATGTAGCGCAGCACAGGATATCTGTATAATTCATTCTCACAGGAGTGTCAAGGAACAAGATGCTGTCCTCACATGTAATTTTGCCACCTGCACAATAGGCTATTCCTGACCAGTGCTCAGCCAACATAAACAAATCCTGAAGCAGGCTGTGTGCAAAAAAGCATGAACACTTGAATGTACAAGTGTCTTCAATTCCATGGTTGTCATTCCAAGCTGTATTTGTCTTAGCCACTAGAGACACGTTTATTTCCTTTTTGTTTTCTCTTCCTTCCTCCCTCCCTTTCTCTCCTTCCTTCCTTCCTTTTCTTTCTCTTTCTTTCTCTTTTCTTTCTCCCCTTTCTTTCTTTTTTTCTTTCTTCCTCTTTTTCTCTTTTTTCTTTCTCTTTTCTTTCTTTCTCTCTTTTCTTTCTCTTTCTCCTTCCTTCCTTCCTCCCTCTCTCTCACCCACCCTCTTTCTTCCTTCCTTCATTTCTTTCTTCTTTCTTTCTTTCTTTTCCTTTCAAAAGTTTTGTTTTCAAATCCCTGGGCCTAAAGAAACTGGGATACTGAGCAAAAGTGAAATGACAATTAAACCATAAAAGCGTATTTAATTTTAACGGTGAATTCATCCTTTTCCGGAAGTAACTGAATAAGTTTATCAGGTTGGCTCCTGCCAAACTGGTAAACCCATTCTTTCTTCTTTGTACAACTGCAATGATTCTCGCTCTCTGGTCTTTCTTTAGTCCTTTGCTCATTCTACTCTCCCTCTGTAATGCAATCCTTCCATCTTCATCCATGTACATTCTACATAGTATAGTGATAAATGGAGGCCAAGGGACAATAATATAGAGTAGAAGAATGTACAGTGTCTGAGCAGGTCAGAGAGGCTGTATAACAAAGTGCCTAAAGACATTGCTGTGGGCACCATTCTTTCTGTGTTTGATATCAAGTTTTGACCCATATTAGCTGTGCTACTTAAACTTTTATAACTCACTTTTCCCACATTTAAAATCTAGCTAATACTCTGTATAGGGCCATAAGTGTATTAAATGCTTTGATGAGTATGATTACTTAGAGAATATCTGATACACAAAAATAGTACATAAGCAGTATAATTTTTACATCACAATGTTTACTTCAGGGTGATGGGAATTGGTTTATTTTTTCTCTTCTTTATACATACTTTTATGCTTTCCAATTTTTGAAAAAATGAATACATATTACTTTTATATTAAAAAATTATATATTAAAAATGTTTTTATCTGTATCAGTTAGCTCTAGCTGCCTAACAAACTACCCTAAATTTCAGTGACTTGAAACAAAATTTATTATTTTTTTTAAATATTTTTTATTTATTTTTTTGACAGAGAGAGAGAGATCACAAGTAGGCAGAGAGGCAGGCAGAGAGAGAGGGGGAAGCAGACTCCCTGCTGAGCAGAGAGCCCGATGCGGGGCTCGATCCCAGGACCCTGAGATCATGACCTGAGCCGAATGCAGAGGCTTTAACCCATTGAGCCACTCAGGAGCCCCGAAAAAAAATTTATTATTAAGCTCATGAATATCCTGACTGAATTCTCTTAGCTAGGCTCATTCATACATCTGTGCATTGGCTGAGAGTTCTGCTCCAGGCTTGGCTTGCATATGGGGCAGCTCTACTCTACATTTTTCTCATTCTCCTCTGGAATCGGTAGGTTAACCCAAGTAGTCCTCCTCATGACAATGACAGAAACACAAGAGAGCAAACAGAAACATGCAAAGCTTTCTGAAGCCTAGCCTCAGAGGAGGCACAGTATTCACCACATGCTACTGACCCAAGCAGACCATGGGGCTGAAATCAGACTTAGGAGTTAGGGATGCACGCTCTGCCTTTTACATGAAAGAAAGTATGAAGATACACAGCAAAAGTGGTGGACTGTATACATGGAGGAGAAAAAAAATTGTGATGGGGACTGCCATCTTCCTGTCCCGTTCAAGCACCAGTTCCAGTTTACTACTACCCTATCACAGTGCTTGGAATCATGACATCTGGAGACAGATGCACCTGGCTTCAAGTCCCAGTTTAGCTCCTTACTGACTATGTGACTTTGGAAAGTCACTTCACCTCCCCAAATCTCAGCTTCCTATTTCTAAAGTAAGGACAAACTAGTGCTAGCCTCATTCGATTTTTAATAATTAAATGAGGCAATCAATGTAAATTTCTTAGTGAGTATTGAGTTAAATACTATAAATACATAGCACTCTAAATATTTGTCAATAATCTCAGTTTGGTTTAACATCTCCATCTTCTATTAATGCTGTCACAAACTCCTGGGGTACTTGGGTGGCATAGTCAGTTAAGTGTCTAACTCTTGGTTTCGGCTCAGGTCATGATCTTAGAGTCATGAGATCAAGCCCTGCATTGGGCTCCATGCTTAGCATAGAGTCTACTTGAGATTCTCTTTTCTTCCCCCTCCGCCCCTCCCGCTTGTGCCCTCTCTCAAATTAATCAATCTTTAAAGCTGTCATAAACTTCCCAAACAGAAGTTATCTCTTCCTCTGAAATCCTTTACTCCCATAATCATGTTTACTGACCGTTGGATGTACATCCCATACAGCTTGGTATTGTGGCCATTTATATACCTCTTTTACTTGACTGTGAACATCTGGATGGGCAGGGACTGTGCTCTATGTATCTTTGCCTCCCACAGCACTTCGTATGTCTTTGTCATATTTACAGTGCCAAGAACAGCCTATGCTTTTACAGTGCTTTATAGCCCCTATGAAGTGTTTTCTAATTTAATTCTCTCAGTGTCAGATAGTAGTACAGACTTTATACCCCTTTTACAGCTGAGAAAATTGTGGCTTAGAGACTTTGACACTTGCCCAGTATCACATGATATATGACACACACTTTTCTCAATTGTACATCTTTGACTTTTACCCAGTTAACTTCCACTGTATGTACATAATACAGATTTATTGATGGGAAAAATGAGGTAAGTTCAACAATTCTGCAAAAAGGAATTTTCAATAGCCAACACTAAAGAGTGCCATGAAATTCAAGGTGTGAGCTATTCTGATTCTTAATTTTTTCCCACAATATTTTTTTTAAAAAAAAAAAGACGAAAAAAACTAAGTTTTATTTTAGGTTTTCCTACTTTGTCTCTTTTCTATCTTATGCAAAATTACATAATGTATATGAATTTGTATAAAAGACAAAGTGATGGTTATGTTTCTAAATGCCATAGTTTTCACTTAACTCAGAATGAAAAAGCATGACATAGTTTTAAAATATTCTTTAAATTACAGGTGTCATATTTTTTAAAGTGCACCATCATCCAACTGAAGGGAGGCAGAGAGAAGAGGGAAGGAAAAGCTTAAACTTCACATCTGAAAGGTCAGCACCTCACCTTGAGTCAGTATTTCTTACCTTTAATCTCACAATTTAAAAGGCATCACTCTCTAAAAAGTGAATGGCACTCTTTCTCGGTCTCTCTTTTCCTATCTCCCTCTAGAATTTGCTTTCATGTTTACCACAAATATGTTCGCTGTTAAATGTTTGCCAAGCCCATATGTGTCCAATCACTTGTTCATGGTTTCAGAATCATTCCTTTGAAATATACACCCATTTCCCAATAATACCTTCATTTATATTGGGGACATGTAGCTGAGGTCTAAAGAAACCTAAACCTCAGGACTTAAAAATCACTAAAAATGTTTCGTATTTTTATAAATTTTAGTATACCATGAATCACTCTGACAATTAATGAAAAGGTAATGAAAATATTCAGTGTAGATAGATTTTTATGTTGAAAGACCTGTTCACTAGAGCAATGTCTACCTAGCTTAAATAGATTAGTAAGTTAAATATTTATCTCCTACCATACACACTCCAAAAATTGGATAAAATACACATTTAATCCCAGAATCCCAGACAGAATGAGAGAAAGAAAATGAGAGAGTGAGATCTTTCCCCTATGTAGCTTATATTCTAATTTATAAAATAATACTTCCTTTTAAGTTATGATTCACTCTTAACACCAAAGCAACAGATTATTTCCTTTTTCAAATAGAGTTCTACGCTGCTGGATTGGAGAAATATCTGCAAAATTACTGAAGAAAAAACATATAACTGGTAAGAAACAAACTCTACAATCTCAGTCTAAGTCACATGTTCAATATGCTAGATGATCCTGATGTACAACCACTCTGTTTTCTTGATGCCAATTTACGTTGACTTTCCTTTACACCAATCACTGCCAACCTCTGAGCCATGGACTCCTCATGGCTTATGGGATTATGGCAAGTAGTTTGTGAGTCTATTTGCCTACCACGTAAGATTTATAAGAAAAATAAGTTGTATATCCCCTTACATAAATCCAATTTTTATAATAACTAATGAAAATTTTCTTTTAAAATGAAAAATTATAATCAAAGGATTTCTATGAAGTTATATGATATTAAAAAAGTGGTTTGTGATGTTATTGTCCAAAGTTTGAATAGTAACTACCACAGGCTCCACTATCTCTTGCTCTAACCAACTTCTGATTTATGAAAATGGGGTTAGAGTAATGGCCCTACATTATTAAACCATTCATGTTTTATATTTCTTAATCAAATAATTTTATTCTTCACTGATTATTAGTTTTCCTCTACCTTTTTCAAAAAGTTATGTTTTATCCCCTCTCAACTAAGGAGCAGTAGGAGCTTGCTACTTACCACATGATATTCCAGTGATTTCCTGAAATGTTAAGATGTAGCCTCAGGGATGATGAAATTTCATAATACCCTACATTCATCTTCAAAAGCATTTTTACCAAAAAAAAAAGCATTTTACCTTACTTTTTTAATAATCAAAACTTGACAATTTTCATATGACATTTGCAGTAGTTACAGAATAGAAATATGTATTCCTCCTTTAAAAATTTTATTGGGCATTCATTGTTTTACAGTATTGCTCATAATTTTTTCAGACTTCCTAAATTTATTATGCTCTAAGTACATATAAAGCAATTTTTTCTTGACAGGTTTGTCAAAAGATTCTATAAAGCTATATAACAGATAATAACTTTTATCAAAGGAAAAATTAACATTTGCCCAAAACACCACCACAAACTAAGCATTTCTCTTGAAATTTATAGATGAGGATGATCATAAACTCACAGAGTTCATGGAAATATCTAATAGTGGTAACAATGACAATAATAGTAACTACCATTCACCGAGCAGCTACTATGTCCCAAACACACCATGCCATTTACTTATCCCATCTAATCCTCATTAAGTATGGAGAGGCTATTATTATCACTGATTTGATGGTTAATTTTATGTGTCAACTGGGCTAGGCTATGGTGCCCAGATATTTGATCAAACACTGATTTAGATGTTGTTGTCAAAGTATTGTTTAGGTTAACATTTAAATCAGTAGACTTTGAATAAAGCAGATAATTCTCCATAATATGATGGGCACATCCAATTAGATTGAAATCCTTAAGAGAAAAAACAGGGAGGTCCCTCAAGGAAGAGGAAATTCTGCCTCTTAGACTGTCTTTAGACTAGAGTTGCAGTACCAACCCTTTCATGGGTTTCCAACCTACTGGCCTTCCCTGAAAAATTTAAAGTTGCCAGCCCTCACAATCTTATGAATCAATTCCTTAAAAATTTTTCTCTCTCTCTCTCTTTCTCTCTCTCTCTCTCTCTCTCTCTCACACACACACACACACACACACACACACACACACACAGTCCTGTTTCTTTGGAGAATCCCAACTAACACAACCCCATTACGTATATGTGTAAACTAAGACTCTATGGTTAAGAAACTCATCTAGTACACACAACCAGCAAGTGATAGAACCAAGATTTGAACACAGATCTCTCAGACTCCACAATCTTTGAACTTGTGCTGCCTCTCAGCACAGACTCAGTCCCAAATGACTGCCAAAGCCTCATAGCTCTCACTCTTTCACTAAAGTTGAATAGATGGGGAAAAGTAGGATTCTTAGGAACAGTAATGACTTTAGATGTTCATGATTGTTAAGTTTTAAGATTATCTTTGGGGTTTAATCTTCATTTTTATCATTTAATTACAGCATGATTTGAATATCTCGGTTTATTCATCTCTCAAATGAGGACTGGACATCATCAAGATGGCAACATAAGCCATTCCTAACTTCAGTTCCCCTCACAAGAAGATCATCAATTAGCAACTATCCAGAGATGAGACACCATTGTGAAAATCCCAGAAACTGGGGATGAGGCTAAAGAACCCTCTTGTATAAAACAGACTGAGAAGGACCACATTATAAGGGTAAGGGGAATGGCTATATTTTGATTACATTGTCCCTCCTTCAGGCCAGCACACTGTGGCACCAAGCGGTCCTTCCTGAGCCTGTAGTTTCTCCAGTGGTAAATAGAGAACCTAAGGTGGATATCCAGGTTCCCTGGAATTATAGGATACTCTCTAGGAAACCTACTTGGGTCTCACTTCACAGGAATCACTGGAGTAGTCTGCAACTCTCCACCACTAGGGATCAGACAGAGATGGAGAAGGGGGCCAAGGTTTACAGCAATCAGCACTCAGATATTGACTCCTTCCTGCTTTCAGCATTACCCAAGCAGAGATCCCAGCTAGCAACACTGCCCATTTATAGAGCCCAGTGACAGCCTCACTACACCAGGAAGTTCAACTGGCAGCTCTCCTGATTTGGATCCCAGCCAATGGGATAGTAGGGCTATACCAGCCATGAAGCCCTTTTATAGTCCTACTAAGGCAGGGGAGCCAATTTCCAGTTCTGCCCAACTGTTGAGCATAGCTTCTAGTTTCATCCCTCCAAAAAGTGTAGCAATAGGTGCCTAATAGCCAGAAACCATATCCTACCTCCTGTCTGGGTAGGGAGCCAAAGCAACAGCCTTGCCCAAATATTGAGCATAGTCTCTGGTCCTGCATAACCAGAGAGCTTGAATAGTGGCCTATAAGATTGTGAAGGCCAGCCTGTGTAATTTAAGGATGGTTCAACACATGCAAATCAATAAATGTGACATGCCACATTAGCAGAATACAAGATAAAGTCATATATTCATCTCAGTAGATAAAGAAAAACGATTTGACAAAATTCAACATCTTATCATGATAAAAGTTCTCAACAAATTGGATATAGGAGGAACATAACTCAGCATAATAAAGGCTATATATGACAAGCTCACCACTGACATCATACTCAATGGTGAAAAGTTGAAAGCTTTTTCTTTAAGATCGCAAACAAGACACATGTGCCCACTCTTACCATTCCTATTTAACAGAATACTGGATGTCCTAGCTATAGCAGTTAGGCTAGAAAAAGAAATAAAAGTGTTCAAATAAGAAAGGGGAAGCAAAATTTTTTGTTTGCAGATGAAATGATCTTATATATGGAAAAGCCTAAAGACCCCATACATACAGAAGAAAAACTATGAGAACTAATCAGGAAACTCAGTAAAGTAGCAGGATACCAAACCAACACATAGAAATTAGTTTCATTTTAATAGACTAACAACAAAGTATCTGAAAAAGAAATAAAACAACTCCATTCATGATAGCATTGAAAACAATAAAAATTTAAAAATAAATTGAACCAAGGAAGTGAAAGATTTATACGCCAAAAATGACAACACGTTGGGGTGCCTGGGTGGCTCAGTGGGTTAAAGCCTCTGCCTTCGGCTCAGGTCATGATCTCAGGGTCCTGGGATCGAGCCCCGCATCGGGCTCTCTGCTTAGCGGGGACCCTGCTTCCCCCTCTCTCTCTGCCTGCCTCTCTGCCTACTTGTGATCTCTCTCTCTCTGTCAAGTAAATAAGTAAAATCTTAAAAAAAAAAAAAATGACAACACGTTGTAGAGACAAATTGACAAAGCCACAAATAAATGGAAAGATTTCCATATTTATTGATAGGAAGAATTAATATTGTTAAAATGTCCATATTACCCCCAAGTAATCTTTAGATTTGGTGCAATCCCTATCAAAATTCCAATGCCATTTTTCATAGAAATAGAAAAATTCTGAAATGCATACGCAACTACAAAAGACCTAGAAAAGCCAAAGCAATCTTGGGAAAGAACAAAGGTGCCTATCATAAGAACAAAGTATGATGCCTATCATACTTCTTGATTTTAAACTACATTACATAGCTTTAGTAATCAAAACAACATCATTGTGGTTGGTAATGTCATAAAAACAGACAGAGACCAGTGGAACAAAATCAAGAGTCCAAAGATAAGCCCATGCTTATATAGTCATACTCAGTGGGGAAATGATAGGTTTTTTAATAAATGGTATTGGGTAAACTCAATTTCATATTCAAAACAATAAAATTGAAAGAAAAAAACAATAAAATTGGACCCCTATTTTACACCAAACAAAAAAATTGACTCAAAATGGATTAAAGACCAACATAAGACTTGAAACCCTAAAAATTTTAGGACAAAAAAAATAGGAATAAAGCTTCTTGACATTGATTTGCAATGATTTCTTTGAATATGATATAAAAAGAACAAGCAACCAAAGCAAAAAAAAAAAAAAAAAAAAAGGTAAGTGGGACTATCTCAAAGTAAAATGTTATTGCACAGCAAAAGAAACAATCAAAAAAATGAAAAGGCAACCCATAGAAGAAAATATTGCAAATTTGATAAGAGGTTAATATTCTCTATTTATGAAATTCATGTATCTCTGTAGTCAAAAAATTCCAATTAAAAAATGAGCAAAAGACCTAAAGAGACATTTTTTTTTCAAACACATAGAGGGCCGATGGGCACATGAAAAGATGTTCAATTTCATTAGTCATCAGGAAAATACGAAGTGAAACCACAGTGAGAAATCTCTTCATACCTGTTAAAATGGCTATTATTAAAAAGACAAGATAACAAGTGATGTTGAAATTGTGGAGAGAAGGTAACACTTGTGCACTATTGGTGGGGATGTATATTGGTACAGCCACTGTGGAAGACAGTATGGATGCCCCCCCCCCACAAGAAAAAAATTAAAGTAGGACAACTGTATGATCCAGAACCCCACTTCTGGGTATATATCCTAAGGAGATGAAATCACGATCTTGAAGAGATTATCTGCACCCTCATGTTCATTGCACCTTTATTTATAATAGCCAAGACATGGAAAAAACCTAAATGTCCATCTATAGATGAATGGATAGAGATGTGTGTGTGTGTGTGCACGCTAACATGAATGGACCCTGAGGGGATTATGCTAAGTATAGTAAGTCAGACAGTGGAAGACAAATACCGCATGATATCATTTATATGTGGAACCTAAAAACATCAGAATCATAGAAACAGAGTAGAATGGTGGTTCCCTGACCCGGGCTGGGCATGCAAGAGTCGGAGACATGAGTGAAGGTGATCAAAGGGTACCAACTTCCAGTTCTAAGATGAATATGTTTTGGAGACCTAACTACAGCATGGTGACTATAGTTAAAAATACTGTATTTTATACTTGAAGGTTGCTAAGACAGTAAATTTTAAAAGTTTCAACACACACACAGTAACTAGTGAGGCGATGGATGTGTTAACTAACCTTATTGTGGTAATCATTTTGCAATATATTCGTGTGTCAAATCACCAAGTCGTACACTTTAAACTTACATAATAATATATGTCAAATTATATCTCAATAAACCTGGAAAAAATAAATAAAATGATGAGGATTGATTTAGACAATGAGTCTCAAACCAGGAAGCTCCCAAATGTGAAGACAGCTGTCTGGGACTGGGAAAACTTGGAAAGCCCATATCCCCACATAGGAGCTGTGTCCTACTCAATTTTTACTTTAAAGTTTTTAGAGGTTTTGACTCTTTGAGATAGTTCAGAAATCCAGGATTCATATTAAAAAAAAAAAAGACCTGCATTAAAGCAAAATCATACCTGTATGATTTAGGCTGTGGTTCACCAATTTGTAGCTCTCCATTTCTATAGGAAAATCTCCAGGATTCTGTGTAAGACCAGCTAGCTATTCAGATGCAAGCTCACACAGATCATCTCACCACAGGAATAAATTCGGACCCTTTGGAAAAATACTTATCCTTCAAAAAGTTATAAGACAAGTAAGTCTATAGGCCAAAATTATGCTTAGAAAATATTTTTAATGCTTTAAGCTTTGACATCATCGAGTCATATAGGATTGTGCTGGTTTTTACTTCTACTCTATCTGGATTCCTTCTGGTGATTTTGGCTAATCATTTTATCACTTTTAGATTAACTAGATGGTTTGGGACAAAGAATTGTGTAAAATTAGAGCAAAAAGATAGAAGTATGAATTAAACCAATACTTTCCAAAATGTGCATGCCATGTATGCCTCTTCCTTCTTATAGACATAGCCAAATTATTTTGGCTTATAAAAATAAAAGTCATCTTTGTAACAACCTTTATATATCACAGATATTATTCAAGAAGGACTGCCTTGGTATGATGACAAATGACGTATTTTAAGTCCACTCACTATAAAAAATTATAAAATGTTAAAAAGTTATTCTTTTTTACCACAATAAATAAGTTTTAAAAATTAATTTTTCTTATCAGTAAAGAAATATTACATGAGGGACGCCTGGGTGGCTCAGTTGGTTAAGCGGCTGCCTTCGGCTCAGGTCATGATCCCAGGGTTCTGGGATCGAGTCCCGCATCGGGCTCCTTGCTCGACGGGGAGCCTGCTTCTCCCTCTGCCTCTGCCTGCCTCTCTGCCTATTTGTGATCTCTCTCTCACTCTCTCTGACAAATAAATAAATAAAATCTTTAAAAAAAAAAAAAGAAATATTACATGAAATGAACAATAATGAAAAGTTCAGTGACCCAATGAAGCATTTGCCCTATCACCAAATAATCATATTGTTGTATTTTCCTTGAAATGACTAGTTAATAAATTGCTCAAAATAAGTTGTTTATGTTATGAACTAACCTCGTTGGCATAGAAGTGACTCATTTAAAAGTACCTAAATATTTAGATCATTTAAAAGTATCTAAAGCTGATTATTGGGTAAGTTCTGTTGTCACTTAATAAATTATACATTTTTCATATCTCCCAAAGCACCATTGGATATAAAGATACTCTACACAAGTTTGGACCCAGAGAAATAAACAAGAAAAAGATGATTTATGAATGACAGCTTGCTTTGTTAGTGTTTTTCTTAGAAATGAAGGAAAAGGGGTGCCTGAGTGGCTCAGCCAGTTAAGCATTTGCCTCCAGCTTAGGTCATGATCCCCAGGGTCCTGGGGTTGAGCCCCACATTGGGCTTCCTGCTTCTGCCACTGTCTCCTTCTCTCTCTCAAATAAATCAATAAAATCCTAAAAACAAAAGTGAAGGAAAAGAAAATCTTTCATCCTCTAGACATTTTTTTTTTCTAAATCCATATGGGAAAAATATTTTAATAGAAAATACTGTTTACAAAGGCACTTCATGACAGTATGTTTTGGTTGTGTTGATTTTTTTTTTTTTAGGTATATGGGCAAATGTAAAAATGTAATACATAAAACTGATTTTTAAATAAATAATTCTTTGTAGTTGTACTATAAAGTAATTGCTATAATAAAATTTCATAGAAATGGTCAGTTTATATATCAGAACATGAAAGCTATTTTGCCATTTTATTTAATTGTAGTAGAGAAAAGCATTTTTCTTCAAGGTAAACACTGATATCTTCTTATTTTATCCAAATTTATCAATTTCTGAGTTCATGAAAGCATTAAAGAAAAAAAATTTTTTCAGAGAACACAGCTCCATTAATAGATCTATCCATTACTACTACTATTAATAACAATAATATTAATAATAATAGAAGCTAACTTTTATTGAGTGTTAAGCACTAGGAACTATTCCAAACGCTGTACATATATATGAATATTTATAAGAGCTCTATGAAGTAGTTTTTTAGTACTTTTAGTATTTTTAGTACTTTTAGTATTTTTTAATTACTAAACTTTATTTTTAGAACTGCTTTAAATAGACAGAAAAATTTGAGGAGATACTAGGGAATAGTCTCCACAAGCACATCTCACAGAGGCAGTTTCCCTGTTATTAACATCCTGAATTAGCATGGTACGTTTGTTACAATTAATGGACCAATTTTGATACATTGTTGTTAACTAAAGTTCATGGTTTATACTGACTCACTCTTTGTGTGGTACAGTTTTATGGGTTTTGACAAATGCATAACATCATGGATGTACCATTATAGAACCATACAGCATCGTTTCACTGCCTTAAAAATTCCCTGTGAGTCATTCACTCATCCTCCCTCTCTAAAACTTCTGTCAACCAATGATCTAATTCACTATCTTCATAGTTTTGACTTTTCCAGATATTATATTGTTGAAGTCATATGGTATGTAGCCTTTTCAGACTGCCTTCTTTTAGTCAATAACATGCATTTAAGGTTCCTCAATTCTTTTGGTCACTTGGTATCTCATTTCCTTTTTATCCAAATATTCAATTATGGATATAACAAAATTTCTTTATGCATTCACCTGTTAGAGGACATCTAGGCTACTTATTTATTTATTTAGTTTTGGTAATTATGAATAGAACTACTACAAACATTCATGTTTAGGTATTTGTGTAGATACAAATTTTTATCTCAATTTGTAGATACTAGGAGTGTGATTACTGGATTGTATGATATAACTATGTTTTGCCAAACTTTCTTCCACAACGGCCATACCATTTGACCAGCAATGAATCAGAGTTTTCGTTGCTTTGAATTCTTGCCAGCATTTGGTAATGTCATTTTTTAAGCCATTTTAATGGGTATACAGTAACAGCAATAGTGCACTGTAATTTCAATTTGCAATTCTCTAATAACATGACTTAAGCATGCTTTCGATGTGTTTATATCCCATCTGTATATCTTTTTTGGTGAGGTATCTGTACATTTCTTTTGCCCATTTTTTAAATTGTGTTGTTTATTTTCTTATTTTTGAGTTTTAAGTGTTCTTTATATATTTTGGATACAAATATTCTATCAGATAAGTGTTTTAAAAATATTTCTTCCAGTCTGTGACCAGTTTTTTTTTATTCTCTTAATAGTGTCTTTTGCAGAACAGACATTTTTAATATAAATAGAGTTCAACTTATCAATTTTTTTTCTGTCATTGATAATGCTTTTGTTATTGTATCTAAAAAATCATTACCAAATTCAAGGTCATATAGATTTTTCCTGTTATTTTCTAGAAGTTTTATAGTTTCACATTTTACATTTATGTCTATGATCCACCTTGAGTTAATTTTGTGAAGCATGTCTAGATTTTTTTTCTTTTTGCATATGGTTGTCTAATTATTCCTACATAATTTGTTGAAAAACTATCTGTTCTTCATTGCATTTTCTTTCTCCTTTGCCAACAAGGAGTTGGCTATATGTGGATGGGTCTATATCTGGGTTCTCATTGTTTATGTCTATATCTGGGTTATGTCTATATCTGGGTTCTTGTTGTTTAATAACAGTTAAATAACAATCTATTTATGTATTATTTTACCAATATGATGCTACTTTGACTATTACCACTTTATAGTAAGCCTTGAAGTCCAGTAGTGTTAGTCTTTTGATTTTGTTCTTCTTCTTCAGTATTGGATATTCTGGGTCCCTTGCCTTTCCATAACACTTAAGAATCAGTTTTTCAATATCTACAAAATAACTTGATGGGATTTCCATGGGGATTATATAGAATCTATAGATTACATTGGGAAGAAATGATATCTTAATATTGAGTTTTCCTAACCATGAGCATGGATTATCTTTCCATTCAATTAGATCTTTGAGTTTTTTCATCAGTGTTTTGTGGTTTTCCTTATATAGATCTTGTACATATTTTGTTACATTTATACCCAAACATTTCATTTTTTTAGTGCTAATGAAAATGGTATTATTTTAAATTTCCGATTCCAATTGCTTATTGCCAGTATATAGAAATGCAATTTACTTTTATGTATTAAGCTTGCATCCTGAAAACTTTCTGTAGTCACTTATTAATTATAGGAAGGGCGTTTTTGGTCAATTTTTGTAGCTTTTTAGTAGAAACAAAGCATTATTGCTACTTTAACTTAGAACAATTTTTAACTAAATCAATTAATAAAATAAAAGATATAATGTTACCTTCATGTGTTCCTTCTCCAGTCCTCATTCTTGCTTTACGTAGTTGATTTTCTGACCTATGTAAATCTTTTCCCTCTGAAACTTTTAAAAACATTTCTTAGAAGGTAGGTCTACTGACAACAAATTCCCTCAGTTTTTATTAGCCTGAGAAAGTCTTTCATTTACTTTTGAAGCATAATTTCACTGGATACAGAATTCTACTGTGGTGATTTTTTTTTCTTTCAACACTTTAAAACTTTCACTCCACTGTATTATTTTGGGTGAGAAGTTCAGTGTAATTCCTATCCTTTTTCTATGTTTAAGTTTTTTTTTCTTGTCATTTCTTTCAAAATTTTCTCTGTGTGGCTTCCTGAAAATTGAATATGATATGCCTACATGCAGATTATTTTGGTATTTCCTGCTTGCTTTTCTCTTAGCTTCCTGGATTAGACTATGGTTTAGTACCTGTCATTTATTCTTGCATAATGCTCAGCTATCATTACTTAAAATATCTCTTCCATTCCCTTCTGTGTCTTCCAGTATTCCATTATGTATATGTTACACCTTTTTAAATGTTCCATGGTTCTCGAATATTTTATTATGTTTTTCTATCCTTTTTTCTCTCTGCATTTTTGTTTGGAGTTTTCATCTCTTTGCTTACATCATTCATCTTTTTTCTTGTATTCTATTATGTTTTCTTTTTTTTTTATTTTTTTATTTTATTTATTTGACAGAGAGAGAGAGACCACAAGTAGGCAGAGAGGCAGGCAGAGAGAGAGGGGGAAGCAGGCTCCCCGCCGAGCAGAGAGCCAGATGCGGGGCCCGGTCCCAGGACCCCGAGACCACGACCTGAGCCACCCAGGCGCCCCTATTATGTTTTCCATTAGAGCCCTTAACAAATTAATCATAGTTATTTCAAAATCCCTATCTGATAATTCCAAAATCTATGTCATGTTTGAATCTGGCTTTGATTCTTGCTTTGTCTCTTCAGACTGTTTTTCTTGCCTTTTATCAGGTACTTTAATTTTTTGTTGAAAGCTGGGCATGAGGTATCAAGTAATAGGAACTGAGGTAATTAGGCATCTTGTTTGAGGTTTTATTTTACTCTGGCTAGCAGAAGTTGGGCTGTGTACACTGTTTCCGATCTGTAGGCGTAGATGCCAGAGGCTTCAGTTCCCTTAGTTTTCCTATTTTTTTCTCCCTACTGCTTTCAAGTGTCCTAAGAACTCCTTCTTAATAATATAATCTTTGTCTTGTAGCCCTCTTAGCAATAATTCATGGCTATTATGTTGGTGCCCATTGATGTGTCAATGGTAAGCAATTTGAGAGGGGAAGAGTTCTATAATCTTATGATTAATTTCAGTGTTTTAGTACATCTAAATACTTGACTATGATTTGCCTTTATATTTCTTCCATTCAATGAAACAGGAAGACTAGAGAGGGCTGGAGTTGTCTAATTTGCCCTTCCCTCTGGTAAAGCAGTTTTCCCTGGAGGAGAGCCCTCTTTTATACAGTCGACTCTGGAAAATTTCAGAATGGTTACTTTTTCCACACACCATCTCTCATTGAGTCTAGACCTACAATCATCTCAACTCCTAGAAGGGGAGGGAAACGGGAACAGAAAGAGATGTGACTTTTGAGTAGGTGTCATGCATTCCAAAAGAATTGCAAGATTTTGTCAATTTATAACACATAAACCTAGAAGATTATGTATGGAAATGACACCTAAGGATATTACAATAGGGTGAAAGGAATGTAATGTTCGATTGGGATAGATTTATTACAATCAGTGCAATAGGAAGAGATTTTGTAGTTGATGTGATGATCACCTTGAATGGCTGGAAATAGCTCTGTCTGGATTGTGGTCTGTAGGTGGCCTATGCTAAATTAAAATGAAATGTAAGAAACCCCCCTTTTTTTTTTCAGTATCCAAAGACAGATCAAAATGCTAGAATGGATTTACTGTGCAAGACTTGCTCAGCCATCCTCTAATTCTGTCCTTTAAGAGGGTCCAAAGATGCTCCCTTTATCTAGGAGTTGGGATTTACATTGATGAGGAGAGTTTCAGCTCCTATGGGACCATCCTATGGTGGTCCAGAAGTGACATTAACTGCTGCCATAATTTTAGTGGGAATAGAGTGATATGGTCCTACTAGTGACATTTAACTTCCCAAGACAAGCTGGTCAGGGTTACCATAATGGATGATGGAGCTGATGCCTTAATCAGAGTGGTTTGACCCAAAGAGATCTCTGGCATTGGCTAAGTTACCGTGGTGGCCTAGGATTGAAATAAACGACCCAGTGCTTGGCCTCTGCTCACTCAGAAAAATTCTCAGGTAAGATAGTGGCTTGGCAGTGAGGATTGATTATCTTTGCACTGGGGACTCCTTCCTATAAAAATCAACATACCAGCCCATGGGTTCATCAAAACTTTTACTGGTCCCACCTGTATCCAACAAAGTTTGTCTGTCTCTGATATATTTCCTCTTCTATTCGCTTTGCCCCACAATCTGTTTGTAGTCCCTCACATGTCATCCTACTGCCTTCCCAATTTCACTGAGATTTCTTCTGCTTCCAAGTATCCCACAAAAGACATGAGGTTGTTTCTTATTGAACATTTTTTTTTAAAGATTTTATTTATTTATTTAACATAGAGAGCACAAGAAGGCAGAGTAGCAGGCAGAGGGAGAGGGAGAAGCAGGCTCCCTGCTGAGCAGGGAGCCCGATGTGGGACTCGATCCCAGGACCCTGGGACCATGACCCAAGCCAAAGGCAGTCATCTAACCAAATGAGCCACCCAGGCACCCTTATTGAACATTTCTTGAGTCCTGAGCCCATATCTCAGTAGCCAGGGAGATTATCTATCCTAATGGCCTTTGCTGTGTATATCCTTGGAAACAAATGGGGGAAGGATTTGCTTTCAATATATTGACTGAGAGTGATAAGACGACTTTTTTTTTTAAAGGAAGAGAGGTGCTCTTTGTCTAAAAGAAGGGAAGATCATGAGGCAAAAGAGGTTATAAGCCACTGCTATCTCTAAAAACTCTTCCAGATTTTACATCCTAAACTTCTATCCTCTTTATTCTGAAGTTCCTTCCTCTTTCCCAGCAGCTGAGTAAGGAAACAGAGGGTAGGGAGTGATACTGCCAAAACTTTTCTATGTAATTTGACCATCCCAGGATTATCACAAATACATTGATTTGCTACATATGGAGTAAATCAGAATTTCCATCAAAGTGTAAGCCACGTAGCACTATACGTGCTACCCAAATCCTTATATAACTACTAAATCCCTCCTGTAGTGAAGTACTAAGAATTTTACAATATCAACCCACCACCTTAATATCAGATCCATTCCATAACACAGGTTTAGAAAACATATTTCTTCTATGCATGCTAAAAATTTTGTAACATACCGGGGAAGAGTCTAGGAGAGCAGTGCTTAGGAAAACACATTAGACTTAAATCCATTAAACTTGCCCATTCTTTGAAGACTGTCATCTTTAGGGAGCTATTTTTAGTGTTCCTGTTGGTTCTTACTTTACCTCACTGGTTCATACTGAGTTGGGGGTGGTGAGGGCAGCTGTATTTCTTTAGAGGACATTTGGCAATGTCTGGAGAAGTGATTGGCTGTCACAGCTGGAGAATACCATGCTACTGACATCTAGAGGCCAGGAATACTGCTAGACATTCTGCAATGCATAGGACAGATCCCTACAACAAAAAAAATTATCCCACTCAAGCTATCAATAGTGCCAAGGTCAAGGAACCATATTCACTACTGTTTTTTTAAGCTATTAGATACTTCTCACTGTTCCAATTCAGTTTTCCTTTAACCCAGTACTATTAATTCCATCAATGGAGGATGCTTCATGATATTGTTCACCAACTCAGAAGGGAATGTATGTGTGCCTTTAACAAAATAACCAAAGGGACTTTGCATTTTAAAACACTAATAAATGGGAAGAAATGTTCTAGATCCTTGGAATACAAGGGATGTTTTTATAGTCAGAGTAACCTCTTAGCTCCTGATGATCTGTATATCTGCATATCATTCATTCTGTACACAGGATGTAAATAAATGGCTTACAGGGAGGGAGATGCTTATACAAATCAAATACCTTCATTTTAAATTCATGTAATTTCTGAACTCCTAATATTTCAGACAGATCATCATCTGGATATACAAATACTCCCTTTGAAAGTAAGTTTTTTAAGAGCTATGAAATCTGCCACTTTGGATTAACTCCACCATTGACTTTCTCCTTTTGAAGGAAAGTCAGAACAAGTTAATAAGAAGAAAAGAACGCTTCGAGCAACTTGCTTTTAAATACTTGAAGAGTTAATTCCAAGGAAATTTTAACTTGTAAGTCCCGAAATCCACATAACTTACCACATAGGCTGGTAGTGATTACCCCAACCTCATCAACCCAGCCTCTCAAACAAAACCCCACATTCACTGAAAACACGTTTTTAAGAAGTAGGTAATATTGCATAGGAAATGTACAATTTTAATTTATGTTCATATTTCTTAAGTAATGGAACCAGTGCTTAGGGAAACACTTTGACTGCTCTCATATAGTTGTGAAGTCCTGAACAGGCTCTTAATTGACGAAGGAGTAAATGAACCCAAATCATTACCAAGAATCTGCCTCAGCTTGATGTGTCTAAGAATTCTCTCTGTTTCTCTTTAGCATCTTTTGTGCTCTTTCAAAACTTTTAAATGCATCTGCTTTCCTAGATAGTTTATGGGTGATTAAAGTTTACTCTTAATATAAACCTAATAACCAGTTACACCCTATAGTGGAGAAACAATTATCCTTAGAAAGCAGTGAGTATAAAATTTAAGGTGACAAAATGTCACTTACAAAAGTATTTCTCCAGATACAGAAAATAATTACTGCACGATTTGCTTTGCCTAACCTCACTTAACCAGAACACCTAGAAAGCTAAAGGTTATCCCCCTCAGGAATTTCATAACTGAAGGAAAAATCAGCTTTCTTGTACAGATATCTGTTCAAAACCTGCTGTGAATTTCTTAGAAATTTGCTTCTTAGAGATGTTCTCAGAGGTAGACCATCAGCCAAAATATGGAATATAAAATATAGGATACATATTTGCTAGTTCAACAAATATATTTCAGTATAGTCCTTAAAACGACTATTTCAGGATATTATGTTTAAAAAGTATTTTAAAGAAGCCCCTGGGGATTAAAGAGTGCACTTATCATGATGAGCACTGAGTAATGTATAGAATTATTGAATCACTATATTATACATCTGAAACTAATATGATGCTGTATGTTAACTATACTGAAATTAAAATGAAAAAACTTAATTTTTTAAGAGATTTTATTTATTTATGAGAGAGAGAGAGTATGGGCATGGGGGTGGGGGGGAGCAGGAGAGAGATGAACAGACTCTGTACTAAGCTACGAGCCTGACATGCGGCTCAATCTCAGGACTCCAAGATCATGACCTGAGCTGAAACCGAGACCTGGACACCTAACTTACTGAGTGACCCAGGCACCCCAAAAAACCTTAATTAATAATAAAAAAAAGAAGTCTCTGTTAGAGAATGTGCTCAAAGAGAGACTCACTTCATCCCCACTTCTCTGATTCTCTAACTTTGCTTTTGAAGGCATACAAAATATAACCAAAAATCTTCTTTATTCACGCTGCTTAATTGTTGCAGAAAACAAATCTAATATTAAACTATGTATTCACAAATAATGAAAGGCGAACACTCTGTGATGTGATATTCTGCATCAAAATTCCTACTTCTTCAGAAGAACATGCACAGATGGGACATCACCAAATTTTCTGGTATGTTTCACACTGTAAATATTGTAAGAGAAATTTTATCCATTGGAGTGTTTCTGATAATCCAATAAAAGGAGAAGAAACAAGAGAAATAAAAGTTAAGAGAATGGTACTTTAAATTAAGAAGCCATTAAGTCTCTTGCACTGATTCAGAAAACCAGTGGATAAATACAGTAAGAGTTGGTCTGTGCCCATACTCAGGAGAATTCAACAATTACAGCTGAGTTAATCTGGTTTCTAATGAAAACATACAATCCACACTCCAGTTGTACTTAATTGATTTTGGGGAAAGGAAAATAACTATCCTATTAACAAAATGATTAAATTGTTTCACTGGCCAACAAGGAGTAACTGGCATTATTGATTTAGCCACTGCATCCCTGTTCTTCTCCTGTATTCATTTGACCCGGTATATTCACACAGCAGTGAGTATTGTGGTATCTGAAATGGAAGTCTCAGCAGGGGAGATCTTTCTCTTCTTCTACTGTGAAAAAATATATATAACTGTGGGAGAGAATGAAAAATAAAGCTGATAGTACCAGCCAGCCACTCTTCTGCCTGTTCAAGTTTAGCAACCCATTACTGTGATAAGTAGCAGAGGAGCTGTTTGATTCTTTTTTTTTTTTTTTTTTTTTTGACATTCAGTGTTCCTGTGTCTTATTTTTGGGAATAAAAGTAAGAAGCAAAATATAAAATGATAATTTAGTTTTCAGAGTAATGACTTGAGGAAATGATCCTAAACACATTCATGTTGTCAAACAGCAACATTTGTTAAAAAAAAAAAAAAAAAAAGTATAATTCTACAATGGAGTCCAAGGACTCCATGGTCAGTGATTATACGAGAGAGGAAATAAGGACTAGGGACAGGTCTGCAGACTGATATCTGTATGTTACTAGTACCTGATGCTCCTCTCAATCTGGAACTTGCTGCCTAGTGTTGCCCATGTATAAAAGCAGCTTAATAAGAAATCAACACCTGCAATTCAAGGGTTTATCCCTGTAATTTTTATTTGAGGCCCATATTTGAAAACACTGATTGCTTTATTCTGCTTGTAACATGTTCATATGACGTTGCTGTTCCTTTTTCACAGTCACATAGACCTTTGGTTGTATTTGAGCTTCGGTTTCCATGGAGATGGCATGCATCTCTTTCAATACTGGCATCCCCATGACACCAAAAAGTGAATCTTTTTTTTTCTTTTTTTTTTTTTTTTCAAAAAGTGAATCTTGCAAGTTGCATCAGTGGTTCTGCAATCCATCACAGACCAATATATGGTCTCCGTAAGTGACTAGAACCCAGTTCATACCGCATAGGACTGATCAGGGAAACTGGCCTGTATACCCTGTTAAATGAATTCAGTCAAATAATCATGTGTTTGAGTGTCATAGCAATGTCAGATTGCTATGCAAATTTCTATAAAATTAATCTACACTTTTGTTTTTACTTGTCATGGGCCAGTAATAGAATTTGTTTACTACCCACAGTCCACGGAACACATTTTGATTAGCACTGTATTCCATGGCCTATATTTTAGGCTAGATCACAAAAAAAAATAATAAACTCATTTAAAATGAGTAAAAACCCCTCTTCCCCGCCCCTTCTTCAAAATTTGCTGAACATATATCTAGCTTTTAAAAAAATAAGCTACTAGACTAAAACTTAATTTTCTTTGTATAAATAAGATCTGCAAAAATGATAGAGTTCAGGAGAGCTAATAATATTTTACTTGAAACACCCTTCACAAGGGGTTACTATAAACTGTTAGTAGATAGGGGTAGATATAAACTGTTATGTTGCAGTAAGCTGAGATCATCATCTAGTACTCAGTACTTTTATTTCTAAGTCCCCATATGTTGCCTTTCTTGTTCTCTACAATAATTTGCTAACAATTCCATATCTAAATATCTAAAACTAATTATTAGTGAAATAATCAAAATTTGGCACAACTATAATGAAATATGTAAATAACAAGGCTAATGACCAAGAGAAAATGGTTAAGTCTCAGGAAAAAGAATGTCTCAGAGCCATATACCATTATAGTATTGTACAGAATAGTTTGTGCTAAAAATCCCCCGTGTTCTATTTATCTCTCCCTGTCCCTGAATCCCTAGAAACCACTGATATTTTTATTAGCTCTATGTTTTCCCTTTTCCAGAACATTGTATAGTTGGAATAATATACTATGTAGACTTTTCAGACTAATCTCCACCTGAATAAGTAAATTCACTTTCCTCAAAAGTGCTGGGTAGAGAAACTTGGGAATCATACTTAATATCGCTCTCCCTCACCATCCACATAAAATGCATTTTCAGCCACGTCTAGGACACATCCAAAATATTTATTGAATCTCTTAACTTATGTCATTTTCTAGCATAGTCCAAACCACTGGCACATCCTATTTGAACTAATACAACATTGTTCCAAGAGTCTTGAAAGTCTCCATAACTTAAAGGTGGCTCTGTCTCTAGTACTTTCTCTATTGAGCATCCAGAAAAATCCTTCTAAAATGAAAAATGGATCTTGTCCTTACTTTGCTCAAAACACTCAATACTAATATGTCACTTCCCTACTTGCTCTTGAAATAAAAATGTGAAATTCACAACATGATCTACAACCTCCTGAATGACATAACTCCTCTCATCCTCTCCAGGCTCACTTCTCATCAACTTTTCCTTCCTTCTCTACATGCCAACTCTTCATTTCTCTTTCTTTTCTTCCAAGATCAATCTTTGTTCCTGACATGGGTCTTTTTATAGAGACCCTAAATGACTCAAGATGAAATAGGAGTGATAGAGTGCTAAAAGTCAGTTTAAATGGTTCTGATTAATCAGTTCTCCACTCATAGTGATGCTTGTTGGATGACATAATAGAAATAATAAAATTCCAAAGGGAAGTGGAAAACATGAAGAAAATTAGGTCAGCGAAAATTGTTTAAGATTAAAAAAATAATAAAATAAAATTATATCTTCTTGCATAATAGCATGCTAACATTTACAAATCCAATATTCTCAATGATGTTAGAAGGTTAAGATGATACCATACAATTACCTGGGAACTATGCCAATATGGTTGACATGAAGAAATGAAATAGAATTAACTTGCTTAGCCATGGAAATCAACTGTAAGAAAATGGTGAAATGTGAAAAGCCAATTCAAAATTTATTTCATGTGGACACCCGAAGATGAAGAGAGACTGAAAGATTAATTTCCTTTCCTTTCAACTTCTGATTGACAAAGGGATATATTCAGGATCAGAAGAGTAAATAACCAGTTATAGCCACCCAGTTGGTGAGGTAGTTTCATCAGCATTAACAGAATAGAACCTTGGAGAATTGTGTTTCAGATTCATTCACTAAGTCTTAACAAAGCATTATTTTTTCAACATTCTCCAAATCCATCCACTTTGTACTCACTGTCAAGACCCCATTTCGGGGCAGTTTTCCTGTTGTAATTGGGACAAACGTTGTAGTCTTCTGGCTGTTCTAACTTCTCTAATTTCCAGTGACCTATTCTAAAATCTCAATTTCCACCTTAATATCATTCAATGGCTTTTTCTATTTCCCCTGGGATATAGTTCAAAATCCGTGACCTGACTAAAATCCTTTTTGAGATCTGGCCTTTTTATATCTCTCATTTCCTTTCCTGTATGTCCTTCATTCCTCACCTACTGCTCTAGCCAATCTGCTCTACCACCAGTAGGTATTTACATATGCTGTTTCCTCTGCCAGCTACAATGTGTGCCCCATTTCTTTCCCAGAGTAATATTTACTCATTCTTCAGGATTTAGCTTAGATGAAGGCTTTTCCTGAGAACCCAGGGTCTAGCCTGGTGTTCTGTCTCTGTGCTACCTCATCAATATCTATTTATCTGTCTCTTCTGCCTTCTCGCTATTCCACCGAGAGCTCTCTAAGGGTAGGAAACCTGTCGTATATATCTGTGTGGTTCATGGATTTAGCCTAATGTCTGACAGAGAACAGGTTCCTCATTATTAATTAAATAATAACATAAGAATATTTCCAGCAGGTACTACAAGTTGAGCACTTAATTTGTGCCAGTATTTTGCCAAATACTTTTATATTCTTTTTCAAATTCCATCTTTTTTTATTTTTGAGAGAGAGAGAGAGAGAGTGTGTGTGAGCAGGGGGAGGGGCAGAGGGAGAGAGAGAATCCCAAATGGGCTCCACGCTCAGTGCAGAGCCTGACTTGGAGCTCCAACCCAGGACCCTGAGATCATGACCTGAGCCGAAATTAAGAGTCGGACACTCAACTGACTCAGCCACCCAGGTGCCCCCAAATTCCACTTTAAAAGTAGTTTTACGAAATAAATATTATTCTTTTTTCTTTAGAAGGGGAAATTTAAGTTCAGAAAATTTCCAACTTCCCTACCACCAGATAACTCCTATTGTTGAAACTGGACTCAATTCATGTCTGTTGAACATAACATTCTACTCTTTTGGATTATGTTATATCTCCTTTCGTCATATTAGTATAAATAAAATTTAAAGAAATTCACCTTGAACACCATTAAAATAGCTCAGAATCAGACAAAGGGTGAGGTTGAAGATCTTGAGGAAATAGGCCAAAATGGAACCCTTATATGTGCAATGTTGACCAAGTGTGAGGCATCAGACACATTTCATAAAAAAGTCCTACATGATATTTACATTGTCATCTATTTCTTAGAAGTGTTCAAATAATACATGATTCACTATATTAATAATTTTCTAAATTTTTCATCTTGAAACATTTTAGTCCCATATTTCCACACTTTTCAAAAAATGCTATAAGAAGATGTACTGTTTACTTTTGTATGTCTTATTTTCTTTTCTTTTGTATGTCTTTTGTGTTGAAGGATTGGGACTCGAAGAGTGACTTGATAATGTGAGTCCTTAACAATCATTTTGTCCAAACTATACCATAAATGAACGAACATATAAATTAATATTTATTTCAGAAGATGTAGAAAATAGCTTGCCATAATTCTACATTCACAAATAAATAATCATTAGTTATTCTAAATCTTCTTTTCAAGAATCTGCAAAATCCAAACTGTATTTAATCTCATTCTAGGTTTCATAATTCTTCTGATTCCTGTATTTTCTGCCTTTTTTCTCCACTTTCTCTTTCAATTCCCCAGAACTTCCATTTGGTTTCTCACAAGAATCAACAGAAGTGAAAGTAGGAGAAGAGAGAAAATTTTCAAATCTATTTCAGGACATATTTTGAATCCTATAAGGGAATTTGTAGTGCTAAAGGCAGATTATCTGGGAAGTGTTTGCTCCAAATTAATAACAATAATAAATTAATAACAATAATAATAAAAATGATATCAATAATAATATCTATCATTTGTTGGGTTCTTTCTGTAAATCAGTTGCTATATTAAAAGTTTATATACATTATTGCATTTAAGTCTCTCACACACGCATAAAAGATAAGAATTAAGTGCTATTAAAATCATTCTGATTTGCCAGATGGGGAGACTAACTCTCTCATCCAAAGTCACAGAGCCCAAAAGTGTGGAAGCAGGATTCAAAACCATGTTAAGACTCTAAAACTCCTTTTAACCAAGGCCAAACTGGTTAGGGTTTCTTACCTGGTACCTCCAGGATGATTACTGTGCCAGGATTGCCCTTTATTTTGCAAGTGTTTCAGGTTGCTCTAAAAAAAAAGTAGGACCAAAAAAATTAATGAAGCATAGATTAGAAATCTCTGAATGTAAATGCATAAAAGGAATCACTCCTTTTTGGGCAACATTTGATGCTTACCTGCTGATTGGTTTAAGGTCCTGTTCTACCTGTGAAAGAATGACTAATATTTTTTCAGTGTCTTAACCAGAGCTGGATGAAGGCCAGACAAGCAAAACTCCAGGGTGCATAATTTAAGGAGGTAGTCACTCTCCTTGCAGGGCAAGTACAAGTTCTGCACTTTAGAGTGAGCACTACCTTAAATTTTACTCCTGGCCCTTCACGTCTCTCACCTGGTTCCACTTTGCTCCAGATAATTCTAATTTAAACTCTGGGTTTGGCTACTCTGGTTTAGAGGCCCAAAAGGAGCTTTATTTGCTATTACTCAACAATGGAAAATACCTTCTTGTTTACTAATTACTTGTTCTTTTTTATCTAAGAATATGACTTACATATGCAGAAAACTCTAAATCTTTACCAAAACAGCTTATGAAATATTCTGAAATCATAATACCTTAAAACAAAAGTGTTTTCATTATGGACACTGGGGAGGGTATGTGCTATGGTAAGTGCTATGAAATGTGTAAGCCTGATGATTCACAGACATGTACCCTGGGGCAAATAATACATTATGTGTTAATAAAAAAGGCAACTGGCAATAAAAAAAAAAATCTTTTCAAGAAAATAAGAATGATAATTATCTTGGTATTGGAAAAGTGACTGATAGGTCATATACACGTTAATCAGCCAGATGGGGATTAATTGCCCTAGAACCTGCTATATGCCATGAACAGTGCTAATTATTGAAACTGTTCTTTAAAGTTCCTTCCTATACCAAAATTGTATGACACTAATACAATTGGGATATGTTTGGAACATTTCATTTTATCACATGTTTAAGTTTACAAAGCATCTTCAGGAACAGAGATCCTCTAAAGAGATCTTTACATTTAAAAAAGGTTTTGTTGTAATTTTCCAAATTAGAAAGTGGAAGTGAGAAAGATCATGGGACTTACGCAATGTAAGAATGTAGCCCAATCAGATTCCAAAAAAGATTTCTCTCTTTACATGCTTTTTGTTAGTCTTAAATCATTAATTTAGTAACTTTTTCTCTTCTCAGAATTTCACACTAGTGAAAATAGGTACCTGGAGAATTCTCTTTCAGAACTTTTTTAATTCTTTAGGTTTCCTGAATTTTAATCAATGTAATAAAACAGTCTAGATAGGTTGATACCTATCCCTGTAAATTGTGCCAGCACAACTAGCTTGGCTGGATAATTCTCTCTCTCTCTTTCACACACACATAGAGCATTTCTTTGTCTTGTTGGGCAAGTCTCCCTTATGCTTATCATCTGTTTGGAAGAGCATTTTGAATCAATTGGGAAAAAGATACCAGAGATAGAGCCAAATACTGGCCTTGGTACAGGTGACACTGATTGTAATAACCATGGTTTGAACCTGTGGCCAAAGTACAATTTCTGCAAATAATCAATGCACTCAATTTCTATTAACTTCCTGCACCCCCTTGAATCTTTGTCCTTTGATCATGCCCTCCCACAATGTCTTTAAGCCTGGACATGTGGGACAGACTTACTTTGGCCACTGGGGCAGAATCAAACTTGATATAAGCAGCTAGTAAGTGGCTGTTGTTTTAAGAAATAATAATAGCCAATATCGCTGATGAATATGGATGCAAAAATTCTCAGTAAGATACTAGCTAATTGAATCCAATAGTACATTAGAAGGATTATTCACCACGACCAAGTGGGATTTATTCCTGGGCTGCAGCAAACCAATATCTGCAAATCAATCAATTTAATACACCACATTAATAAAGGAAAGAGCCATACGATCCTCTCAATAGATGTAGAAAAACATTTGACAAAATAAAATGTCCTTTATTGATAAAACCCTCAAGAAAGTAGGGATAGAAGTAACATACTTCAACATCATAAAGACCTTATGTGAAAGATACACAGCTAAAATCATCCTCAATGGGGAAAAACTGGAGAGTTTTCCCCCTAAGGTGAGGAAGAAGACAGGGTTGTCCACTTTCACCACTGTTGTTCAATTTAGTACTGAAATCCCAGCCTCAGCAATCAGACAACAAAAAGAAATAAAAGGCTTCTGACTTGGCAAGGAAGAGTCAAACTTTCACTCTTCTCAGATGACATGATACTCTGTAGAAAACCTGAAACACTCTGCCAAAAAATTGCTAGAACTGATAGAGGAATTCAGCAAAGTCACAGAATATAAAATCAATGCACTGAAGTCTGTTGCATTTCTATACAACAATAATGAAGCAGCAGAAAGAGAAATCAAGGGATTGATTCCATTTACAGTTGCAACCAAAATCATGATACCTAGCAATAAACCTAACCGAAGAGGACCGAAGATCTGTACTCTGAAAACTATAGAACAGAAATTGAAGAAGACACAAAGAAATGGGAAAACATTTCATGTTCATGGATTGGAAGAACAAATATTGTTAAAATGTCTATACTACCCAAAGTAATTTATACATGCAACACAATCCCTATCAAAATAACACTAGTATTTTTCACAGAGCTAGAATAAACAATTCTAAAATTTGTATGGAACCAAAGAAGACCCCAAATAGCCTAAATAATATAGAAAAAGCAAAGTGGGAGGCATCAAAATTCCAGACTTCAAGCCGTATTACAAAAATGCAATCATCAAGACAGTATGGTACTGGCACAAAAACAGACACATAGATAAATGGAACAGAATAGAGAACCCAGAAATGGACCCACAAACTACATGGTCAACTAATCTTTGACAAAGCAATAAAGAATATCCAATGGAAAAAAGACAGTCCCTTCAACAAATGTTGGAGAAAACTGGACAGCCACATGCAGAATAATGAAATTGGACCACTTTCTTATAGAAAAAAATAAAAATTTTTTATAGAAAAAAATAAATTCAAAATGGATGAAAGACCTAAATGTGAGACAGGAATCCATCGAAATCCTAGAGGAGAACCCAGGCAGCAACCTCTGTGACCTCGGCCACAGCAAATTCTTTCTAGACACATCTCTGGAGGCAAGGGAAACAAAAGCAAAAATGAACTATTGGGACTTCATCAAGATAAAAAGCTTCTGCACAGCCAAGGAAACAGTCAATACAACTAAAAGGCAACCCATGGAATGGAGGAAGATATTTGCAAATGGTATTGGATAAAGGGATAGTATCCAAAGTCTATAAAAAACTTATCAAACTCAATACCCAAAAATAAAAAAAATAAAAATCCAGCTAAGAAATGGGCAGAAGACATGAACAGACATTTCTCCAAGGAAGACATACAAATGGCTAACGGACACATGAAAAAATGCTCCACATAACTCAGCATCAGGGAAATACAAATCAAAACCACAATGAGATACCACCTCACACTGGTCAGAATGTAGAAACAAGAGATGTAGGTAAAGATGCAGAGAAAGGGGAACCCTCTTACACTGTTGGTGGGAATGCAAACTGGTATAGCTACTCTAGAAAACAGTATGGAGGTTCCTCAAAATTTTAAAAATAGAACTAGCCTATGACCCAGCAACTACACTACTAAGTATTTATCCAAAGGATGCAAAAATAGTGATTTGAAGTGGCATACATACCCCAACGTTTACAGGAGCACTATCCACAATAGCTAAAACATGGAAAGAGCCCAGATATCCATCGACACATGAATGGATAAAGAAGACGTGGTGTGTATATATATATATATATATATATATACACACACACAATGGAATATTACCCAGCCATCAAAAGAATGAAATCTTGCTATTTGCAATGACGTTGATGGAACTAGAATGTATTAGACTAAGCAAAATAGCCAGAGAAAGAAAAATATCATATGATTTCAGTCATCTGTGGAATTTAAGAAACAAAACAGATGAACATAGGGGAAGGGAAGGAAAAATAAAATAAGATAAAGACAGAGATGGGCGCCTGGGTGGCTCAGTTGGTTGAGTGACTGCCTTCGGCTCAGGTTATGATCCCGGAGTCCGGGAATGGAGTCTCACATCGGGCTCCGAGCTCCATGGGGAGTCTGCTTCTCCCTCTGACCTTCTCCCCTCTCATGCTCTCTGTCACTTGCTCAAAAAAAAAAAAAAAAAAAAAAAGAGAGAGTGAGGCTAACCATAAGAGACTCTGAACTGTAGGGAAAAAACTGAGAGTTGCTGGAGGGGAGGTGGGTAGGGGCATGGGGTAATTGGGTGATGGGCATTAAAGAGGGCACCTGATGGAATGAGCACTGGGTGTCCTATGCAAGTAATGAATCACTAAATTCTATCCCTGAAACTAATACTATACTACATGTGAACTAACTTGAATTTAAATAAAATCTTGAAAGAAAAAAACAATACAGTTGTTTATTTTTAATAAATAAATTTAATAAACAATATAGCTTATTAAGACAACTATATTGTCTTAAACAATATAGTATAAGACAACAACAATAAGTTGTCTTAAAATGCTTAGATTTGAGGGTAGTTTGTTATGGAGGGATATCTGACACATTATGTTTTCCTCTGAATTAAGCTTATCTCTCAATCACAGAGAAGCTAGAAAACTCCTTAGTAATGAAATGGAGTTCCCTTACTCTTGAAATACCGAGAGACATTTATCACAAGAAAGGGAAAAAAATAGAATTCTTATAGCCCATTCTGATGGTTAGGCAATCCTAAAGAGATAATCACAGGCAAATCAGGGCATATGTAGGTATTAGCTGTTAATAGACTAACTCCACCCAATAAAGAAATATAACTTTAATGGATGTTATATTCTTACAAAATTTCTAAGCAGAAAAACCCTCTTACATTGGGAAATGTCAGAGAGCATGGGGAGAAAGTTGTAGCTTTGCCAGGAGTGACTTTTCCAGGACTATAAAAATAGAAGTTAAATTTCTACTTGATGAATTAGCATCAATACAGAAGAAGGGGAGAATATACACCAACACCACACTCAATTTATTGAGCACTTTCTATGTGTAAAACACTATGCGATGCTAGGAGTTGAGAGACAGTCTGGCATTTGATAATCATTTCACACGCAAATTAGTCTTTACGATGACTTAAAGTGGAAATTATGATCCTTATTTAAACAGGAGAACAAATGAAGTCTCAGTAGGTTTTATTTTTATTTATTTATTTTTTTAAAAGATTTTACTTATTTATTTGACAGAGAGAGAGAGAGCGATTACAAGTAGGCAGAGAGGCAGGCAGAGAGAGAAGGGGAAGCAGGCTCCCCGCTGAGCAGAGAACCCGATGTGGGGCTCGATCCCAGGACCCTGAGATCATGACCTGAGCCAAAGGCAGAGGCTTTAACCCACTGAGCCACCCAGGCGCCCCTCAGCAGGTTTTAAATAGTTGATCCGTGAACACTTAGGTAGCAAAAGTAAGAACCAGATTTGAATCACATCCTCTTTCTGTAAAAGTCCAAACTTCTGCCTTATACTGTACTAGATAAATATAATTCAAAGGCCAATGTACTCAAGGGATTTATCATTGTGTGTGTGTGTGTGTGTGTGTGTGTGTGTGTTTACGTGTGTGTGTCTAGGCTAGATGCTGAAGGAGAAGAGATGTAAGAGATGTCTCTGTTGGTTTGAAAGAAAAAGTTTGTTGGAGAAAGTGAGACATGGGCCAAGATCTATAAGCTTGAGCTAGAGACTACATACTTGTACTTTACAGCATCCATCTCCAAGTCCCCATTGTGTGAAGACCACAAAGTTATCTGATACTAACTGCCCTTTCATTACAGTTTCTAACCTCCTCATGAATTTATTACACATGGGTTTTCACCCACAAGTGATTCCCTTTTTCTTAAAGCTCTTTTATGAAAACTTCCACCTCTCTCTTTTCTATAACTGAATAAATAACCTGCCAGTTTTTAAACCAAACGTATGCATTATGTCTTGCCTTTCTCTTTTGTTCAAAAGAAGCATTTAGACTGCTGATGAAGAGAGTTTGCCAAAAGGCCAATGACCTGAGTTTTTTTATCAGAACAGCAATCATGATTTGCAAAAGGTTCAAAAAAGTGAGTGTTGGGGTTTTTTTGCTGTTTACCAGGATAGAGGCGCTGCTTCTTGTGCCTTATTTCAAGTTCTTATGTCTAAACTGAACATTCAGGACAGAGTCAATAAAGCAATAAAAATAAAGGTAAAGAAATGAGCAATTTCCTTTGATAGATATCATCAGGGTCATATATAACACTGGGACAAACTAAATTATTCTAACTAGAGATGCAACCTAGACAGATTGCACAAAATTCAATCAATATATTCTTCTTAGCTTAGTATCCTTCAAAGATCTAAAAGGCTCATGCTCTAACACTGAATCATTGCTATTTCATGATATTATCAGCTGGTAATGAAGGAAAGGAATTAGAAAAAAATACATATGTCTAAAACTCTTCTCTGGCATCTTTCTAAAGAATTAAATGTATTTTAGTATTTGTAAATGTTACATAGTTACAATTATTTTAACAGGCTAATCAATGTCCTATATGACGCCCAAGTTTTTAACCAATCCTCTTAATAGGACTACCAATTATTCCTTTAATTTGAATTCTGTGTTTAAATCTTAAAAATTAGAATCCAATAAACTGCTACAATCTACTCAAATCAAATCCTATTTAGGAACAGGGTAGATATTTTTCTTGACCTAAAATCTTGTTTTAAAGCCAACAGAAATTTAATAGCAAAAGTGAGACAAAGTGCAGAGCAACTCTTCTTATATAGGACTTGCATTCCGAAAGCAGTGTAATATATTATTTCATAATATTCTTTTATTTGTACATTTATGTAAATATTTTAAATTGATTTAAACAACCCTTCATACACTGGAACTGGGGCTACAGAGGGCTTGGAGAGCTTCCCAGCACTTAGTCCCCATCAGAAACAACTGAGTCAATCTAATTTTTTTTGTTATGTAAAAGAAATAAATATTACCAATACACACACATTAGTATTCATTAACTCATTCATGTCTATACTTGTTTCCTACGAGAAAGAAGCGTAAATCTGTACCTCAGCCAACTGGACACTGTGCAAATGTCAGTATCGATGATATGCTTTCCCAGATTAAAGCCAAGTCATTTAAAAAATAATTTGATAAGGAAAATTAGGCCAATTATTGATTATTCAAGGTCATGTAGAATAAGGAGAATATGAAGTGTCAGACAAATGCACTATTTAATGGATTCGGTAAAAATTTTCACTTTCAGGCAAATGTTTGAAAAGGTTCTCTTAAACAAGCCATTTTTGTTTTATTTTATTATTTTTTTAAATTAACATATAATGTATTATTTGTTTCAGGGGTACAGGTCTGTGATTCATCAGTCTTACACATTTCACAGCGCTCACCATAGCACATACCCTCCCCAATGTCCATCACCCAGCCACCCCATCCCTCCCACCCCCTCCCCTCCAGCAATCCTCAGTTTGTTTCTTGAGATTAAGAGTCTTTCATGGTTTGTCTCCCTCTCTGGTTTCATCTTGTTTCATTTTCCCCTCTTTTCCCCTATGATCCTCTGTCTTGTTTCTCAAATTCCTCATATCGGTGAGAGCGTATGATAACTGTCTTTCTCTGACTGACTTATTTTGCTTAGCATAATACCCTCTAGTTCCGTCCACGTTTGCTTAGCATAATACCCTCTAGTTCCGTCCACGTTGTTGCAAATGGCAAGATTTCGGAGTTTTTTGATGGCTGCATGGTATATATATATATATATATATATATATATATCTTCTTTATCTATTCATCTGTTGATGGATATATAGGCTCTTTCCATAGTTTGGCTATTGTGGACATTGCTGCTATAAACATTTGTGTGCACGTGCCCCTTTGGATCACTACATTTGTTATCTTTAGGATAAATACCCAGTAGTGCAATTGCTGGTCATAGGGGAGCTCTATTTTCAACTTTTTGAGGAACCTCCATACTATTTTCCAGAGTGGCTATACCAGCTTGCATTCCCACCAACAATGTAGGAGGGTTCCCCTTTTTAAAACTCTGAATTATGTTTTTTTTTAATAAATTCTATTTCCCTTATAATTGTAAGCATCCAATAGTACCACATTTACTTAAGAAAATATAGTTATGGGGCACCTGGGTGGCTCGGTGGGTTAAGCCTCTGCCTTCGGCTCAGGTCATGATCTCAGGGTCCTGGGATTGAGGCCCTCGTTGGGCTCTCTGCTCAGCAGGGAGCCTGCTTCCCCCCCTCTCTCTTCCTGCCTCTGCCTACTTGTGATCTCTCTCTCTCTGTCAAATAAATAAATAAAATCTTAAAAAAAAAAAAAAAGAAAATATAGTTAAAGAAAACATATCTCTGGGAAAAAGACATTATTTGCTTATAAGCAGCTATAAAATATTTACCTGGAGGAAAAAAAAAACAACACAAACAAACCATGAAAGTTATTGGCCAATTTATACTATGCCAGATAAGTAACATGGGAAACCTTACTTTAAGAGTCTAATTGAGTTTTGTGTGATATATGCTCTATAGAATAAATCTCTCTCTTTAATAAATGTTATCCTCTCTACTTTGAATCCCTATATGCCAATTTGCAAACCCACATATTTACAATAATATATGACTTTCAAGCAACTAAAGTGAAAAATCATGACATGTTTAAGAGGGAAAGAATATATATTGTAAACCTTTGCACTGGTTTTTCCTTTTTATCCTCAGAAGTATTTTTTTTTAAGTTTTTATTTATTTATTCATGAGAGACAGAGAAGCAGAGGGAGAAGCAGGCTCCCTGCGGAGCAAGGAGCAGGGAGTCCAATGTGGGCTTCAATCCCAGGACCCTGGGGTCATGACCTGAGCCAAAGGCAGCCTTTACCAACTGAGCCACTTAAGCACCCTGTCCTCAGAAGTATTTAAATCAAACTGTATCTACAAAAGCAATTTGAAGTGGAGATTTGGGCAAGCAGTTAACCAGATAATTTTTTGCCAGGGCAAAACTTTATTGTTTTTTTAAGAAAATAATAAGAAAATTGATTGTCGGGGAGGCTCTCGATTTTGACAAATTTGATATCAGACACACTCTCACCTTATGGACTTTTGCATTGGAATTCCCCTATGCCTGGAGCGCTATTCCCCCTTTCTATCTACCTGGTTAACTCCCTTTCAATGTTACTTTCTCTATGTGCCCTAACCTGAGCCCCTCCAAATATTGTAAACAGAACATTTGATCTTCCATACCTTGCTATACTTTTCTTTTTCCCCCTCAAATATGTATCCTTTCCTAAAAACACTTAAAAAAAATGACTCTCTGTCTCTACTTACTAGAATGCAAGCTACATCATCAAATTTGCATTTTTAAATATCACCCTGGCTGCTATTCCTACTTTGTGTTCTCTAATCAAATGACATTCGAATTCTACAATGCTGAGGTTGGAAACTGACATCCCTGTTGTTCCAAGTTTTTGTTTATTAAGCAACCCTTGATTTTCTTTCCAATTATCTTGCACACAAATCCAATCCAATAAAGCTGGGTGATTCACTTAAATTTTTATTTGACAGAATAATCTATTCAGATAATAAGTTTGTTGTTATTGTTTTGTTTTTGTGTTTGTTTTGTTTGGCTATGAACATTCCACAACTATCTGAAAGTAATTTCTCACCCATCTATCCTTACAACCCACTACCAAACTAGGAGACCATGAAAGGCAATCTAAATTTGGAGCCCTTAAAATCTAGGATTAAGGAGTATGAAAGCGCTAATTTCAATAGGAAATGAGCTGAGAAGGATACAGGACTGGAGGCAAGAGGATGGGGTAACAAAAGGGAAGTTTGAGACTATCAAAGGCAAATTTTGCCATCTTGGCACAAAATAAAAGCTTTTTTTTATTCTAAATTCATTGGCTGGTAAGCTAGAATTGCCACTTCCTACCTTTCTGTTTTTTGGCACGTTATAGGCCCTTTCTCAGTCCTTACTTCCTGGGAATGAAATAGGGATAGTATTTCCCCCTTTATAGAGTCATCTTCATAGCATGAAATGGGATTACAACGTGTAAAACCTCTAGTGATTACTGGCATTTGGTAGGCAGTAATAAGTTGCAATTCTTATTATTATCTTTATTACCCATTTTCTCAGGAGCGGCTGGAGCCAGTAATGTTGTGACTCAGTACTCTTCAGTCATTTCCCTATTAGTCATTGTTATTACATAACAAGCAACTACAAAATCTCCTTGGCATACAACCATCTGCATTTATTTCTTGCTCACAAATGCAGGCTGGATGGTGTTTCTGCTACATACTTTGATAGCTAAAATGGTTATGATTTATAATCTGGTTAGTTACCATAGCTCTGCTCCAGGGATTTCTCGTCTTACCCCCAGACCCAGGGGCCAGCTGGGCATGTTCTTCTCGTGGCAATGTAGGAAAGAGAAAAGAAAGCATGCCCAAATATGCAAACGTATTTCAAATATCTATTTGCAGTATGACTACTAATATATCATTGTCTAAAGCAAACTATATGGACTAAAAACATGAGACAGGGCTTTGCCTTTTGTGGGAAGGACTAAAACATTATATGGCAAAGCACATCAATGGAGATGGGGAGGTAGAGGAATTTGGGCCAATAACTTAACCTTCAACAATATCCTAGACTCAAAAGAAGACAGATGGTGAGAAAAGGTCAACCCCTTTTCCTTAGACCCGCACTTAAGAAGCAAACCAAATTTGATAAAATCAAGTGAGCAATATACATGAATTTTTTAATTAGAATTATCAAAACACTTTACTATGTAGAAGCAAGATTTGGTGCAATGAGAAAAACCCATGGGAATACTTCTGTTGTTAGGATTATTTTTGTGGGGTATAAAAGAAACTATAAACCAGTAAGGTATTTTATTTTATTACGTATTGAGTTCTTTGTGCAATAAAGATTTATTGAAACATACTATGTGCTAGGCAGCATTTTGAATCAATAACCAATTATGTGTTAGCAGGAGGTTGCAATGAAAAATGAAGATTTCATTGAAGTAGGAAAATTAAGATATGCAGAGATAAGAATAATACAAAGTGAAAACTGAAAAATCACATCAGAAAGGTACTGGGGGATGAAGCAATTACTTCTAACAGAGAACATGCATATATACACATTAAAGAAACCAGTTATAATATGAATGTTGATAGAAAATCAATAAAACAAGAAAAAGACTCCAATGATTTTGTGTCAAAACCTGATGTTGCAACATAATTTCTTGATCTATGTTTCTAAGTAAATCAGTTCAGATTAGGACTTCGAGCTTCGAAAATAGAAACCAAATCTGGCCTGTCAGAAACGAATTCCTTTTAATACAATGCTGGAAAGGAAAAAGAATCAGACCAGGACTCAAATGGTTGCCAAAGAGAGAAGATTTGCATAAGTCATCTGATTCAGTATAGCTATTATCTCTAAGTCATTATTTCCTGCCTGCCAGTAATAATTTTATTTGGTTGGATAATCACACACAAGCCCATGTTTTAGATGAATATTTTTCATTTTGCCTAATGAGGAACTGGAGAGGAAATACATTTTTGTCCAATGAAAATCACTTAGAAAAACATTATAACTTTGTTTTTATAACGTTAATCTCAGCAAAATAGACAGAAAATTGTGTATTTGATTTAGTGTTATTTCACCATTAGAAATTAACCAAACCATGACAGATGAGGCTTCCTGTGAAGAATTATTTGCCATTTTCTACAAACTTCTTAAGTTTTTGTTATTCTGATGTACAGACTCATGCATGGTAAATTTTCAGCTAGAAGGTAAAATACCAAAGCTGTGAACACTTTTTTTTTTTTAGTCCTGCCCAAAAAAATTTTTGCCTTAAAAAAAATGAATAAAACTTCCTGAGTTTAATTTAAGCAGGTACAATGATAACTAATGGTACCTTCTATAAAGGGAAGGATGGTTCTTAACTTTCCAAACACAATAGTATAGTTAAATGATATGAACTTCTTGAAAAAAAGAGTATGAAAATAATTACATGGGAGATTTAAATATAATTTTGATACTCCCGAGTATGTTCCTTCAAATTTAAACATTTCAATTTCCTTGGTTTATAACATTTATGCATTCCTGGATAGATTTATATAAATCAAATTTCGTTTTCCCAGTGACCTATATAATCATTTTACAGTTATTTTAGGTTCATTAGAAATTACCTATCATGAGCGGGGGTTCTCAACATTTTGGTTGAAAATATTTCTACCCTGTAATTCTGCTATTCATTGGCAATGTTTAGTTAAGCTGTTCTATGCAAAAATGTAAACTGAAATCATGAACACTTGTAAACATGGGAATATTTTCTTGACAGTTCAGAACTAATGAACATTGTCTGCTAGCCTAATTCTTTGGGATAAATCATTACCTTCTGTAGTCACTAATCACTATGTAGTCACATTTAGTAATATCTTTTATTCTTTTTTTAAAATGTTATTTTCACTATCAATACTTGTATTGGTCCTCATTCTCAGTTGCAACCAAAAGAAGGTGGCTGTGCCTGAAATAAACTAAATAGTAATTTATTAAAAAGTCTTGGGGTAGCTCACAGAAATATTAGAAAGGCAAGAGAACTATGTTTAAGGTTGAGTGGCCATAAGAAACCCTCCAGATCACACTTTAGTTCATATTTGAAGAGAGAAACAAAACAAAACAAAATAAAACTGCTGTTCTCTCTGAGAGAGAGAGAAAAAAAAGAAGGAGGAGGAGGAGGAAGAGAAAAAAAGAAGAAAGGAAAAAGAAGGAGGGAGGCAAGGGGAAACAGGAGGAGGAGAGATATTTTCTCATTACTTTCTTCTTGGTCACCACTTTCCTTGTCAAAACTATGACTGTGACCTAGCTACAAGGCAGGCTGAAAGAGGAGGTACAAAGCATTCCCAACTCTTACCATCTTTCCCACCTCTTTCCCACCAAGCTTCAAAAGTTGAAGAATTTCTCATACATAGAAGAGAATTCAAATCTTAGGAGGTCAAAAGGAACAGCACCTGCATCCTGCAGCTCTGTACTATTATTTCATAAACCAAGGAATGTTGTTACATGAGTTTATAACAATGTAACAGTGTAATAATGTAACAAATAGAAACAAATAAATAAATAGAACAGGTAGGGAAATGCTACACATTATATCCCACCTTTAAGATTTGTAATGCACATGAGCACAAAAAAACCCTAAAATTTTCACAATGAAGAAAATTTGAAATAAGGGGCGCCTGGGTGGCTCAGTGGGTTAAAGCCTCTGCCTTCGACTCAGATCATGATCTCAGGGTCCTGGGATTGAGCCCCACATCGGCTCTCTGCTCAGCAGGGAGTCTGCTTCCCCCTCTCTCCCTGCCTGCCTCTCTGACTACTTGTGATCTCTCCCTCTGTGTCAAATAAATAAATAAAATCTTAAAAAAAAAAAAAGAAAATTTGAAATAAAATTAAACCCAGAACCTTCTAAACTTACTTGACTTTAGAATGATTATTTTTTATGCTAGGCACTGTTAGGTGTATATCTAACATCTATTTCCATCCCCCACTATCCTTCTTCCTAATGTTAATTTTGTCCAGGTGTCCACCATCTTCCTCTTGACCTTGTCTAGGAAAGGCCAAGTTCATTCCAGGCCTGGGCATATGTCCTGCTTGACAGATAATCATGAACATGTGATACATTTCCATCTAATTAGATGTGAGTGGAAGTTGGCTAGGGTTTCTGGGAAATTTTCTTTAATCTTACAAATAATTACAAATCAAATTGGACTCTTTATTCCTATAGACTTGGTCACATTTAGATGCAATTAATTTACATTAGTGTAGCCATCATGGAACCACAAAGGGGGCCAGCCTGAAGACAAAATTTATGCCAAAAGGAAGGCAGACATGAGAACACCAAAGTAGTGCCATCATCTGTATCATATGACACCTAAAATCATTTCTCATTATGTGAAATGATACAGTTTATTTTTTCTTAAGCTTTTGAAAAACATCTCAAATGAAATATGTTGATCATCTTGAACACATTCCTTTGGAATATCCTTTGGAAGCTATGAATACATAAACTTTTGCCTTCTAAGCCTTGTTCTGGACACTGCCTTCATAGTACTTTTTTTCTATTATTACCAAAAAAATATTCTCCTTCCTGCATCATACTTAACAGCCTGCATTTCATTTGAATGTATAGTTATAGCTGATTAATCAGGCAAATAAAACCATTTTTGAAATCTATCATGTTTAAGTTTCTTGCACAAACACGGATACAACTTCAAATATTGTATACCATTCCTTCACCTAAGAAACACAGAGTCTTAGCACTAAACCTAGCCTGGAAGAGATAATATTGTTTAAGTCATGAAACAATGTTGAATTATGCTGTTTGCGCATTCTTTGGGGGAGGGGAGACTGAAGTTACAGACGCATGACTTATGTGTAAAAGGAGAAATTCATACACATTGTCCATCACTTTACTTGCATGTTGTAAGATGCTCTCTCAGAATGGGTTACCTTTCCTTAATTCTAATGTTATATATAGTCGACTCTTATATTAGCCCAACAATGGTTTGAGAACTAATTGTAATTTGCAAAAAAAAAAAAAAAAGAGAAAGAAAGAAAGAAAAAAGGAAAAGAAAAGTTGGTATATTTATAAAAACAAGTATTTAAAGGATTAAGAATCAAAAATATCAATTGTTTGCCACACATAGTAATTACCAGATACGGTGCGTACTGTAACACAAGAGCATCAGTCTGGCTCACCATTCCTCCACACATAGCCTGCCAGAAAAAAATGTCCTTGCCTCTGCCAGCAACGTTTCCTGTGGATGCCATAGCCTGAAGCTTAGTATGGGTGAGGGAACTCTGCATAGCTTGAAATCCCAAACTATAGTTAGGGCTGTGAGGGTAGAGAAATGAGCCAAGGAGAAGAGTGCAGGGGGAGGGAACAAGCAGGTAGCAGAGACTGACTGCCCCCATCTCCAACACACCATCTGCAACCCAAACTTTCTTCTAACATTCATGAAAGATAGATAGAAGGGAAGGAAAGAGACAAGAGAGGGAGGAAGAGAGAGAACTCAGCCATTTTCAACTAATAGTTTACTATTGTATTGCTTGTTCTCAAAATTCTGGATTTCTTTTTTTTTTCTCCTTTTTTCATGTTTCTGATGTTTGAATGTTTCTGATTTTTGAGTGCAAATAATTCAATCTTACATCCATTCAGTGTTATTTTTAAATATAGTCTATGAATCTATCTGTACTTTCCTTCATCCCCCTTTACTCCGTGAGGGTCAACTGTGCTCTGAATAGAGCTTCCACTAATTCATATTTCCTTATTATTTCCCCAAAGTTTTCACCACAGAACTTAATCCCAGCTCCATAGTCATTGTAGAGACATGCAATATTATGTAAGCATACATAGATATTATTAATGATTTGTCATTCAACCAATTTATATTGAGCTTTTAATCTGTGAGCTTGAGCAACATTTTCTGTATGTTGTTCTCTATCATTTCATTCTTTCATTCCTTCACCCATCCGCCCCTTCACTGAAGGAATATTTTTTTTAAAGAGAATTAAGAATGCTTTCTTCTGTTTCAAGTTTGGAAGTTTCTGTGGGAAACTCGACTGAATATATTCAACATGGTATGGATCTCCTCATGCTAAGCTAATGCTCAGAACCCCTGTCATGTCCCTCAGAATTCCAGTTATTATGCATATGAGTCATTTGAGAAGTTAATGGGCTGGGATGCTGCCAACCTGAACAGGCACTCAGGATTTGATTTATCTTGGGGATAGAAGCTTTATTGAATCCTTAGGAGATGCAGTAGGCTGAGACTGGTGCTAGCAGGGCTCAGCACTCACCCCCTCCTCTAGCTCTCTTCCGAGTCCAACAACCAAATGATGAAGGACTCTCACATGGGCTGCTTTCCAAGAGGGTCCCTAGTGATCCCCAACACTAGGTATTAATGCCTCTGCTTGGGTATGAGATGGACCTAGTGATTTGCTGCTGATGAATAGAACGCAGCAAAAGTGACAAAATGTTTATCATCACTTTACTGTGTATTAGATCTCCATGACTTATTTATTTACCAAGTTTATTGCAATATAAATGTATCAAATCAATATGTTGTACCCCTTAAGCTTACACAATATTCAACTATATCTCAATTTTTTAAAAAGGGGGACAAGATGTTAGTTCTTAGATTAGATTATAAAAGACTGACTTCTGATTTGTTTATCCTCTCCAGGGCTCCCATTGGCTCACTTTCATGGAACCCAGCTACCATACTGTGAGCTGCCTCAAGGAGGGGCCCACGTGGTAAGGAACTTAGAGCCAAGAACATGCTGGGAATTGAATCTGCCAACAATCACATGAGTGAACCTACAGACGGATTCACCTCAGATGAGCTTAAAAAACATGGCAGCCCTAATCAACATCTTGATTGCAGCCTTGTAAGAGACCTTAAGCCAGAGGACCCAGTTAAGCTGCACCTGGATTCCTGACCCGTAGAGATTGGGAAATGGTGTATGTGTGTTGTATTAAGCCATGAAATTTGGGGATAATTGCTATGCAAAAATGCAACTGATACATATAAACTATTAACTAAAACTCATTCTCAAAACAGAACACATAGGATATACTATATTATATAGTATATATTAATCACATAAATATATATAGATATATAATATAAACATGTGTACACTTAGCTGATGGCTTGATTGATTGATTGATTGTTGTATCTTTCCTATTTAGACTGAGGGAATGAGGGATTTCTGGAGCCATGGTACAGAGTACCTGGCACACAGTAGGTACTCAAAATATTTAAAAAGATAGGTTCTCTTTTCTTCTGAACCTTGGAACCTCATTAAACATATAAAATATATCCTCAAAGATTTGCCTGTACTTACAACTAACTTGTCTGGGGTGCTGTCAGCTTTGAGAGTGTTGGAGGAGGTAATAGAGAGGATGTGACTGATGGATGACCCACAAGCTGGACCTGGACAGTTAGAGGCTCTGCATCCCCTCCTCTGTCCTTGGACTATAAGCTCTGCCTACCATCCCCAAAATGGGAGCTGTTCCAAGGACATAGCTTTGAGAGGGTAAGGCACTGTCGAGGCCACTAGTCTAATGTGCTTGCTTGAGGAACTGCACACAGCAAACTGAAGGCAAAGAAAAGAAACAAAGTGGCATTTTTGCCCCTGAAGCCCAACTTGAGGCTGAAGCTATAGTTAGAAGGTTGGAAGAAGGGTTGAGGTTAGCGAAGAATGTATAGGTTTCCACTACTCCGCTGGCTTCTGGGCTAGCATATAATGTGGAAGAGCAGGATGGTAAGTTGGAAACTTTAGCATGCCCTTTTGCAAAGCTAGGAGGCCCCAAGCTGCAGTGGATTAAAGTCCCAGCTCTGTGACAAAGCCTGATGAGGACACTAAAAGGTGGACTCCCTGGGAAAGTGAGGAGAGTAAAGGGGAGGATGTTGTGGTGATTGACAGTAAAATGGACAAAGGCTCCATGCTGTGCCCTGTGACCCCTAACACAAAGAAAAGGAGAACCACAACAATGACCTCCTTAGCCAGCAGGGCAGCCCCGAGATCAGGAAACCATCAGGATGAGAGAATAAGCTCTCACTGAGATTATTGATACAGCTGCCAAATTCCGCAAAAGGCCAGGGAAAGCATCCAGGCGTGGTTAGTGCAGCTATGAGATACAGGGCTGATGGCATTTCTCTGACCTGGCATGAGGCAGAGAAAATGAGCAACATCAACACACCCTGCCCTCTGGCAGCACCTGCATAGTGTTCAGGGTACTCAAGGTACTCACTGCCTTAGAGATTGGATTATTCCATCCCGAAGGAAAGCTTGGCTCAATACGGAGGACCTCTCTGGGCATGTGGGGCCCTGGAAATCTATAGCGGAGGTTCAACAAATTCTTAAGGAGTTGGGAATCTACACCTCTTTCACCGAAGGCCTCATTCACTGCAGGAATTGAAGTGCAAATTCCCCAGGCAGCCCCTGGCACCTGGTATGGGATGGTGATATCCATACTGAGTCTAGCTGTGGAACAAGATTTTTGTGATAAAGGACAAGTCACTGCTGATCTGTGGGAAACTGACAAATCCTGGGGATGGGGATGGGCTGTGGGAAAGACCCAAGATAGAGAGGAAGGCTAGAAAACGAAAAAGCTACTACAATCAGCTCTAAAAGGTCCAGTAAAAATAACATGACAGCAAATGTGGTTTGACGTCATTGCTGCAGGACTCTACTGAACAGACCGACAACCCAACACTATCTTGGTCGGCCTGTGGAAAGCCTTAAAACCTGAACAACAGTTCAGAGCTATCCCAGCCCTGATGCCCCACCTGCTCCAGCAGAGGCCTCAGGGATACAGTCTTATTTCGGGGGGGTGGGATCCCATGCCTTGGCTATAGCATGCACACCAAGACTGCCTCCAGGTGAGAGTTTTTGGAGGCAATCAACTGGCCTTAATTTGAGCTCACTATTCACTGGTTCTCCAGAAATAAACAAAAGGTGACACTATTCACTGGTTCTCCAGAAACAAACAAAAGGTAAGAGTTTCCAATAGATGGGAACCTTCAGAAGTTTTCTGGCCCCCTCAGTACCACCCATGGGTTACGGAGGTCAAATGATTGTATTCAGAAAGTCCCTCTGACAATGCAAATTGGGCATCCCCCCAACCAAATGATTTTTTTTTAAATGAAGTATAGTTGAAAAAACAACATTATATTAGTTTCAGGTGTACAACATAGCGAGGCTTTTATCTCTCCAATACCAGAAAACGTACTGGGCACTGATACCCTACAGGATCAAACTCTGTAAATATCTATTGAGAAATTCTGCCTCCAGGTTAGACTAATCAAGCCAGTGCTGACTGGAAACACCAGCTGGGAACGGGTAAGCCTGCCACCCCTGCAAAGAGCGATGACCATCAATAGAAATTGCCTGCAGGTGAGGCATAAGGATGTATGAGAAACTATCCAAGGTATTGTACGCCTTGCCCCTAGTGATTTCAACAGCCTGATATGGCTTGTAACAAAGCCAATGGCTCATGGTGGATGACCTTGGACTATGGAGAATTGAACAAGGCAGTGACCCCATCCATGTGGCTCTGCCCAATATTGACACCATCTTAGATACCTGAGTTGTGGTTCTACAAATTTACCATGGTGTGGCTGGACTTGTCTCTGCTGCAGGGCAATCTGCAGGCTTTGCTAGAATGTCTGTGAGAGAGAGGATGGACAGTGAACCTACAGAATATTCCAGGCCCAGGTACTGCTCTAAAGTTTTTGGAGTCATTTGGTCGGGTGAGATGTGCAGTATCACTGAAGTTGTGACTGATAAGGTGCAAGCCTATCCAACTCGTAAGAGCATAAAAGAGGGGAAAGCTTCGTAGGGATTTTGGGATTTTGGAGCACTTTTATTCTGTACCTGGCACAGTGATTCTGTCCCTTAGACCACCTGGTAAAGACAGGGCATATGTGAGATTGGGCATCAGAGCAGCAAGCTGCCTCTGAGAAAGCAGAACGACTAGTGAAGAAGATTAAAGCTGTGGGCATCTCCCAAGCAGAGCTATCATTTCAGCTGGACATGTCTGTGATGTATGGGTTGGACACTGTGGCAGAGACAAGAGAAGGAATGTACCTCCAGGAATCTGGTCCCAGCTCTGGAAGTGGGCAACATCCCAATATACCCCCGTAGAGCAACAGCTCCTAGCAGTGTACACACTGCTCCAGGTAGATCCTCTCATGAAAGAACAACATACCATGGTAAGAACATCCTTTCCTATCAAGGGATGGGTTGAGAATATGTTCCACTGACCTACCTCCGCCATGGCTTAAACTCCCACTTTGACTAAGTGACATGCCTATTTGCAGCAGAAGAATACCTTGTCCACTGGCCCACTGTGTTTAAAAATGTGGGTGTTACTAGAGCCTATAGAATATGTAGATCGTCCAAATATGTAGATCACTATTCCTGTGGCAGCTGCTGTGGCCTGTACAGAAGGAATGGATGAAATTCCCACTAATGTCTGGCATACAGATGTCTTGAAATGGGAGCAAACCACAGCAGCCAGTGGGCTGAACTCAGAATGGTTTGGCTGGGGATCACCCATGAGCCCTGGCCATTAACACTTTGCACTGAACTGGGTTATTCTAAAGGGATTAAGCCCATGGCTTGGATGATGGGAAGCTCAGGGTCAGATGATCATAAATGAGCCCTTGTCCGGTCAGGATATATGGAATGACATTTGGTTCACCTGCAAGAGACTGAGGCACTCCTCATTGTCTTGCATGTCCTGACTCATAAGAGGCTGACATCTCTTGGCTATCAGAAAGCTGATGTCTTAGCTCTGGTATAAGCCAGAGCAATTGACCCTTCAGTACATAGAGCAGACTGGGTGCCTAGCAAGAATGGCCCACTGTAGTGAGATGGTGTATTGCCAAGGATTCTGGATTGCCTTTGAAATACAGTGACCTGGCCAATGCAGTAACAGCAAATTGTGTGTTGTAAACAATGCCTGAGGCAACTGCCAGAAGAATTTGGCACCATCCACCAAAGTTCCCAACTGGTAAAAGATTAGCAAATTGATCACATTGTCCCGCTCCCTTTGAATGACATTTCTAAATATGCCCTAGTTTGTGTGGACACTGCATCTGGCCTAACCCTTGCTTTTGCTAGTTGCTGAGCAAACCAGGCGGCCACCATAAGGGGATTAGAGAAGGTGAACACCATGTATGGATAACTTCGTCACATAGACAGGGATCAGGAGCCACATTTCAAAGGTCATAATGCTCAAGACTGGACAAAAGAATATGCCATTAAATGGAGCTTCCATCTCCTCGATAACCCATAAGCAGCAGCATTGGTAGAAAGAAGAATGGAATATTAAAGTATATTAAACCACCAACAAGTAAAACCACCTTGGGTGGGTGGACTAAATTACTATCCCAGGCTTTAATACATTTGAATGATCAAGCCGGTTGCCCTATATGCTAGCCCAGGGACCCTGCCAAGGCCCCCAATACTGTAAAGAAAAAGAAGTCACAGAAACAACTATTGCCCCAACTCTCACCATGGACAGACATTCTAGGCTGCTGAGAACACCAAGCCCCTAGAAAGGAGTAATCTACTAGAATTTGCAATGAGATGTTTCAATGGGATGGGTGAGTTATTTTATACCCCTCAGTGGGGGAGAACTTTACACCCCTCGGTGGGGGGATCTTTTTGTCTTGCTACAAGCTGAAGCTGACTGAAATGCACTATACCTGAAGTGGAACATTTGCCATTGAAAGGGGAGAAAGTTGAGGTCCTGGTCTGGTATATCACACACCCAACCCAACTCCTCACATCTGACAGTGCTGTCTCCCTGGCCATCATGTACGTACAGTACACACAACCTCATCAAATTTCTAATGCTGCAGCCACTTTAACAGCTAAAGTCAGGCCACATGTGCAATTCTTGTAGAAGGGGAAGACTTCCCTATGTAAGGTTCTGCTAAGCACCTGTGTTTCCCCATTCAACTCCTGCTGTTCTTATGGTGTCTGGTCATGGGATGGGCACCTGATGGATATACCTTTCTACAGTGGGCCCATTAGTGTATACCCGACAAAGAAATCAATCCACCTGTTGGGTATTGGACAGCTGCCCTTTTCCAATTTGTCAGAATTGCCATGGGGGCTATCACCACACCACAGAGAGAATTGAAAGGCCCTAAAGCAGTACATAAATAAAGAAAAAGCTAGGACAGGTACTCTTGATTCATCTGCCATTACCAATATTGAGCCAGAAAATTGGTCTGTGGCACACACTATCAAAAACACTGTCATTTTTTTTCTGTCAATTAAACTAACAGGCACCTCACCTAACTACTGACCTAGAAATAACACCACCAGAGCCATGGGTGGTTATACTCACATTTGGGATGGATTTATGGAGCTTATTCTGGGTTATGGACATTTGAATACCTGGACATCCCTATGTTAAGACAAGAAAAATCACTCCAAACAACTAACTCAATTGTACCAGAAGTATGGGATGGGTATCACGAGAACTGTGTAGTTTTTCTATCATATTAAAGTATAGTGACTGGTTTGGCTCTGACCACTCATGCTACCTGGGTATTTATTGGTGGTCGCAAATGTGACTCAATGATTATGTTGCCCAAATCTTTAGCCATGGCTTCCACTTGGGTGGTTGGGCCACTGCCTCTGGGTTTTCCCTGGGCACAGGGAGGAATACACTCCATGGTTACAATAACTTCCACCTTCCTTCTCCTCAAGGCCAGGTGAGCACATTCTGCTTTCCATTATCTGATGATTTGTCCACCATATTTTTTCCTTCCATTGGCCTGAAGGATGTTATAGCACACAAAGAAACTCTTACTAGATTCATTCTGCAAGTCTTAAATGATAACCAGCAAAGCCTGTTCTTACCAAACACGGAAATGTCTCTAATGAAAAAATCTGTCCTTCAAAATAGGATGGCTTTGGACATTACCATGCTTTGCAAGGGGGCACTCGTGTAATTATGCAAGTGGAACATTGTGTGTTCATACCTGATGAGTGTGCCCTAGTCTTGGCCTGAGGGATTACTTTAGAGACAAACTGCTTCAGTGAAATGAGATAATGAATAAATAGGGCTTGCCTGGTTCCTGTTGTGTACTCAATAAATGTTAGCTGGTATTATTGGGGTGTTAAGACAAAACCTGAACTTCTTGACTCTCACTTTAGTGGCTTTTCTACAACATAAGTCCCACTTCCATTCATTCCTTGTTGGTTTTCATTTTACCAGCTGTTAACCCCACCAATGGCAGTAACAAAACTAAAACACGGAAATAAGGTCAAGAACTGCTGATGCAGTGAAGAGCTTCTCTTTGTAGAGGTCCTTGGAGACATTCTTCAGTAAAATACAGTCTGAAAACGTCCAATCCTTTAATTCCTTATTAAATCAAAAGTAGATATGTTAGCCGTATTTGACAGTCTTGTTCATTCTTATCATCCAATTATGTATGTTTGCATTACTAGAAAAAATGTATTTCTGAGAGATAAATGAGATTTGGGAGATTACAAATGAAAAAAACATACTAAATAAAAAGACTTGAATCAAAGAAAAACAGAGTCTATTTATACTGCATTCATTGGTGGATATATTATACTCACAGCTATCAGGAAGAATATAATAATTTAAAACCCCTACATTTAAAATTTAAAAAATAAAAAATGCAGATGTTACCCATGTATGGGAATAATTGTACTTTAGCCCGTCATAAATCCTGTCTGGATGGAAATACAAATCACCTCATAAAATTAATACTGGTTGTGCATCAAATATTATTTTGAAGTAATTCTGGTAAAGATTCCATTGGAACACTACTCACATTTAAAACACATCACATCCTTTGCTTACTTAGAATATCCAAACTATCCCCTCTCTACAATGCAAGAGAAAAACTGCCTACATCCTGTATCAAAGGCTGGACATGCCATCATTAGGATAAAGGTAGGACTGAGATTCAGTTAAGAACAACAAACTAACCTTTTATTATGTGTGGGATTTTCTGCGTAAGTTTTATCTGATATTAATACATAAGAAAATACCCAAGAATTACTTGCTAAAGACTAAAGACAATATGTCAACTATTATTCTAACCTCTTTAGAAGTATTATCTCATTTATTTCTTTCAGAAATCCTGTGTGGCAGACATCTTATTTCCCATTTTGGGGATGAACAAACTGATGCACAGAGGTTAGGTCATTTGCTCTGGGGCACATGACTAATACATGGTAGAGTCAGGATTTGAACCCAGAGCCCATGTTCTTTACCTGTCATGCTCTACTACATCTGATTCTGATTATTTTCTACAGCACGAATTCTGCAGTCCAAAACCTAGAGAACTGAAGAAGCTAGTCTGGTACTGGCGTATTTGTTCAGTGGGAGGAAAATTCCTCTATCACCCACAACCCATAGAAATGGACGTGGCGGTAAACCACTGCTCCTTCCTCACTCCAAGCCTCCCCAAGCTAGAAAGCACAGTATCAGGTTGTGGATATCCTAGTCTTCAATTTTTTGAGGCATGAATGTGGCAGAAAACGGTTATCAACAAAACACGAATTCATGGGTATAAAGCCACAGGCTATAACAAATGAGCAGCTTCTTCTATTATAAGATTTTCTCCCCCTCTAGGTGTTTAAAAATATGACAAAGAAACTGGATTTTATTGGTAAAGAGTGATGGAAGGCATTTGTCTAAGATGCCATCCCTAGGCTACCAAAGTAACATTATCTTTACCATGGAAAGCCAGTGCTCAGAAGCAGTGGTAGAGGATGTGTGCAAAGGAGACAGGTGGGGGTGACAACATAGTTTTCCAAGTAATCAGAGTCCTCCAGCAGCATGCTTCTGTTATCAGCCCCCATGAAGCTTTGGCAAAGCACAGAATAAAAATGGTAATTTCTTAAAAGTGTATAATGAATTAATGTCAGCCTTTGTGAATTAAGGTACCCTGTAATGAAGCCAGATTAGGAAAGAATAAAGATGTGATTATGGTTTCTGTTTTCTTGCAACCATTTCTTAATATGAATTTTCTTCTCATATTATTCCTAGTAGTTGATTTGAACTTATCATTAATAAACCTGACAGCCACATATAATAATGCCTATTGCTTGAAAGTATTCTTTGTATTCAGACATTTATTTATTTTTTGGGGGAAGGGGAGTGAGTATAAAACTGAAAAAGACCCTTCTAGCACCACTCCCTATATCCTAGGAAAGATGAGAGATATTTTTGGGAGTTGTTAGAATAAATACTTCCAGTGTCTATTATTCTTAAGTGTAATAAACACATAGAAAGCAATATCTAGTTTTAAAAATGTTCATTAATTTAGTATTTTTTAATTCACCAAATATATATTGGGTACTTATTGTGTCCTATGTCCATTTTTTGGGTTATGAGGACAGTTAGAAATAATATAGATATTCCTCAAGCTTGCTTTCTAATGAGTAGAAATAGTTAATAACTGAGTATATACTAATCAATATTAATGTAAACTAATCAATAATAATGCAGTTTCAGACAGTGGAAGTACTATTAAAAATCACCCCAATAAAACAAATCATCCCAACTTGACTTTATTTCTTCCCAAGAAATGTGCCTTCTAAATGTAAATTGCAAATTTTAAAATGCCACTTGCCACATAAAGGCCAAATAAGTGGTGATATATTTTCATTGGGATATTTCAAACAAACCATCTTGGATAATTAACTATTGGCCAGTGGGTATCCTAGGATAGTTTCCTCATGATCAGTGTCATGGTCTGAAATCATCCTGGAATGATTTCATCGGCATAAAGAGTGCTACAAATATCATTCAACTCCCAAACTAGCAAATGTTAAATGTTTGGAAGTGGAGAGTATGGATTGTATCTCACATAGGCAGGGAGGTCTAAATCTAGAAGGTCTAAACAAGCATTGCATGTTTCAAAAACAATAATAACAAATAAACCACACCCTTACTGAAACTTTCCCTGATAACATCAACCTATTTTAATATGACTAATTTCTGAGTTTTTGAGTGTCTTTACTATCTCAAAAGACACTTTTTGAGTGTCTTTACTATCTTACTTAACTAACACAATTAAGAAAAGTTGAAGTGTATTGGCATTGCACATACAGTATTTTAAATTTTTGTTCCTGCCTTGTGTATGGGTTTCCCCACAAGCACTGATGTCCCTCACAGTGTATATGCCTTTGAATAATAAGTATTAATTAGGTCATTAGCAGCTGCTACAATTAATATGGTTGGTGGATACATACAATATCAAGGTACATGATCAAGTGAAAAGGTTCAGAGAAAAGAGTTTCAACAATTTGTATTGTTGCATAAAACCTAATTTGGTCAATTTGGTGTGATGATAGGTGGGGAAAAGATTATAGCTCTCTAAACCAAGTCACTGTACATGTGGGGGGAGATGAGTGAGATCATAAGAGACCACAGCAAAACAAACAAAAACCCCAAACTGATACTAAGGCAGGTAGGAAATGGGAAGAGAACCAGAAGTAGAGGTTAGAAGGAAGCAAAGCAGGCATGCAGTGTGTCCTGAGGCCCAAGAACTAGGCTGTCCTTGGGGCGGGGGGTGGGGGGTCCATCTCCATCACAGACACCAGAGGCAGCTTCAGTAGCATCCTCTGCAGGCAAATGAGTGAGGCAGGTTGGTGGCCAACACTGGACTGCTTGGACTAGAACACTGGCTCTGCCACTTACTAGCATTGCAAGCTAGATTGCTTGAGCAAGTTAATTAACTACTGCATGCTTCAGTACTCAGTACCTCCAGTTGAAAGGAGTATTAGGTGAACATGACTTTACACTGAGCTGTAAAGGTAATGGCACAGACTTGCTGAATGGAACAGGATTGGTCCCAGATGGGCCTGGATGCAGAGTTTAAGTGGCTTCATCTGTGGAAAATTGCAAGCGGAAGAATCCAGAAAGTGTACAGAGCACTGCGATCTCCAGAGGGAGGCAGCTGTTTCTGTATGACTATCAGCTACATGTGGAATCATGACATATTTGCAGGGAAGAAGACATTTTCGGACAGTTTGTGAACAATGAAGCCAGAAAATGGGTCTCATCTTGCCCTTGGTGGTAACTATCCACTCATTACTCTTTGTGCCAACTAAGTTTCTCTACGAAACCTTCATATGAGCTTTCCCACAGAGCAAATGGCCATTTAGATTTGCAGCAAATATTCTGCAATTTGATTTTTTGTCATATCATCTTATTAACAATAATATTTTGAGGTAAGTTTTAGAAATATGGCCACACATTTAAGCACCTGTAAAACTTTTTTACGAATTTATTCAGACATAATTAACATATAACGCTGTGTGAGTTTAAGGTGTACAATATGATGATTTGATACATGTATATATTATAAAACGATTACTGCCATAAGGTTAGTTAACACATCTTTGACCTCACATAATTACCATTTTGTTTGTTGTTAAGGTGAGAACATTAAAGATCTACTCTCATAGCAATGTTCAAGTATGTGATACAGTATCGTAAACTATAGCCATCCTGCTCTACCTTAGAATCCCAGAATTTATTCATTTTATAACTGAAAGTTTGTACCTTTTGATGAATATCTCCCCATTTCCCCCCTCCCTCAGCCCCTGGAAACCATCATTCTGTTTCTATGAGTTTGATGTTTTTGGATTCCACGTTAAGGTGATATTATGGAGTTTGTATCTTCCTCTGTCTGATTTGTTTAACTTAGTATAATGTCCTCAAGGTCCATCCATGTTGTCACAAATGGCAGGGTTTCCTTCTTTCTCATGGCTGAATAAGATTTTATTGTAAATAAATGAAATATAGGTTGTTTCCATATCTTGGTTATTGTGAGCAATGCTAGAAATATCTGAGATTCTGATTTCATTTCCACTGGATTCCGAGAAGTGGGATTGCTGAATCATAGGAAAGTTCTATTTTTAATTTTTTGAGGAATCTCCATACTATTTTCCAAGATGGCTTTACCTATTTATGTTCTCTCCAACAGTGGTTGAAGAGCTCCTTTTTCTCCACATCCTCTCCAGCACTTGTCATTTCTTGTTTTCTTGATAACACCCATTCCAACAGGTGTGAGGTGGTATCTCATTATGACTTTGCTTTTTATTTCTCTGATGATTACCTACATTGAGCATCTTTTCATGTACCTGTTGGGCATTTGAATACCTTCTCTGGAAAAATGTCTATTCAGTTACTCTACCTATTTTTAATTATGGATTGTTTATTTTTTGCTATTGTATGAATTCCTTATAATATTTTGCATAACACTTGTCAATAAATGTCTTGCAAGTACTTTATACTCTTTTGCAGGTTGCCTTTTCATTATATTGCTTCCTCTGATATGCAAAAGCTTTTTAGACTGAGTAGTCTCACAAACTGGTTTTTTGTTTTATTGCTTATACTTTTGATATCATACCTAAAAAATAATTGCTAAGGCCAATATCATGCGGATTTTCCCCTATGTTTTCTTTTAGGAATTTTACGGGATCAAATCTTACATTAACATCTTTCATCTATTTTGAATTAATTTTTGTGAGTGGTGTATTGTAGGGGTCCAATTTCATTCTTCTGCATGTCATTACCCAGATTTTCCAATGCCATTTATTGGAGAGACTAAACTTCCCCCATTGAGTGTTCTTGGCTTCCTTTCCAAATATTAGTTGACTGTATATGTGAGGGTTTTTCCTGGGCTCTTCATTCTTCCATGGGGCCACTGCCTATGTTTATGCCAGTGCCATACTGTTTTGATTACTATAGCATTGGAATGTAGTTTGAAATCAGGAAGAGTGATGCCTCCAGCTTTGTACACTTCTCAGGATCTTTCTGGTCATTTGGGATATTTTGTGGTTTTATGTCAATTTTAGAATATTTTTTCTATTTCTCTGAAAAGTGCCACTGGAATTTTGATAGGAATCACATTGACTTCGGGTAATCTGGACATTTTAACAATATTAACTTCCAGCCCACAATTAACTTCCAGCCCACAAACATAGTATATCTTTTACTTGTGTCTTCATCCCATTTACTTGTGTTTTCAATATCTTTCATCATCAATGCCTTACAGTTTTCAGAGTATATATCTTTCACCTGCCTGGTTAAATTTATTCTTAATTATGTTTTTGTTTTTAATGCTATGGTAAATGGGATTGCTTTATTTCTTTTTCATACAGTTAATTGTTATAGAAATCCAACTGGTTTATGGATGTTAATTTTGTATCCTACAACTTAACTGAATTCATTGATTAGTTTCAACAGGTCTTTTTCATTTTGTTTGTTCTTTTCAGTAGAGCCTTTAGGATTTTTCATGTACAAGATCATGCTATCAACAGAGACAGTTTTACTTCTTCCTTTCTGATTAGGATGGCTTTACTTCTTTCTCTTGCTTAATGACCTGGATAGGACTTCCAGTACTGTGTTGAATAGTAATAGTGGGAGCAGGTGCCCTTGTCTTCTTCACGATCTTGGAGGAAAAGCTTTCAGTTTTTCACCAGTGAAGATGACATTAACTGTCAATATGACATATTGTCAAATGGCCTTTATTATATTGAGGTATATTCCTTCTACACCCAATTTATTGAGAGTTTTTATGAGGAAAAGATGCTATATTTTGTCAAATGTTTTTTTTCTGCATCTATCGACATGATCCCATGATTTTTGTCTTTCATTCTATTGATGTGGTACATCATATTTATTGATTTGGATATGTTCAACCATCATTGCATCCCAGGGATGAATCCCACCTGATCATGGTATATGAGTCTTTTAATGTGATACTGAATTTGCTTGCTAGTATCTTGTTGAGAATATTTGCATCTATGTTTATTAAGGATATTAATCTGTAGTTTTCTTTGCTATCCTTAACTGGCTTTGGCGTCAGGCTAATTCTGGCCCCATAAAATAAGTTTGGGAGTGTTTCTTCCCTTTAGAAGAGTTTGAGGAGGCTTGGGGTCAACTCTTCTTTAAATGTCTGGTAGAATTCACCATGAAACCATCTGGTTACAGATTTTTCTTTGTTGAGAGGTTTTCAACTACTGATCCAATCCTATGTTAATTACCTGCTCATATTTTGTAATTTTTTTCTGATTCAGACTTGTTCGGTTGTATGTTTCTAGCAATGTTTTAATTTCTTCTAGATTTTTCAATTTGTTGGCATATAATTGTTCATAATATTCTCTTACAATCCTTTGTATTTCTGTGGTAGGTGTTACAAGGTCTCCTTTTTCATTTCTTTTATTTATTTGAATCCTTTCTCTTTTATTCTTAGTGGGTATAGGTAAATGTTAGTTAATTTTGTTTATATTTTCAAAAAGCCAACTAGTTTTGTTGATCTTTTCTATTGCTTTTCTATTCTCTATTTAAATGATTTGTATTCTAATCTTTATGCCACTCACCTGCTAAATTCCAGCTTAGTTTGTTCTTGTTAATGTTCCTTGAGGTAAAAAGTTATGTTGTTTACTTGAGATCTTTCTTTTTATTTAAATGTATGAATTTATCACTTTATACTTCCCTCAGCACTCCTTCTGCTTCATCTCATGTTTTGGTATGTACAGTTTCTATTTTCATTTGTTTCAAGATCTTTTTTAATGTCCATTTTGATTTCATATTTGCACATCAGTTTTTAGGAGTGTGTTGTTCGATTTCCACATATTTGTTAATTCTCTAGCTTTCCTCCTATTATTGATACCTAGTTTCATGACATTGTAGCTGGAAGAGATACTTGCTGATTTCACTCTTTTTAAAAATTTGCTAAAACTTGTTTTGTGGCCTAATATGTCATCTATCCTAAAGAATATTCCATGCGTGCTTGAGAACAATGTGTATTCTGCTGCTGTTGGATAAAATGTTCTGTATATATCTGTTAAATTCATGTGATGTAAAGAGTATTTCAAGACCTATGTTTCCTTACTGATTTTCTGTCTGGGTGATCTAACCATTGATGAAAGTAGGGTTTTGAAGTCCCCCAAGTTTGAAGTTATTGTATTGTTGTCTCTTACTCCTTTCAGTATTTGCTTTATTTATTTAGGTGCTGTGCTATTGGGTGGGTATATATTTATAATTGTTATATATATTCTTAATGAATTGGCACCTTTGTTTTAGTATAAAGTGAGCTTCTTTGTTTTGTGATACATTTTTTATAAAGATTTTATTCATTTATTTGAGAGAGAGAACACATGAGCAGAGGGAGGGAGGGAGAAAGAGAGAAGCAGACTCCTCCTTCCCCTACCCTCATGGGGCTCCATCCCAGGACCCTGAGATCACGAATGGAGGTAAAGGCAGACGCTTAACTGACTGAACCACCTAGGTGCCCTTTCTGATACAGTTTTTCACTTAAAGTCTATTTTGACTGATGTATCTACCTCTGATTTCCATTTGCATGGAATATCTTTTTCCACCACTTCATTTATGTGTACCTATGTGTGTCCTTGAAGCTGAGGTGAGTCTCTTGTAGGCAACATACCATTGGGTTAGGGGTTTTTTTTTTGTTCATTCAATCACTTGATGTTTTTTGATTGGAGAATTTAACCCATTAATATGCAAAGTAATTGTTGCTGAGTAAGGACTTAACTATTGCCATCTTGTCAATTGTTTCTGGCTATTTTGTATTTCCTTTGATTCTTTCTTCTTCTCTTGCTGCCCTCCTCTGTGAATTGATGATTTTCCATAGTAGTATAATTCTTTTTTTTATATCTTGTGTATATCTACTATAGGCTTTTGTTTTGTGCTTATCCTGAAGTTTACTTTAAGTAGCTTATTGACAGAAGTCTATTTTAAGATGGTAAAAACTTACTTTGATTGTGTATAAAACTGTACTCTTTTAGTTCCACCTATTATTTTCTGTTTTTGATGTTACAACTTTATCTTTTTATATTTTGTATCCATTAACAAATTAATTTTTCTATAGTTACTGTTAATTTTGTCCTTCAACATTTATACAACAGTTGAGTGGTTAACACACCACCATGTTAGTATTAGGGAATTCTAAATCTCACTATATACTTACCTTTAGCAGTGTGCTGTATATTTTCATATAGTTTTATGTTTCTAATTAATGCCCTTTTGTTTTAGCTTGAAGAACTCCTTTCAGCATATATGGTGCTAATGACTTCCTCATCTTTTGTTTATCTGGGAAAGTATCTCACCTTCAATTTTGAAGAACGACTTTGCTGGGTGAAGTATCTTTGCTTGATAATTTTCTCCTTTTTTCAGCACTTTGACTATACCATCCCATTTTCTCCTGGGACTTGCAAGGTTTCTGCTGAGAAATCTGCTGATAGCCTTATGTTAGTTCTCTTGTATGAGATTTTTTTTTCTCTTGCTGCTTTCAAAATTATCTCTTTGTTGTTGATTTAAGGCAGTTTTACTATAATGTATCTTGGAGAAGATCACTTTGGGTTGAAATTATAACATGACCTATTGCTTCAAAAACTTGGATGTTCCCTGAACCTGTTTGGGAAGTTCTCAGTCATCATTCCTTTAAATAAGCTTCCTGCCCCAATTCCCCTATATTCTCCTTCTGGGACTCAAATGATGCATAGCTCATTTCTTTTCATGATGTTCCATAAGTATATAGGTTTTTTTTCTTTCTTTTTCATTCACCTTTCTTTTTTGCTCCTCTGACTCAATAATTTCAAATGACCTGTCTTTAAGGTCACTGATATCTTCTTTTGCTTAAAGTCTGCTGTTATAACTTTTTTTATTTCTTCAATTCAATTATTGTATTCTTCAACTCCAAAACTTCTTCTTGGTTCTTTTTATATCTTCTACCTCTTTGTCCAACTTCTCATTTTCTTATTTTTTTCCCAATGTTTATTACATTGCTTATCTGTGTTCTTTTGTACCTCTCTGAGCATCTTTAGAAGAATTATTTAGAATTTTTTGTTGGGCAATTCATGTATCTCCATTTCTTCAGGATTAGTTACTGGAAGTTTACTGTGTTCCTTTTGTGGATTAATGTTTCCCTGTCTTTGTGTCCCCTATAGCTTTGTGTGTGGTATTTGCACATTTGAAAAAGTATTTAGCTCTTATAGACTTTATGGGCTGACTCTAGTAAGGAAAGATCTTCATCTGTAGATGAAGACATGCTGGATCATGCTGTGGCTCTGGTTCTAGTGGTGTAGGGTGCCATATGCAGGGGTGTGTGTTGGCTCTAGGTCTGGGGCTAAAATGTCTCATTGACTTACACTGTTAGCTTCCATGGCATCAACCATCAACAACTGTGTGGTCCCTGACAAGCACTACAGGAGCTCCACAGTGGCTTCAGGAGCTGTTGAGGTTCTCAGTGTCTCCTCTAGGACCAGTGGCTAGGGATCAGGACAGGCAGCGATGTTGGTCAGAGCTGATGGTGTGCACACGGTCAGCTGTGGGGGAGCTGCCTGTATAGTGGACAGTGGCCAGTTTTAGATACATTTGTAGAGGTACCAGGGCCAGCAGCAAGGACCTGGAACTACTGTGGGTGCCAGTTGTCAGCTTCAGGGATCCTGGTTGTCGGTATGTACTTCTATGATTATACGATCTCTCCATGGGTGCAGGCCAGTAGATGCAAGTGATGGGCATCAGTATGGGGGTGTTCTGGTGCACAACTGGAGAGGTTATCAGCAGGTGAGCCCTGTGGTGTAGACCCGATTTTAGGAGGCAGGTGCAGATCCAATCCCATTTGCCACTGTCAGGGCCCTGCCTATCAATGTGCACTCCTGTGCCTGCAGCATGACCCTACTAGTGTGTGCATAACACTGGAGGCTGGTGTTGGTTTGGCCTGACAGTGTGCAGGTGCACAGATGGGAAGATCTAGCTCAAAGTGAGCCTAGTGGTGAAGGCTAGTGAACCTGGGCTCATAAGCAACTATGGGTTCCTTGTTTGTCTGCGTGTACTTCTGTGGCTGCAGGATTTTGCACCAGTATGCACAGGGCAGTAAAGAATGGTGATGAGAGTCAGGCCAGTAGTGTGAAAGTGCATAGCTGGAGGAGCTAGGCCCAAGAGTACACAGAGCAGTGGGGATCGGTTGGGAGATTCAGGCTGATGTTTTGTACTTACTTAGTTACAGAAGTCTGGGCTGGCTGCCTCTGCAGATTCTAGGCTCTGATGGAGGCAACGGTGAGGAGGGTGCAAGGAGAGATACAGATATCTGGTATCTTCAAAGGCCAATAACTGTGGGGTAGAAACTTTGGTAAAATCCACGGAAGGTCCATAGTGGCTATGCTGGCCATTGGTTTTTTTCAGTGGCAAAAGTGCTTATCATTAGGAACACATATGTGTTGCTCCTAACACATATCTGATACTGGTACCCCTGCTCTTTCATCCTTATTCCTGACTATCTCTATACAACTTATCTTTGCCAGTCTGGATGGCATGAAACTGAAACAGGTCCATTAGTTTCCTTCTAGCTGAATATTAGAATGTGACCCTATATTTTTGAGCACCTGTGAAGCAAACTATTTAACTCTTGTCATGTGCTCTCTCAGTTGTGGGCTATGTGTCTGTATGTGTCCATTTAGCCATCACCCCTGACCACTTCAGGGTCTAGCATAGTGCCAAGGGCAGGCAAGTCCCAACTAGTGACTACTAAATAAGTACATGAATTCATAGAGATGATCCAGGTACGTTTTTCCAGCTAGAGATGAGCTAAACTGTGCGATCAGCACAGGGCATATTCTGTGACTCATGGACTAGTGGGATTTGCTAGACAGAGTGGGATTTTCTGGTGACAATTTCTAATCTCTGATTCCCCCCAATCTAGCACCTCTATTTTAGTCTTTGTTGCTGTTTTGAAGCTTTATCACTAAAACTGAATGTCATATTATAGAATAAGAAAGCTGGAAGGGCTCTTTTGGTTTTCATTTTTAAAATTTTGTGCCTTGTTTGAAGGTCCAGGAAATGACCCCTGGATGCCAGCTCAGGTCTTCTCAATTGATCCAAAAGCTTCAGTCTCTCTGCTTTTCTGGCCTGCAGCTCTTTCAGTCCCAAGATACTGGCATATCCATCCCTTTCTAATTTTCCAGGTCATTAGACAGCAGCCTTCAGAGAATCACCAGATATCCAAAGGGACTTCAGGAGATCTACACATCACCTATTCCTGATGAAAGATCGTCAGTCACCTCTTAACTGAGGTTCTAAAGCCACAGTGAAGTGAAGGGCTAAACACAGATACCTGACTATTTCAGTCCAATAGCTGGCTTTTATTAGCTGGATATTTTATTAAGGTCTATAGTTTTGGATTATTCCAGTGTTTATGTACAGCTGCTCTTTATCCCTGTGAGCGAAAATGTGATAACTACCTAGGGTCTAACTCTATTCCAGACAGTTCGATTCCCAAACCATTTATTAAATAGCTACTTCATGCTTGAAACTCTTTTTTCTCTTTTTATTTTGAGGTTAAAACTCATAATTTGCAAGTTAAGAATGAAATACAGGCCCATGAGGTACGATCGACACAAAAACCTAGTAAACTGTGGATTATGACATTTTGATTTTTAAAGTAAAAAATTTACTTCTTTATTAGGGAAAACCTGAGATAAAAAGATGTGATTTAAGTGAATTTTAAAAAGATGGAAGATTTTCTCCAAATAAAGCAGTGCTTTGAGCATCAACACCACTGGCCCATTGTTATCTGTCATGAGGCTGCAAAAGAAAGAATTGTGCCAGAGGTCTAATGTCACAATCTTAAATCTAATCCCTTGCCACTGAGCCTGGGGAAGGGTGGCCACAAGAGTTTGGGACAGTACAGGATTAGAATCTAGTTTCTTCATTATTCAGCATGTGGTCGTGGGAAAATTATGTAGACCTCAGCTTTAGTTTCTCATCTATAAATGACAAGCATCTATATATTTCCCTTTGGGGGTTCCTGTGTTATTTAGCAATGATATTTGTAAAGGACTTAGCATGTCATCTAACACTGCGTTGTCTGGAAATAATTTACTGCTTTAAAATATGTATTAATACATTTTATTTTTTTGAATATCAGACATTCCTGGCCACTTAAAAATCCTCTCATGTATGTTCTCATCTTTTGACCTGTTTTTCTTCATCTCGTTTATTTAACAACTCTCACAGTATGAGAGTTGTGATATACTCTGGAGAGGCAGAGTTCACTTTAAAATTCCTAGCATGTGTCTATATTATTGTTGCCATGAATGGGTGACTGAAGATGACATGAAGAGATAAAAGGACTGTGGTGCAGTTGTAAGCCACGCCAGTCTTAGGAATCAGACAGATTGGATTTAAATCCTAGTTTCACTTTGACTAGCTGATTAGTCTTGAATACACCACCTTATAGAGCCTTAGCTCCCTTAACCACAAAATAGGAATAAACGAAGGAGCTTGACTACCTACCAAAAGAGGAATGGATATTAAATATAGTTAATTTGTGAGAGAGAATTAGTTAAAAGTAAGGAACTAACTAACTGAATGACTAAACTATACATAGACACCTATGAATGTGTATATACATATACATACATATTCTTATATATTTGTTTATAGTATAGAGTAGATAGCATATTTATATATATTATATACAAGCTTATTAGTATATATCAAAACAATATCGAATGAGGAATGCCTCTGAGGGTGGCTCAGTGGGTTAAAGCCTCTGCCTTCGGCTCAGGCCCTGGTCTCAGGGTCCTGGGATCAAGCCCCGCATAAGGCTCTCTGCTCAGCAGGGAGCCTGCTTCCTCCTCTCTCTGCCTGCCTCTCTGTCTGCTTGTGATCTCTGTCAAATAAATAAATAAAATCTTAAAAAAAAAACAATATTGAATGAAATACTCAAGATACTAACTAATGCATAAGGTTTGATGCAATTTGTATGAAACATTCATGAAAAATAACACTATTTATGGTGGAAAAACACTATATAGATGTTTTACAATTATTACAATGTGAATGTTTTAAAAGTATCAGGGCATATTTCAATTTTAAAAAATTTTAAGTTTATGAAAATTGTTGCTTCTAAGAAGAGTGCTGAAAAGGGAGCAAGCAGGTTGTTAAAAATAATTTAGCTTTACGTCAAAAATTTTTTTTGAAAAAATGCAAGAAATAATACAAAATGCTACAGGATAACAATGTATGGGTATGGGATTGTACATGCTTTCTTTAGTATTCTTCTTGTGATCTCAATTGTAAAATTTGTAAAAAAAAAAAAGGTATTTTTAAATTGATAAATTGGGAGAATTTTTTTTAAGATTTTGTTTACTTATTTGAGAGAGAAAGAGAGAGTGTGTGTGGGTGGAGGGAGGAGCAGAGAGGGAAGGAGAGGGAGAGAGAATCTCTTCAGCAGGCTCCCTGCTCAACGTGGGGCTCATGGGGTTTGATCTCACGACCCTGAGTTCATGACCTGAGCCCAAACCAAGAGTCAGATGCTCAACAGACTGAGCCACTTCGCGCCCCTAAAATGGGAGAATTCATAAAAGATGGCCCATATGTCATACTATCCAAGAGTGCTATCCAATTGTTCAAAACTGAAGAAAGTCATAGTCCCCTTACCGGGCTTATGTGAAGGCCTACTGAAGAGAGAAGCCTATATAACCAGTTATTAGGAATCAGATTTAGATTATCCTCCACTCATGATAAATGCTTCTTATGTTATTCATCTGTCAACTGTATGCCAAATCTACCTCTATAAAAATAAAAGATTTCTTCCTCTCCTCCTCCTCCTTTATCCTCTTAAAATAGAAAATATGTTGAGATACAACTGAACTAAGAATAAAATACCACATCACTCAGATGTACCACTATGTCATCTTAGCCAGAGCATTTCAGATAACATGACTTAATAAGAAAACAAAAGCAAAATTAAAAAATGCTTACAGCTATTCACCACATAATTTAAAAAGTAAATCTAAGCCTAACATCTCAATGATTTCTAAACCACCTCCATGATTGGCCATGTCCAGGCATCACTGATAGTGTTATTTATTACTTTTTCCCCCCTCAATTTGATACCATTTTTACTAGCCTAAGTGATCTGTATTTCTCTTCCACTAATAGAAAACCTTACCTTGAACAGAAGGCAAAAGTTAAATAAACTAAACAAAATAATGTGATTAAATTATGGTTGTATGCTATTTCCTGCATATGGCTCTGAGCATGGGATCTCTTGCTTCTTTCAAAAAACATGAGATTATTAAATACTGCCAAAATGACTCTTTTTGGTATAATTAGAAGAGAATTCAAAGTAATTTAGCACTATATCCACATATTATCTAAACTATTACTCATGCTTCCAAGGCAAATCCCACATTTGGGGATCACTGCTAACACCAGAGTGTTTGCTATTCTATATCATTCCAACTTTTAAAAATTTTTCCTATGCAGTTTTTGCAACCTAGAATAGTCTCTGCAGTCTTTTCCTCTTAAAGAGAAATAGGGGCTAATGTCTCTGCTGTCTGAGAAACTCTTTCAAACTGGAAAAGTGGACAAAATCCATAAACATATAATTCACAGAAAAAGATATTCAACTGACGTCTATAATATATAAAAAGATGCTCAAATTCACTTATTGCAAATGCAAATTAAAACTACACTGAGGGGCACCTGGGTGGCTAAGTTGGTTAAGCATCTGACTCGAACTCAGCTCAGTTCTTGATCTCTGGGTCATGAGCTCAAGCCCTAAGTTGGGCTCCATGCTGCACATGGAGTCTACTTAAAAAATGAAACAAAACAAAGAAAAACTACACTTGAGATACTATTTTGTATCTATCAAATAGACAAAAATTTACAACTCCTCTGATTACATTTAATGTTTTTTTTCCAATGTCTATATACACTTATATTGTATTTTTCAGTAGTCTCTCATGTGCCTTGAGAGCATCACAAACCATACTTCAAGAAATAATTTCTGCTGCTTCTCTGCCTGTAGCTCGAATGTGCTCATATACTAGTGTGCAGGAGAATCACTGGAGGAACTTGTAAAATTACTAAAGTTGGACCACACTGTACTGCCATAGACCTGAGCCCCTGAAGTCTTTCTTAGCTCTCCAGGTGATTCTGATATGTCATGTTTGAGAATCACTGCCGCAGGCCCTTAAAATTTTCTGTGAAAGAAACAACTTGAAACCAAAACACCTGAAATTAGGACTGCCTACTTTTGAGATTATTGATATGAGATTCTTATCTGAAAATGTTCCATTTCTTCCCTTTTTTCTTTTTTCTCTAACTCCAAAGCATCGTGTCAGCCAATCTTAGGAGCTGCTATTTAGTGCACAGTTTCTGAAACTCTACTGAAGATGGCTGCCCGAGACTCTCTCAATTGAATTTCATGATATATTTTATACAATAATTTGGACTATCTCTAGCTACACTTGTGGTGAACACACCATAGTACATAAAAATGTAGAATCTCTATGTTGTGCCCCTGAAATTAATATTAACATTGTGTGTCAACTATATATATAGTTGACACACAATGTTATATATATTCCATATATTTTTACTCCATACAGTGTATATATGTGTGTATATAAATATTTCTGACTATCTCAAGCATGTATTCTATTTTTGGTGAAAATCTTTCCCAAATTTTTAAGTAACGATCTTGGACAGAAACAAAATTTGTTTATATAGTTGTATATATAAGTGTGCATACACATACAAAGACACTTACATTTCTCTATGACCTAAAAGATTATATTTTGGGTAACAGATATACTATCTTATGCACCTTTATATCAACCAAATACCTAGCAAATTGTCTTCTACATAGACAGATACAAACACACACGTGTATGTATATAATGAATGTATAAGTACATGCGTATATACACATAGATGTATATGAATATGTGCATATATATTTATATTTGAGTAAATGATTTCTGAATCTCTTTTTTTCCGACACCTTAAAGAGATTTCTATTTAGATTCAAACTCAATATTTTTCAAAGTATAATCATAAAAATAGATTTAAGCCTTAGATGCTTTATAAAAATTCAAAGTCCAGTACTTCATCCCAGTCCTACTAAATGAGAATTGTTGTCTGGAGCCTGGAAATTTATAATTCTATCATACTTTCCCTACTAGGGATAAATTCCAGAAAAGTAGTTTTTTTCCCTCTTATTTCTGCTTTTTCTTTAATGTCTAAACATGCTTCGCACAGGATAAGCACTTGATAAGTATTTGTCAAATGAATGAAAGAATAAAAGAGTGTCAAAATCATAAGAAGACTCAAATATGCATTATAATTTGTAAACTACAGCTCAATAGTATTGTTACTTCAACCAAAATGAAAGACACTACCATATATATAAGCAGGTTTATGCGCCAGGGATGTGTGGAACTCATCCCATTATAGAAGTCATAGAGGCTACTCTGCTTATCAGCCTGTGGTATCACTAGAACTCTCTGCTGTTCTGAAACTGTTTCCCTCTGCTTCTCCAGTGTGGAATCTAACAATTATTTTTGTGCCATTCCCAGTTTGTTGCTCTTTCACAAGCCTGATACTGACTTATCACTTATAGAGAAGTGGTTTTCAATTGGGGGGGATTTTGCCCACCAAAGGACATTTGGCCATGCCTGAACTTATGTTTTACTGTCAAGACAGATGTGTGTGTATGTGTGTGTGTGTGTGTGTGTGTGTGTGTGTGTGTGTATGTGTGACTGGCATCTAGTGTGTAGAGGCCCAGGAGGCTGCAATGCACAGGATGACCCCTCCTGCCCTCCACCAATGAAGTGTCACATATAAAATGTCCATAGTGTGCCTGTTGAGAAAATACTATAAAACAATAGCTCTACACTGGGTATTCTGTCTTTAGATAGGACCAAGTTTAGTTGAAATTATTTCTTTGCTATCCCAGCTCAAACATATTCAGTCTTCTTTACTTTTAGAACAACTATCACTATCAAGCCACTTTCATACTTCACCTAAACTATTACTGGTGCATTTTTCATGCATAGCCATAACGTAGCTCGTGTCCCTGCACAGTTAAAAACCAAACATGCCAATTGTTGCCCTTAGAATAAAATTCAAACTTTTAACTATGATCTGTAACATCTCTTGTGATTAGTCTAACACCTACATCCCCAACTTAAAACAGAATCATTTTTTTTATGTTCACTATCTTCTATCCACAGTGTCCTTTGGAAATTAATAGAACATGCCAAACCTTTTCCTGATTCAAAGCATTTATGTGTGTCCTAGTAAAAACCATCCATCCCTACTTTTGCATAACTAATTTATAGTCAACCATCCTGTGTCAGCTTAATGCTTCCCAAAGGGGTTTTCTCTAACTATTCAATTTAAAGTGACCACCACTAATTATTAGTTACCACTGATTGGTTTTGTATTTAATTATACTTTTACTTAAGTCACTGCTGCCACCCTTACTCCAATACAAGCTTTATGAGGAAGGATACCACATATGTCTTTCTTTCCATTGTGTCTCCCACGTCTAGCCCTGTGCTTGGCACATTGTGATAAATAATTACTTAATGAAGGAATGATCTATAGAATCAATACATATACCCAACCAAAATGGAAATGTTACAGGAAATCATGCTGCTCATACAAAAAAAATGAAAAGATTAAAATACAGACCATTCATTGGGAACAAGACTAAAGGAGACCCACTATCAGAGAAGGAAAACTAACCCCTCCTAAAGTGATTCCACTTTGGAAATCTAGATCAGTGTTCCCCAGTGCAAAGGCTCCAAATTACAACTCAAAACAAATCAAATCATTGGAAGTACTCTCATTTTTAATTAAACATCATCTCTACACCTGGATCCACTGCGTACCTTGTTTAGTTTGTTAACTATGTTGTATGAAGAGTAGAGCAAGGCACTCTTACTGAATGGTTTATTGACTCAAACAATGTAAATTCTGTGTTTTTGAGGACACTTTGGGCATGCTTGAGACAAAAGAGATAATTGGTCTTCCCTAAGCATTTTAGCTTCATTTGTTCTCTACTTTCATATATATATGAACACAAAAGAAATCATTTCATTTCATTTCTATTGATAGGTCTACAGAGTAAGCTAAATTATGTTCTTTGTTCCTTGGAAAGAAACAATGTTCAGACCACTGAAAGAAGTTTGCTCATGCAGTTGATGCAAAATAAAACTTCAAGCTAGCACAGGAAAAAAGTATATGCCAGTGTGCTTAATGGTGATAAAGAGTGATACACACTCAAAATTGTCAATGGAGGCTCAAGAGTAGAGATCAAATAATACATTGGCTTCAAATTATGGATACTTAATATATAATCATTTAAAAATGAATTCACTTTGCCCTTTTTCTGGAGAAAGGAAATTTTTGGTGCATGAAAGTATCCACATTTTTTTTTAGGGGGAGAAAACTAGTTCAATTTCCTGTAGCTTATTTCTTATTTAATCCTATTGATTCTATGAGAACTTACAGAAATAAAGTCCTACCCATTCCCAAGAACATGAATTCAGCAACTACTAGGAAGCAGTTTAACTGATTCACAAACATTCAGTCCTTCCTTCTTGTTAAGCTCTGATCAGAGCTAATTCTCTACCTTGTCTTCCTTTTCTCTGTCTCTTTCTCTCTTAGGGGAGAATTTTGATTGGTACAGACCGATTTAAATAATCTTTAGGGATTCCTAGACTGTGGATTGAAAATGTGATTCTATTATGTCTTACCAATTTCTTTAATAGTTGACAAAATCATAAGTGAATCTTTCCATTATAAAGAGGAAGGTGGGTTCTCTTCTTATTGGTTTGCAGAATAGTTCTTCACATATATATGTACAACTGAAAAAAAATAAATTATAAATGTCCTTACCATTAAGAACTTTGCTAAATCCAACAGAACTGGGGGAGAGGGTTTTGTATACCGTGGACATTTTAGCAAATGAATGATTTTCCTCCCCTAAAAAAACATCTGATAACTTTATTTCCATTCAATATTCCATTGTGAAGCACATTACTAAAGTGATATTATATTGGCTAAGTTACATTCAGTGATCTGTATTTTTCTGCTAGATTAATGGTTAAATATTTCTTTGTCTTCAAGTTATTTTATGGGGACTTAGTTTTTTCCACTTGATTGAACTCTTTTTTTTAATAACCTTAGCTGGTTTGAGGATGAAATACACAATTCTCTACAGTATTTTCACAACCATTATGGAACAAAGATCTTTTTCTACAAGTAAAAAAGAAAAAACAAGAATACTTCTTTAACCAATACTCATAATTATATACATGACATCACCAACATCGGTGAACTTGAGTGAAATCATTATGTTGTTTTCTCTAACGGTATCTCTTTTGCCACTGTTCTTGACAAAGTTCAGTAATGCTCTGAAATACTTACCCTTCACACAGATGTATTAAAACAAAACAAAACAAGAAATTTCCAGTAAGGGAAATATCTGGACGTAAAAACAGTATTTTTTAATTCACAGCGAGTGAACAGAGTACCCAAAGATTGTCAGGCAATGGGGTGATGTAATATAAGCTTGCTTAATATACCGTAGAAATGCCAGTTAATGCTCAGAATATGTTCCCATTGGCATTATTTCCCGCTTGGTTCCACTTCATAATTTAAACATGATTTTCTATATAATCCTTTTTAGCATACCTATGGTTTTTCTTTTTTCTTCGCCCAGTATAACACAGTAGTTCCATTCCAATGTAGCTGCTATTCACTAGAATTTCATTTTTATTCCTTCACACTTAAAATGGCAGTTATTTTTTCAATAGTTTTGAGTATCTGTGAGCCTAATTTTCTACTATACTATCAAGGGCAGGGTATATTTCTTTTTTGTTTGTTTGCACTTTTTGTCAGTCTTGGTATCTGTATCATGTCTAAAAATCATACTGCATATAATATTTTATAAAATTTTATATTTTATAATATCTTTAAAAATTCTATAACCTTTAGTCACGTATATGGTGAATATTTTTCATTTCCTCCAATGCTCTTCTCAACACTGTAAGACTATTTAAAATAATGTCACAGAATGGCCAACAAATAAAATCCCATACTTCTCTTAATTGTTGAGTGTTTAATGGTCATTTATTTAAAAAAATACTGTGATAAAAATCCTTTAGGGGTGCCTGGGTGGCTCAGTTGGTTGAGCAGTCAACTCCTGATTTTGGCTCAGGTCATAATCTCAGGGTTCTGGGATACAGCCCCGTGTTGGGCTCCATACTCAGTGGGAGGTCTGGTTGAGGATTCTCTCTCTCCTGAGCCATCTGTCCCTCCCCCCACTTGCACTCTTTTCTTCTCTCTCTCTCTAAAATAAATAATTAAATCTTTTAAAAATACTTTAAAATTTGCCAGTTTTATCAGCAAAATATGTTGCCTTTTTATATATATCTTTTGAGAAAGTTAAGTACAGCCATCATTAATTGAAGAAATGGGGCAGTGTATTTTAGAGGATACATTGTGTCTTTTGTTCCTTACATTAACTCCACATAGTAGATATGGCAGTTAACATTTGATAGAAGGTACGAAGGCTGGTGGACATTGAGTCTTTTTCCCTGTGACACAAAGTTAATAAGTAATGGAGTCCATAACATTACCCAGACATCTCTGCTCCACTTTTATAATGGGGTGATGATTGTTTTCTTATAAATTTATTGGAACAGTTTACATATTAAGTAGTTTAACTCAATGTCTATACTAATACTAATGTACGCACACATTAGTTTTTAGTTTTTTAAATTAAACCTTTTACTTTTGCAATAACTGTATATTCATGTGAAGCTGTAAGAAATAATTTAGAGAAATCTCATGTAATCTTAACCCAGTCCCGCCTCAGTGATAACATCTTGTAAAATGATAATAAAATATTACAAGTAGCATATTAGCATTGATACGATCAAGTTACAGAACATTTCTATCATCCCAAGATAATAACCACACCCCTACTGGGATAAATAGGGAAAAGTGCATCTCTACCATCTTTCTGGAAACAGAAGTCTTTCAATACTTTTTTTTTTAAAAAAGACTTCAGCATTGAGTCAAATGCTCCAATAATAACTTCTTTTAAAAGACACTGACCTAAAAAAAAAACTCTATAAATTAAAAGGTTTGCCACATTTTAAACTGATCTTGAGGGCACCTACCAGCAGACCCAGTCAGAAGTCCTTTTGTGCATCCATAGATCAGAACACACTTCAGTAAGCTGCTAGCTAATGGGAGCTAGTGCAAAATGGTAGTCAAATATTTTGTAGGTATCGCTACAGGAAAATGAACCACAAAAATGGAAACAAATATCCTATACTCACAGTATTAAACTTGGAAACTGAACAGAGACATTTATATTTATCATCTACCATCATCTATCATCCAGGAGACTTGGGTCAAGTTCTATTATATGTCTGGGCCTCAGTTTCCTCCTGTGTAGAATTGGAATAAGAACCAACTATCAAATTTATGAATATTAAGTTATAACAGTAAGAGTAAAATGTTACCTATTGTGTATATATAAGCAATCAGGTGGCAGATAGTCTACTCATTTAGCCGATTAACAGATGAAGAAATTGAGGCATTAAGTGACTTTGTTTAATGTCAAATAGATCTTATGTGATGGGAACAGAGAATAAATATGACTGCCTTCCTCTAGAGCCTTTCTCTTCTCATGTGATAAATGAGAAAGCATTTTCCAAATTGACCCACTAAATAAAAGATATAACTCACTGAGGAAAAGTGCAGGAGGGGTAATGAGAGCCTGTTTTCAGAGAAAGGGCAACAGGTATTTTTATATGTTATAGACCTTATCACCAAGAATAGAAGTTAGGAATAGAAGGACTAGAATCCACTCACCCAAATTATATCTGGTGATTGTCTAGTATACACCAGCAACTCTTATAAGCACTATGGCTATAGATAATGCTTCTAGGCTTAACAAACAGCAAGTGCAAAAGGCCTGTTGTTGGGAAAGGCCTTTTCATGATGTAGTCTTTTGACCTCTGTAAGAATGGGCCTTGGGTCTAAAGCACTTCCTTCACAAGAGAAGGAGAACTCACAGCCTGTGCTGAGCTTGTCACCCTGTGTGGGAGTATCTTTCCCTGTTTCAGACTCAATATGTATCCTTTGTTCCTCTAATGTATATCTGTGATACGGCCCCTGAACAAACCCACTACTGTATCTACCCCTGTGGGGAGGGGGCAGGGTCCTTTGTTCTGTGACACAAGAGGGATGTACACAGGCCAATGGCTGGCCACAAGGGACCGATACCCACCACTGAAGCTGATCTTGCTTTGCTCTTCTCTGTGTGGATATTGTGTTGTTCCATTCAGTGCTTGACTGTGTTGTGTTTTCCTTGGTGACTGTGATACCAAGTTGCAGCAGGTAGAAGTGCCCAGACTTCGGGAAAATTGGTAACAGATGCTACTTGTTCTACACCTATTCAGAAAGGAGAAAAAAGGAAATGCCAATGTGGGTGGATTACCACAATCAGCAGGGTGGGTGGTGAGCTTGGAGAGTTAGGCAGAGGTCGTAACTCGTAGACTTGTAGCAGGACATGGTGAGGCACTGGATTTCACTCAAAGTGTGTTGGCAAATTATATTTGAGTATTTTAAGCAGGAAATTACCTTCATCTGATTGAATTTTGGAATGACTACCATTGGCTATGTGTAGAAAAGGGGACAGAAAAGGAAGCACATAAATAATTTAGGAGACTATATTCCAGTTATACTAGTAGGTGCTAGCCTCTTCTGTTGAGCACACAGTATCAGAAGGCATTAGATTAGTCTACTTACTTAGGATGACTTATGTTGTATGACAATAAATTACAACTAACATGAATGAGCACTCACCTTGTTTAGGCAGTATTGTAAGCATTCAACATATATTATCTTATCTAATCCACACTCTCCCTAGGGTAGATGCTGTTATTACCCCATTTGATCATTGAGAAATCCAAGGCACGAAAAGGTCATGTAATTTGTTTGAGGTCATTGCAGTTAGTAAGTGGCAAAGCCAGGATTTAAACTAAAAAAATTAAAAATAAAATAAAAATTTGTCTCCAGAGCCTATTCTCTTAATTAAAGCTGATTGTTGGCAAATGAAAGGGCATTCAACAGGAAGGAAGAAATGTAATTACAACATAAAAAGACAAGTTGTGGACACCTGAATGGCTCAGATGGTTGGATGTCTGCCTTTGGCTCAGGTCATGATCTCTAGGTCCTGGGATCGGGCCCCATGTCTGGCTCCCAGCTCAGTGGGGAGTGTGCTCTCCCTCTCCCTCTGCTTGTGTTCTGCCTCTCTCTCTTTCAAATGAATAAATAAAATCTTAAAAAAAAAAGAAAGAAAGAAAAGTTGTGCAAGGTGATTTTTAACTTTCCTTCTAACTCTCAGAAACAAGTAGATTTTTAAAAATGTTATTTCTAGGGGCACCTTAGTGGCTCACTTGGTTAAGTGTCCAACTCTTGATTTCGGCTCAGGGTCATGATCTCAGGGTCCTGGGATGGAGCCCCAGTCAGGGTCCATGTGGGAGTCTGATAGCGATTCTCTCTCCCACTCCCTTTGCCTCTACCCACGCTATCCCGCCCCTCTGCTCGCTTGCTCACATGTGTGTGCTCTCTCTCTCCCTCAAATAAATAAATAAGTCTTTAAAAAATGTTATTTCTAAAGGTAGATTTTTTTAAAAATATGTTTTCTTAAAATTTTGAGTCGGTAACTTGAAAAAGACTGCGGATTTATTTTTCTTGGATAAAAGTCACTACTTTTCTAAGTAAACAATCTTTAAATTATATTTCCTTTCAAGCAAAGGAATGCAAGCAAATTTTATAAATTAAAAAATATTTAACAAATAATCTTAGAAGATGTAACTTATTTCTCACAATACTACTCTGTGACCACAATGTTTCACACTTTAATTTTTTTTTTTATTAAAACAAGAGTTATTGAGAATGACAAAAGAATTAATGGTTGAGTAATGGTTTTTGCTCCACTTGGCTTTCTTTTTGCCTACATCAGTAAAATTTTTTCCATGCCCATTCTCTTTGGTTTTTGGTATAGATTATATCACCCATGTCCTTACTGGCTGATAAGGAGGTGGAGTATAAGGAGCTGTCTACTTGTCACAGAGCTCCAATTCCATTAGATTTCCTTTCTAAAACACATGCTTTTCTAGAGAAACAAGCATCATTACATAGTTAATGATCACTTTTGCTCTTAAGGAATTCCGCACTATTATTTTAGAGAATACCCTAATACTTTAGTTATATATTCATATGTTATAATTTTATTAATATTTGCATTGTAAACCTTATGGAGCCAGAGGCAATATCTACTTTTTTTTCTGGATATCCATAGCAGCACAGTGTTTATTGAGTAATAGACTTCAAAAGAAAAAAATTAATGAATAACTAAGAAAATAACTGATAAGACTGAATCCAGGAAACTAAATGCTGGCGTGGGTGAGGTAGTGTCAGAGAAATGGCTCTGAGCTTTAAGACCGTGACAGGGAATTATCTGTAACCAATTTAGGCAGGAAGATTAGGGGAAGCAATGTAGGATAAGGGTTAGGTGGATAACAGCAGACACCCAACTATATACATCCTTCAAGGGCATGTGTCTGGATATTAGAAAGCCAGGGAGAGAGATGTAACTCAACAAAGAATTGTGACATATAAGAAACTACTAATTAATAGCTTGAATTAAGAAGCTATTAATTATGGCTAATGCTAAAAGGTAGAATTCCTATCATATCAAATGAAACCTAACCAATAAATACTCACAAAGTAATATGCGTCTAGAACATTGCTAAACTGTGAAAATTACATATATAAGGTTTGCTTCTGGACTTCAAGAATGTCATAATTATGTAGGAAAGATAGAAATATCATCCATAAACATATGGGAACATGTAAATTCAGACTGAAGAGCTCTAAATCCATAGGAATTTACCACAGTAAATGAGATTCAGTCTGATGGTGCACCAACAAAACCATAGCCCATTTATAAAGGTAGAAAAGTCCACAATTACTTTGTTTGGGACCATATTATATTATGAGAATCAATAGGTGAGGTCAGAAATTGAATGTTACAGTGAAATGTCAGGTTCAACAAAACTTTTTAAAATATATGATTGAACAAATATTTACACACTAATTATTTCCTATAAATTGGAGTAACTGAATTTAATTTTCCTTTTCAAAATATCGTAATTTTAAAAAGAGCGTATAAAGGCTAGTACATTTAGGTTTACTTGTTAAATTAAAACATTTCCTTAAATTTTGACTATTTTTTATTTTGACTTTTTTAAACCATATCACACCCATATGTGGATTTGTCATATACCATATAGTGCACATATTATAAATATTTCCACTTAAATTCCACTTCTTACAAGCTATTTTTCATGTGCATTCTTCCTTTTACTCCTGCATTGTTCTCCTCTGCTATTTTTCCTAGAGTTCTTGCGCATCAATTTAAATAATAAAAATGACAAGATTATAATATATAAAGTGCTCTTATTATGTAGATTATGGAGCAAATTTTTTTTTAGGAATACAATAGATCAGATTTTTCTCAATGACAAAATATTATTTACTTTGGTTTAAGATAAAGGTGTGGGGAAAATAAATTATTTAATCTTATATAGAGTGCATCTATGCAGAAAGGAAAGGAATCATTGGCAATGAACTTTTCTGCTTTCATGCATCTATATCCTTAGTGCCAAAATCTGCCTGATTTTGCACTGATACGTTCTTAGGACTAGGTGTATAGTAGACACAAACTACTTAAAAATTATTTTTTAAATATTAACTTTCATTAATTATATTATATACAGATAAAAGAACACAGATCATAACACATAGTTTAAGGAATTATAAAAAAAATATGTAAACATCATTGCGATTAAGACTCAGACATTCCCAGTACCCAAAGTCCCTCTTCTGCCCAATCCAGTTACTATCCATGTTCCACCTCTTCCATAAGCCTTATGGTAGCACTGAATATAAATGCTGGGTTTTCATAAATGACAATGTAACTGTCTCAGAACTCTACTTTACCAATTTGAAATGCTACATGTGTCACTTATTGCCCTTTTAGTATTATTTTAAATGTGTTTGTTTCCAGTACCAATACTACATTATTAATTAATCAACTCAGAAGTATTTTAATACATGTTTTATAAATCCTCATTCATAACTTCTTTTTTACAAGATGTCTGTGCAAGGATTAATCTCACTAAAATTTGTCAAACAAACAAAAAAAGTATGAAGTTTTCATCATTGTCTAATAAATGTATAAATATGGATTAGATTCGTTAAAAGCAACATTGATTTCTTTTCCAAATCCTCCCAATCACAACCTTCGTCTCCATACATATTCAAAAATTTTTTCACGCACCTCAAAATTTTGTAGCTTGCTTCACTTACCCCCTTTAGACTTTTATTATGTTTATTTTTTAGAGATTTTTAATTTGGATTTTACTTTGGATGAATTTTTTTTTAAGATTTTATTTATTCATTTGAGAGAGAGATACAGAGAGAGAGAATGAGCAGGGGGAGAGGCAGAGGGAGAGGGAGAAGCAGGGTCCCCACTGAGCCAGAAGCCCAACGTGGGGCTCAATCCCAGGACCCCAGGATCATAACCTGAGCTGAAGGCCCATGTTTAACATTTGAGCCACCCAGGAACCCCACTTTGGATGAAATCTTTTACTGCCATTTTATTTTCAAACTAGTTACTTTTGCTAGCTAAGAAAATTATAAGCAGCTGGTAATTGGAGTTTTAATTAATTACAGTAGTTTTAAAACTAATGAATAAATGATATTAAATAACTTTTATTAACTGAATAAATGGCATTAATTTTTAAAGAGAATCTGATGCCCATCATGAAGAATACTACTAAAAAATGGTACAATCTAGGAAAAATACCCTTTCTATCCTATGCCTCATTATCTTCATTCATGCAGTAGGTTAACATTTCACTAAAACTCTGAAGGTTGAGATAAGAAAACAAAAGATTTTGGGTGGCGCCTGGGTGGCTCAGTCAGTTAAGCATCTGACTCTTGATTTGGCTCATGATCTCAAGGTTATGATCTCAGGTTCCTGAGACCCGGCCCAGTGGGGCTCTGCATAGGGCTTCAAGTTCAGTGAATATGGAGGCTGCTTGTCTCTCTCCTCCCTTTCTGCCCCTCCGCCTCTTGCACATGCTCTCTCGAAAGAAAGAAAGAAAGAAAGAAAGAAAGAAAGAAAGAAAGAAAGAAAGAAAGAAAAAGAAAGAAAGAAAGAAAGAAGTTAATTCTTAAAAAAAACGTAAGATTTTAATATTTTTCAGTAACATTCCTCTTTAGCCATCCAGTAAAGATAACTTTTAGTGATATAAAACCACTTTTTGTGTGCTCAGATATGACTAGAAAATTTGAACAAAAATTTTTAAGAAAGAAGTGAATTTTAAGTAAGGTAAATCAAGTAAGACTAGAGAGAGTTAAGGGTGGAACGGATTAGAAGTTTTCTGGCTCACATGAAGTAAGTCACTGCTCTGAGAATTTAGAGATGACAATCTGAGTTGGACAGGGTAACTGCTTCAAGTTGAATTTCCTGGGAAGCAGACTGTGAGATGGAAAGTAATGTGAAAAAAGTTTATTAAGAAGTCTTGTTGGGACCAATACAGGTTTAAAAAAAAATTAAAAAATAAAAAAAGCAAGCAGGAATGCAGAGAGAAGTTGGCTGTACCATAGTTACAACAAAGATGTCAGCAGATTCCAGGGAGAGCTCTGAGGCCGGGATGGCCCCTCAGGGTTATCTTATTGTCACAAGAGGGTTTGTCTTTGTACAGCTGTCTGGACGAGTCACTGGATGAAGCCCGCCTCAAGAAAAGGGCATGACTTTGGGCAAGGCTGCTCTCTGCAGAGAAGGGAAATTTCCAGTCAGAGCTGACAGCTACAGGCTGTTTGCCAGCGGCAAGGTCAACAGCTGTGGGGATTAAGTTCATTGGTACTGAAAGCAGATCTGGGCAGTACACCCCAGCATCCACTAGTATAACCTCTGTGTCATCTTGGAAAGTCAAATAGATCCTAGAAGAATGAGTCAGACAGATGTCCAGAAGGTAGATTCTGTAAACCATAAACTAGAGATCCAACATCATTCCCCAGCAAATAAATTGCTAGGTAGATACTTCGTAGGCATCTAGAAGGGAGAGTGGTAACTGAGAACCACAATGTCATATTAACTCATTTCTATTTTCCCTGAATCAAATAGCCTAAGTCATGACAAATAAAAAACTTGGAGTAACAAACAATAGTAAACCCAACATAAAATAAACCATATTTTCCATTTGAAAATTAAAAAGAAATTATGGAAAAGGATATGCACGTATATACGTGTAAATATGCATGCATGTGTGTGTGTTTGTGTGTGTACCAGCCAAATATTTGATAAGTCTTCTGCTTCATCCCAAACTGGCAAAACAAAACCTGGATAAGACTTCATGTTGATGGTGCAATGATTAGTTGAATGTCACATTGGCATTATACAAGAGAAAGTCTTATGACAGAACCTTATCTTGTGCTTTGTCCCATTCAGCCATTTTAATAATGGTTTGAACAAAAGGTGTAGTTTGCTTCAAATATTCTTGGAGCATTATGCAGCAGGCATAATGTTAGATGATCTCTATGCATTATATCATCTCAGGATATAAGTGCATATTCACAAAATTTATAGATGATCTAATCCGAAGGATTAGCTAATGAATTGGATGGCAGCATAAGAATCCAGAAGATACTTATCAGCTATTTTCATACTCTAAATAAGACAAGATGAAGTATAATAATTATAAATCCCAGAATTTGGTTCCAAAAACTATCACAAACAAAAGTTAAGATTGATATAAGAGGAACACATGAAGAAAAATACCCAATTTAAGGGTTTGCATCGACAGTTAATTCAGTACAGTTCAGTTGTGTTCTATGAAACAGCTAAAATTATGTTAGGTGTAAATATTTTTTCCACAAATAAGATGATTCTTCACTGAGACAGTTTTCCAGATAAAGTCAAAGCCTTAATTATGCTATACATGTTAGGACCAGACTTCACTTAACCAGTTCTGCCTTGATCAAGCCAATAAATTATCTTCTTGCTTAAGCTAGTTTGTATTGGTTTACTGTAGTGTGCAGTGATTCCTTTCCATCTAGAATGTAGGAGGATCATGAGACTTATTCCATATCACCATAAGAGGTAGGACAAAAATTAATCACTAATATCTCAAAAGAGATATATTAAGATTTAGTTCTCTAGAGAAGATTTTCTAGAATGTAAACTCCATGATTCAAAGTATCCTTTGAAATAAGACTCTATGTTCTAGGTCATACAGAGTGTTCAAGGAGATATTTGAATGACTTATAGATGACTTCAGCATCAGATGGGGAAGTATACCAGATAACCTCTGGGGTCCCATCCAATTCTAAAGATCTGTGATTGCAATTAACAATTTTATGGTCAAACAATTATTCTGCCATTAGAAAAGATTATTTAATATATTGTCATTCGACCAGCTATTCTGTCGTATGCCTTTAAAATGTCCCTCGAAAATAAAGTGAATGTAAAAATTCGGTGTTATAAAAATGCAGAATCATAGTTTAAGCAATTCCTCTTACATTAAGAAGATACATTATAGATATATGACTTTTTTCTCAAAAATTTCCACAGGTTTAAATGAAAGGAAACTTATAAAAAGGTATAAAATCTCACAAGAGATGATACATCAAGAATGACCAGAATCTTTTGCCCCTAGTGTTTTAAATAACTGCCGATTTGGAATGAGAAAGCTTTTCAAAATCTAATTTGGATTATACAAACCAGATTGTCTATAAAAGCCATACAATAAAAATTCCCCTTCAGCAGAAAACTTTGAGGACATAAAGACCACTTTTTCCCAACTGTAAAGTATCAGAGAATTGAATCTAAATCATACATTAATGATGTTAATGATGAATATTTGCATC
>CM052898.1:41120859-41143415 GCA_028534135.1 Potos flavus | reverse complement strand
TTTTTTTTTTTTAAAGATTTTATTTATTTATTTGGCAGAGAGAGATCACAAGTAGGCAGAGAGGCAGGCAGAGAGAGAGGAGGAAGCAGGCTCCCTGCTTGAGCAGGGAGCCCGACGTGGGACTCGATCTCAGGACCCTGAGATCATGACCTGAGCCGAAGGCAGAGGCTTTAACCCACTGAGCCACCCAGGCGCCCCACATTTGTTTTTTCTAATATAGTGTGAAAATATGGTCATTTTAGAAAATTTTTAAAAATTAAGAAATAAGTGAAAAAGAATAAAAATCACCTATGAACAGATGACTACTCTTAATATTATGGTACATATTAAGCCTTCTACAAAATCTGTTTTTTGGAGGTGAGATTTCTCAACATATACTCTTTCTTCATTTTTTTATCAACATTATTTCAAAAACACTCTCCAGTGTCATTACATATTCCCACGATTTTAGTGGAAGCACATAATTTCATTACTTCATCTTTAGTTCTTAGTTGAAGAGAATCACAGATTTCTTTGACTATCTGGTGAAAGGATGGACACCATTCTCAAAAAAATTCCAAAGATATATAAAAGTCGAATAATATTTCTAGAATGCATGGATTCCCCTAAAGATCATGGGCCTCAGCTTAAGAAGAGTTTCTTGTTAATGTTCTGATTAATGCCTAGCACAGCATGGATCATATGTGCTACCAAACTTTACTAAGGTAGATTAGGAATAAATTCAGGAAATTTATTCTATATTATTTGCACATAGTGCATGTTCAATGTGTTGCATTTTTATTTGCATCATTATTTTAAGCAAGTATATTTGCCTAATATTTTTAAAACATACTCAAATTTATGTGTATGTGAATATTTCTGGGGAGTAGATCAATAGCTCTCCATTAAAAATTTGAAGGATCTTGTGTTCCTAAATAGGAACTCTTTCACTGCAAGATAAAACTAAGACCTGCAAAGTTTAAGCTTTGGGGCCACGATTATCTTTATTCAACTAAAAAAAAATGCTTCTACATTAAATGGTATCTTTGCTACCAAAAGAGAAGTACAAGTGCTGTATTTGTTAAATCTAGAAGCTTTAGTATTATTATTAATACAAATTAAGGGAGTTAAGAAAAAACTTTATGTTCTAAACATGAATGTTGTCAGGACAGACTTAATTTCATACTAGGTAAAGTGTGAAATGTGGATTTATCTTCTTACCCCTGAGTCCAAAGTAGAAAAGGGCTCTATATACTCAAGGCATCAGTGTGGTGAGTCAGTAGGGAAAAATGTGGCAATCTAGTTGGGTCCAGGTGATGCTGCCTACTAGTTGTTTAAGAACTTTGGATTTTATTCATAAGGACAATGGAGAATTCCTGGAGAGTTGTAAGAGGAACGTGAGGGGTGGTAATTGCTTTCCTTCAAGTACCTATACTAAAATGGATTTTGGAGGCTGTAGAGAATAGTGGCTAGTTCTAAGAGAAGTGTGAGAGGTGGTAATTGCTTTACTTCAAGTACCTATACTAAAATGGATTTTGGAGGCTGTAGAGAATAGTGGCTAGGAGTACCTGCATTAGTTTCGAGAAAGACCTGGGATCAAAACTCAGTTTTCCTACGGGCAGGCCACATCAAGGCCTTTGTTGCTTCATCTATAAAATGGGTGTGATGATGTCCATTGCAGCATGGTTCTACAGCTAAATACTGACAATGTATGTACTGCACTTATTACTGTGTCTGGTCTGACACATTGAAAATATCCAATAAATGATGTATATTTTTTCATGTGTCTGTTAGCCATTTATATGTCTTCTTTGGAGAAGTGTCTAGTCATGTCTTCTGCCCATTTCTTGACTAGATTATTTGTTTTTTGGGTGTTGAGTTTGGTAAGTTCTTTATAGATTTTGGATATCAGCCCTTTATTCAATGTGGAACATAAGGAATAGAGCAGAGGACCACAGGGCAAGGGAGGGAAAAATGAATGGAAAGAAATCAGAGAGAGAGACAAGCCAAGAGAGACTCTGGACTCTGGAAAACAAACTGAGGGTTACAGTAGGGAGGGAAGTGGGGGGGATGGGGTAACCAGGTGATGCGCATTAAGGAGGGCACATGTGGTGATGAGCACTGGGTGTTACACGCAACTAATGAATCATTGAACACTACAAGAACAACAACAACAAAGTAAACTAAACTAAACTAAAATAAAATAAAATACCTCTAAGAAAAAAAAAGAAGAAAAAATCCAATAAATGTAACTAATCATTGTTGAAGAAAGACAGTGACACTCAAAAAAGTTTTTTAGTGTCTCCAATAGTGCGATGTAACAAGTACATGAATAGCTAAGGTGTATTTTAACTTTAAAACTGTGAATTCCAAAGATCTTGTTTTATCTGCCATAATCCTCAAGACATAGTATGTGTCACATAACTCTGATCCCTCCTTTTCTTTTTTCTTTCTTTCATTTTACTCCAAAAGAAGGGATTGAGGAACCTATGGCTATTTTACCTAATTGCCCTCTAGTTTTTCTCTAGATATTTTAATAGGTTGTTTTAGCTCCTGGAAGCCATGAGCCGGGAATACAGGCTGTTAAAAACAGGAATGTCATGCTAGGGAGGTGGGCATATTTCTCTGGGAATCTCTGTTAAAGAAACCTGTGCACTCCTCAATAAAGATGCTCTAAATGTAGATTAGAGGAAGATTTGTGATTAATGCCAGATCATATAGGTGTCAGTTACTTGCAAATCCTATATCCCCCTGACATGACTGAAACACTACTCAACAATGAAACCATGAAAACAGATCTCTAACAGGAGCAGGTAGCAAAGAAGTGTCCTTTCCAAAAATTAAACTGCACTTGTTAATGAAATTGATCATTCCTTCTGTGGTGATGAATATTTTTAAACCACTGATTTATTAGGACACCTGGGTGTTGCAGTTGGTTGAGCATCTATGTCTTGGTTTTGGTTCAGGTCATGATCTCAGGGCCGTGGGACTGAGTCCTCCGTGGCGCTCCATGCTCAGTGCGGACTCTGGTTGAGATTCTCTCTCCCTCTCCCTCTGTCCCTATCCCCAACCCCTGCCGTGCTCTCCGATTCTCTCTCTCTCTCAAATAAATTAAATCTTTAAACTACTGATTTATCTCAATTTGCCTATTGACCCTAGGGCTTCTATTGAGGGTTTCTATGTTGGGTTGTTAATTTATTCAATCATTCATCAGCTAGCTATAAGACACACGACCAATATCTGGCATATACTGGGCACTAAAACATTGTTGGCAAGAATGTACATCAGGCAAAGTGTTTGATAGAAGGATAGAGTGGTAGACAAGACAGACAAAGTCTTGGCCCTCATAAAGCTTACCATGTAGTGAGGGGACATGTGTATTAAAACAATTATATTCCCACCCAAAATGATTTGTTTTGCAATTATGCTTAATATACTAAAGGATGTTCATAGGGTACTGTGGATGTGATATTTGGGAGGTACCTATTCTAAGGGTTCTGGGAGACATTTCTGAGGAAGTAAAATTTTAGCTAGAGGTTGCTACCTCTTAATCCCACATGAAGAAACAAGTAATATATCTCAGGGAATCTGGGTTCCAAGGGTTATTTATCAGCTAGTGGTTCCAGTTGCCATGTGCAAACATGGACACAAATGTTGCCAAATTCCCATTTTAGAAGAAATGACTGAAAATGATGCTTCCTGTAAAATTTTGTCTCTAATGCATAAAACACTGCATGTTCAACACAGAAGTTGGTAATCTATATATTTAAGTTGATGCTTAAGAGATAGAGTAGGGGCAGCATTGGGTCAGATGAGGAGAGGAACATTCGAAGAAGAGTGAACAGCATTAGCAGGAGTCCAGAATGGAAAAGGGCTATATACACTTGAAGGTACAATGTGGTATATGTTGCTAGAAGACTGACAGCCTAATTGGGTCCAGGTGATGCTGCTTAGCAGTTGTTTTAAGAACTTTAGATTTTATTCCTAAGGACAGTGGAGAATTACAACATAGTTTGGAGGGATGATAATTACTAGATGCTAGTTTGTCAAATCAAATAGACAGTTATGTTACCCAAGAAGTAAACTCTTCTAGACTCTCTGCCATTTGGGGTTAGAATTTTAAGACAACACTTCTATGATCCACATCACACTTACAAATAATCATAATTATGAAGTTCTAAACTATTAAGACAAAATTTAAAATATCATAGCTGATATTTGGAGATCACCTACACCAGACCTGCCATGTTAGGAGATAAAGAACAGATCTAAATATATTAAATATATCACATATTTAGAAGCAAGTAGAACTAGAACTAGCATCTACTAGCTTCTTGTTCTTTTTCCAAGCCCATCCCACTCTCTATATTTTCATCATTCTTAAAAAAAATTCTACTGTACAATGTCATTGAATTGTCATAGTATTTATCAAAATTAGCTTTATCAGACATTCTAAAGAGTATAACAATCATGAAAACATACGTGTTGATGCATAAGTAATATACACAGGGTATATACAGGCTATGCATTGATGACATCACACAACTCTGATTTATTATGTTTAAACATAGTCATATAGACTTACCAATTCATTTACAGTTGTAGGGACACTAGAAAAATATAGTAAAACTTTTCATGATCACTCTTAGCAGAACTATCATTAGTCACTGGAAGACAACTAATACAAAACTGTTCAGTGAAAAGCACATTGGTTTGGGCAGGAAATAATCTTTATTGCCATATTTAATGCTACCCAGGAAAGCTATCTGATTACCTTGTGCCCTATTTATCATAATAGTAATCTTGGTTAATATTTTCCTAGCAATCATGATGGGCCAAATACTTCAATGTTTTAATATTAATTTTTAAAACCACTAAATGTTTTAAAATCTAGAGTCTTTAGTCATTTCTATAGTCAGTGTATGTATGTAGTATTATCATTTTTATTTTACAGACAGGGAAACTGAGAATCAGACAAAAGTTACATAGCTAAGAAGTCTCAAAATTGGGATATGAACCCAAGCAATGGAGCTCCCGAGCTGGTAATTTTAACTGCTACTTTATTTTGCTGCCATTTCTAGATTCCCCTATTACAGGTGAAAAATGGGGGCAATGTAATGGACTCTATTTCAAGCAAATATAGCTAGTAGGGTATTTAAGACGATAAAGTAATGCACTTGTTTTTAGATTACATCATGGCTATGAAAGAAATTACTCTAGAGAAGACAGAATTATCAGAAAGACCTTGAAATTTGAATGAACACAATATTCAATAAAGTACTATGGGTAGCAAAAAGATGGTGTGTCAATCTTACTACAGGCTGTAAGAGATGGCAGAAATATATAAGACCAAAAGTGTGGCATGGCTATGCACTTCTCTCAGGAAAGTGCCTGGGATTTGAGGTCCAGAGACTCACAGTCCAGCGTGGGAGCCACAGTTTCCCCACTACTTAATCCGTATGACTTGCAATACCTTCATCTGTTAAACTGGAATATTTTTACTCATTTCACAGCATGGCAGTGGGAACTACAGGAGATAATAGATGTGAACAACATTCAGAAACTAAAGTGAAATGTTCATGCCTTATATGATTAATTTTACTATTAATAATTAATTACTTAAGGTCTGTAGGAGAGTAGTATCAATGTGAAGCAAAAAAGATGAGGAAATTACTTAGGGAAAGAGCATTAATTATTCGCATAATACATGAATATTATAAATATATATCTGAAACAAAAGTACAGGTGCAAATACTATATACCTATAAGCATAGCAAAATGACTGGCCAGATTCACATAGTTTTCTCTTGGTGATGACATTGGAGGGATAGCAGAGTTGTAGAATAATACTCGTTTATATAAATGTAAATATAAGTATAATCATGTATACATATAAGTACGCATGTATATGTGCACATATGTCATATGCATACATACACACATATAACCCTTTTATAGATACACATACATGATAAAATTATGGGTGAGTTTTAACTGTTTTTCTATAGTTTTCAAAAATTTTATAAAAAAAGAAAGAATGGCTATGTATTATATAAATATATAGAGTACACACATATTTAGATAAGAAGACATTACCAAGCCTTTAAAAATCTAAATAGAGGGGTGCCTGGGTGGCTTAGTGGGTTAAAGCCTCTGCCTTAGACTCAAGTCATGATCTCAGGGTCCTAGGATCAAGCCCCGCATCGGGCTCTCTGCTCAGCAGGGAGCCTACTTCCCCCCTCCATCTGCCTGCCTCTCTGCCTACTTGTGATCTCTCTCTCTGTCAAATAAATAAATAAAATCTTTAAAAAAAATAAAATAAAAATCTAAATAGACAAGAGAGGGCAAAAAAACCCCACATTGATATGAGAGCAAAATTCATTTGCTTAGAGAAGTAGAAACTGATACATTAGAGAAAGTTCTAGATTCATTAAATACTCCCCATGTGTCAGAAACAGTTACAAACACAGTCACATAAAATCCTTCAACTAATCCTATGACTGAGACACTATTATTATTTCCATTTCACAGGTGAAGAATCTAAGGATAAGAGCAGTTAATTTACTTCTGAAAGCAACCCAATAGTGGCAAAACTAGCACTACATTCAGGTCTGCCAGATTCCAAAGACCCCAGCTGATTAAACTTCCTTATTGCTCTAGTGCTATGGACTAGTGGAAACACCAAATACATGAAAGCACGCCTTTTGGAAAAAAGGGAAAAAAATAATGTTTTTAAAGCAAGGTAGGACTGCTAAAAAAAAAAAAAGTGCGCTCACCACCATACATCATATAGAGTTTGTAGTGTTTAAGCAAGCTCCTGTCAGGCCATTCCGAAGACAAGGGAAGTAGCAGTCTTTGAGACAAAACCAATCAACCACATGAGAACTCCAGAAATACCAGGTATTGGAAAGCATTTCTGCTGCTGAACTCAAACTACAAAGCCTTTGCAGAGATTTGTTTTGTGACAGTCACTAAAAGAACAGCTACATGTAGCAAATAGAGCAATGGTTTAAAAAAAACAACAAAAAACAAAGTACACTCTTTTTGTCATACTCCGAGGAAATATGCCAGGTGTAAAGGAGGTAGACAGAAAAACTATGAGGATTATAGAGCAAAGCAAAGAAAGCAGTAGAGGACTGTAAGAAATAAGTAAGCTGGGGAATAAGACACTCGTAATGGCTGCAAAAGTAAGTATCTTGGCAACAAGTTCGCTCCTTAGAAGGCAAGGTAAAATAGGGAATTGAGGCTTTTAAAGAAAAGGAAGTAGTAACTCTTTCCTGAAGTAAGTGGGCAAAAGTAAAGAAGGTGGAGGCCAAGCAAATAAGTTACAAGCATTATTTATGCTTTTGGTTCAAGGGTTAAAAATAGAAATACACTGAAAATGTCTCCAAGAAATTTATCTTTCACATTATAGTCTTAAAAATACATATCTCTCTTATGAAAGGGCTTAAAAAAAATGTGTGAAGGAGCAAGGGTATTGCAAAAAACTCAAGTATCATTACAATATAGGAGGTAGAATCTGTCACAGCTTGAAGACAATTGGTCTGAATAAGACATGTCCTTTAGCGCTAGAAAGGTAAAATTGCATTCTATTTTCTGCTGAAAGAACTCTATGTTCTCCCCTCAGAAACAATTTCTCCCTTTCATAAAACCAAATGTCTGCCACCTATTGGTTCTTTCAAATTATCTCTTTGGGCCAGTAGGCTCAGTTATTAAGAGTATCATTATTAGTGGGTTCGTCTCAAACATAAGGAGGACAAAGAAGCAATTTCCCCTGGGCCTACTCTGGAAAGATAATCTACAAGTGAATGTGGCATTACTGAAATGGTCAAGTCCAATGTGTCAGTTGAAACAAAGCATAAAACATGCAATGACTGAACATCAGTGGAAGAAAAAAGAAGTAATGAGATAAACTGACAATGCTACAAGGCTAGATAGATCCCATATAATGCAAAGGGATGAATGACAGAGATGAGCCCAAAAGTGGGGGACCCATGGGGGAAACTACTGTTTGACAAAGGGGAATGCATAGCGACCATGAAGGAGGGAAATTCAATGTATTACCAGAATGAGTATTGGGAACCCAGTCATGAAAGAGAAGATAAAATGTTCAAGTTGAAGAATATAGCACAAGGACTATAGAAATTGAAAAATAAAATTCATGTTGTGATGAGCATGGGGTGTTATATGCAACTAATGAATCGTTGAGTACTTAATACATTAAAAACTTAATAATTAAGGCACACATTTCTATGTGGTATCTCCACCTACCCCTCATTTATGATTGCACAGTAAATACTGGGTTACATGGAAATGTTAATAAACTGAAAGTAAAACTGTCTTCAGACTACCACTTAATAGGATGAAGTGAATGGTAGGAACTTCAAGATACCAGCTTGAAAAGACACCTGTGATTGTGGCTGATGTAGTCAACCCTATTCCCCTCTGCAGGTATCCAGAAAGAATGGCAAGTTCCCCTTTGAAATTGAATTCGAAGCATCTCAAATTTGTGTTGAGTACAATGGCAAAATGTATGCTTTTGGGGGCAGTCACAATGGAGTAAGAGAAAATAAATGACATTCAATTGCTGTCACTTAGGTTCTAGAGCACAGAGAACTTCAGAGGATGAATGAGGAAACCGTGACTCCTGAATCATACCATACAGCCTTTCCATGTGCTGCTCTAAGCCAACCCCTACTCCAGGTGGGAGTCTCATTCTCACTTGGACTTTTGGTGCTCTGCATACAGAGAACTCTCAGACAACTTAGTGGTCCCTATGGTACTAGATAAAAGTAAGGCAATGATGGAGGAGAGCAGGGAGGGACCAGGGCAGAGAGGGTATAGTGGTTAAATTACGTCCCCCCAAAAGATATGTTCAAGTCTTAATCCCTAGCACTTGTGAATGTGACCTCACCTGGAAACAGATGAAGATGTAATTAAGTTAAGAATAGGTCATACTGGATTAGAGTGGGCCCTAGATCTAATGACTTGTATACAGAGGCACACAGGGAACAAGGTTGTGTGATTATGCAGGCAGAGATTGAAATGATGCAGTAACAAGCCAAGAATGCCAGGAGTCACTGGAAGCTCAGAAAAGAAAAGGAAGGATACCTCCCTAGAGCCTTCCCTTCAAAGGGAATGTAGCCTTCCTGACACCTTAATTTCAGACTTCTGGCCTCCATTATCAGAGAGTAAATTTCTTTCTTTTCTTTCTTTTTTCTTTCTTCTTTCTCTTTCTTTCTTTTTCTTTCTTTCTTTCTTTCTTTCTTTCTTTCTTTCTTTCTTTCTTTCTCTCTCTCTCTTTCCTTCTTTCTTTCTTTCTTTCTTTCTTTCTTTCTTTCTTTCTTTCTCTTTCTTTCCTTCCTTCCTTCCTTCCTTTCTCTCTTTTCCTTCCTCCCTCCCTCCCTCCGTTCTTTCTTTCTCTCTCTCTCTCTCTTTCTTTCCTTCCTCTCTCCCTCCCTTTCTTTCCTTCCTTCCTTCCTCTCTTTCTTTCTTTCTTAATCATCCTGTCTGTAGTTCCTTGCTATGGCAGCCCTAGGAAACTGATATACAGGGGGAGAGAGGGAGGGAGGACAGACTCATAAGAACACAAGTACGTTCTACTTCAGTTGATCATTACTCTATCTTTCCTGAAAAGGAATTCATAAACTGTCTTGGTACTATTGTAACCTTGACACAACATCAGTAATGATCATATCAACAGGTTTTTTTGAAACATTTTTGGGTTTTCAAAGTAATCACGATAAAAATGTTTGAGTAGATATATGTCATCTATGTATACTCATCTATGTATGCAATAGACAAATGTACTAATATACTAACATTTATTAAACATTATAACTAAATTAAAATAGTAATTAATAATGGATAGAATAAAGAAGAACAAAGAAATGTCTTAAATACCAGTATATTTATTAATGATAGATAAAATCATTTTTCTCACTAACTTGTTACACAACATATCATTAATAATAACATTTTCAGAGAAAGCAATTGGACTGGATTTGCCTTATAATTTTTAAAAAATTTTGCATGCACACTTTGTCATAAAGCTTTGAAAAGCCCTGGTTCAAATTCACTGTTTTGCAGTATCTGGTTTTAACGACTGTAAGAATCAAAAAAGTTACCTTATGGAGATGCATGGGCCCATTGTTGGAGGGGGCTATGTTGACTGTTCTTATGAAATCATGAAACTCTATTTCCAACCTCACACACTAGTTAAGGTAAAGCTTGTTATCAAAAATAGGTTAGTGAATTTCCCTTCCCTTGCTGTCTATTGCATTTTCAAACCAGTTAGAAGGTATATTTTTCCAGTTTAATCAAAGTGATAAAATCCATTAAAAATTCTCATGTAAAGGATATTAAAACAGCTTACAAAACTTCAAAATCCCATTTCTGAGCATAAGTGCCTGTGTATGAGAGTTTTTATAGGTGATATACTTAATATTTTAAAAAAAAACAAACTCATACAATGATAGAAATATTCCCACACATCTGTTTTTAAAAGCTTTCTCCATTCCATGATTTTCCTTCCAAAGGTAGTAATTTTTCTCACTCACTGATAAAACATCATTTTTACTTTGAAGATGCAAATTAAGTGTGACACCAATACAATAGAGATAGCATCCTTTATCGGAAAAAGCTTTATGAGGTGTGTTTTTGGGGATACTGCAAACAGGACTGATCTTTTCCAATAACAATTTAAAAAGTACTATCGACATAATGGCCAGTCAACATTTGTTAGGGGAAATTTTACTCTAATGTAAGCAAGATGTGTGTGTATTCATGTATATATATACGTATATTATATACTGTATACATACTATATTCATGCATATGTACACATGTCTACATGTATAAATATATACAAGTGTGTATGCTGTATACTATAAACATACTATAGGCATATATATTATAGTCTACAAGAAGAAAGACTGGCTAGAATCAAATCTATCCCCCACCCCCGATCCCCAGGACCTGGTACGTTGCATGTGATATCTTATGCAATCCTTACAACAGTTTATGAGAAATAGGCACTATGTTATCCCCATTTATAGAGGAGGAACATAAAATGGGAAAGGATGTGAAATAAGTCAAATAGTGAGGGTTAAATAAATAACTATGAATGGGTCATAACAATAGCAACTGTTAGGACTCAGTATTGCAATTGGATATATGATTCCAAAACTAATGCTCTGATATCAGCCCCATTCTGGTTTCAGGTTTTGATAGATTTGGTGGTAAGGAGATAAATAATTCAAATATACTCAAGTCCTGATGAATGCTCAGTAAGTATCTCAAGTAGGGTAAATGTAGGGGATGTAGGGTGGTTAGAGGCTGATAGTAAAAGCCTATTGCAAACTTGTGCTTAGGGTTTGTTCATATTTCTGATCTCTTTATATAAAGTTAAAATGGACAACATTACTCAAGAATATGGTATAAAAAAAAACCCAGAAAATCACCATGCTTTTGTGTGAGACACTGCCTTGGGACGTCTTCAATACTTAGAGTGGATATATACAATGTATGCCAAAGCTTTATGAACTAGAGCAAAATAATAATGCAGGAAAGAAGGTTAAGTGCAGTCAAATTACTTTTTTTCCCCTTTTAGTAATTCCATGTCCTGATTCAGTTACTCCTGGCATACTCTTTGGACATCCATTATGCATGTACAAGCAAAATGTTTCTGGCATCTACTTGCAAAACAGCCTTCTTCTGTCTGCTTGTTTCTTTAGAACATTTGGTGTATTACGAACATGAATAGTATACTTAGGAGACAAAAGGGAAATTTTGTTTAAGAAAAGAGAAGGGACAATGTTTCTCATGTAGGGCTTTCAGTACTGGTTGCCAGGAAAGCAGATGAGAAAATGAAAAATGGCTGGAGAGTTTTGTTGCGGAGTTGGGCCCAATTTATAATGAGGAAAACACACACACGTACACACATACACACACACCCCATAGGTTGCAAGAACATTACAGTCCAGGGCACAATGTAGGTGCAGAAAAAAACTGAAACCAATAGCAGAGAGAGGTCCTAAGGAGTAATAGAAGAACTAAGGGCCACACTAGGAATGACAAGAGAGGAAGGCAATAGGCAAATATGGAACCCTAAGAGTGATGACAGAGAAACAAAGGACAAAGATAAGAGATGTGTATTAAGGAGAGACATGGGACACTCATATAAACATTTACTTTCTATTCCCTTACTCTTCCATTTTCCAAAGTAAAAAAAAAAATTTTTTTTTTACTAGAAACAGAAAATGGGCTTGAAAAATGGGCCATCAATTATTGCTCAATGTTCATTCCTGAAAATAAAATTCATGTGATTTGAATTTTGCACTTAACATGTGCCAGGCCATGTTTTAAATAACTTTGAGAAAATTATTTAATCCTCAAACAATACTAATTCTGAGAATGTGAGGAAACAAAATTGACAGTGAGTTGATCATTGTTTAAACTGGATAAGGGGCAGATGGACATATATATTAGACCTTTCTCTTTAATCTTATGTATGTTTAAAAATTTCCAAAATCAAAAAAATTATAAAAAGCAACCTTAGTTATAAGTTATTAGCCCCATTATAGTGATGAGAAAATTGAATTTGGGAGAGTTTAGACGTCTTAGTCATAATCAAAAACAAGCAGTGAATAATACAGGTAGAATTTAGACCCAAGTCTCACTGGTTTCAGAATAAAGAGTTCTAAGACCACACCAGCAACAGAAGTACCAAAATGTAAATGCTCAACATATAAACCAAGAGACAGTTTCCATGTCAAAATTCTCATATCAGGCCACAGTGTAGTATCAGAGCAGGTACAAAACAAAGACACTCAGTTTCTCTCCAGATAATCGGGAAACAGTATATTGATATCAGATTAAACAATATTTGTTCCATGACATAAGTTTTATCAGATATTAAGTGAATAATATATTTTGGTCAATAATGACATCAACACAAGTCTCTCATTCTTCCAAATTTGAGTTACTATTTCACAGATCCCAAAATATGGAGTTAGGAGCACAAACTCTAGACTCTGGCAGGCCTGAATTTGAATCCTTTGTCTATCATTACAGCTCTGTGAACTTGGTAAACTAACTACTTTCATCCCTAGTATCATGCTTTGCAAAATGGGGACAATAAAGACCTAAGCATAGAAGGTCACAATGGACAGCTTAATAAAATGTGAGTAAAGTACTTGGCAAGGAATGGAGCCCATAGTGCATGACAACAACTTGAAAAGTTATTGGCTATTATTATGAATATAAACTCAGTACTGTAGGCTCAGGGAAGTCTCCCAGAGGTGCCAACATTTTAATGGGGTCTAAAAGATTGCAAGGAATTTGATTAGTGAGGAAAGAGAAAGAGGTGGCCATTTTAATTGTGAACTTCTTTAAGGAAATAAACAAACTTCTACATTCCTTTCGGAAATGACTCACAGTAGCTAGTTTGCACTAATGAATAAATATTGATTAGCAGATTAGAAAGGGAAGGGAAGCATGTTGCTAGAATTGTCATACAGGGTCAACCAAAGGCTTGCAAAGCATTTTTCCCAACCACCATACCAAAGAACATGTTACATATGCAGCCTCACAAATCAAATGGGAAAAAAATCAGGTTTAACTTGTAGAAAGTAGATGCAACAACATGGGTAAAAATACAACAAAATAAAAACTAAGAAAAGCCACAACTCCCAAAGCTACAGAAGCAGTCAGATGCTAAAGCACTGGAAGTCATCAACATTAGTTCCCCTTGAAATAACTGCATAAAAACAGCAAAGATGTGTGCAAAGATGTTTTTGTGCTCGGTTTAAGAAAATGTTATTTCTTGAAGACAGTAATTTTGTGCAATTTCATTATATAAGAAACCAGCTTAAAACAGAATTTCTTGAACAAATCTTAGTACTAAAAGAGAAGAAAAGACTAAATGCATGCATCGCCGACAGGTGTCTTGTATGTGGATGGTCAGCATTGCCAGGTCAGAACACCTATAGAGGAGCAGAGTTAAGAAAATTCCTTGAAATTAACCAAGAAAAATAAAATTCAGCATCAGCCACAGAATTGGAAACTTGCTTCATAGTCTTTTCCTTTTGCAAAACAATTACTTTAAAAAATAAAACATTCTTTTTTAACTGACAGTCTCTTACCTGTCTAACATTATCAAGTGTGGTAAATTAGCTTTCTAACTCCCCTATTATTATTCTGGTGACTGAGCTGTGGTTTTAAGAGGCAATGGGAGAAAAAAAAATTTGTGATGTCAGTCTACATGCAAAAATTTCAGTATGTCTTCAAACAGAGGGCAATGTCAGAAACATAACTTTCCCAGTTCAAAAATCTTAATATAGGAGAAAGAAAGTACGTATCAATTCTTTCATAAAAAATGGAATGAGTTTCATTCCACTTTATAAAAGACAGTTTTCTCCTTCCTTTCGGGGAAAAAAATCATCATTTCAAAACCCAGGAAAACAGACAAATAAATTATTCAATGAAAGAGCACACAAAAAGAAATTAACAACTATATTTAGGCATTGTACAAATCAGTTAAGGAAAGGTAAAAGAGGCTTTAAAAATGAGGAATAAAATTGAGTTCTAGAATTCTCTAAGTTCAATTTGAAAGTGGAAAATATTAAAAGATTTTGAGTTGGTAAAAAATGACAACAAAAAATATTTTTTAAGGTTTTACAAAAAGACAGAAAGAAGTCGATCCAGCTTTTGATGTGCAACCATGAGTATGACTAAAATAAGTAAATCAATGAAAGGTGTTATCAATTAAGTTCAACACCATTTAGCACTGGCCCAATATAAAAAACAGTATAAAGTGCATTTGTGAGGTTTCTTCAAATGTAACTGTGAATTGGGGCTGTGAATTGCTGAACATGTTTCAATGCTAAGATATTTATTGCCTGACATGTTTAAAATAAAATGATTCAAAAAACAAAATAAAATAAAATGATTCAAAATCCTACAAACTGGAAAATTAGTAATAGGTCATTAGAACCACCTAGATATTTTTATTGTAATACATAAATATGTGTTGTATATTATACACATACATACATACATACATAATGTATAGTATGAGAAAATGTCAAAGCAGGAACCAACTTTGACAATAAAAAAAATATTGAAGAACTATGCAGTTAAAAATGATGAGAGCCAGATATTTTTTTTAGTAATAGGGATATTTTAATCTTATGCCAACAAGTATATTCATTATATACCTATGCCAACCATATTCGTATCATTATAATAAATTTATGCCAGGTACACTTGGGCTTTTACGGGAGGCAAATAATAGTGAAATATCCTATGTTTTATGCTATATGTCTTTTAGAAAGCATGCCTATTTCCCCACTTCTTCCCTGCTGTGTTCTGACTCTAGGTGCTTAGTGACCAGGCCAATAGGTACGTGATAGGTAAACATTCTATAAAGGTATGTAAGGCAATGATGTAATAGCTCAATTGGTTAATGATTTCAAACAGCACAGTGCATTGATACAGACTATATTATACCCACATTTCTGGAAACAACATAATTATTACCCTACTGTTTTATTTTCAAAGCTATCTATATTCAATGTCTGTTAGTGTATAAAAATAATTCAATAATACAAAAATGCTAACCACTTAAACAGAACATTTTCAGGTGAAAAACTGTTCTCGATTGGTTGTAAAGAGAGAGAAACAAAGAACTCAACATACACATACAAATATGAAGTATCTATAAAGTTTTACTTTTTTCTAAAAAATTTTCAAACAAAATATCATGTTTTTCCAGAACTGGTTATATCCAAAGGAAATGTGTACATTGCATGTAATGTAGCTGACTATACACTAATCGTATGCCATAGTATGTTATATATGAATTGTATACTATAATATACTCCATCCTAATCATAAACCATAATGTAATTTGTATTAACATCAAAAGAAGACATAAATGAATATTTTTACATCTCAAATGTGATAGAAGTCTGTCTTTTGCTGATGTCATATTTGTTTGCAGAAGAAGAATTAGATGAAGAGAAAAAGCAATAAGGAATTTCCTTGAATATATATTCTTGTTTTACTCCGCTGAAACATATTCTAGGTAAAAGTAGTCAATGATTATTTGATTGATATTTAAGCAATTTCAATTTTTTAAAAATATTTTATTTATTTATTTGACAGACAGAAAGAGATCACAAGTAGGCAGAGAGGCAGGCAGAGGGAGAGAGGGTAGCAGGCTCCCTGCTGAGCAGAGAGCCTGATGCGGGGCTGGATCCCAGGACCATGAGATCATGACCTGAGCTGAAGGCAGAGGCTTAACCCACTAAGCCACTCAGGCACCCCAGCAATTTCAATTTTTAAAATAAAATAAATCAATTAAAAATGTGTTCCTTTATTTTGAATATAGACTTTTTAAAAGAAAGCTTTTCATTGCTCACATGTATTTTAGTGGATTATTTTGATAGTTGAGGAAGGCAGGACAATGAAAAAGAAATACTCAGGTTTTAATGATTATACTTTTCAACTGTTCAAGAACAGGGACTTCTATCTATCTATTTATCTATCTATCTATCTATCTATCTACCTACCTACCTACCTACCTACCTATCATCTATCTATCTATCTAAAGGGATAGAGGGCAGGTACCAATGCCCTACTTGACAATTTTACCTACATCTACTCATGTAAGAGACAATATTTTCATTAAAATCAAATTATCTCAAACAGGTGAAATTTCTAAATACCTGCTAACCTTATAGGAAGAAATATTACCCTGAGTATATGAGCTTAAAATTTAGTTACAACTCAATGTTTCTAGTTATTTTGTAGTCAAATTTCAAGATCAAATGTCTCAAATTAACTAAAAATTCTCCATGCCAATATCTCTCTAGCTCATTTTAGATGAAGAAATGCAATATGATCAACAAATATCTTCTCAGAGTCACATAATATAATGTGGTTTTCTTATTCTAGTCCTTTATTGTGATGTCAGTCTCATCACAGCCAAAATATTTATTATCTTACCACCATCATGATAAAAAATAACTTATAATTCTTTATAGTAGTTCTTCAAACTATTTAATTAATATTTCATTAATATTAAATGCTGTGATTTCCAGAAATATCTTGGGAACAATTGTATTTCAAAACCTGAAAGTAATAAAATACTTTTCAGTTTCATAAGCAGAAAACATTATATCCTGTAGATTATGATAGTCGTAATAGCACCTTTCATCTACCTGTGTCATATGCCATATTGAGTGAGGAACATGGGGGTGGCCTAAGAGATTAGAACATAGTCAAATATCATTTGAATGGCTTTTACAACTGCTTAAATGTTTGCACAATAACAAAGTTTGAGCAACATAACAACATTAGTATTCAATAAAAGCAAATCCATACAGTTCTTGTATTTGAATGAGTGAATAAAATATTCAACTCTCTAAAGGTACTGAAAAACCAAGATACTTTGTGATGACTTAATAATGTCCTTTTGCAAGGAAGGGTGGTAGCTTAATCATCAGAGAATGAAGGATAGCTAATGAATGTAAAATCTTGAGTAAACCTGACAGAAATATTTTTTATTCCAAAGAAATAATGGATAGTAGTTGCTTCTGTTTGTGTAAAGTTGAACTGCATGAACGGCAATGTTGAAATAAAAAGTCTTACATCTGTCCTACTTAACTTGTATAGTCATTTTGGATGTATAAATTCCAATAGAATTTGCTATACATTTTAGTCATGTAATAGCGATGAAAAATTGTTCCAAACTATGAAATTTCTCTTAAAGAGTACATTTTTGCTTTTTGAAAAAAGTCCATGTTGGACAAGTGATGTCACCAAGATGGCAACATAGGTCATTCCTGACTTTGCTCTTCCTCACAAAAAGAACAGCTAACAAATAAATATTCATGGACAGGACAAGACTGAGAGAATCCTAGAACAGAAAGGTGAGACTGAAGCACTCTCCCCTGAACTACAGAGACCAAGACAAACTGCATTAGAAGGGTAAGAGGAGTGGCTACACACTAACCATGTTGCTCCCTACCAAGACCAGTAAAGGACATTGCAGAGATGTCTCCCTTGAGCCTACTGTTCTTCCAGTGAAAAAATAGAGCCCAGGGGTGACATCCAGGTGCCCAATTTTGTGGATTGCTTTGTGAGAGTCCCTACTCTGATTGTGCCCCATGGGAATCACAGAGGAATATGCAGGGCTCAACCACTGACTGTGATGAAGAAGGGGGAGGAGTTTCCAGCAACCAGTACTCAGATCTTGGCAGAATGAATTCCTACCCACAGAGCCCCGGTAGTAGTGCCAACCAGTGGTTTTGCTCATCTGCACAACCATTTTGGGGTTACTATCTGACCAAGGGAGATATATGACATATATATCATATATCTATATATCATATCTATATATCATATCATATATCTATATATCTATATATCATATCATATATGTGATATATATATGATATATAGATATGATATATGATATGATATATATATACACACACACACACGCACGCACACACACACACACACACACCTGGTGGGGTGCATGTCCACCTAATCTGGGTTCTCAAATGAAGAGTTTTGTCCACCCTGGAGCCTGTTCTGTCCATGCCCAGAAGAATATCTGACTCTTAACTCTACCCACTGCAATTCCTGACCCCTCACTCACCAGAAAGCCTGTTAAGAAAAATTTGGGAATTGCCTGAAATGGGCCCTCCCAATCCCACATAAGCAGGAGCCTGATTCATGCCCTCCCATTATGGAGCATGGTCCCTAGCCCTATCTGATAGTAAGGGCTGGTGAGAACACCTGGAAGCTGCATAACCCAGCAACTGTTGAGCTGAGAAGCAGGTGGGCAGAACTCATTACCCCAAAGCAAAAACCTGTGACACTGTTCAGCCATGAAATTTGGAACACAGTTTAGCTTGAGTCAACACCACAAACCAAGAGTGTCCTGCTGTACCAAGGTAAAAAGTGAATTCATAGCTCCACTTACTGCTAAATATAGCCTTTAGATTACCTAATCAAGGAACCTTGCCAGAGCACATGTGAAGCTGTGTAGCACGTCCAACAGCCCTCCTCATAATGGCACTGGAACAGACCACAGCCCATAGCTTTCTCTATCTACAAAGAAAAAAAATTGTGTTATCATCTGACCAGGATATTTAGTACACATTCTTGCCTGATATTTGTCCCAAAGCAACCAGTCATGCAGGCCCGGGGTTTTGTCCTACTGACCTACAAGGGCAGGGAAGTTAATTCATAGCCCCACTCAAATACAGTATCTAGCCCCAAATATCTAGTAAGCCACCCCAGAGAATCCAGGAAACCATGAAGTCCATCCGACAGTTTCACGTGGGCAGGGAACGAAGCCAGCAGTCCTACCAGCTGTTCTTAGCCGGTGGAATAACTGCCATCCCCACCAACAGAGCTCAGATAGTTGCCTCACCTAAAAATAGACCCTAATAGCAGGACCTACCTGTCCAAAGACATTACCAGCAGACACATTCATAAACCTAAACTGAGCTGTTTGGTGAAGAACTTATTCTGCTAAAGTGAACCTTCAAAGTCTGGAATAGGAGCTCAGTTATTCAAAGGCAGATATCAATGTAAGAAATCAAGGATCACAGAAAACCTGGTAAATATGATATCTCCAAAGGAAATTAATAAAGATTTAACAGCCGATACTGAAGAAAGAGAGATCTATGAACTGTCAGACAAATAATCCAGAATATTTCTCTGAAAGCATTTAGCAAACTACACAAACACAAAGAAAGACAACTAAACAAAATGTTTAAAATAATGCCTGAATTAAATGAGAAGTTCAATAAAGAGATACAATTAAAAAAAACTCACTAAAAAACTTGAACTGAGATATTCAATAACTGAACTGAAGAACTCAGTAAAAACCTTCAAAAACAGGCTTGACTATGCAAAAGAAAAAAATCAGTACATAGGATTTTTGAAATTATCCAGTCAGAAGAGTAAAAAGAAAAATGAGTGAAAAAGAGTGAAGAAAGCCTATGGGAATTATGGGATACAATAAAAAGAAAGATTATTCTCATGATGGGAGTTCCTGAAGAAGAGAGAGAAAGGAACAGAAGGTATACTAAGCAGTAATGGCTGAAAACTTCCCAAACCTTGGGAAAGAAATGGACATCCAGCTCCAAGAAGCCCAGAGGACTCCAAACAGGGCTACACCAAGACACATTATAACTAAGTTGCCTAAAGTCAAAGACAAAGAAAGAATTTTGAAAGCACCACAAGAAGAGAGAACTTACAAACACAAGAACTTCCATAAAAACATTTCTCAATGGGAACTTTTCTGGCCAGAAGAGAATGGGATAATACATTCAAAATATTGAAAGAAAAAAAAAGTCAATGAAGAACATGATAACTGGTGAGCTATTCTTTAGAAATGAAGGAGGGATTATTCCCAAACAAACAAAACCTGAGAGGAAATGTCATTACTAGATTTACTTCACAAAAAATGCTAAAGGGAGCTCTTTGAGTGGAAATAAAAGAATGCTAAGAACATAAGAAGGCAGTGTAAAAGTCACTGGTAATGCTGAATATATAGTCAAAGTTGGATTCTGTAATATGGTAATGGTGGTGCACAATTCACTTACAACTGTAGTTTAAAAGTGAAAAAACAAATGATAAAAATAGCTATAACTACAATAATCTGTTGTTAGTTCCACAATATAAAAAATATGGAACGTATAACATCAGAAACCTAAAGTTTGAGGGGTTGAGAAGTAAAGTGTGAAGCTTAGAAATTCTATTGAAATTGTTATTAGTTTAAAATAGGGTTTAAATAGTTTAAAAGGAGACCTCAGTGGCTCAGTTTTTAAGCATCTGCCCTTGGCTCAGATCATGATCTTAGGGTCCTGGGATTGAGTCCCATATCAGGCTCCTTGCTGTGTGGGAAGCCTGCTTCTCCCTCTGCCTGCCATTCCCCTTGCTTGTGCTCTCTCTCTCTCTGACAAATAAATAAATAAAATGCTTTTAAAAAATGGGGTGTTACAGCTTTAATATGTTTTATGTAAGCCTCACATAACCACAAGGGAAGAACCTATAGAAATTACACAAAGAGTTCGGAGGAGCAAGATGGCGGAGGAGTAAGAGAGAGTGTCTGATCCCAGAAGTTCAGCTAGATAGTTATCAAACCACTCTAAACAACTAAAAAATTAGCAGGAAAGAGAAGAGAAGACGAACAGCACCTCTAGGAACAGAAAATCGACCACTTTCCGGAAGGTAGGACATGCAGAACAGTGAATCCAAAGCAACGGAAAGATAGACCGCAGGGGGAAGGGCCGGCTCCCGGCAAGCCGCAGAGCAGCGAAGCACAAAATCGGAACTTTTAGAAATCTGCTCCACTGAGGGACAACGCTCCAGAGGCTAAGCGGGGGGTGGAGCCCTCATGGGGACAGCGTGCTTTCAGGACCCGTGGGGTCACAGAAAGACCGGGGGTGTCTGAGGGTGGCAGAGCTCCCTGATATCAGAATGGGGAAGCCAACTGCAGAGACCGAGCCGAACAGTGAGCTACCAGCTCGGGCTTACCTTGAACCGTGATCCCGGCACAGTCAGGCCGCCGCTCTTCGAGCAGGGACCCCACAAGGAGCAGATCCGGAGAGACCCCCTCCTTCCTCCTCCAGGAGGAGTGGCGCGGTAGCTCGTGGCAGGAATCTGCTGGGTTTAGAGACTCCAAACGGCCGTGCGCCAGGGACAGAAACGCTGAGTCACAGGCCGGGTGAGCTCGGAGCGCGGCTGGAGACCAGGGAGACGGGAGGGACAGACTGCTTTTCTCTGAGGGCGCGCAGAGGAGTGGGGCCCCGAGCTCTCGGCTCCTACGGGCCGGAGACTGGGAAGCCGCCATTTTCATTCCCCTCCTCCAAAGCGGTACGGAAAGCATTCAGGGAACAAAAGCTACAAGAGCGAACCAGAGAAGATTGCTTAGCCCGGCCCCTGGCAAGGGCGGTGCGATTCCGCCTCGGGCAAAGACATTTGAGAATCGAGGCAACAGGCCCCTTCCCCAGAAGATCAACAAGAAGATCCAGCCAAGACCAAGTTCACCGATCAAAGAAAACAGCGGAACTACTGCGATAGGAAAAAGCAACACATAGAATTCATGGCTTTTTCTTCCCATGACCCTTTAGTTTTTCAGAGTTAAATTCTTTAAATTTTATTTTTTTCTTACTGTATTTTTTATTCTATTTTGTTTATATTTTTATTTTTCCTCTTTCTTATTTTAACGTTTTTTAACTAGTATCTAATCAACACCTTTTTAAAAATCTTTTCTAATTTTTCACTGTTACAGATTTTATCCCCTCATTGTATTTAACCTTATTTTTTTGTATAATATAGGGTTTTTTTCTTTTTTCTTTAAAATTTTGGGATACACTTTCTTCAAATAGATCAAAATATACCCTAAATCTAGCACACGGCTTGGATCTAGTCTCCAGCCTGATTACATTCTTTTCTCTTTTATTCTTTTTTTTCTTTCTTTTTTTTTCTCTTTTTTCAACCAATCTCTTATCAATCCCCTTTTTTAGAATCTTTTCTAATTTTTATCT
>CM052898.1:41090166-41120359 GCA_028534135.1 Potos flavus | reverse complement strand
AATCAGAGAAAGACAATTATCATATGATCTCTCTGATATGAAGAATTCGAGAGGCAGGGTGGGGGGTTGTGGGGGGTGGGAGAGGGAAATGAAACAAGAGGGGATCAGGAAGGAGACAAACCATAAGAGACTCCTAAACTCATGAAACAAACTGAGGGTGGCTGGGGGGTAGAGGCGGGTAGGGATAGGGTGGCTGGGTTATGGACATTGAGGAGGGTATGTGCTATGGTAAGTGCTGTGAAATGTTTAAGTCTGAGGATCCACAGACATGTACCCTGGGGCAAATAATACATTATGCGTTAATTAAAAAATTAAAAAAATAAAAGAAATTACACAAAAAACATGATAAAGAAGTCAAAGCATGCTGATATCACAATACAAAACACAAAAAAGACAGCAGGATAAGAAACAAGGAATAGAAGATATACAGAACAATGAGAAAACAATTAATAAAATGGCAATAATAAGTCCTTACTTATCAATAACTACTTTAAATGTAAACAGACTAAATCGTCCAATCAAAAAACATAGAATGGCTGCATGGATTAAAAAAAAAAAAAGAGATCCAATGATATGCTGCCTACAAGAGACTCACTTTAAACTGAAAGACACACAGAGACTCAGAGTAAAGGAAAAAGACACTTCGGACAAATGATAAAAAAATCCCCCCAAACCCAAAACCAAAACAAAACAAAAGAAAAAACCACTTCCCAAAAAAACAGGGTAGCCATACTTATATCAGACAAAACAGACTTTAAAATAAAAATGCCAAAAAAAGACCAAAAAAGGTCATAATAAAATGATCAAGGGGTCAATCTATCAAGATATAACAACTGTGAATATTTCTGCACTTAAGACTGGAGAACCTAAATATATAAAATAAAAACTCACAGAGATAAAATGGAAAAATAAACAGTAATACAATAATAGTTGGGGACTTTAATAGTCTCAACAATGATAGATCATCCACACAGAATATCAATAAGGAAACAGAAGATTTCAAGAACACTGTAGACTAAATGGATCTAACAGACATATAAAAAAATTCTAATGGCAAAACACACATTCTTCTAAAGTATACATGGAACATTTTCTAAAACAGATTATATGTTACGCCACAAAGTAAGTCTTAACAAATTCAGGAAGATTTAATTCATACCAAGTATCTTATGTGATCACAATTGTATAAAACTAGAAATCAATAACAAGAGGAAAACTGGAAAATTCACAAACAACTGAAAATTAAACAACACTCTCCTGAACAGCCAATGGATCAAATAAGAAATTAAAGGGTAAACAAAAAAGTATCTTAAGACAAATGAAAATGGAAACCTAGAATACTGAAACTTCTGGCATTCAACAAAAGCAGTTCTAAGAGTGGAGTTCATAGCAACAAATGTCTATGTTAAGAAGCAAGAAGATCCCAAACAAGAAAACTAGCTCCACACCTTAGGGAACCAGAAAAAGAAAAACAAATCTAGCCTGGTTTAGCAGAAGGAAGAAAATAATAGATATTAGTGAAGAAATTAATGAATAGAGAACAGGAAAACAATGGAAAATATTAACCAAACTAAGAGTTTGTCCACTGAAAAGGTAAAAAGAATTGACAATCCTTTAGCTAGATTAACCAAGAATAAGAGAAAGAGAACCCAAATCCACAAATTTATAAACGAAAAAGGAGACAGTACAGCTGATACAACAAAAAATGCAAAGAGTCATAGGAGGCTACTGTGAACAGCTATATGCTGGCAAAGTGGACATCCTAGAAGAAATTGAGAAATTCTTAAAAACAGATAAACTACAAAGACTGAATCAGGAAGAAATAAAAGTCTGAATAGATCAATTACTAATAAGGAGATTAAATGAGTTATCAAAAATCTCCCAATGAAGAAAAGCCCATGCCCAGATGGCTTCACTGAGGAATTTCACCAAATATTTAAATAATTAATGGCAATCCTTCTCAAACTCTTCCAAAAAATGAAGAGGAGGGAAAACTCCCAAACTCATTTTCTGAGGTCAGCATCACCCTGATACCAAAGCCAGAACAAGACAATACCAGAGAAGAAAACTATATACCAATATTGCTGATAAATATTAATGAAATAATTCTCAACAAAATAGTAGTAAAATTCACAGCAGATTATAAAGATCATTTACCATAATCAAGTGGGATTTATAACTGGAATGCAAGGATGGTTCAACATACACAAATTAATATGATGCATCGCATTAACAGAATTTAAAAAATCACATGATTATCTCAACGAACACAAAAAAATCATTTGACAAAATTCAACCTCAGTTCACAATAAAGCTCTTAACAACTTAGGTAGAGAAGTAACATATCTCGACAGATAAAGGCTATATATGATAATCCCACAGCTAATATCATACTCACTGATAAAAGGTTGAAAGCTTTTCCTCTTAGGTCAGTAATAAGACAAGGGTGTTTAATCTCACTGCCTCTATTCAATATAGTACTGGAAGTCCTTGCCAGAGCAATCAGGTAAGAAAAAGAAATAAAAGGCATCAGATTTGGAAAGGAAGAAGTAAAATTGACTGTATGTGCAGATGACGTGATTTTATATAGAGAAGATCCTAAAACCCCACCCAAAAAATGATTAGACCTAAACAATGAATTCAGTAAGGTTGCAGAATACAAAATTAAAATAGAAAAATCAGTAGTGTTTATATACACTAGCAATAACTTATCTGAAAAATAAATAAATAAAATGATCCTCTTTACAACAGCATTAAAAACAATAAATACTTAGGAATAAACTAACTTACCTACTCTGAAAACTATACAACATCAATGAAGCAAATAAATGAAAAGGTATCCTGTGTTCATTGATTGGGAGAACTAATACTTCCACAATGTCTACACTACCAAAAACCATCTATATATTCGATGCAATCTCTATCAAGATTCCAATGGCATTATTTACAGAAGTAGAAAAAAAATAACCCTAAAATTTATATGAAAAGACCCTGAAGAGCCAGAGCAATTCTGAAAGAGAAGAACAAAATGGGAGATACCAAACTTCTTGAGTCCAAGCTATACTACAAAGCTCTAGTAATCAAAACAATAGGATACAGCCATAAAACAAACATATGGATCATTAGAACAGAATTGAGAGCACAGAAATAAACCCAAGCATATATGGCAAATCAATATTGGACAAGGTAACCAAGAACACTCAATGAAGAAAAGACAGTCTCTTCAATAAATGATGCCGGTAAAACTGGATATTCACAGGTAAAAGAATGAAATTAGCTCATCTTATACTACAACAAAAATTAACTCGAAATTGATTAAAGGCTTAAATTTAAGACCTGAAGCTATGAAACTCCTAGAAAAAAAAAAAAGAAAACACAGGAAAAAAACATCTTTGCATGGTTCTTAGCACTGATTCTTTTTTGGATGCAATACCTAAAGCACAAGCAAGAAAAAAAGCAAGTGAAACCACATAGAACAAAAATCTTCTGCGAAGCAAAAGAAATAACAAAGTGAAAAGATGTCTTACAGAATGGGAAAAAATATTTGCAAGCCATATAGCTGATATCTAAAACATATAAAGAACTCATACAACTCAATAGCAAAAAACAAAAATAAAGACCCATGTAATCCAATTAAAAATGGCCAAAAGATATGAATAGACATTTCTCCAAAAAAGATACACAAAGGCCAACAGTAAATAAAAAGATGTTCAACATTGCTAGTCATTAGGGAAATGAAAATTAAAACCACAAGAGATATCACCTCATGCCTCTTAGAATGTTTATTATCAAAAGGACAAGAGCTAACAAATGCTAGTGAGGATGTGGAGAAAAAGGGAACCCTTGTGCACTGTTAATGGGATTGAAAACTGGTACAGCCACTATGGAAAACAGTACAGAGGATCCTCATAAAATCAAAAATAGAACTATCATATGGTCCAGCACTTCCACTTCTGGGAATATATACAAAAGTATACAAAAGAAACAAAAACACTAACTGAAAAGATATCTGTACCCCCTTGTTCATAAAATATTGTCTATAATAGCTATGTATATCTCAAGTGTCCATTGATGGGTGAATTGATAAAGAAAATGTGATATAGATGGATGATAGATAGATAGAAGATAGATAGATAGATATAGATATATGATATTACTCAGCCATAGAAGAGAAGGAAACCTTGCCGTTTGTGACAATGTGGATGGACCTTGAAGGCATCGTGCTAGGTGAAATTAATCAGACAAAGACAAATACTGTATGATCTCAGTTATGTGTGGGATCAAAAAAAAAAAATCAACAACTCATAGGGGCGCCTGGATGGCTCAGTCATTAAGTGTCTGCCTTTGGCTCAGGTCATGATCCCAGTGTCCTGGGATCCAGCCCGCATAGGGCTCCCTGCTCAGCAGGAAGCCTGCTTCTCCCTCTCCCACTCCCTCTGCTTGTGTTCCCTCTCTCACTGTGCCTCTCTCTGCCAAATCAATAAAGAAAATCTTAAAAAAAAAAAAAAAGAACAACTCATAGAAAAAGGGATAATATTTTTGGTTACTAGAAGCATGTGTTGGGGGCAACAGAAAAAAATGTGATCAAAAGGTACAAACTTCGAGTTACAAGAAAAATAAATAGTAGGGATGTAATACACAGTCTGATGACTCTAGTTAACCCTGCTGTATAATATATAAGAAAGTTGTTAAGGGAGTAAATCCTAAGAGTTCTCATCAAAAGGAAAAAAATTTTTTTCTTTGTCTTTTTATTGTATCTATATGAGATGATGGATGTTAACTAAACTTATCATGGTGATCGTATCACAATACATGTAAGTCAAATCATTATGCTGTAGACCTAAAACTTATACAGCAATGTATATCAATTACATCTCAATAAAACAAGAGAAAAAAAATAAATAATAAAAATATATAGTCAGAAAATCAGTATCTTTAGAGGCATTGGAGTGGTTCAGTCAGTTAAGCATCAGACTCTTGGTTTCAGCTCAGGTCATGATCTCAGGGTCCTGGGATCTAGCCCTGCATTGGGCTCCATGCTCAGTGGGGAATCTGCCCGAGATGGTATCCCCCTTTCTCTCTCCCTGCACCTCTGCCCCTCTCCCCACTTGCTCTCTCTCTAAAATAAATAAATGAATAAAATCTTTAAAAAATAAAATCAGTATCTTTGAAAAAGCAATAGTAATTCATTTTTAAAACTATTAACATGCCTATTAGCAACACTTTCAAATATGCATTGTATTATTTTTCTCAGTGGGTTCCTAAACTTTCAGTAGTCTTCCAAATATTATCATCCTAGTACAGTATTTCTTAATGTCTATCACATATCTTCGGTATTATAGACCAAAAACTTTATGTTCATTGAAATCAGCGAGTTAAATGAAGACAGAGCTATATAATAGCCACTATTTGTACTAAATTTTCCAGGACAGATGTAATTCCATGAATATAGAACAAAATTAGATTTAATTTTTATAACACCTGAAGCTCTTTCAAATAAATAACTGATAAATTAGGGGAAAATTGTACAGGTGTACTTTAAACTACACATCCTAATATTTGGTTTAAAATGTGTAATTATTGCAAGGATCTCTCATGTTAAAGAGACTTCTAATTTTGATGAAATTTTTTATATTCTAGAGCATATTTTTGTACCTTTTATATCATAATTTTTATTGTATTTTTATATTTACTTGCATTGTAGGAAACTTAGAAAATACAAACTGATAAATGGAAAATTATAATCACATGTGATTTCACCATTCACAGCATATTTTAGTGTTGTTTCAGTTTCTTTAACATATTAAGCTCTTAATTTTGACCTGCTTTTCCTTTCTGTCCTTAGTTCTACTCTTAAAACAATGTGATTTTCATCACTGAGCTCTATTTCTTATATTCCTCTTGTTCTTGCCACCCTAAGCTGGTTTTTTAAAGGCAATGTAAGATGTCCTTTCCTCCAGAAAGGCTGGGGGTCTTTCACTTTTCTAAACCTGTTTCCTGCAATAATTGTCTCAAAGTCAATCCAGTAAATTCTCCATGAAGCCATTCTGTTTACACTCCATGTGGATAGAAGTGATCTACATGGACCTTGAGGTAGAGACTCTCATTTCTTCCTCTGTGTTCAACTTGATTGTAGAGACCTAGCCTCCACTTGAGGGCAGAGGATTCTCACTGCCTCACACATTAAGTGGTTTTCACTCCTCCCTGAGATTAAGCTCAGTATTATCTTGACAAATTGTACTGCTATTCTTGGATCTCTGAGTAGCACTCTTCCTTAAAGTGTCCATGCTGGTTCCCTACATGAACTTTCTGGCTCAAAGCATGCTGTTATTGATTAGTTTGTGCTATCTAAAGGTTTACATGGTATTTTATAACTCATGTTGGTAAGAACACAAAATCAGATAGAAAACTTATATACTGTTCAAAAGTATAAAAAAAACAAGCTCACTTGTTTAATCCAGAACCCTATGAAGGCTATTAATATGTGTATGTTTGTGTGTATGTATGTTTTTTAAAGCATGTAATATACATATTCAGCCATGTTCCTTTCATTGGAAAGTTCAAGGCAGCAATCTCAAGAACAGTCAGTACACGTTAACACAATTTTTAAGTACTGTTATTCAGGTCTGCAAAGAATTGTGTAAGACATTTTCTTTCTTTTGTAATAATTCAAGTGTCTGTTGGTCTCTTTGATAAAGCCAATTGGAGAAGCCACAGTGAAAAACTGAGCAGTTATAGCCAGCCACTTAAAAGTCACTATAGTATTGTCATTTGGTGTTTCTTACTTCAAAAAAATTAAATAACAGAAAGGATTAGAGAATCTTGTCTGATAGATTTCTGTCCTGCTTCTGGTACTAATTAGCTCAAAAGCTCTGGTCAGGTTTCAAGACGTCTGTGCCTTTGTTTCTCTAATTATAAAATGAGGGAGACTGACCAAGTGAACTCTAAATCCCCTTCCATCCTTAGAATCCCATGAGTCTATGATTCTGTTTCTACTATCCAGGAAACAAAACAAACAAGCAATCTATTATGACAATCTTTAATTTCAAGTTCAAAAGAAAAAGGTTTTGTGGGATATGATACTCTTGTTCCCAGCAGTAATTGTGTAGCCCTGTATAAGTTATTAAGATAATTTCTTCAAAACTCAGTGTCTTCACAGGTTAAATGAACATAATTTCATGAATCCTACCAACCTCGTAGTGCTCTTATAATGTCTTTGGGAGCAAAAATAAGTATAAGGATAGGTATAAAGACACTGTTAATTTTAAATTTCAATTCAAATGACTTCAGATATATGTATATGGAGATGTGTATCTGTCAAGTATGTACACAGTAGTACTTAGTATTTTTGCCCGACCTGGCAAAATGCTTGCTGGTCAGGTAACTGGTTACTATATTCTACCTAATGGTGAAAGTTAATAGACAACACTAAATAAAAACTTACTATGCCTTATAAAGATCTAAAGAGAAGATAAAATGGAAAGTTAGTTCCTGTGTGAATAAAATAAGGCTACCTCTGTCCATTGACTCATGTCACTCCATGTGACTGAAGTGATATGTGCAATTTTTGAGTTGAGTTCTTAAAAATTTGTTGCTTGCCTTCTATCCACTCTCTCTTTCCTTCCCCTGCTTTCTTCAGAATTGTTACAAATGCATCAGTCCTTAGACTTACAGAGATGAAAGGACATGTGGCCACTCCGCATCCTTCAAACTCAGCTGTGGATCATTGTATGAGAGAAATAAACTTCTGTGTTATGTAAGTTTCTGGATTCTGAGATGTCTTTGTTAAAGCAGCTTAGCAGGACACTAATACAGTGTGTTGGCTGTCTCAGATTAATTATTCATAGCACCCACTTTCACGGTCAAAATTGTACTGGATTGGATGACAAATGGAATGGTTATCCCAGCCCTAAACACACAAGAGGCTATTATTATATTGTGAGCTCATTCTCCCACCTTGAGAAATATTTTGCCCCAATAAGCATTGTCATTCCACTACACTGTTGTAAAAAGTATTTTCACCTTTGAACAACCTGAAGGGCAAAGACTAATGCTTTTTTATGTTTTGAAAGTGAAACAGAACAAACTCTACAAAGCCTTTGAAGATAAAGACAGAGGACAAAAAATCAGCTCAGCACAATCCTTATTCTTGAAAAATATGGCTTTCAGACCTGTATTGTCATCACAGAGTTGCAGTGGCTTTCAACTTGAAGTTTACCTGCCTATCAAAAAAACAAGAAAAGCCAACAATTCCATGGGGACAGCAAAGTCATGGCCTACAGTTAACTAAGAATCACAAGGGAGGAGACCAGCCCTGGTCTGGGAGGAGGGGAGATCTTTTAAGTACTAGATCCCTTTGGAGAACTGAAGTAAATAATTCTTCACATTTTAAAATGTCTCAAATTTCTTGAGCAGAAGGCAAAAATCCTATGATAAAAGCTGCAAATCAGCACTGGGAACTAAATGTTGGAAAAGATTAAGGAGCATAGTCCTGTCCTTATTTCAGGATGTTTGTGTAATACCACCATTCCGCCTTCCTGTCCAGCAAACCCCAACTTATCTCCATCTGCCTTGTGCATCAGAACTAATCTCCTCACCTTTTGTTCTTGTTTTCATCAGTCACTGGGAATCCCAAATAATCCCATAGTTTCATTTCCAATTTCTCTCAATGCATTTCCTTTTCCGGGTCCTTCCCCGGCCAATCTTCAACTCCCAAAACCTTTCTCCAGTGGAACGGAGAGTCTGATATGAGCAAAACGTCCTATATTCCCAATCTCTTTTCTGAATGTTAACTTGACCTTCTTGCTCTAAGACTTGATTGTTCTGTGAGGATGCTGTTTCCCTACAGTTGTCTCCATTGGTGGCTCTTTTCTTCTTTCCACATCCCTGTTTCTACTGGGAGGTGTGAGGGTCCTTCCTGCTCCTCACTGTTGCTTTCAGACATCTCCCTCCCCTCTTCCCCAAAACAGCCACAAGTTGAAGTTTCATCCATCAGACTACACCACCCACTACCCATCCTTTTCTTAGTCATTCCACAATGTTATCCCTTGGAGATTTTATCACTTGGTTTACTGTCACTCTCTAAAATTACCTTTTCCAATTCTCTGTGAATTCAATAGCCTGTGAAAGATTCTTCTAATTCCCTGGCTTCTCAATTCCTTGACCTCCTTTATTCTGGAAATCCCATCCTTTCTAAACACAGACTTTCACTCTTACTGATACTTTTCTTTTTTTTAATTATATTTTTTTATTATTATGTTCAATTAGCCAGCATATAGTACATCATTAGTTTTTGATGTAGTGTTCAACGATTCATTAGTTGTGTATAACACCCAGTGCTCACCACCACACGTACCCTCCTTAACACCCATCACCTGGTCACCCCATTCCCCCACCCCCATCCCTTCTATAACCCTCAGTATGGTTCCCAGAGTCCAGAGTCTCTCATGTTTGTCTCTCGCTCTGATTTCTTCCCATTAAGTTTTCCCTCCCTTCCCTTGTGGTCCTCCATGCTATTCCTCATGTTCCACATATGAATGAGACCATATAATTCTCTTTCTCTGTTTTACTTTTTCACTTAGCATAATCCCCTCCAGTTCCATCCATGTCGATGCAAATAGTGGGTATTCATCTTTTCTGATGGCTGAGTAATATTCCATTGTATATATGAACCATATCTTCTTTACCCATTCATCTGTTGACAGGCATCTCGGCTATTCCACAGTTTGGCTATTGTGGACATTGCTGCTATGAACATTGGACTGCAAATGACCTTCTTCACTGCGTCTGTATCTTTGGGGTAAATACCTACTAGTGCAATTGCTGGGTCATAGAGTAGCTCTATTTTTAACATCTTGAGTAACTTCCATACTGTTTTCCAAAGTGGCTATACCAGCTTGCATTCCCACCAACAGTGTAAGAAGATTCCCCTTTCTCTACATCCTCGCCAACACTTTTTGTTTCCTGTCTTGTTATTTTTTGCCATTCTAACTGGTGTAAGGTGGTATCTCATTGTGGTTTTGATTTGTGTTTCCCTGATGCTAGTGATGTTGAACATTTTTTCATGTGTCTGTTAGCCATTTGTATGTCATCTTTGGAGAAGTGTCTGTTCATGTCTTCTGCCAATTTATTGACTGGATGATTTGTTTTTTGGGTGTTGAGTTTGAGAAGGTCTTTACAGATCTTGGGTATCAGCCCTTTATCCATATGTCATTTGCAAATATCTTCTCCCATTCCATGGGTTGCCTCTTACTTTTGTTGACTGTTTCCTTTGCTGTGCAGAAGCTTTTTATCCTGATGAAGCCCCAAAAGTTCATTTTTGCTTTTGTTGCCCTTGCCTTTATAGCCATGTCTTGAAAGAGGTCACTGTGGCCAATGTCAAAGGGGATTTTGATGAATTCCTGTCTCACATTTAGGCTCAATGATGTTTCCTGGGCTTATTTACTGGTAGTAACTTTATTCCCTTGATAATATCAATTTAACTATCATTCACCAATTAACACCTATCTTTTTGCTTTTTTATTTTTCCAGTTTTATTGAGATATAATTGATGTACAACACTGCATAAGTTTAAGGTATATGACGTGTCGATATGATAGATTTATATATTGTAAAATGATGACCAACATGGTCATCATGATAGCTAGCACCTCCCTCACATTACATAATCACCATTTCTTTTTTCTGGTGAGAACATTTCCTGCTTTAAAATTTACTCCTGGGGCGCCTGGGTGGCTCAGCGGGTTAAAGCCTCTGCCTTCGGCTCAGGTCATGATCTCAGGGTCCTGGGATCGAGCCCCGCATCAGACTCTCTGCTCAGCAGGGAGCCTGCTTTCCCCTCTCTCTCTGCCTGCCTCTCTGCCTGCCTGTGATCTCTCTCTCTCTGTCAAATAAATAAATAAAAAAATCTTTAAAAAAAAATAAAATTTACTCCTGATATATGCCTAGTTCAACATTTCTGCAACTATAATCAAATCTTTTGATCCTATCAACTTTTCTCTCTCAGTGCCTTCCTGTCCTTTGTTCTTCTCGAATGAGCCTAAATTCCACTATTAATTATTATAATAGTTCCTTTGCATTCATGCTCATTTCCCTTTTGCTTCACTCCATTTGTTACTCTTACCTTGCAAAACCTCTGCCTTGCTTATGCCAGATTTTCCATTTAACTCAGCACAGAAAAAATGGCAGGAGAAAAACAGACAATGTATTAAATGGCCTTAATTCTTCATGACCACTAACTAATCTTAGATGGTCTGCTAGTGCCTCTCAAACCAAGCATACTGTGGCCTCAACAGCCAAATTCAGCTGGTTACAAATAAAGATTTATTGGAACTTAGACACATTCACTTATCTATATTATTGTTATTTATATTATTTTATTTATATTATTGTTATATGTTGTTATTGTCTATGGCTGCTATAAGGTAGAGTTGAGAAGTTGTGACAGAGTCCAGATGGGCTAGAGCCCAAAATATTTACATTCTTATCCTTCGTAGGAAAAGTTTCCTGGCCTCTTCTCTGATCCATTCATTCTTCTGTTCTTCTAGAAGATAAGTTTGAATCTATTCCTTTTTCTCAACTTTTCAATACCCCCCTGATCCTCACTTGTACTTGAAGCCCTTGTGTCCTATTTTATTTAGAAAAAAAAAAAAAGTTAGCTTAAAAAATCACCATGTTACTACTGCTCTGTCTATGCCATTATAAATGATAATCGCAATGCTGATTGATAATTTCCCTTTTGTCACTACAGATAAACATGCACGCTCTTATTTGCCTTTCAACTGTTGATTACTTTTTGGTTCTCCTTGAGAGAAAAGCTTCTCAAAATTGTTGTCACCATTTCTACATTTTCTCCCAAACTCACTCCAATTGGACTTTGATTCCTACCATTCAAATGAAATTTCTCTTGTCGGATCACCCAAGAACCTCCATCCCGCTAAATTCAACAGTCAATTTTCAGTTTTTATTTGTTTGTTTATATCTGATCTACTAGCAGCACTGAATCCCTGCATTTTCCAAACCCTTTCTTCAGTAGGGGCTCATCATACTCTGCTGATTTTGTCCCTACTTTACTGGCTACTCCTCTTCCTTTTCTTGACCCTTAGTGAGTCTTGGGTTTTCTTCATGAGCTCTGTACTCTCCCTCTCGGTCATCTCATCCAGTTTCATGGCTCTCAGTGCCATCTCTAGCCTATGATTCTCAGACCTCTCTTCTGAGTTCCAGACTCATACAATCAACTGTTTTCAGGCTTCTCAAAAAATTATATGTCCAAAATCAGACTCCAGATGCTCATCCTTCACCAAAACATGATCCTTCAAACTATATTCCCCATTCCAGAAAATGGGCACTTCTCCTATTTGGTTGTTTTGGCCAAAAATGTTTGATTCAGTGTGATCCTCTTTCTTTCACAGCTTCTTATCTCAGAGGCTGGGTCTTTACAGTATTTAGAAGTATCTGATATACTTTATTTTTTATTTTATATTTGTCTCTATCCACCCACTAGAACATATATTCCATTAGCAGGAATTTATATACACATTTTTTCTCTGGTGCAGCATCCCCAGCATCTGGAATAGTTCTGGTTTATAGCAGGTTTTCAATATACATTTTTGAATTAAAAAATGCATTAATGTTTTTTAAAGAATACAAATCTAAGCACACATATAAAAATTGCTGGAGGAGAGAGAAAAGGTTTTCTCGGGAGTTTTTCTCATAGTGACATTCTCTCTTGTCTGGCCCTGAAATGCTAGTAAATAAAATTACTCACAAGATTGTTTGTGTGCATATTTATTAATTTATATTCTGTTTAATAAAGTATAAGCTGTCAGTTCTGAAGGCTTTTCTTATGGGACCCAAAGTGGAAAATTGGCTGCCTTGCATATTTTCCTCTTTGTGAACTGAGTTTGTGAAAAATCCCTTATGATCACACTAATTATGTTCCATTGGACTGACTTAGTTTATGGACTAGTCTATGGCCTTTTATTTCCAATTCACTAGCTTTAATCCATCAGCTTTACAAGCTATGAAACTTTCCATTTTCCCCAGGTAAAATGGTTTACCAATCGTATGTCTGCTTGGGATGGTCACTGTCTCCTTCAGAAAAATCATTCTAGTTAAGCCTTCACTACCACAGGAAGGGAAGTCAAACAATACAAGACAATAACCTCTGTCTCTCAGCAGTATGAAGGTGTCCATTGAAATAACCTAATCATCTCTGACTACAGATTTGGGTTTGGATAGGAAATACAGCCCAAAAGGTAACTAGATTACCATTTTAGCTCAATTAATTTATCCATTCATTGAATTCATTTTGACTCAATTCTTCAAAAATATTTATTATGCCTCTACTACATACCATGCATCGTCATGTGCATCGGGGATGTGGTGATAAATAAAACGGTATATGGTCAATATTATTGTGAAGCTTAAATTCAGTTTGACAAAAATCTAATACAGAAACAGAAAGATAAACATCAGGTAATGATTGTAATTATGACATAAATAATATGTTATAATGTGATAGAAATTGGAGAGATGCTATAGAGTGGTAGTGAGGCTCTTGAAGATGATTCCTAATGCCAAGACAAGATGTAAATTATGAGTAATCCCCCATGAGAGGATATTGGGAAGGATCATTCCTAGCAAAAGGAGGAGTTAGTTCCGGAACAAAGACCTCTGGGCAAGAATAAGTAACTATTATATGTGCCCTACAGTTATGTACATTTTATGGCTAAGTAAAAATGTGGCCAGTTCAGAGGTGCTTATTCCATAAAAATAAAGTTCGCTCAATATTTAATAATAAAGCAAATAAGTAATAAGCTATATAGAAACTGTGGACACTATAGGAAAATAGAAAGGAGTTAAATAAAACCCATTTATATTCCCACCATCAAAAGCTAAGTTAGTATTTTCTCTGCTCGTATATAATGTGTTTTTATTCTTGGTTTTTTAACATAGCAGTGATAATATATAAAACTTCATTTTATATGTTATCAAGAGGAAAACTCCCATAAACCAAGTGTCAAGTTTGGTATTCATGATTATGACACGTTTATCTACTAATTTTGGAATTTTGGCAGGAGGTTTATTAACTCTCATCCTATAATCATAGCAGTTTTTTTCTATCCTGATTTAATTTTATTTTTGTACATATTAAACACTTAGCAAGAATGAGTTTTTGTTTTTAATAATTAAGCAGAAATATACATACCAAACAGAGCTGTTATTAGGTGTATATCTGCCTAACTAGGAAATTCAAATGTCTTTCTTTTTAAAAGATTTTATTTATTTATTTGACACACAGAGAGCACAAGCAGTGGGAACTGCAGAGGGAGAAGGAGAAGCAGGCTCCCCGACAAGCAGGGAGCCCTATGCAGTCCTAGATCCCGGGATCCCAGGATCACAACCTGAGCTGAAGTCAGATGCTTAACCACCTGACCCACCCAGGCACCCTGGAAATTTTAATTTCTACTGGTGGGCCTATGGCTGCAAAATCACAAAGATTGGGTAAAGAAAATATTAAAGGATTACTGCATGTTTCAAATGTTATACTAAGATTGATATTGACTATTGAGCTACATAAGGAACATACTATCTATAAATGAACTTTGTGAAATTAAAGAATACTTTCGATGAAGGAGTCCTGTCTATTATTATGGTCCTAAATGGATCAACATGTTATCCTGAGTCTACTGTTATCTACCCGACAAGTGGAAAGAATTACTGGCTAAGATTTGAGACATCTGGGCTTTGTACCAGCTTTACCAGGCTGGATGACATTGAGCAAGTTATTCAATTTCTGTGCCAGAAATCTGTCATTTGCAACAGAGGGTTAATAATTCCTGTCTCTCGGCACCCAGGGGTGTCAAGAGGATTAAATAATTTATCTGAATGGATTAAATAAAGCATATTAGTTATTATAGTATATTGATTGAATTGGGGTATTATATACGATCATATATAAAATAAGTAAAACATTTTGGACAAGTTTAAGATACATATCCCTATTTTTCATATCTGTAGTACACAGGGCAATAATGTGCACACAAAGTCATTACCAAATTTTTCCAAATACTATGGTCCATTCAGTTGAAATTTTATTTTTAATCAAAATTTTAAAGTTATTCTGGGATAATGTTTTAGGTCATCCAGAGCTTAACAAGGATGAGGGGTGCGCATACATCTATGGTTTCCCTTCACAACTTCATGATTTCAGGAAGAAGAAAGCAAAGTAAACTTGCTTGAACTATTTTGTTGTTATTTGTTTAATGGAAATTCTTTAGCAAAAGATTTAATCAGTTGTTTGCACTGATTGGCTAATTAGAATGCATTTAACCAAGTGCAAAGCATCTGGTCAATTTGATTGAGTCCATTGCTCAAGCTGCCAGTTTTATTTTAAAGAACACCAATAACCACACTTGGATCATTATAGGTAGCCCCAACTTTCTAAATGGCTTGAATTACTCCCTTCCCTCTCTTACTGAGAATGTTTGGCAAATCTAGCACCAGCATAAATATTCGAGTCCAAACTATCTAGATAGTACTTCAAATCTGTGTATTTTGAGCTAAAACAAAGCCATTGGAACAAGCAAATATGTTGCTAAAAATCACTGACTCTTCGGGTCACTGTTGTGGATGGGCTGGACCATGGCAAAGGCAAGAGGAACAAGTCTAGCAATAGGATTTCATGATTGCTTTAATTCCAGGCCAACTCACACATGACACCAGAAAAATGAGCCTTTTGCTTGGCTCGTCTGGGATTTAACTGACACAGTGACTCTGACTAGTGAACAGTGAACAATGGAGGTATGCAACTATATGAAGTATTAACCACATGAATATGATCAGTATCAATGGGAGAAATGCCCTGGATATTCTCTAACGCATGCTTGAATTTATATACAAAAAATTTTTCCTTTAGTATTGTCTCTTAAAATAAACTTTACTTGAGGAACGCCTGAGTGGCTCAGTCTGTTAACCATCCGATTCTTGATTTAGGCTTAGGTTGTGATCTCGGGGTTGTGAGATTGATCTCCATGTTGGGCTCCATACTGGGTGTGGAGCCTGCTTAGGGATTCTCTCTCCCTCTGCCCCTTCCTGCCTCCCTCTCTAAAATAAAATAAAATAAATCCCCTAAAAAATAAAAATAAAATGAACTGTCCTTGAATGTACAAATACGTTGTCAACCTCACACCTCATCATTTTACTGTCAACAACAATAATAGTAATAGTTGCAAGTAACATGCATTGAATGTCTACATGGTTTATCTCATCTATTATTCCCATTTTATGGGTGATGGTACCAAAGCTCAGAGGGGAATGAGTAACTTGCCCAAGGTCAGAGAGTTATTAGTTGTAGGAGTGGTTTCAAACCCATGCTACCCAACTCCAGAGAAGCTATGATTAACTACTACATCATTAGGTTCATGATAATAGAGACCTGAAAGCACCAATAACAAAATCAAGAACAAGTATGACTGTGCTTAAGAATGAATTTCTTACAATTAGACCCATCACTGTAGATTATTACCTGTTAAAATAAAAATATTCCAATAAAATTTTGAAGTCCAATCTACTATACTTTGAACTACTTTTTAAGGTTTTTATTTATTTATTTGAGAGAGAGAGAGAGAGAGAGAGAGAGCACGAACAGGGGGAGGGGTAGAGGGAGAAGCAGACTCCCTGATGACTGGGGAGCTAGTCATGGGGCTTGATCCCAGGACCCTGAAATCATGACCTGAGCTGAAGGGAGACGCTTAAGCGAATGAGCCACCCAGGTACCCTTGAGCTATTTTGATATACCTGTATTCTTCTATGTTGATGGGCTTCTCACACATGCTTCTAGTGCAAGGCAAGGTCATGATTTGTCTACCTATCTGTTCCTCCTTCTAGATCTTGAGCTTTCCATGGACAGGAATATTTCTTCATTTTTCATTGTCTCCAGTGGCTAGCCCAGTCATTGAAGCATAATCATAGAGGCATTGTCTTAGAAGCACTGAGTAGATGACTGTTGAATAAATTTTGCTATTAATACTCAGGAGAATAAACAGAATGACCTTTTGTGTATCTCCCAACTTCATTATTCCTCGACACAGTCTTCATAGGGAACTTTCTGTTCCTGATAGCTATACACAGCACTGAAGAGCCTCACTGGAATAACGCAGTTCAAGCTTTTAGGAAAGTTCATTATTCGGCTTTAATGTAGCTGAAAAATGATCATTTCTCAGCATGATGCATAGTAGTTCCTGTATTTTGGTACAAAATAGGCTGGGATTATTCTTCCTAAGCAAATAGCAGGGCCTGTCCGTGTTCATAGGCTGTGAGGTCCTTAAAAACAATGAGTTAGGGGTGCCTGGGTGGCTCAGCCATTGAGCATCTGCCTTTGGCTCAGGTCATGACCCCGGGTTCCTGGGATCAGGCCCCGCATCAGGCTCCCTGCTCAGCGGGAAGCCTGCTTCTCTCTCTCCCACTCCCCCTGCTTGTGTTCCCTCTCTCACTGTGTCTCTTTCTGTCAAATAAATAATACCTTTAAAAAAAACACAAAAAAACAATGAGTTAGTAAAACCTGGCAAATAAGCCTTCCACATAATGTACGTATCTAGGAAAAAAAAAAATAAAAGAATACAGCTGCTGGAAAAAATACTATTTAAGTTTGAAAAGTAGTACTGCCAATTTTTAGATATAGAAACTTGGGCAGATTATATAAACCATTTGCCTTCATTTCTTCATCTTTGTTTAAAAATATTTATTTATTTATTTGAGGGGGGAGGGGCAGAGGGAGAGAGACAATCTTCAAGCAGACTCTCTGCTATGCATGGAGTCCAACATGGGGCTCAATCCCAGGACCCCGAGATCATGGCCTTAGCCAAAATCAGGAGTCAGATGCTTAACTAATGAACCACCCAGGTGCCCCACTTCATTTCCTCATCTTTAAAATTTAGTATAATAAAGGGATCTGATAAGACTTTTTTTATGAGAATCAAATGCTTTAAGCCACATCAAGCTCTTACAATAATATCTGGCACAAAGTACATGATATAATTTATTTAAATCATCAATAATGATGAGAATCATCTCTTCCTACATTTGCTCTGGAACTACAAAAAGTAAAGACAACTAGCACAACAGCAACACGTTTTGTCCCCAAAATGCTCTCTAACTACAGTTTTGTTTTATGTCTGCTTTCAGTGAAAGAGAAGGCTAAGAGATCTACCAACTATCAGGCAGCGTGTTTGTTTATGTTAAGGTATACAATCTTTAAATCATGGTATTAATGAGGCTGAAAGAAATTACTTAGGGTCGTATTGCTTTTCGGTGGCTGGGTTCAGATTCAATCTCAGTTCTCTCTTATTCAGAAAACTCTACAGCAATGTTTTCCATTCTAAGTGCTAGAAAAGTAGATATGCCCGAGTTATTTTAAAAGATTGTTAAGTCTATAAGTGCCACGATAACTGTCTGCAAACCCAAGTGTTACTGTGTCTCATAATGATATGAAATAGAATTTCAGGATGCTATTTAAAATAAACATGGGGGCGCCTGGGTGGCTCAGTCGACTGAGTGTCAGACTCTTGATTTTGGCTCAGGTCGTGATCTCAGGGTCCTGAGATGGAGCCTGCACTGGACTCTATATTCAGCGCAGAGTCTGCTTGTCCCTCTCCCTCTGCTCCTCCCCACACTTGCTCTCTCTCTCTCTAAAAATAAATAAATAACATGGTTTTAAAAAACTACAAATTTTATAGTTTAAGAAATTCACAACATCCTGTTATATAGGTCATATAGATCTATATAGATCATATAGATCAACAGATCATAAAAATACAAATGAAATACTGTCATTTAAGGGGATCATAGGACTCTATTATAGGTCTTTCTCTATGACGTGGAAGACAACACAACCAGAGGGAAAAAGTCTTGGTATAAGCTATATAGAGGATTTAAAGCAAGCCCAGTAGAAAAGTGAGGCCCCATATAGTCAGGGCTTGCCACCTGGATTTTTGCTGAATGGATGAGTAAATTAATGACTGAGTATATATACAGATAAATATACACAAACAGAAAGAGACTGTATGCTTACTGCCCATGAAGACAGCTAAGAACACTTAAGAGCACTTCATTAGCAAGGGAACTATAATTCTCCTTCTCCTCCCCTATACATGAGAACATCGAGAATGGCTTTTCCTATAAATTTAATTCTAGGAAGGTGAGAATTGGTATTTCTTATGAGAAGGTTTGTGTGGTCATGTAAATTTGGCAAATATTGTATTCTATTAACCACCTTTTAGAGAGTCCTCAAGTACATAGGCAAATTACAGGCTCTGAGAAATCTTATGGTAAGAAACCCCACAATTTCCCTAACATTTTGATCACAGAAGCCCTTTGTCCCTGAACAAGCATTAGCCTCTGGCAGAACGAGTTATCCAAGGCACATAATTTGGGAAACAATCTTTTACATTATTCTTACCCATCAAGGTGTCAGCGAGATCCCAAGATCTCTTTTGATGCTTTATGTAATTAAGTTGTTAAATGCTCTTTTTATTATTCAAAATATAAGGTCTTTCACAAAAGAAAAAACCACAATTCCTGAAATGGGTCTCTAAAACCCAGAAGCTACAAAGGCAGGACCCTTGTCCTCTGTCATGACAGCTTGCAGGTATCCAGGCAGCCACACTTCATCTCCCTAACTGCCCTTTCCCTGTGTGTTCAGTTGTGTGCTCAAAAGTGATCCCTGGGGGTGAAAATGGCCCTGAGGATTGTTAGTAGGTCACAAAGTTGAGCTGACTGCAAGGCTGCAGGGAGGCAAGTAATGCTTTTGCAGGCTGGGGAAAACAAACCCAAACAAAACAACCACTCCTGGGAAACTCTGGCTCAGTACAGTCACTAGCATGCAGGCTACAAGCTTCCCACCATGGGACCTCTCTCCACAGCTGCTGAGCTCTGAAAGCCCTACAGCTGATGCCACTAAACAGGGACAGGGAGCCTTTGAGGCTTTGCCAAGATATACTGGGATGGTGAGAACAAGGATATCTGTCTCAGGAGGGTGATCAGTGGGATACCTTCCAAATCCCTTTTAAGAAGATATGACATCCAGGCATATCCCGGGAGTCTAGTGGAACATAAAAAGCTGAAGGAAAGCTACATGCTGCTATTCTCTGATCTTATCCACAAACCATCACACTTTTGTTCATTGGACACTACATTCTGGAGACTACACTAGGCCCTGTAGGAGGTGGAAAGTGAGGAACATCATGTTCTCTCCTTTACCCTTCAATGGGCTTACAAACTAATTTGGTAAGATAACACGAATGCATTTTAGAAGATAAATTACCATGCAAAGCAATTTATAATTGGCATCAGGTGAATGGAATGGGTTGTATTTGTGGAAAAATGACGATCCAGGCAAGGAGAATGGCTTGAATAAAAACCAGAAGGAAGCAATACACCAGCTTGGTGAAGGAAGGAAAGGAAGCATTTGGGTAAAGAAAAGTTTCAGGGGTAGGATTAATATGAAAATGGATCTTGGACACTGGGCTAAAGAGTACAATTTAGGTATTAGTATTTTTTTCAAAAAGTAGGGCGCATGGGTTGTACAGTTGGTTAGGCATCCGACTCTTGGTTTTGGCTCAGGTTGTGATCTCAGGGTCATGAGACTGAGCCCCACGTTGGCTCCACGCTCGGCACAGAGTCTGCCTGAGATTCTTTCTCTCTCTCCCTCTGTCCTTCCCGCTCATGCTCTCTTTCTCTCTAAAATAAACGAATCTAAAAAAATAAAAATAAATTAAAAAAATTAAAAAGGACGTGAGCTAGCCTTACATATTTCTAATGCTACACCCTCTTCCTCTAAAAACATAACCCCATTGTTTCAGTTATACCCAACTATATGCTGTTACTCACATGTAACCTGTTCCCTTTCTCTGTTAATACTATTCTCACTCTTTGGAATGCCTTTTTCAATTTTATAGCCTACTGACCCCACCCTATGGTTTATGTAAAGCAAATATTCCAGTGGATCTGTCCTTGAATACAAATGTAACATCAATGTAATATGTACTTAGTACATAGTACAAAGTAATATGTACTTTGCCCCATGGATGTGAGTATTAGGTATCAGCTCCCTCTCAGTATATTTTCAGCTATTTCTGAGGCATTCTTATGAGAACTGTTTACATTCAAGTTCTTTGATTGATTGCCTACAGGACAAATACTCTTGGGGGGGGCCATTAGGGAGGGAGGTGAATCATCTCTTCCATTGCTGCACTGAGCTAGCATTTGCGATCACTTAGTAGTGCTCACACTAAGCCCTCAAAAGGCCAGAGCTCTGTAATGTATCATGATCTAGGAAGAGTGGGGTGGGGGATGACAGGTCCTTTTGCTCATTCTGTATTGAACTTTCCCACCTAAGTCTTCCTTGAAAAACCTAACTCAAAATTATTAAGCCATGCACATAATTCCCTGGCTTTCATATCTGATGAGTTCACTTAGGCTCGGCTGGGTCCTAAAGTTTGCATCACATCATCAGCACTGGATCTTGCTCATTCGTTCCATGCTTTGCTTTTCTTTTGTCTGCTTCAGGTTCAGGCATACACACAGCTGGCATCACTGGACGCAGAAGAATTTCTTTACCACGGGTACTCTAAAAATGCATTGAGACGGTCTCTGTTTTACCTGCTTTGTATTACGTGCCTATTCCTGAACCAAAGATAGCAGAGGTAGAATGTATTTATTGAATAGGCTGTATCATGTTCCACTCATGGATCTAGGGGTATATGAGTTCCCCTGAAACACTGGGCCTATACTAGAAGAGAATTTCTTCTTAATAATAAAAAGAAAACTGAGAACATTTTACCAGAAAATTAGTTAATGGGATAACATTAACTAATATACAATACTCAATATACATTTGAGGCAGAAATAGATATAATAGGTGTTCACTACTGCCTCCAAGCAACACTATTTATATCCAGGTCTCTCAAGTTCTTAGATCTTACAATCTCTCCTTCTTCTATAGTCCCTAAGCCCCTTCTCCAGAGAAGTTACTCAAAAGCAACCCAACAATCTAAAAGAGAAAAGGGAGGACAAATGTTATGCCATACTATTCGCCGTTCTTGTCTCTGTTCTCAACCCACCAACAAAAATAAAACCCTCCAAACCCCATCCTCATTCCCCCTCTCCATTTCAGATCATTCTCTCCTATTCCAGACAATAAACAAAAACGCCAGGGAGAACCACCATGGAAATACATGCTCAGCAGATACACTGAGCAAAGCTCAACCTGGTTTGATCTCAAATAAGATACTCAGCAATGCTTATGTTGCAATCCAATCACCTCATCTTCTGGGGATCTTCTTAGGTAGAGCAGGTCATTGTTGAGACCCCTTCTTGCCAACTTCTTAAAATCCCTATTCATGTCTTTATGATTTGCTTTCTCAAACTTCTTGTTTCCATTCAAAGATGAGGGTCTCAATATCAGAGAGTATGTATTTTTTCACTGAATCACAGTGTTTAATTCAGTGTATTTCATCACTGAGCTCTCTCTGCCTAGAAAGATGCCTAATAGAGAATAAGTCCTCATAAATACTTGTTGAAATAATAATTCAATAAGCAATGAAATAATGAAAGAGTTGGTTTGGGAACTTTATTCCATTGGCACGGTAGAGGTGGTTCAAAGGTGAGAGAAGTGACAGGAAAAGGCTAATTTTAACTCAATTATGTTTTTTATAACCCAGTAGTTATTATAAAAAATTGCAGGAACTTCAGTTTATAACTCAATTGCAAGGTAGTCCACAAAGCAAGTTGATTAACATGTTTTCTGATCTCTGGGGAATTTTAAATCTATTATAGACAAAACTGGCAGAAAATACAGGTAAACAAATAAACATAGAAACCAATGGCATAAATTTGGATTGTTCACAAGCCTGAGTAAATATATAATACAGGCTGGCAGGTAGCAAATCAGTTTAAGGGGTAAAAATGGAGAGAAGAAAGAAGGAAATAAAAATTCTATTTCTAAACAAGGTAGATTTTGACAGAACTCAAAAAGCCTAATTCACCCCACACTGTGGCTTCATTTAAGGAAAGTAAAATGATATGAAGAATTTCCATTGAATAAAACAGGGGCAAAGTGATGGGAAAATTATGTTTTAAACATTTACCACTGATACTGAAGAAAAGCAATCAAAAGAAAGCAGAGGCTTTCTAAATCCACTCCTCTCTCCCTTGAGAAACTCAGTGTGATTCAAGTAAGAGAGCAGTTTCTATGTCTGTCTCTCAGGTTCATTTGAAAATTCGAACGTCTCTTCAATTCACAAAGAGAAAAATGAAAGAGAGGAATGGTCTGCAAGTTTATAAAACTAACTGAAAGCCTGAATGGGAGAAATTATTCAAGGTGGAAATACTGGGAGATCCAAAGGCATAGAGTATCAGTGGCTGGAATGATATCAGGTCTAGAATGATTTGCGAGGGGGCCTGGCAGTGAACGAGAATCACATTATGTCCTCCACACCAACCTTTACTTCTAAGTGAGACATTTTTATACAAATGCATATCCATTTGCTCAATATACATTTGTCAACAATCTAAGAATCACAATGTTACTTGCCAGCACTGGAGATTTGAAGATAAAGCTAAGCTCCAACTAATGACAATGTATATTATGTTAGAATAATTGTACTATAGATAACAATAATAAGCTTCATACAAAATATAAAATATAATTATTTAAAGTGACTGAATAGAGAATGAAAGGAAGCAAAAACTGGAGGATATAAAACCCTTGAAAGAAGTGAAGTCCACTTGGAGAGATATACCCTTTTAAGGTTTTCCCCCTAAGAGGACTCCCACACTCGCAGTGAAGAACAACTCAATTTTAAGAAAAATACAGTCATTATTTGCTTAGGTATCAGAAGATGGAGTTTGTGCCACCAAAGCTGCTGAACACTGATAGGAAGAAAACCTGGAAGGAAAGAAATATACTTGAGGGGTGCCCCAAAATCCAAGTATAATCTTTCCTCAAATTCTTCATTGACCCTAGAACTGTTCATACTCCATAATGTTCAATGGGACTAGCAATGAATGGCTGAATAAACAGAACATAGATTTCAACTGCTACCAACCACTGCAGGAAGAAAGTATAGAATTGTAATTTTACCAAATTATTGTTGTTGTTGTTGTTATTATTATTATTTGGTAAACACCTTGAATTTTATTTCCTAACAAAAAATAAAACTAATTTTAGTTCAAGGTGACTAGTAAATTAAATTCTGGAAAGGAAAAACAAAAACAAAAACACATACACACCACCATTCAGAGAAAGATAATATAATCCAGTCTTTGCAACATTTTATATATCTGATAGACAAAAAAAAAAAAAAATTACTAGACGTGTAAAGAAGCAAAATGTGACACACATAGGGGAAAAAAGTCAATATAAATGGACCCTAAGATGATCCAGATTTTAGCATGCAACATTTAATTAGATGCCAGATGTTATAAATTTAATGTGTTTGGCTGCTGATTTTATTTCCTTAAAGAGTATTGGATTTTGTTTTGGCTTTGAACAGAGTAATTTGCAAATCACTTTATCATTCGAGATTGGTTTTTATGCTTTGTTGTGGATGGTTTAAAGAGCCCTTTATTCCTGTACTAATTTATCTTCACTAAAGGAATAACAATTCTCAGGAAGTTGGTAAGGATTAAAATGTGTCCCTCTCAAAAAAATTTTATATGCTGAAGTCCTAATCCCCAGTACCTTGGAATTTGACCTTATTTAGAAATAGAGTCATTGCAGATATGGTTAGTTAAGATGCGGTCAAACTGGAGTGGAGTTGTGTACTTTTAAGAAGAGAAGCGATACACAGGGAGATGACCATGTGACAACAGAGGCAGAGATTGGAGTGACGCATCCACAAGCAAGAAACACCAAGGACTGTCAACAAACACCAGAAGCTCGAAGATGTAAGTAAAGATTCTCTCCTAGATGTTTCAGAGAGAGCAAGCCCCTGCTGACATCTTAATTTTTGCATTCTTTTTTTTTTCAAAGATTTTTTCTTTTTTTTTTTTATTTGTCAGAGAGAGAGAGCACAAGCAGGCAGAGTGGCAGGCAGAGGCAGAGGGAAAAGCAGGCTCCCTGCCGAGCAAGGAGCCTGATGTGGGACTCGATCCCAGGACCCCGGGATCATGACCTGAGCTAAAGGCAGCCGCTTAACCAACTGAGCCACCCAGGCATCCCTTAATTTTTGCATTCTATCCAGAACTCTGGAGAAATAAATTTCTGCTGTTCTAAGCCGTATGCTACTTTATTTATGGCAGCCCTAGGAAACTAATATGTAACTCAGTGCCCCATGCATGACAAAGTTTCTTCATTCTGGCCTTTGGGAATGTAAACTCTTCCCCTTCCCTGTGTTGTGTGAGGAGCAGAAGTTGTTTGGCCTACTGCTTTCTTGGTGGAGTTTCCTCTCAAGCCAATGGCTCCAGAGGACTCCTCAGTGGATCTCTAGAACTTCCTTCTTATGAATATTCTGGTTTTCAAATTTTAGCCCCCTCAGATACCTGATGCTTTGGTTTCTGTCTCCTTAATTAAATGAGACTACTGACTGTTTTGGATCCTTTCTCTGTATTACAGCCTGGAAATTGCCTCCAGGTAGTAAGCCTGGTGAGCCATAAGGGGCTCACCTCATGTTTCCCTTATCTCAGGGGTCATATTGTTGCCCTTCCTCTTTTCTAACTTCTGAAAACCACTGGTTCATATAATTGGTCCTATGTTTTAGTTGTTTATGGTAAACAGATAATTTTCATATCACTTACTTTTTCATAGGTGGTATGGAAGTCTAATGCAGACAATCCTCTAGGGAATATCAGAAATTTATCAGACACAATACCAGGCCACAAAGTAAGTGCAGGTTAATTCAAAAAATTGAAATCTTATGTAGCACTTTTTTTTCCAGCTATGATGTACTAAATTAGCAATCAATAGAGTACGAAGTTTAGAAAAGCTCCAAATACTTCAAATTTAAACAAGACACTCCTAAGTAACAAAGGGTTAATAAAAAATAAACAAAGGAAGTTGCAAAATACTTAGCTAAATGATAATGAAAATTCAACATAACAAAATTTTGAGGATATAGATAAAGCAGTGCTTAGTGAGAAAATTATAGCTTTATATGTATCTAATTGAAAGGAAGAAAGATTTAACATCAATTATCTGTTCTCAATCTAATTATCTAGAGAACAAGAGCAAATTAAAACAAAAGTAAATAGATACATGAACATAACATAATAGTAAGATATCATAAGAGCAGAACTCAATGAAATATAAAACACAAATACTAGAGAAAATTACCAAGTCAAGAGTTAGGTTTTTGAAAAAAAATAAATTTCTGGAAATACTATAAACAAAAAGAAACAAATTTCCCAATAGTAGAAGTATAAAAGGTTACATAACTATAGATATTGCCCATAGTAAAAAGATGACAAAGAATATTTTGAACAATTTTATGGTGATGAATTCATAACAGGTGAAACTGATCAAAAAACTTGAAAAGATAACTTATTAAACTGACACAAAATGAAATAAAAAACCTGAATAGCCCTATATTCATTAAAGAAATTGAATTAATTATCAATCTTACCATGATGAATGGTGTGTTTACATACATGTTTGTATGTGAGTTGATTTCACAGTTTATTTCCTCCCCATACAAAATTGCAGGCTAATGACCTCTTTTTATTTGAACTGTTTCTGTTTCTTTGTTGTTGTTGTTTTAAGTTTGAATTGATATAATCTATTTAAAATTATTTTTTATGTATTATATTACAGTATATTCCATTAGAGAAAAGTCACACACACAATTTCATTGATGAGCGTCCCCTTTCTACTTCAGGCTTGAGTCAGGATGCTGTGGGGAAAATGTTCTGAAGACTATCAGAAATGCTATTTTCAGAGTATGTCTACAAAGTACACCTCTGAGATTCTTAAAAGCTCTTTTATCTAGCTAGGAGAAGCTTTAAAATTTTCTGAGCTTTCAACAGAAACTTCTAACTGTAACACTGATGTGATCTTTACACTAAGGACACATTTTTCATAGGCAACATTCTATTTGATATTTGCATTGAATCCATTCTAATTTTAGAGTCTTTTCCTGGGGCAAGACTGAGAATGGAAAAGTTTTATTTTTAAGCCCATCAACTCCTGGTTCATTCCAATTTCCTCTAAATTATGCTCGACATTTAGTTGATCCTTCTCCTGTCATGTTAGTCATGCGTTACCATAGACAGCTAAAAAAAAGTTGTTGGCACTTTCAAATGATTCTGATTTATTAATTGTTCTTCCAGCACATCACTTAGATCCTGCTTCTTAAAATTCCTATCACAGAAACCATACTGCCTTTCCATTTCCACTAGTAGTCTCCTTGGGGCCCTCTAGGCCTCTATCTGCTACACAGTCATACACTAACATCATGTTTTAGGTTGCTGTTACTGCAGTACCCTATTAGAATGTTCCAATTTCTTCTTCAGTTGTTTGTTTTTGTGTAACTAATTATCCCCAAAACATGTTGGCTTTATTTTATTTGCTAGTGATTTTGTGGGCCAGGATTCAGACAGGGCATGGCTTGTCTCAGATCCCTGTGGTACGGATATATATGCAAGAAGAATAATTCCACCAATTACTCCATTGATTAGTGCCCAGACTAAAGGAGCTATCCTTCCACTACTCTAATGGGGCTACAACTGGACTCAAGATTTTTGGATTTACAAAGACAAATGTCCCCTTTTTTGTATTTGCATACGGCAGGTATTGGTAATAAATTTTGATATTCCTTCCTCCTGATCCCCAGAACCTATCTCAAAACAGCACTACATCTAGTTTCTACTAATCTGGAGTTTCTCAGGAGGTGAAATAGTTATTAAATAAACATTGTTGTTGATAGGAATGTTAAAAAGATTGAGATAGAAAGTGATGTCTATTTTTGATACTACTATGTTTGTTTCAGAAGTAAGTTCACATGATTACTGTCCTATCTGGTTGAATTTTTAATAGATATACAATAATTCCAGATTATAAAATATTCCAGAAAAAGAAATGTGTTTCTTGTACCACCTCTCACAGTACTCCTCAAGTTACAATAGAATGATTTATATGCCTCTATCTGTATTTTTGTTTTGCTCAAACATTCCTATGTGGTTTATCCCAGATATCTGATACAATTACAGGCATCCTCAAGATCCAAATCAGATCTTACTTCTTTACACAGAAGTTTCTTGATCACCTCCGTAGAACTAATCCTGCCTCTATAGTCTCAGAGCATTAAGACTACTAACTTTCTTTTATCACCTCTTTGGGTACATTAACCTCAGTACTTTTACATTTCTTAAGTGTTAAGGATCATGTATATACAAAAATAAACGTGTTAATAATGAACTGCTGTGGGGTTTCTGTCAAATGAGCTAAGCTGGCTCTTTTTTTTTTTTTTTTTAAGGTGGCTCTTATAAGAAAATAAACTCCTCTCAAGATTTTAGTGCCAAAATAATATGATATTATCACATAATGATTGAGGACCTATTTCATGTCAGGCTTTGCATGTAGTATTCACATGCTTCTGAATGACTCCTTTAAGGAGACCATGAGCTAATGTTAATATTTATATTTGAAAAATAACAGTATTGAGAATTGCAGGTTAAATTTTATACCCATGTTCCATTTAACTCCAAGCCACTCAGGGGTAGTAGCAAGACAGAAGAGATAATTTTCTAGTTACACAATTCTTGCTATAGTACTTGCCTTTACAATGTACCAGTGGAATATTATAATTTTCTTTATCAAAGACAAAGTACAAAAGCAACTAAACAGGTATCAATCATGCTTCCTGAGCATCTGTAGCAAAGGCCAAATAGAATGCCATGCATAGGTCTGTAACACACTGATGAGTATCTGAAAAAATATGTGTAAAATCCACACAATAAAAGCATGCTTTCCCTATAGATGATTGAGAAGATACAAAAGCTCTCACTAGGAGAATCAATAAGTGAAGAGAGATTTGAGAGGATTGGCTATTTAGGCAGAAGGATAAATTGCAATTTCCTCTTCCTGGGATGATTTCTAATCACTACCTATGTCAGATGATTTCATGTCACATGCACAGCTCAATTGTGGATATAATTATACAATTCTTATTCTAAATAATGATTCTGCAAATAATGATGCAGAAAATAATTAAACAGTGTTATAAATAATATTACATAAATTGAACAACTGTTACATTGTAATGAAACCTAACAATTATATTCTACTTAGGCAGTGGAACTTGTACCATGTATTCATTAGTCAGAAGTCATTTGAAGGTATTACTTATTGCTAATAATACAGTCGTGTCACTTTGTCTTAGGATTAATTTGCTCTTCAGTATACCTTCTATATCACTGAACACAGAAGACACAGGCATCCCGAAACAGAGAGGGAGTTTCTACTATTGCTGGGCACTTTCTTTCAGTGATTAAACAGGGAACAAAACAAATATCCAGCATCCATGAACCATATATAGAAGTACTGAATAAATAAACACTTGATACTGCCAATTTCTCCTCTTCTCTAAAATGGTTTCCTTACAGACGACATTCTCGTTCCACCCTTCTTCCTTTTAGTGATGTCTCCAGGCTCCTTTGCTGCTCCTACTTCCACCTCTATCCCCAGAAATAAGGATTTCCCAAATTTTGGTTTTCATGTCTCTGCTCTTTTCTTGCTTTGCTCTCACACACTGAGATCTCATCAGTTTTTGTTTTGTTTTTTCTTGTTCTGTCCCTTTATTCAGTTGGATTTTTTTGTTTAAAATTTGTTTTTATTTGAATATAGTAGGCACAAATGTTACATTTGTTTAGAGATAAAGCATAGTGATTCAACTTCTTTAGATAAGTTCTTTACACTCTCTATGCTCACTGTAGCTATACTTTCTCACCAAACAATTGGATTACAGTATCACTGACTGTATTCGCTATGCTGTATCTTTCATTCTCATGACTTATTCATTCCATAACTGGAAGCCTGTATCTTACTCTCCCTTCCCCCATCTTCCCCTGTCCCTCTGGCCACCATCAGTTTGTTCTCTGTATTTATAAATCTGATTTGAGATTTCATCAATTCTTATAGGTTGGACTAAATCCCAAACTATCCCAATTCAAATCCTTCATTAATTGCCTGCTATAAATT
>CM052898.1:40992666-41085166 GCA_028534135.1 Potos flavus | reverse complement strand
AAAAGAGATAAACAACTACTGGATCAGGAGGGGACAATTTGAGAGATAAGTGATACCATAAGACAACATAATATTAGAATAATTGGGATCCCAGAAGAAGAAGAAAGAGAGAGAGGGACAGAGGGTATATTGGAGCAAATTATAGCACAGAACTTCCCTAATTTGGGGAAGGAAACAGGCATCAAAATCCAGGAGGCACAGAGAACCCCCCTCAAAATCAATAAAAATAGGTCTACACCCCGGCATCTAATAGTAAAACTTATAAGTCTCACAGACAAAGAGAAAATCCTGAAAGCAGCTCAGTACAAGAGGTCTCTAACCTACAATGGTAGAAATATTAGATTGGCAGCAGACCTATCCACAGAGACCTGGCAGGCCAGAAGGGAATAGAATGATCTATTCAGAGCACTAAACAAGAAAAATACACAGCCAAGAATACTATATTCAGCTAGGCTATCATTGAAAATAGAAAGAGAGATAGAAAGCTTCCAGGACAAACAAAAACTAACAGCATTTTCAAACAGCAAACCAGCCCTACAGGAAATATTGAAAGCGGTCCTCTAAGCAAAGAGAGAGCCTAAAAGTAACATAGACCAGAAAGGAACAGAGACAATATACAGTAACAGTCACCTTACAGGCAATAAAACGACCTGCAAAATTGAAAATAAATTCATATTTTTCAATAGTTACCCTGAATGTAAATGGGCTAAATGCCCCAATCAAAAGACACAGGGTATCAGAAGGATAAAAAAAAAAAAACAAGACCCATTGATATGCTGTCTGCAAGTGACTAATTTTAGACCCAAAGACACCTCCAGATTTAAAGCGAGGGGGTAGAAAAACATTTACCATGCTAATGGATATCAAAAGAAAGCTGGGGTGGCAATCCTTATATCAGACAAATTAGATTTTAAGCCAAAGACTATAAGAGATGAAGAAGGACACTGTATCATACTTAAAAGATCTGTCCAACAAGAAGATCTAACAATTTTAAATATCTATCCCCCTAACATGGGAGCAGCCAATTATATAAACCAATTAATAATAAAATAAAAGAAATACATCAATAATAATAGTAGGGGACTTTAACACCCCCATCACTGAAATGGATAGATCATCTAAGCAAAAGATCAACAAGGAAATAAAGGCTTTAAATGACACAGTGGACCAGATGGACATCAAAGATATATTCAGAACATTTCATCCCAAAGCAACAGAATGCACATTCCTCTCTAGTGCATATTGAACATTCTCCAGAATAGATCACATCCTGGGTCACGAATCAGATCTCAACCAGGACCAAAAGATTGGGATCATTCCCTGCATATTTTCAGACCACAATGCTTTGAAACTAGAACTCAATCACAAGATGAAAGTTGGAAAGAACTCGAATACATGGGTGCTAAAGAGCATCCTACTAAAGAATGAATGGGTCAACAAGGAAAATAAAGAAGAATTAATAAAATTCATGGAACAAATGAAAATGAAAACACAACTGTTCAAAATCTTTGGGATGCAGCAAAGGCGGCCCTAAGAGTAAAGTGTATAGCAATACAAGCCTTTCTCAAGAAACAAGAAAGGTCTCAAATAAACAACCTAACCCTACACCTAAAGGAACTAGAGAAAGAACAGCAAAGAAAGCCTAAACCCAGCAGAAGAAGAGAAATCATAAAGATGAGAGCAGAAATCAATGAAATAGAAACCAAAAGAACAGGGGCGCCTGAGTGGCTCAGTGGGTTAAGCCTCTGCCTTTGGCTCAGGTCATGATCTCAGGCTCCTGGGATTGAGCCCCACGAGGCTCTCTGCTCAGCAGGGAGCCCGCTTCCTCCTTTCTCTCTGCCTGCCTCTTTGCCTACTTGTGATCTCTCTCTGTCAAATAAATAAATAAAATCTTTTTTAAAAATTAAAAAAAAAAGAAACAAAAAAGAAACAAAAAGAACAGCAGAACAAATCAACAAAACTAGGAGCTAGTTCTTTGAAAAAATTAATAAGATTGATAAACCTCTGGCCAGACTTATCAAAAAGAAAAGAGAAAGGACCCAAATTAATAAAATCATAAATGAAAGAGGAGAGATCACAACCAACACCAAAGAAATACAAACAATTATAAGAACAAATTATGAGCAACTATACGCCAGCAAATTAGACAATCTGGAAGAAATGGATGCATTCCTAGAGACGTATAAACTACCAAAACTGAACCAAGAAGAAAGAGAAAAACCGAAGACCCATAACCAGTAAGGAAATTGAAGCGGTAATAAAAAAATCTCCCAAAAAACAAGAGGCCAGGGTCAGATGGCTTCCCAGGGGAATTCTACCAAACATTTGAAGAATTAATACCTATTCTCCTGAAATTGTTCCAAAAAATCAAAATGGAAGGCAAGCTTCCAAACTCATTTTATGAGGCCAGCATTACCTTGATCCCAAAACTAGACAAAGACCCCATCAAAAAGGAAAATTACAGACCAATATCCCTGATGAACATAGATGCAAAAATTCTCACCAAAATACTAGCCAATATGATCCAACAGTACATTAAAAGGATTATTCACCACGACCAAGTGGGATTTATTCCTGGGCTGCAAGGTTGGTTCAACATCCGCAAATCAATCAAGGTGATACAATACATTAATAAAAGAAAGAACAAGAACCATATGATACTCTCAACAGATGCAGAAAAAGCATTTGACAAAGTACAGCATCCTTTCTTGATCACAACTCTTCAAAGTGTAGGGATAGAGGGTACATAACTCCATGTCATCAAAGTCATCTATGAAAAACCCACAGTGAATATCATTCTCAATGGGGAAAATCTGAGAGCTTTTCCCCTAAGGTCAGGGACACAGCAGGGATGTCCACTATCACCACTGCTATTCAACAGAGTGCTAGAAATCCTAGCCTTAGCAATCAGACAACAAAAAGAAATAAAAGGCATCCGAGTTAGCAAAGAAGCAGTCAAATTCTCACTCTTTGCAGATGATATTATACTTTACATGGAAAACCCAAAAGATTCACCCCAAAACTGCTAGAACTCATACAGAAATTCAGTAAAGTGTCAGGATATAAAATCAATGCACAGAAATCAGTTGCATTTCTACATACCAACAAGACAGAAGAAAGAGAAATTAAGGAGTCGATCCCATTTAAAATTACACCTAAAACCATAAGATACCTACAAATAAACCTGACCAAAGAGGCAAAGAATCTGTATGCAGAAAACTATAGAATACTCATGAAAGAAATTGAAGAAGACATAAAGAAATGAAAAAACGTTCCATGTTCATGCATTGGAAGAACAAATATTGTGAAAATGTCTATGCTACCTAGAGCAATCTACACATTCAATGCAATCCCAATCAAAATACTACCAACTTTTTTCAAAGAAATGGAACAAATTATCCTGATATTTATATGGAACCAGAAAAGACCCCTAATAGCCAGAGGAATGTTGAAAAAGAAAACCAACGCTGGTGGAATCACAATTACAGGCTTTAAGCTCTATTACAAAGCTGTAATCATCAAGACAGTATGGTACTGGCACAAAAACAGACACATAAATTAATGGAACAGAATAGAGAGCCCAGAAATGGACCCCCAACTCTATGGTCAACTAATCCTTGATAAAGCAGGAAAGGATGTCCAGTGGAAAAAAGACAGTCTCTTCAACAAATGGTGTTGGGAAAATTGGAGAGTCACATGCAGAAGAATGAAACCAGATCATTCCCTTACACCATGCACAAAAATAGATTCAAAATGGATGAAAGACCTCAATGTGAGACAGGAATCCATCAAAATTCTTGAGGAGAACACAGGCAGCAACCTCTTCGACCTCAGTCGCAGCAACTTCTTCCTAGAAACATCGCCAAAGGCAAGGGAAGCAAGGGCAAAAATGAACTATTGGGACTTTTGCATAGCAAAGGCAATAGTCCACAAAACCAAAAGACAACAACAGAATAGGAGAAGATATTTGCAAATGACATAACAGATAAAAGGCTAGTATCCAAAATCTATAAAGAACTTATCAAACTCATCTCCCAAAGAAAAATAATCCAACCAAGAAATGGGCAGAAGACATGAACAGACATTTCTGCAAAGAAGACATCCGAATGGCAAGAGACACATGAAAAAGTGCTCAACATCACTCGGCATCAGGGAAATACAAATCAAAACCCCAGTGAGATACCACCTCACACCAGTCAGAATGGCTAAAATTAACAAGTCAGGAAATGACAGGTGTTGGCGAGGTTGTGGAGAAAGGGGAACCCTCCTACACTGTTGGTGGGAATGCAAGCTGGTACAGCCAATCTGGAAAACAGTATGGAGGTTCCTCAAAAAGTTGAAAATAGAGCTACTCTATGACCCAGCAATTGCACTACTGGGTATTTATCCTAAAGATACAAATGTAGTGATCTGAGGGGGCATGTGCACCCCAATGTTTATAGCAGCAGTGTCCACAAAGCCAAATTATGCAAACAGCCTAATGTCTTTATATATATGTATACACACACACGCACACACGCTTACACACACACAATGGAATATTATGTAGCCATCAAAGAAAAGAAATCTTGCCATTTGCAATGATGTGGATGGAACTAGAGGGTATTATGCTAAGCGAAATAAGTCAATCAGAGAAAGACAATTATCATATGATCTCCCTGATATCATGAATTTGAGAAACAAGACAGAGGATCATAGGGGAAGGGAGGGAAAAATGAAACAAGATGAAACCAGAGAGGGATACAAACCATGAGACTCTTAATCTCAGGAAACAAACTGAAGGTTGCTGGAGTGGAGGGGCGGGGGGTGGGATGGGGTGGCTGGGTGATGGACACTGGAGAGGGTATGTGCTATGGTGAGCTCTGTGAATTGTGTAAGAGTGATGAATTACAGACCTGTACCCCTGAAACAAATAAAAAAAAGTTTGTACATGGCTATATGGTGTAGTATTGATGTGCTGCCAATGGAAGATTTCTTCTGCCAGTTCCATTTCAAAGGGAATTGGTTCACTGCTGAAGGCCTGAGAAACAATACATATTGGAGAATGTTTCCACTAATAGGGCTCATTAGAAAGGCTTCAGAAAACAATATGAACATTTTTACAATTTGAAAATGCCTATTCAATCTACCTTCTTAATACATCAAACATAGAAAGTCTCAGCAAGTCATTATCAGCCTGTGGGCTATTTGATGCCCAATTTATTTCCTGAGCAATCTTCATTGAGCATTGCCTGTATCACCTTTCTTCCTATGACAACAAAGTGGAACAAGCTGTCAATATGTCTTTCTAGACACTGATCAAGGAAAATGCAGCTTCTCAAAACTGATGCTCAGCTTCCCAGCATTGATTACTCCTCAACAAAATAAATTCACTCTTTAAACAGACAGCCTCCTAAGTTAACATGGCTGGGGATGGTAAGAGATGCCTATATTTTTTACATTTATTCTTAATCTAAGTCATATGCAGCTCTGTTGCTGTCCTGTTTAACATCTGAAATTGTTAGCTCCTACCCTTGTACCATTTTAAGGGAAACTATGTCATCTGAATGGGCTCACCAAAACGTATAAATGTTAATCTTTTGTATCACATAACTGCAGTTGTCAAGAAATATAAGTAGGAATAGTATTTATCAATTGCTAACTACATATACAGCATTTGCATCCTTAACTGGTATAATCTTCATAGCTACCCCACGTCTTTAATTTTGTCTATTCTCATATGTAAATAAACTAGGCCAAGAGATTGCGATGAAACTATTAATGGAAATAGAATTCAACCTAGCTACTTCATTTCTAAACCCACATTTTTCCTTCAAAAACTGGCTTCTTAGATGCTAGAATTAAGTGAGGTGAGATGATAATTGGCCACTTGTAAGGGCTTTCCAAGATACATTTATTTAGGACAAATTTGAGCAAAGTTGTCTCAAAGATTCTTTCAAATCCCAGTGTTCTAATATGTCATGAATACATGAATAAAATGTATTACACATAGAAATTGCCAATGCTGTATTTCACTGAATCATGCACACATTTAAATAAATTGACAAAGTCTTAACCAGATAAGTGATTTAAGTTAGAAGGAGGGAGAACAAAACAGATCTCATCCTATAACATCAAAAAATTTAATAAGCTCAGGAAAAATGAGACCTCACCATTTGGTAGCAATTTATATGAAGAAGAAAAAACAAACAAAAAAATCTGTGTGTAGTTGGTCACAAATTCAAAATTATCCAGTAACTAGATACGTTGAGAGCACCTTAGATCATCTAATGAAGAAGCAGGCTATCTTGCATCTCAAAAAGGGTAGTGTTGCTTAATTTGAGACTGGTTATTACTATAAAATGGGTTTAACTAAAGTAACTACCTTTCAACCATAGGCATCTCTGAAATTAAAATGATGTGTTCAGTTCTTGAGCAATAGCAAAGTACATTTTTAAAAATCCATATCAGCTGATTATGTCTAATATAGTGTAAGACAAAGATTGCAAGCTCAGTGTCGATGGGAAAAGGCAGGTAAGATAAATGAATACAACTAGCTCCATGGAGACTGGAATAAATGGAAGTATGTTCTACTTATGTAGAGGAAAGTTGACCAGCACACCAAGTGCTCTGTGTATTAAAAGCAATCAGTCAAAGTCAATTTGTGAAAATACCAATGAACAGAACGTCTGCTTCTCTGAAGAAATGTCTTGTATTGACAATCAATTTACTGAAGAGTCATTTACTAAATTACTAATTCATCAGGAATTTGTTTCTAATAACCAAGTTCTAAGGATTAGAGCTGCATATTATGTTTTCAGATCAGTCTGTGAAATATTTTTTTATAATTTGGGGGAAATGATTTTCTTTTAAATTTTGATTTTAAATGCCATGCATTGTCAAAAACGTCAAAGCTTTTATAACTGGCAAGTAGGGTAATGTTTCTCTTTTGTAACTCATTTTTAATCCAATCCACTACATTTCTACTTTTCTTATTAATGGGTTTGTTTTCTTGAGTGGGACAAAAAGAGACTAGTGCTCAGGGTATTGGGGCTAAAAGTCTGTGTGTCAAACAATGAGAATAACAGGACTCTCACAATGTTGTTGCAAGAATCAAATTAGGCAAGTTATATTAAAGGTCTGAGTACTGGGGAACCTGGGTGGCTCAGTTGGTTGGGCATCTGACTCTTGATTTCAGCTCAGGCCATGATATCAGAGTTTGGGGATGGAACTCTGCATTGAACCCCTCATTGAGGCCTGCCTAGGACTTCATGCTTGAGTGGAGGCGGGGGGCGGAGGAGGAGAGTCTGCTTGAGATTCTCTCTCTCTCCCCTTTGCCCCTCCCCCTGCTCATGACCATACTCTCTAAAATAAATAAATAAATCTTAAATAAATAAAGTTCTGAGTACTTAGTGAGAGGTCAATAAATTTATGTTAAGACTTGATTTATTCATTTACCAATGGAAAGAATACTAGGTAAGGCATTCTTATTTAATATTTAAAAAGCAAAGAAAAGTTTCTTCAATAATAACTTTGCATTAATTCTCCATATTTCATATTCCTACTCTGCACAGGGATGGTCAAGTTTGGCAATGCTAAGAAACCAGCATTATGAATATAATGAAGAAAGCGAAAGTATTTAAAATAGGAAACATAAACAACAACAGCATTCTAAATATTAAAAAAAAACAAGTAAATATGGAAAAACCTGATTTTTAAGCAGATATACTAATAGGTGGACAAGTTTTGAAGGATATACAGAAGTAAGGAGAAAAGAAATGAAAGAGAGTATTGAGGAAAGGTAAATACAATAAAATAGAGGATTGAAAAGTGAAGAGACCAAAAATTAGTTTCAGATGGATTATACATTGAAATGTTCAAAATCCTCTCTAAAACTCTTAGGACAAGATATGCTTAAAATATTGCCACAGGGTAAGATTTTCTAAAGCATCCATCAAAAGAACAAATATAAAGGAATGGGTTGATAAGTTTAACTCCATAAACTGCTTTTCTTAAGAACAAAGGTAAGCATTTGCCAAGCCCCCCAAAAGCAAGCAGTCTGGGAGAAGATACTTGTAACCCATATCACAGATAAACATTTGATGACTGTCCCATTTGAAGATCTCATACAAATTAATTAAAAAAAAAAACACTAATGATTCAATAGAAAAATGAGGGAACAGTGAATGAGGAACACTCATATAAAGAATCCTGTTTGGACAATAAATGTACAAAGAATATTAATCTCACTAGTATTCAGGGAAATGAAAATTTTAAAAAGATTACATTTCTATCTCATTAGATTAGCAAGAATTGAAGGAAACTGACAACACCGAGGTTGGGTAAAAATGAGGGAATAGCAATCATATAGGTTATGCACATCTTCACAAATTCTTTAGAGATAGCTTGCCAGTACCTAGTTTCAATCTTTGTTGTCTGCCACAAAAACTCTTCCAAAAGTCTATATGTAAACATGCACAAAGATACAGTTTGCAACAATATTTATCATAGCACCTTAAAAAAAATTAATATCCATCTAAGAGGAATAACTAATGGAAAATCCAATTGTGTCATATATACAACGGAATACTATGTAGCAACACAGCAAAGGAACTCAATCTACATGTACCAGCTTGAAAGACTTACAAACACAGTACTGAATTTAAAAAAGGAAATTTTCATGATATATGCAACATGCCATCAATTTTGAACAATGTTCAAAAATTAATAAAACAGTAGTATGTGTTGGTCTTTGAGAGTCTGTAATGGGGTAAAACCTAACACCTAGACAAGAAAAAAATTTTTTTAACTTCAGTGTAATAGTGACCCAGAGAGAGACAAAAGGACCTAAACTATTTTTCTCTATACATAAAATATTTTATTCCCCCAAATCATGAAAAATTTATATTAAACTATTAATATTTTAATATTAGGAAAGGTTCATGACCATTTTCCTGTATTTCTCCTGATTGTTTTCGGTATTTGAAATATTTGCTATATAAGCAAAAAGGGAAGTGGGAAAATGAGAGAAAAAAAGGGAAGAGGTGGTAGTATCAAAGAAAACAAGTAGTCAAGAGAAGAACTGTAACTCGGAAATAACCAATATAAGTGAGAGAAAAGGATACAGAAAGGGGAAGAGAAAAAAAAATTGAAGAATTTCCAAATAAAATTAGCTACAAACAGAACAAAGATTCACATCCTGTGCCCTGGATGCTCCCATTTCTTCTTTTTTCTCACATCTGTTTTCCATTTGCCCCAGATCTTCCTTCTCAGGACTTAGAAATAAGAAACATATTTAAAATCAAGCTATTTTGTAACCTATCTTTTATACACAAACATGTTCATGTGCCATTCTCTGAAACAAAACCCTCTGCAAAAGTGCTACACAAAGTAATTGCTACAGATAAGAACAGAAACTGATCATGTTTAGACACTTGTATAGCAGTCTGACAGAGTAAATTTATGTTCCTTGAATATAACAATAAGAAGTTCATGCTTGTATTTGATGATCATATTTTAATTTCACTGTACCATCTTTTTTTTTTTTTTTTTGGTTTTTTATATTTTACCGAAGTATCAGCCTGCAAAAGATTGGAAATTAGAAAAAAATAACAATAAAGAGTTTTTCAGCAGAGATCTGGAAGCACTGCTCTGGGGATCGGGAAAAGAGAAAGAATTGTTCCCTTTGTGGGATGTGTGAGTTTACAGATGGGCTGCTGCTTCTCAGTGCTCTGCAGAGTACTTCTCTTTGTTCTCAGATGCAGGTTAGTCAAGGAAAAAACTGAAGCAACCCAATGAACAGTAACAAAAAAGACCTTTACTTTATCCATTATTTCAAACAGAAATTAGCATATAATTTAAAAACTACCTTTATTAAGGATTAAGAGAGAACAAAACCATCCTCAAAGAAATAACTGAGGAACACGGAAAGCTACCCTGATGTCTGCATGAGACAAAATCTAGCCCATTTGGAAGGGTAGTGCTGGCAGGTTGTGGGATTCCTATCCCACACTGCATCCTGTACCTGTGACTGGCACAAGGAAGCTCTTAATTCAGATCATGAGGTGATGCCAATCTGGTTCTGGCTTTAGCACCCACTTCTTGAGAGAGGCTGACCAGACAGGACAAGATAGCAAGTGGTTAACAGAGCAAGCTTCAGCACCAGATAGAATTTGGTTTTATTACTGTCTTTGGCTACTTTGGACATTATTATGGAAGAGTTTTATATGTGCTTCTGTTTCTGAACCAATAAAATGGAAAATGAAGATAATGAATGCCTACATCATAAGACTGCTATGAAGAAGTCCCTGGGTGACTCAGTTGGTTAAGCATCTACCTTCAGCTCAGGTCGTGATCCCAGGGTCCTGATATCTGGAATTGAGCCCGGCATCCAGCCCCGCATGGCTTCTTTCTCTCCCTCTGCCCCTCCCCCAGCTCATTCTTTCTCTCTTTCAATCTCTCTCTCTCAAATAAATAAGTAAAATCTTCTTTTAAAAAGACCACTCTGAAGAAAGAAGCTCATATGAAAAGTGCTCTTCTTAGTGACAGAAATAAAGTATTCAATTATTAGTTCTTATTACTATTAGTTAGTTCTATCCTGATTAATATTACTATTAGTAATAGAAGCTATGTCCATATCCATCTCTCACAGTCATTGTCAGAACAAGAATAATCTAACCCTACATTCACATGAAACTAAATAAGCTAAATTTTTGGCAACTGAAGGTTTTCTGACACATTCAATAGAGGCAACAATTATACCAACGCAGAAGAGCAATGTTCTAGAATGTTACCAATGGTTCTTATTGAACAGTGAATAGACATTGTAAGCAGCTCCAGAAGTCAGAACAGGAATCAATGGGTGAACTTTATAGGGTGAAAGATTTTGAGTCCAAAAACAATGCTATTCTTAAATACTAGAACTTCAAAACAAAGCAATGGATTGATATGCAAGAGAGTATTTGTATGTAGTCCACTGTGTGTATATATATATATATATATCACATATATTGTGTATGTGTATATATATACATACATATATATATATATCACATATATTGTGTATGTGTATATATATACATACATATATATATATATATGCATTGTGCACCCACGCGCGTGCGCACGCACACACACACACACCACATACGAACACTTATCCAATGGAAAAATAGAGAACATTAATATGTCAGGCTATATGGAATGGTTTTCATGTAGTATATTGTCTCATTTGGCTTATCAAAAGCATGTAGTACTAGTGATGTGTCATAACCCTCATACATATAAGGATACTACATCTCAGAACTTTTAAATAACTTGGGGCGCCTGGGTGTCTCAGTCAGTTAAGTGTCTGTCTTTAGCTCAGGTCATGATCTCAGGGTCCTGGAATCAAGCCCTGAGCCCCGCAGTAGCTCCTTGCTCAGCGGGGAGCCTGCTTCTCCCTCTCCTCCCTGCTCATGCTCTCTCTTGTTATCTCTGTCACTCTATCTTAAATAAATAAATAAAATCTTTTAAAAAATTTAAAAAAAGAAGTTTTAAGTAACTTAACTACAGAATCTGGGCTTGAATAGAGAAAAAGCCAGGCCTTGAACCTAAGTAAATCCCAAGTTATTTGTTGCTATGTTTTTTGCTTTGACAATGAGCCTTCTTTTATTATTTTTAGTTGTTTTTATCATTATGAGGATGGTTTTGTTCTTCCCCACCCCCCATGGGAATGTGACAATGGCTGGAGACATTTTTGATTGTCATAATGTGAGGTGGAAGAGGGTTGCTAGTGCACCTTGTCGGCAGGGACATGCTGCTGAAGTCCTACATCACACAGGGAACCTTTCAGAAACACGCAGTAATCTGATGCAAAATGTCAGGAGTGCTGAGGTTGAAAAATCCTGATAATGAGTGAAACTTCTTCAAATCTTTAAAAATGGCTTCTACTATCAGGCTTAGTTGTATGCCATTGTCAAATTTAAGAATATACCCATTGTGTTTATATCTATACTGTCTCTGACTTCCTTTTTTCTCTTAATGTTCCATTTAGCTTCTCCTTTTCAATGTCCCTTTTAAATTTTGCCTTCCTGCAACAACCAGTCAAAACTAGTGTTCAGCCTGTTAAAACACTGACCAACTTTCTTGTCATTAAAATAATTTAGTTGCCAATTATGAGGGATTTATTTTATATGTTGACATTTTCTACTCACGAGATAAACTTGGATTCTAGTTCCTTTGGGGGATTTTTTTTTTTTTTTTTTTTTTGAGAGAGAGAGAAAAAGAGAATGCTCAGGTGGGGGCGGATGGGCAGAAGGAGAGGGAAAGAGAGAATTCCAAGCAGGCTCCTCACCCAGTGCAGAGCCTGACAGTGGGCCTCAGTCCCGGGACCCTGATATCATGACCTGAGCCAAAATTCAGTCGGGCTCTTAACTGACTGAGCCATCCAGGCACCCTTTTGGGAGAATTATTTGTTCCCATTTGCCTAGCTGCTCTGAGAAAAGCAATTCCCCATGGGAATACATGTGACACAAGTCACTGGAAAACTCTAGGCATCTGTTTTTATGCAGCATCACCTTTTGGAAACTGCGCACCACTGTGGTTAGGTCATTTTGCGAGTGGGAGCAGGAAAGTATCCCTGCACTTCCATTCCTTTAGGCTTCATCAGTGCAAGATATTTCCCCATGGATTTCCACCTTGTCCATTGAGACTCAAGCTCCAAGTTGCATGGGATTATTAAAGCAAAATGAGAGTGACTTGAAGGCATCACCAGAGCTTCCTTATTGGCAAAAACATGCCTTTAGGATAAGGCTGTGGCTTAGCTGAATGTTGAAGATGTAGTAGGCACAATCTGACTTTGGACCTGTATCATTGGTTAAATTGGATAAATTATCATAACTGAAGCATTACATTATGGGAAAATGCCATTATTACCTTCAACTGATACTTCTCTCAACCACTAAAAATAAGACATTCCTCATTTTTGAGGAAAATAGAACCATTTAAAAATCTTGACCATTTCATAATTGGAGATATACTTGTAAGACTGAAACATCAGAAAAAAGTATAATATGCTCATCACACACCATTAAGCATATGTTCTATTACCTAATCCCACCATTATACTAGTCATAATTTTTATGAATTATGTAATTATGTGAATTGTATAGTCATCACATATTATATTTTGTTAAAATTGTTTATACATTAAATGTAGCTGCTTTAAATTATATTAGCTTTGATAACAATATTTTGACATTTACTATTTTTTAATATTTTCTGTTTCCATAAAAGGAAGTGGCATGAGCTCTTTTGAATTGTGAAGACACTTGTGTGTGTTTCCTTGAGTTACACTAACACATAATGCCCAGTACAAACTCCAAGGTGAGAGTGAAACAGACTGATGAGGAGAAACAAGGGAAAGAGGAAAACTAGTGGCAGTTCATACTTCCATTACTAAATTAGAGCCTCATTAAAAGTAGGAACTCTAATTTTTATACAATCATATTTCACAGATTGGAAGTTTCTTAGTTTCTCCCTTTCTTTTTTCATTTATTGGCTGCAAAAGATGATAGCAAGATTTTTTTTAAATCTCATGAACTTTTTACAGGACAAATCTTATTTTATTTCAGTTGGAATTATTGTAATGTGATAATTGTACATTATTCTATATTCTACAAAAAAAATTGTCACTATTCTAATTCTAACCCCACTGCCCACAACACAGTAGAAACAGTATGTCGGAGGACCAAGTGAAAGTGGCCATGGTAAAACTATTGAAATCAGTTCTAAGACTGCAACATTCCATCATTCTGGGAACCTTCAGTGGAGAGATGGACATCTTGTTTATACAACCAGTGGCTATGGAGAAAATCTCTGTGTTTAGCATCTGGGATAATATCTGATTCTATAATAACACAAGAATATTTCCTGGATTTCCAGAGAGGGAGACAAACCATGAGAGACTCTAGATTCTGGGAACCAGACTGAGGGTTACAGAAGGGAGGGGGTGGTGAGATGGAGTAACCAGGTGATGGGCATTAAGGAGGGTACGTGTGGTGATGAGCACTGAGTTTTATACGCAACTAATGAATCATTGAACACTACATCAAAAACAAATATACTATATGCTGGCTAATTGAACATAATAATAAAAAAATAATAAATTAAAAAAAAAAGAATGTCTCCTGGATTTCAAGGGAAGGTTAGATTTCATGCAGCATCTTCTGTTGAAGAAGACAGGGAAGAGTCGCATTCCTGTAGGAAAGATTTTCATGTCAGTGTTTAAAGTGAAGGAAAGTTGTGGTACTTACAACCCTGGGAATCTGGAAAACTCCTTCTTAAAAGTTCACTTTCCAGGCATAAATAATATACTTCATAATAAGACCATGACCTTTATAATATTGGTCATTAAATTGTTGATCTGGAATATCTTTTGGAGGGTTATAGCTGAAATGGGAAAGAGTTCATTAATAAGGTTCACTCAAAAAGGGTCATATCCACGTTTTTATTTAAAGCTATGCATTTTACCGAGAAGTTGAAACGTCTCCTTCACTGCAGTGCAGTAAGGGGATCTGAATGCAAGATGTCAGAATACTCAGATTAGAAGATGACTCAGAATACTCAGATTATTCATCCTGGATAAATGAATGAAGCAGGCCAACTGCATGTTTCAGAGCATCATGCACTCAGTTGAATATTGAGTGATAAAGAACCAGAGGTCAAGTGAACTTTAAACACAAACAAGTATAGACATGAAAAAAAAAATGTTGCAAAGCTTGAAAAATCCTGGTACAATAAAAACAAATTTCTTCACAATATAAATGAAAAATGCCTATGGAGCCCTCAGATGAAGTTCAACTGAACCAGAACAATGTTGGTAGAGAGATATGGAACAGATAAGATCAGGCACTATTCTATTGTTTTGTTTTGTTTTTTAAAGATTTTATTTATTTATTTGAGAGAGAGCGAGTGAGCAAAAGAAAGAGAGCATGAGTGGGGGGTGAGGGGAGGGCAGGGGGCGAAGGAGAAGCAGGCTCCCCGCTGAACAGGGAGCCCAATGTGGGGCTCCATCCCAAGACCATGAGATCACGACCTGAGCAGAAGGCAGACACTTAACCCACTGAGTCACCCAGGTGCCCCTATCTTATTGGTTTTAATGTCTCCTTTTGCTCATTTATTAATGAGAAAGGAACAATTGCTTTTATGAAAAATTCATAATATATCTTTGTAAAGTTTGTTGAATATAATTATGTTGAAATTGATATACAGTAAATTAGACTGGGTTCTCTTTCTGTAGTATACTTCTAAAAAATATTTCTTAATATCCTGGATCGGAGTCAGCAAACTTTTTCTTTTAAACATCAGGTAGTCCTTTTCAACAAATGGTTCTGGAGAAATAAGAATCCGTAGACATTTAAAAAAAGAAAAAAAGAACTTTGAAAAAATTCTCACCTTATAGCAATATTAACTTGAACTGGATCAAAGACTTAAAGGTAAAAAGTAAAAATATGAAACTTAAGAAAAATAATTTTAAGAAAAATCTTTGGGATCTAGACAAAGAGTTCTTAAACTTGACACCAAAACTGTGATTCATAGAGGAAATACTAATAAGATAGACTTCATCAAAACTATAAACTTTAGCTCCATGAAACACCCTGCTAAGAGGATGAAAAGACAAGTTATAGAGGGGAGAAACTATTTTCAAACAATATATCCCGCAATGCATTATTAGTACTTGGAATATATAAAGAACTGTCAAAAGTCAACACTAAAAAAATAAGGCAATCAAATTAGAAAATATGCCAAGGACTTGAATGACCACTTTGCCCAAAAGAATATAATGATTGCAAAACAGCACATGAAAAAACATTAAACACGTTTAACCATTACAGAACTGCAAGGTAAAACCACAATGAAGTATTGCGGTCACCCACCAGAATGGCTAAAATAAAAAACAGGGAGAATATCAAATGCTGTCAAGGATGCAGAGAAACGGGATCATTCATACATTGCTTACGGAACTACAATATGGTTCAGAAAACCTGGAAGACCGTTTGGCAGTTTCTTAAAAACACTAAACATTCAACTACCATATGACCCAGAAATTGCACTCCGGGGCATTTATCACAGGTAAATGAAAACTTTACCTGTGATCAATCTTATAAAAAAACCTATATACGAATGTCCAAAGTGGTTTTATTTGTAATAACCGAAAGCTGGAAACTACCCAGATGTACTTCAATGAGTCAGTGGTTAAACCAAGTACAGTGCATGCATAAATGGGATATTACTCAACAATAAAAATGAATGTGATTTTGATAGAGCAAATTGGATGAATCTCCAGGGAATTATACTAGGTGAAAAAAGCCAGTCCCCAAAGGTAATATATTGTATGATTCCATACATACAATATTCTTAAGATGACAAAATTATAGAAATGAAGAAGAGATTCATGGTTTCCAGGATTGAGAGAGAGGGTCTGGACTAGTCAAAAAGCAGATGTGGCTATAAAAGGACAACATAAGGGATCCTTTTAGTGATGGAACTGTTCTTTATATTGACTTTATAATGCCAATATCCTGCTGTGATACTGAAAGATGCTACTTGTGGAGGAAATGGGGTATACACTGCCTGGATATCTCCCTATTGTTCTTTACAACTGCCTGTGAATTTAAAATTACCTAGGATTAAAGAGTTTGATTTAAGAAAAAGGCTGTGGATATTTTTGGCTTTGCACACTACAAGGTCTCTATTGCAACCACTCATCTCTGTTGAGTAGTGTGAAAGCAGCCATAGTCAACAAGTAAACCAATGAACAGAGATGTATTTCAAAAAAAAAAGTTGGGGCGCCTGGGTGGCTCAGTGGGTTAAAGCCTCTGCCTTCAGCTCAGGTCATGATCTCAGGGTCCTGGGATCAAGCCCCGCATCAGGCTCTCTGCTCAGCAGGGAGCCTGCTTCCCCCTCTCTCTTTGCCTGCCTCTCTGCTTGTGATCTCTCTCTCTCTCTGTGTCAAATAAATAAATAAAATCTTTAAAAAAAAAAAAGTTTGTTCACCTCAACAGGTGGCAGAATGGATTTGGCCCATGATCTGTACTTCGCAGACCTCTACCCTCAATTAAACACCCCCTAGAAAAATGGTGATATGTAACCCTTAAGAAACATGCAACACCTGGTCCAATCCTTCGGCTTTGTTACAGTTAATGAGACAATTTAGAAACCAAATGGTACATTTAAAATAATAAATACTTAATTTACTTAACTTGAATCTTTAATACTATAACAGAAAGACAAATTCTTGGTATCTCTCCCTTTTGCTTGATAGTCACATTGCTGGTGCTTTATCACTGCTCTATTGTCAAATTATTGAAAAATCCCTTCTCTCTTACCTGCCCTCATGTTTTCAACTCCTCATGTTTTCAAATCCTCATGTTTTCAACCCTTTTGCCGACTTTTAATGATTTCTCCTTCTCCATACTCTTAATGAAGAGATTGAAAACTTATTTTGTTAAGTTCTGTCCTTTCTCTATTACCTATCTGGTCCTGTTTTCCACCCATAATCCTCAATTTTCCATTAACTTCAAAGAATAAATCTGTCCAGAAAGGGCCATCTGTAGAGAATGGGTGAAGAAAATGCACTAGCAAAGTAAGAAGTCTTGTTAATGATTGAGAAAAAGGTTAAAATGGCATAAATCCATACACTGAACATTTTTGTCATGTTCCCTATAATCATACCTGGGTGAGCTGGGATATAACCATCTACTTAAAGTACCTAAGTAGAGGTAAGCAGGTCAGAGACTGTTGTTTTAAAAATTCTTTGCTATACAATGCCATACACTAGATACATCAGGACAAATTCTTCTAAAGCACTTGGGCTGAGTTCAGTTTTTTCAGAAGAGGATTACAAGTTTTTGTTTTGTTTTTGTATAAAGCTTTCCTTCTGTGAATCCAACAGATCTAGCCATGAAGGGCATTTTGTGTTTATTATGAATGATGACCTCCTAAATTCCTTCCTACATATTACAAGTCCATCTCTCACCCTGGACCCTTTGGCAGAGCACATTTTCATTCATCTTGGAACAGAATGCCCTAAACCTATGAAAGAGAAATGAGGCAATCAAATAATGCCTGTCAGAAAGTGAAATATGCACAGCATATTTCTTCTCATTACTGCATATTATGAGGGCTAGTGTCAGAGATGAATATCTCTAGTCAGAGCCACTTGTATAGGAATTTACATTTAAAAGTAATTGCTATAGATCATAATTGGTTAATTAGGTATTCTCAACTCCTTAGGCCCTTTTCAGACTTTAACTACATGATACACGCCAGGCTTTCAGAGGGCCAATTTGTGTAAAAAGAAATGTAATTTGTCCCTTATAAAGCATCAGGGTAGAAAATGTTATCCCTACTTCAGATCCTCCCAGACCTCCCAGTTATTGTCTTCCATGTTGGAAGTCACTGTCTACCATGACAGTGGTAGACATGATGAGAGTTTTGGACATGGAAATATAAATTATGGACTTGACCCCAAATCTGTATAACTTGTTTCAACTATTCCACAAAAAAAATTTTTTTTAAAGATTTTATTTATTTATGTGACAGAGAGAAAGAGATCACAAGTAGGCAGAGAGGCAGGCAGAGAGAGAGGGGGAAGCAGACTCCCTGCTGAGCAGAGAGCCCGATGCGGGGCTCGATCCTAGGACCCTGAGATCATGACCTGAGCCGAAGGCAGAGGCTTTAACCCACTGAGCCACCCAGGCGCCCCCACAAATTATTTTTTTAAGCTGGTCATATTATTTTAACAATCTTAATAATCACAATTCTCCATGCCATATTAGTGGCGAGTTCATTACATCCCTCTTGGGTTTTCTCTCTTCTTAAGTTACATAATCTCAAATAGGTTTTATATGGTAGTGGGAGGGTTGTCAATTGTGCATCTATATCCCATCAGGGGGAAAAAGCATCTCTTCAGTCCTCTATTGCTTTGCTTTTTGCTGCCACAAAATTTCTCCATCACCTATGGGCTCTGCCTAGCCTCAGATAGGAGGAGGATCCACTAGTGAGTTAATACTTCAGTGATATGAAACTGAATCATTGATTCCCCAAGGGAAGGCAATCTCACTTCCTCAATGCTAAACTCAGACCAAGGTGTCCTGCAACAGGTCTCTTAGAGTCCCAACTCAAATTGCTGTGTTCCAGTTCCCATTCACATCACAGGTCATGGAAGCATATAGAACAAGAACAGGGCTGGTGTTTGTTTTCTGTACTTTATTGATGCAGAATCCCTAACTCTCTTTCCTCTCCAGACATTCATTTGTAGAAGTCAATCACATTTTTTCTCAACAGTTAAAACTCAATAAGGCTGATCATACCCATTTCCCTGGACAATGGGTCCACTTTTCTGAGAAAGGATGTCTTGAGTAATTCCTAGGTGATCTATTCTAAGAAAAATTTCACCAAGTGATCCCATGGTAATTTTTCTGGTACTGCTCTTGCTTGGAAAAGAAAGAGAGAGAAAAATAAATCTACAAATTTAGTCTCTATGAGAGTAAGTTGTTTCAATGCCTATGGCATTATGTCAAGGAAAAAAAAATTCCCCTACAGCAAAAATATGTCCCATAAGTCATTTCTGCCTTACTTGGTACTTTATTAATTCATACTATTTATATATTTATTTATATGCTACTTAATTTCACACATTTTTATTTTTATTCTTATTTTTGCATTGCTGTCTCTCAATGAAAGTTAACAAAGGGATCCCCCAACAGAACACTTATTTGTATTATGGTGTCAACACGTCTGCCTTCCCCAGGGAATTTCTAGGAAGGTCAGTGTCATTTTGTTATGACTCTTTTGTCCACAGTGGTAGGCATATTTCCAGGCACATTTCAGTCATTGTTAGCAAAATGTCACCATTTATGAATAGATAGGAGGAAAGAATGGAGAGAGGAAATGAGGGAGAGGGGGAGAAGTGGAAGGAAGATGGCAGGAAGGGAAGAAGAAAGGAAGGAAGGATAAGTGGAACAAAAGACATGAAGGAGAAATGGAGGGAGAGAGGAAGGAAAAAAGTCATAATGATCTATGCCTTTGGATGAAATCATTACTGTCTGTAGGCATCTTCTGATCAAAACTAAAATTCTGAGAAGTAATAGTGATTACGTCATTAGTTACAAAAACTTCGCTGGAAAATGATTTATCTGATTTCTTAGTAGTAACAATAAACGAAGTAAGATGGATACCAGTAATTGTGGCACTCAAGAGACTTGCACATGATGGAAGGAAAGGATGACCAGCAGGCTTCAATCCATGGACTTTTGTACAACTAAGGCCAGTATGAGATTCCAGGAGTAGAGATGAATGTGAAAGAGGGAGGAGGAGAGAGAAAAGATCACAAAAGACAGAACAAAAAGACAAGTCAGGGATCACCTGGGTGGTTCGGTCAGTTAAGCATCTGACTATTGATTTTTTTTTAAAAATTTTATTTATTTATTTGACAGAGAAAGATCACAAGTAGGCAGAGAGGCAGGCAGAGAGAGAGGGGGAAGCAGGCCCCCTGCTGAGCAGAGAGCCCGATGCGGGGCTTGATCCCAGCACCCTGAGATCATGACCTGAGCCGAAGGCAGAGGCTTTAACCCACTGAGTCACCCAGGTGCCCCTGACTATTGATTTAAGCTCAGGTCATAATCTCAGTGTCATGAGATCGAGTCCCATGTCAGGCTCTGAACTCAGCGGAATCTGCTTCTCTCCCTCTCCTTCTGCCCCTCCCCACTCTCTCTCTAATAAATAAATCAATCTTCAAAAAAACCAAAGCAAACCAAAAAGGCCCAAAAAGACAAGTCAAGGTTCTCTAGAGAAATAGAACCAATACGATATATACAGAATTGTATGTAGGAGATTTATGATAGGCATTGGCTCATGTGGATACAGAAGCCAAGAAGTCTCACAATCTGCCATCTACAAGCTGGAGAACCAGGAAAGTCAGTAGTATAACTTAGTCTGAGGCTAACGGACTGAGAACCAAAGGGTTGCTGGTATAAGTCCTGGAGTCTGAAGGCCCAAGAACCAGGAGCTTCCATATCCAAGATCAGGAAGAGAGGGAAGTCTCAAGAAGGAAGAGAAGAAATTCATCCCTCCTTTGCCTTCTCGTCATGTTCAGGCCAAGGGATTGGATAAGGCTTGCACAAAAGGCTGTATCTCTTTACTCAGTCTGAGTCTGAATCAAATGCTAATGTCTTTCAGAATACTTTCAAAGACACACTCAGAAATAATGTTTTACAAGCTGAGTATCCCTTAGCCCAGCCAAGCTGACACATAAAATCAACCGTCACACTCTTTCTCATATCCGCCCATTTATGAATGTTAGGCTTTGAAGTAGCCCGTTCATCACAGTGTTCATCACACAATGCACCTTGTCTACTTTTGTTAGGCAGAAAGAAGTGATGGAAGACAGGAATGATTTAGGAAGAAGATCAGACTTGGAATCAAAGAGCTGGATTTAGGACTGCCTCCTCCACATCCTGGCTGCCTGCTAACTTATCTGAATGCATAAAACACGAATAATCATAACAGACCTCCTGGAGCTGCTGTGAGCATTGCATGATATAATATGCTCGAAACCTTCTAATAAATGATGAAGCACTAGGCAGACCCAAAGAGGTGTTTTTGTTGCCCAGAGATAATTGAGAATAAAACCATTTTTGAGAGACAATTGCAAGTTTTCACACCTTGATCTCATATGTATAATTTGGAAAATTATAGTGTGTGGTTAGTTCAGAAACAGAGGAGCTAACTACTTGTCTTTGACTTTCAAGGATTTTGGATGAAATCTGAAACCAGAGGGGCACAAAGAATTAGCTTGGGGAAAATGCAGAAATAATACCTCTGCTGATAAGAGCAAATACATTTTACCTATGAAATCCCCCACTGTGAGAAATACCATCACATTCTGTTTGCACAGGTAATTCACTGATTAGGAACCAGAAACTATTGCATATCCCAGTTTCTGAAGAAAAAAAAAAAAAAGACAGTACCCTTTGGAGCCACCACTATTTGTCTTTCCCTTAAAAGAATAAACAGTTGATTTATCAAGTGAAGTAGGAAATAGGCCACCTCTCTTTAATTCTCCCAATTATCCTATTAAAGCCTAAACAAGAAATGTATCTGTTGAGGCTTTGAAAATTAAAAGATCAGTTCCACACAGGCTTTCTAGAAATGAAACTTCTTGCAGAGCTAGCTACTCCTTCATGCTTACTGAAGTCACTTGTTAAACATGTCTACTGAGTCTCCTTAACAAGTGTAGGGTAACAGACAATATTAACATTCACTGTAACTCAGCAGTTCCAAGCACAGACTTCACCAACCTCAGGTCAAGCTTTGATTTTTACTATGCAACTGTGAGAAAGTTCTTTTAGCTTATAAGCTTGTTTTCTCGTCTTTAAAATAATTGCAGTAATAATATCTACTTCAAGGCGATGTAAGATGAGGCAGGTAGAACATATGCCACATTGCAGGGCACAGAGTAGGAGCTCTGCAAGTCTTAGCTATCAAAATAAACAAACTAAGCTCTAAGCATCTAAGTATATGCTCCTCTCTCAGCCTGCTGTACTACCACAGTTCAGGCAAATTTTATATTCAACTCCATAATATGTCTCTGCTTTTTTGATTCTAAAGAAAATTTTTTTCTAAATTTTCAAGCAAAATTAACATTCCAGAAGGACATGTTTTGATGGTCCTGTGGACAATCTATGTGCTCAGTCCTGAAAGTTGAGACAGGAAAATAGACATTTTGGCAAAAATCAATTTTCTCCTGATAATGAAATGATATCATTTCAGAAATTAACTCACTTAGTGACTTGAATCACAAAACATGCCTGGAAAAGGAAATGCTTTCCATTATTTGAAGGAATTTTGAATCAAACGGTTGTGGATTGAAACAGACTCTGCCACTGACAAGACAGGAGATGCTGAGCAAGTTTTTTAACTTCTCTGTCTTGTGTCCCTCACATAGGGATAATGATCTTCTGATGATGACATGAGGTAACTATTCTAGAGTGTCCCACACAATGCCTAGAATTTAACAATGTACGCAATAACCAAGAGTTTTCTTTTTCTTTCCCATACCAGTTCACAGCCCAGCATCCCTAGAGATTTAGTCAGGGTAGACTCTGGAGAGGTGATCTTCACAAATTGAAGATCAATGTTTCTGTTTTATACGAATGTCTACATCCAGAAATAATAGTGTATTTTTAGTGGTATTGTGTTTATATAACTCCTTTTAATCATCTCAGAAGACTGTGAGGCAGATATCAGTATCATTCCTTTGATAGAGCTACTGAAGCTGAGGCTCAGAAGTGCTAATCATTCACCCACTAGCGAATTGGTACAACTACTATGGAAAACAGTATGAAGGTTCCTCCAAAAGTTAAAAATATAATTGCTGTATGATCCAGTAATCCCCCTACTGGGCTTTTACCCAAAGAAATGAAAACACGAATTCAAAAAGATATACACACCCCTACATTTATTGTGGCATTATTTACAATAGCCAAATTATGGAAGCAGTGCAGGTGTCCATCAACAGATGAATGGATAAAGAAGACGTGGGCTATATTTACAATGGAATATTACTCAGCCACAAAAAGGAATGAAGCCTTGCTATTTATTTATTTATTTATTTATTTATTTATTTATTTATTTATTTATTTTTAAAGATTTTATTTATTTATTTGACAGAGGGAAAGAGATCACAAGTAGGCAGAGAGGCAGGCAGAGAGAGAGGGGGAAGCAGGCTCCCCGCCGAGCAGACAGCCCGATGCGGGGCTCGATCCCAGGACCCTGAGATCATGACCTGAGCCGGAGGCAGAGGCTTTAACCCACTGAGCCACCCAGGCGCCCCAAAATCTTGCCATTTATAATAACATGATTACATCTAGAGAATGTAATGCTTAGTGAAATAAGTCAGTCGGAGAAAGGCAAATACCATATAATTTCATTCATATGTGGAATTTAAAGAAGAAATAAAAGAAATGAACAAAGAAATGAAAGAGACAAACCAATCCCCCAACCCCCAAAAAAGACTCTTAACTGTAGAGAACAAACTGACAGTTACCTGAGGGGAGGTGGGTAAGAAGATGGATGAGACAGTGAAGGAGACTAAGAGTACCCTTATTGGGATAAGTACTGAGTAACATATAGAATTGTTGAAGCACTGTATTGTAACCGGAAACTAATATAACAGTGTATGTTAACTGTATTGGAAATAAAATTAAAAAAAATAATAATTCACCCACTGTGTCCCAGCAAATAAGTGAAAAAGTTAGAATGCAGACTTAAATCTCTCTGCCTCTGACTTTTGCCTGAGCTTTATGTGAAATCTTATGTTACTGCTAAGTTTGAACTGGACTCTGAGCAGTATTCCTCAAAGTAGAGCCCTTCAAATCACCTACATCAAAAATCACTGCTACCTGTTAAGAATTCAAATTCAAGGTCTGTCTCCATAAGCAAACTGAAGCAGAATCTATGGGTTTTGAGGTCTGCAATTTTACTAAATTGTCCAGATGATTCTTCTGTTATGTATAAAAGCCTTTGTTATAGGTTATTGCACATGCCTATCCCTAACCTCTGTCCCATGGAGTCTAGTACAAGAACAGCCAGTTGAATTCTGGTTAAGTGACAAGTATCCATAGAGTTTTTTAAAAATAGATATATGATAGATAGATAGATAGATAGATAGATAGATAGATAGATAGATATAAGAAATTATGCAGCCTTAAAACTCTTTTGGTGCTATAAGCAGAATAGCAGATCAGACTTTTCATCTATACTTATCTCCACATTCCTGCCCATTGGAGGGCTCGACTGAGGGTGGGATCCCAGAATACACACAAAAATACATCATCCATTGAAAATATTGGAGCGTAATAATGTTCTCCTTTATATTACATTGGGAGACTATTTTTCAAATACAAGAGAAAATGTCCCTGTTAAAAAAAGGACGGTAGACCTAGGCTTCCTTCCCTCTCTTCCTCCTTCCTTCCTTCCTTTAGCCTTCCTTCCCTTCCTTTCCCCTCTCTCCCTCCCTTTCTTCCTTCTTTCCTTCCTTCTTTCCTTCCTTCTTTCCTTCCTTCCTTCCTTCCCAAACCTTTTCTCTAAGTAAAAGTATATTGTCAGTAAGTGGTTTATATTTAGTAAAGTTAAAGCTTTCAAATGTAGAACAAATATATCATGCAGACTCTAAAGTATTGCTGTGAACTGGCAAAAGGCAGTTTGGGGTTTCAGGTGCTAGAAATGCACTGAGGTATATATTTTAGAGTCTGTGCTACCAAAAGGACATCTCGAGGAAACAAACAGATCTATTTATCTTGAAGCCTGCCTGATCCAGTCAGCAAGATGTGATTTGCTGAATGACAGGGCTTATTTCTATGAACTAACAAAAGCCAGGAAGGAGTCATTAGGGAGTCGGAGATTGCTGAGTTTCCATTCCAGACCTCAAAACTATATACAACAAATGCTGAAGGGGAAAGATGTGAAGATCAAGAATCATTGACTGGTACCTTTGTGAAGGCACTCTCAGAACTCAGGGAAAAATAGAAAAGGCTTCCTTCTCTACCCCTCAGAGGCTGCCCGACTCAGTGAGTTGAAAGGCAAAGTGGAGAACAAGTAGCTTTAGAGGACTGATTCTGTTCATGCATGATCCTCCCTCAAGACCTATGGGTCCTGCAGCTTGCTAATGGAAATTACCAAGCTCGCCATCCTTCTGTCTCCTCAGTTTGGAGGTGACTGTGAGTTACTGCTAAAGGCAGGCAAAATACACTACAAAGGATGAAAAATATTTCCAGAAATAAAATGGACTGCAGTGGGTATTGGCAGAATATCACTGTCAGTTTATGAAGTGGGTATCAGCTGACCTAGGCCAATCAATGCTAGTCATTCCCTTTGCAAATAGTAACTTGTTCCAATCCTTAAACAATCAGCACATGGCATTCACCTGGTCAGAATGCTGCGTATTTTTTATCTATCTACTTATCATCCATTTTTCTAAACATTGTATAATGAAAATTATCAGGCATTTTTCATTTTATCAAGCAAAACCATTGAAAGAACTTTATAATAAACTTGTATAGCTATCACCTATATTCTACCACTAATATCTTATTATATTTACTTCACCATTTATTCATTCTTCTATCTCCATCAATTCCTCTTACTTTTGAAGCATTACAAAGTAAACTTCAGAGGTCAATGGACTTTGACATAAGCAGTACATTTATATAATTGAATTAAGTGTTCAATTATAGTTTTCTTTTTTGTGTAAAATTTATGTACAATAAGATGCACAAATCTTAAGTATAAATTTGCAGCATTTTGACAAATGCACATGTCTCTGTAACACAAAACCCTAACAAGATACTGAATATGACAAGCATCCAAAAAAGACTTTTCATATCTCTTTCCAGTCAAAATCCACCTGTGCTACTCCAGAGGCAACCACTGCTCTAATCACTTTCCACCAGAGACTAGTTTTCATAATCTTGATTTTTATACAAATGTAATCATACAGCAGATATTCCTGTGTAAGGTTTCCTCCAGTTAATATTGTTTTGGGGGTTTCTCCATATTGTTGCATGTGACAGAAATTTGTTATTTTTATTGCTGAGTAGTATTTCATTGTTCACCCATTCATCTGTTGCTTGATAACTGGCTGTTTCAGTTTTTTTAATAAAGCTAGCAACATTCTTTTACAACAAGAGGAACAAGGGTGCATAGGAAAGTCTGCCCCAACTGCTCCCAAATCCTATCATTAGGATTGCTAGAATAGAATGATAAAAAGCAGACCAATTTTATTACATTATATTATTGTTTTTAAATTCTTACTTACTATCTGTACCTGGTGAACTGTCCTTACTGTGATGTCCTGCCTGTCTTAAAACACTGCTGACTGAAACCGTACCTGCTTGGTTCATCTGTATCAGCCCATTTTGTGGCACAGTGTCTGGCATACCTGAAGCTCAATAAATATTTTTCGACTGGATAAATGAATGATCTGACACTGACAATGATAGATAAAAGCAGTAGAATTCAAGTGACCTTTCTTATTTTTAAAGCCTCTTTATAACCTGGTATACTTCAGTGTAAGATAAGTATGTCTAAGTAGCAATAAACATTTTACTTTTATGAAAATATTTCTCAAAAATTATCTTGGAGGTTTTGATTTTAGTCTATTAGACAAACCATGTCTTATGTTATGATATTTCATGTTAGTTTGTGAGATTTGACATACGGCCATAGTTCATTGAAATTTAAAATATATTCACATCAAATGAGACCAGTCTAACCATTAAACTCCAGTTCTATAAAATAGCAAACTTTTATTTTCCTAAAGTCTTCAGAGGAGTTTGCACCTGTATAAATAAATGGCTTAAATTTGAGAAACTTACTTTGGAACATTGTGTTTGCCTGTTTTCAAAGCTGTTTTTACAAGTGAGAAAGTCAATTTGAATTGTCACCACATCTATGAACAAACCAAAAATTGTGTTCTTGAAATTATACTGAATCTTAAAAGTGTATAAACAACCGGCAATTTATTTGTAATTAGTATTCTGCTATATTTGGAATCTTCATTTATTACATAATTCTGGCCTCCCCCTTGTGGTTTTTCAACAAATAAATTATTTTATGGTCATGTTTTATTGAGGGAAGTGACTAGCAAATGCCCATGAAATGCATAACTATTTCCTTGGAATGAACACAAAATTACTTCTGAAGATTTAAAGACAAAATTTAGCGTTTAATTTTTGTAATATGAAGGGTACAATTACAGACCCTGCAATTAAACAATCTGTCCTTTGGTCCTAATCTCACCATTTCCTGTTTGTGTGAACTTGGGGAATTTACTAAACTTCTCTGTACTTTTATAAGTTTCCTTTTAAAATGGACGCAATACACACAAACTTATCAGATGGCTGTGAAGATCAAATGTGTTTCTGCACAGACCATGCTTAGTCCGTGAGGACAGCTGAGTGCTGGGCACAGGGAATGTGAGGGTGCTCTCTCTCTTACTATTGTTGCAGCTTTGGCCTCATTTTCCCCCTTGAAGGCAGAGACTTACTCTCCACATCTTCCACATCTTCAAAGGGCTCACAATTAGTAGGTACTTAATAAACACCTACTGATACAAACCAATTAATTCACACTCAACAATATGTTACCTACCCCTTGCATATGCTAGAACCTCTGTCTCTTTCAATACTCGACATCCCACAATCTCTCTTCAGAGTTCACAACCGAGGTCTTAATTATTATGAACGTTTTACAGACAAGGCCACTGAAACTCTGAAAGACTTGGTGCAGTCTAATGACTCTCTGGGTCTCAAACACTGTCTCTAACTTCACATTATTCTTTTTTTTTTTTAAAGATTTTATTTTATTTATTTGACACACAGAGATAGTGAGAGAGAAAGCACAAGCAGGGTGAGCAGCAGGCAGCAGAGAGAGGGAGAAGCAGGCTCCCTGCTAAGCAGGGAGCCTGATGTGGGGCTTGATCCCAGGACCCTGGGATCATGACCTGAGCCGAAGGTAGCTGCTTAACCGAATGAGCCACCCAGGCGCCCTACGTCACACTATTCTTTTGCCATTAAGCTGTAGCTAAAAAATATGTGTTTGGCAATAAACAGAGTCAAGCTCCTTTGACTAGTCAACTACGACAAATGCAACAAAGAATTTTAGTGCATCTAATAAATATTTCATATAAAAATTTTGATGAAAATTCACCCACCTAAGGTTTCACTTAAAAATTGAAAATGTGAAGCTATTTAGAATACAGTAGTTTGTCATTTTCAGTAAGCAAAGAAAAGTGACTTCCCCTGAAGTGAAATACGCAAAAATTGCCTGAATGTTTGAAATTTAAGATCCAACCTATTATCCATCTAGGCACCTGCATTTCACTAGCTTTGATCTCACAGGCAAGATAAATTCTCCAAAATACACTGATATATCTCTAAATGGACAGAAAATTCCCAAATTTACTGAACTGGTTTTGTTATGCCATTTGATTTTTGTATTGCAACTTTGCCCTCTTAAAGATCGTATGTAGCTGGAGGACTAGACAAGTGTGGTACTAAGATTCATTGTCATACATGCTTCACTGAGTCAAATTCAATGGTCAAAGGTGGAAGGTGAAAATAAATATGCAATCCCCAGGTGGGAAAGAGAAGCAGTGAGGCAAAGAATTCCTGAGTCATAAATCTTTGCCCTCTCTGACAGGCAGGGAGAATGTAAGCTAATGAGGTGTAAAAGGTACAAATCCATTTCTGGATTACTATTTGTCTTCAGAATCATAGATCAGAGGTGCCCCAAATAAGCAGGCACAATCTGGCTGGACATTCACGGCTCTAAACATCTTCCCTGGCACCTTCGTCATTGAATGGTTGAATCTCCCTCAAGTAAAATATAATTTGTATGTAGGGTAGAAGGAGCTTTGTGTCAGGATTTATGGTCCATAACTTTTATTTTATTTTTAATAAAATAAAAGGAATTAAAAATTTAATATAGAGGAGAGAAAAATAAAAAAATTTAAAATAAATATAAATAAAAATATTTTAAAAATAAATTTAAAATAAAAATAAAAAAATAAAAAAATCTTAAACATTATCTGAGTTTGAGTTTATGACTTAGAAACCATCTCATGTACCTCTGTGATAATTTTCTAAGCTTCTCACTTAGGCAACATCTGTTTACGCACCATGTATTGTTCAAGTAGGTCTTTTTATTCATTCTTCTCTGGGATAAGACAGATTTTCACCAAAATTAGGTTGGGTTGAAAATGACATTATGAAAATGACATCCAATAATGGACTCATGTGTATACATTATTTAAAAATCTAGACAGGAGACCCAAGAAAGCACAGAGTCCTTTTGTTTCCTTTCTTCTCCCCACTGTCCACTCTTCGGTTAGAGCTATCCCAGAAAACAAGAGTGAGATGTACACAGAGGTGACTTCATGTGTGTGCAAACTGGGCACTGTTGATTTAATGCTCCGTTATTGCAATTTGAAATTAGTAATGATTTGATATTCACACTGGTGTTTTGTCTGAGGGGACAATGGAGCATCCAGGTGGGCAGAGGAGATACACATAATATGTACGTCTGCTGCTGTTCCTTGCTATCTTATTTCGAGGTAGTGGTGGTGATGTCCCCTAAACACAAAATTCTGGTGGATCCATAATACGTGAGAGTTCAGCAAGACTCAAAGTTTGTAGAAGGGAAACATGTTTCTTATACGAGTGTGAGCATGGTACTGAAAGCTCTGAGAGATGACACTTTCTTTCAAAAACCAGAAGATGCTTTGAAGATAGAAAGAAATCATTCTAAGAAACACAAATCGTTAAAGAATCCTATCATAAATTTTCTTTCTTTACTTCCCTGTATCAGCCAACCACTCAGGCAAAAATGGTGACACAGAAGAAAAGGGAGACATAGGGCAACCCATAGTTTCTCTTCCTTTCACTCTCTCCTTATTGTTTTCAGGCCAAAAAATAGTGTTTTTAGAATGTGCACCTATCAAGAAGAGTAAAAGCAGCTGAGTTAGTTTTCTGCAGTGTTTCTCTTCTTCTGTTAAGAATGAAGTACAAATGTACATATGAACTAGAAAATATAAATTGTATAATTTTGATGATTCCACCTATGAATTAAATGCTGCTATATTTTCACTTAAAACTAGCATTGCCCAATATAAGGATGAATGGTAAAAGTAAAGCTAATAATTTAAAATTTTAATTTTTCTATACATAGAAAGACACTAAAATATCAAATAATTATGACAAGATAAGAAAGACCACAAAAAAAAGGGAAAAGGTTTTATATTTTTGTGGCTTTAATGGCATGTTTTACATGCTTCCTAAAATGAGATCTGCATTCTCATTTTGCATTGGGACCCATAGGACAAAATATTCCCAGAAATAATCGAAAAGTGTCTTGTGGATCCAAGAGAAATATACTATTAAGTGGACGATTTGGGTAGAAAATTTCATATAATCTTACCTTTCCTTCAAAACTGGATTGTGAAAAAAAAAAAAATCTGGATTGTGCACACACAGATTAGTAGGTCTCATTCTGCCCCCATCATATTCCAAGCTCACCATCATTACAAATTAAACTCTGCTTTGAATATTAGTTCATCAAAATCAAGAACAATGAAGCATTGGTACTTCTGTTTTCAGGGGACTGGGGTAAAAGAGATCCCCATGGTGTCTGAACTCAGATCCTGGCAAATATTTTAGTCTTTCTTCCTTCTACCAGGGAACTCAGTGTTCCAGAAAAAGTTGAGTGGATCACTATGTTAAGTTAACTTGTGGCCACTGATATATCTGACAGTTGGGAATGTGGATTTTAGCAGATTCCTGTCAACATAATTATCATAATCAAACACAAGACTGCCTCTATCAGCCTGTCCTTTATGTGCTTTGGAGATGCCCATTATGGACCCTGTGGCATAGTTGCTTCTTATGTTTAAAAATACTTAGAAAACACAGGTGCCTGGGTGCCTCAGTTAGTTAAGCATCTGCCTTCAGCTCAGTCATGATCTCAGAGTCCTGGGATCAAGCCCTGCATGGGGCTCCTTGCTCAGTTCAGTCTTCTCCCTCTCTCTCTGTCCCCTGCTCATGCTCTCTCTCACTCTATCTCAAATAAATAAAATCTTTAAAAAATATTTAGAAAATAGGAACAATAGTGAAATGTGATTGAACAATAGGGAAGGACCAGAAGTTGACCAGCAAGCAAATCCCATGGGTCCATGTCCTTTTGTTAGAAAGCTAATGCTGTATAACATCTGTTCAAATATTGGCTGAGCAACTGCTCTGAGAAAGGCATGGTAGAAACTCCAAAAAAGGAGTTTCTTCCATCATTGACTTTAAAATAGTCTAAGGAGTAAGAAGAGATCTGGGGATCATCACATCCTTCTGTAGATGTCAACTTCATTCTCATTCCAGTTGATAACTAATTTCCCCTCTTTATCCTCAATAAGAAAGTAATCAGAACAAAGCCAGAATAATTATAAATAAAACAAGCAAAGGAAGCAAAGGACACTTTTGCTGAGCAATATAGACCTGATCAAATGCAGAGATAGTAAATAGATGAGAAAAAAGAAATCATCAGGAGTTAGAGCTTAAATGCTTTAATTGCATAGCATTGTATCTCAATTTTAGTTATTACATAAACTAAAAGACATAGACAACATCACAAGAAAGACATGCACAGATGAAACAAACACCTAAGCAAGCTTCCCCCCAGCACCTACACAAATCTTCTTCTTTTTTTTTTCTTTTTTAAGATTTATTTATTTTAGAGAGAGAGAGAAAGTGCAAATAAGGGAAGGGGTGGGGCGGGGGGAGAATCCTCGAGCAGAGTGCCTGCTGAGCAGGGAGCCAATTCAGGCTGGAACTCATGACTCTAACGTCATGACCTGAGTCAAAATCAAGAGTCAATTGCTTAACTGACTGAGCCATCCAGGTGCCCCATACCTATACCAACCTTCTAAGAAAGTTTCTGTTTGAAAGAAAGGGTGAGTTACTTGACATAAGAAATAACATGGGGCCACCTTGAGAAGGACATAATAAGTTCAGAATGCAAAAGGGGGAAATGAGGTATAAGAGGATTTGGGGATTTGACAAAAAGATGAAGTCAGATGATGAAAAAAGGAAGGTAAAGAAAGGAACAGAAAAGAAGAAATTGCTGTGAGAAATACAATTGGAGGAAGATATGGTTTTTACAAAGATAACTTTTTTTTAAAGATTTTATTTATTTAACAAAGAGATAGAGAGCACAAGTAAGCAGAGTGGCAGGCAGAGGGAGAGAGAGAAGCAGGCTCCCTGCTCAGCAGGGAGCCTGATGTGGGGCTTGATCCCAGGACCCTGGAATCATGACCTGAGCCGAAGGCAACTGCTTAACCAACTGAGCCACCCAGGCACCCCATACAAAGATAATTTTAGAAAGACCCTCTGTGTACTATATGATGCAATTTCTCCTTTGTTATGTCTTGTATTGTCCTTTTGTGAAGACTTGCGTGATTTTTTAGGGCCTTAGCAATTTCCACGTGAATTTATTTTTGGACATGACATGTTACCTTCTGGTGGTGGCTGGTCATACTTATGTTAAACAAAAACCACAGTAAAGAAGACTGAATTAGGCAATGTCTTTGGTAGAGGATGTTAGAAGTTAAGAAATTGTCAAAAAAACGAGCAAAGAAACTGAAAATAGACCATCTCAGGAGAGTAAGAGCAGGGCAAGGAATACCTGGATTCTATGACAGAATTCTTGGAATCTATAGGAATCTAGAAAAACTCAAGAGTGGAGAGGAGTTAAATGCTAAAACCATCCTTTTGCCCTGCTCCAGGTATTTTAGTCCAGCCTGGAAGACATCTGGCAATGCAATTCAGGCAAATCAATGGACAAGATAAGCACAGAAGTATGGGGTTCTGGTTGAATCACAGTTCTTCCTCACTGGTTGTTATTTAATGTCATCCAAGAGACGGGTAACCATCTATCCTTGTTTATTTAGGGGATAAAATGAACAAAAATGTCTATTAATGGCTTAGAACAGTGTTTAGCACTGCCTTGATAAATGTTAATCGCTACGATTACTTCTTGAGAATCAACAGTGAGAACAGATTTTTTTTCCAGAATTCAGATTCCAGATTTTAGAAAATTAATACATACTTAATACATAAATCACCAGTGGGAGTCTCAGGCAACAATCCATACTGAAATATTAGTATTTCTGCAGAAGATATGAATATACACAATAGTGATATAAATAAAGATCATAGTCTCTTACCAAATTAGATCAGTCCTTATTGAAAAATCATAAAAACAATTAAGTTAAAAAAATTGTTTTTCAGATTCTTTTTCAGTGTTAGAATTCTGCATCAAGGAGGCTAGACTTGGACCATTCTCAGCACCATTTCTTGACAAGCTGATTTATTTAATCATGTTTCCTACCACCTTTGTCTGCATTCCTACCATATCAAAGTCAATGTCCTAACAATAGTAGATGGGAACCTTAAGGAAAGTCAGGCTAAAATTCTGCTTTGTATCCTGTTTAAGAAATTAGCAAGACAATGCAAGATTATTAAGAAATAATGTAAATATTCAAAATATGTAAATAATTAAAATTTTGATGTTATGAAATATTTAACTCTATTAAAAAAGCAATCTGACAAATTTATATAAAATGAGTGTGTATACTACAAGTGCAAAATATGGATTAGAGGCAATATGTATTCTCTATCGACATTTTTCTGTTTTGTATTATTACTTATGGTTTAATACTACAAGTGTACTACAAGTATTATTGCTTATGGTTTAGGAAAGAGCATATTTATGTTAAGGCATATAAAATGAGCTGTGCAACTACAAAGGATGTTTTTTGACATTGCAGTAACAAGATGTGGATGGTACATTGATAATTCTTTAGCTACACTGATCAATACTGTACGTCCAAGTTGTCATACATCACCATATGTAGCACATTATAGAGGTTTTGAATTCTTTCGCATTCCTCCCATTGAGAGATGAGGACAATCTCTCCTTCCCCTAAGTGTGAACCCCATACTTTGTGAAATTTAAAAGAGTAGGTACAAAGTCCTGGCTAAAGTACAATCCCTACAGTTCCTACTTTCAATGCAAACAGGCAAAAGAGCATGGTGGGGTAACCAGGAGGAGTTTCTCTGAAAAGGTTTCATGTGATTCCAAAAGACGGAATCTTATCAATTAAATTTTAAAAAGAGAAGGCATGAACATACATAATTAAATACATGTTGGAATCATTAAGGGAGTTTTTCCTTAATCAGTGTGTTTGATGTTTCATAATTCACCAGAGATACATGTTACTCTCTCATTGTGAGTTATTGTATGGTTAATTCAAGAACAATAATATAAATGCAACAAAGTTCCTCTAAGGGCTGTTTATTAATTACTATCTACCTTTATAATTGTAGTCATAATGGAATATTGAATTATTATTTTTCAGTGGGCTTTTGTGTTCTCCTTGTTAAAATCAAAAAAGGGCATGCTTGATTACAATCCACTCTGTTAGAATCAGTAAAATACTGATCTGAACAACCATTATTTTTTTTATAAAGTCTATCACAATTTAATTTTTGAGAACAGAATAGAGAGAGTAGATAAACAGAGCAAACTGCATGTTTGTATGTGGATGTATTCAATTCCTCAGCTAGTAGGGTGCTTAGATACCACAGAGATAGGCATGTAATCTCTTTATCTACTTCTAACAAGCAGAACCTTCCACCTTATTTGTAGGGCTAATGCTTTCAGGCTCCATAGGAAAAGGCAAGAACAAAAAATGTGACGAGCAACTGCAGCAAATCTCATCGAAAATGTAGCTGCAAAGCCTTCTCTTACTTGTAGGTTTGTTCCACATATTCAAAATCAGAATATCTAGCTGTTCATACGCCTTGCAGTTGGATTACTTTCAGTTCCTTTTGCTTTTTGGAATGGATCAATTCTATCAAACTTGTCTGTCATATAAACACATGTTGAGAAGACCTACTTTCCCCTAGTATCTGGTGTCTCAGAATCCCAGAACGTGAGATTTGGAAATAACAGTTTCTCCATCTCAGTGGTTTTCAGACTGCTCCATGGAACCCTACAGTTTGTCACAGGTTCAAAAACTTTGGGTTAGCACTTGCTTGTAAAATAATTTTACCTATTTTAAAAATTAAAATTAAACACTCTACAAATGAAAGATACATAAAGACTCTATTAAAAACCTAGAGATGGGCACCTGGGTGACTCAGTGGGTTAAAGCCTCTGCCTTTGGCTCAGGTCATGATCTCAGGGTCCTGGGATCGAGCCCTACATCCGGCTCTCTGCTCAGCAGGGAGCCTGCTTCCCCCTCTCTTTCTGTCTGCCTCTCTGCCTCCTTGTGATCTCTCTCTCTGTCAAATAAATAAATAAAATCTTAAAAAAAAAAAACAAAAAAAAACCTCTCTAGTCTCTCTACAGACCCCTCTTCCACCTGGGCTGTCTCGAGAGGCATTCTGGGGTCAGACTGATGACTTTGAAAGTTCTCCACAGTTCAAATTCTGTAGGGAGACATGACAATTAAATGTAATGAGATATCCTGGTATGAATCCTGGATGAAAACATGGAAAAGAGGGACAGGCTGGGCTCTTCCCAGAGGGGAGAGTGGTGGCCCCAAGAGCTGTGTGCAGACTACAACCCTGGGGCTCTGCCTTGTAGTTTTTGTGTTGCTGGTCAGACAGATTGTGTCAATGAGTACAATCTGAGGAAGTGGTTTTTATGCTTGGAAAGGGTCATGTCTTTTCTTCTGTGAGGTCTTTAGTGTTGTTTTGTTGTTGCTGTTGTTAACTCCTGGTCAGGAGTTAGGCTTGGTTTAAGGTTTGTTATTGCTATGGTTATCTTCAGCAAAACAAAGTCTCAAGACACCTAGGGGTGTTTTGTGTTTAAGGGTATTTATAGAAAATGTTAATTAATGTGTCTTTGAATTTCAGTATGGGGATTGCCCTTTGTGCTGTGCCTAGTTAGAGTCTATCTCTTCCAGCTGTCCTGGCAGTATCCCACTGCTGCTCGCTACTGATGCTCCTTAGCTTAGCGGTGGGAAGCAGTGGGGCATCCTGAGGATCTGGTTAATCTCGGGAAGGCACCATGTTCCTGGTATCATGGTGTGGCCTGTTCAGGGCTCTAGCCCTGCCTACCATTATAATTTCTTCCCACATAGCCCTCCCACTCCCCTGGGATAAAAGTGTTAAAATAATTTTTTCCAATTCCCTTTCCTCAATACCCTGAGAGTGATAGTTTCTGTTCTTCTTCTTCCTCAGATTATTTTTTTTTAAACTTAACATAGTTTTGTTTTTTTTTTAATTGAAGTACAATTAACATAGTGTTGTATTAGCTTCATTTGTTCAATATAATGATTCAACAATTCTATACATTACTCAGTGGTCATCACAGTAAGTGTACTCTTAGTCCTCATCACCTGTTTCACTTCTTCCCACCCCCTTCCCCACCTCACCTCCCCTTTGGCCACTATCAGTTTGTTCTCTGTATTTAAGGGTCTTTTTTGTCTGTCTCTTTTTTTGTTTGTTCACTTGTTTTGTTTCTTAAATTCCACATGAGTGAAATCATACGGTATTTGCCTTTCTCTGAATTATTTCACTTCGGATGATGCCCTCTAGTTGGTGGGAATGCAAAATGGTGCAGCCACTGTGAAAAAATAGTATGGAGATTCCTCAAAATTAAAAATAAAATTACCTCATCTTATTTTTTCCATCTAAAAGATGGGGAGGTGGCCCCAGGGGAGCTCTGTACTCCAACAGAAGCTACTATTGCCTTTCCCCATGTCAGCCCAACAGGGAAAGCTTTCTCAGAATCCACCATGATCTTCACTGTGACCAACTGGTAAGAGTTCCAGGTAAAACTGCCTGCAAGATGGTGTGAGACTAGAATTCTAAGATACTGCATTGTCTACTTCCCAACCTGGCTGAAGATCAGTAGTCATTTCTTTTCTTCCCTGTGTTAGGCATACATTTTTTACTTTATCTTGAAGAAGAGTGATATGTTGAGGAATGGTAGTACATATAAAAAGGAGCCAAGAAAAGAGGAGTCCTCACCAACAAGACATCTTTATCTTAACTTGTTTGACCAAGTAACATTTACTGCCCCTGGGCATAATTTTTGCTGAGACCAATGCTTCATGGACCATGTATTATGGGGAAGACAGTGAAATTAAGGAAATTCTCTTCCTGTCTATTAATAAAAAAATAAAATTTAGTCAGCAGGACTTCAAAAACCCAAGGGTGATTATCTCAAAAGATAAATTACCCCTGAAGTTTTAAAAATATTGATAGACCATTGTTAAGAAGTAGAGGTAACGAACTCTGCAAAAATGTAGAGACAATAAGCCTCAAGTAAGCAAATGATTCCATGCCATGATTCCTTAAATGTGTTTGTCTCTCTCCAGATTTCCCTGAGACTGCAGTTCAATGATAATTTTAAGAAAAGTCATGAACTTGCAGTCTGTCTTTTTCTTGTTATAATGGCTAGAGAAGCCTCACCACCAACTCTCTGCTGTGGTAAGCATTATAGGAAATAAGGAGATAAAGAACACATGATCCTAACAAATATGTATGCATTAAGAGGGGAAATAAGATATAGACAAGGTAAAATTAGCACCAATTTGGACCTGAGAATTTATTAAAGAGACCACTAGAAAGCTTTGAGAAAAAGATGACCTTGAGTTGGTCTTCAAAAAAATCATAAAATGGAGAAGCATCATGAGGACACTCTAGGGGAAGGTAATGGAATGAATGAAGTCTGAGTTGAGAGGATTTAGAAGAATCCAGATTAGCTGAAGTGTAGGGTCAAAAAAGAATGGAGTGGAAATAAGGCTGAAGGAGAGACTTGGGGTTATATTACGAAGAACTTCAAACACCATACTATACAATTTCCATTCTTGCTGTCTATCACTGCTCATCAGACCACCCCAGAAGATCCCTTTTATAGTATGCGGAAGATCCATTTTTAGAAACAAGCAAGCAAGTAGAGAAAAAGAGCAGTGTTTCCCATCTATTCAAATACTGTGAATTGTCCTACTTACAACCAAATCTGTGAGCTCTGGAATGGAAATCCTTATCTGGCCAGACGCTGACTGCTACCAAGTATATATTTAGCCTCCATCGCTCCCTCCCCAGCAGACCCTCTGGGCTGAACCTCTCACGCCTTGCATATGTCCAGTAAGTATGCTAATAAGACAATAATACTTTATGCAGAGGCTATTGCTGATACTTGTTCTTCTCCATGTGATCATGCATAACTCTCTGAATAAAGTAGAGTTGTGTTGTTCCAGGGCTCATTCAAGCATATAATAGAGTTCTAGTGAATTACAGCAGACTCCTGCTTAAAAAAACCACTTGGCGAGTTGTTGTTTTCAAAGAATTGGACTAATCAGCCCACACTGTAGACAGATTTATGCAGTCTGGGATGTACAGAGTCAGATTTTAAGTTTTCCTTGAGGTGTCAGCAAGGTTTGCAAGTTCCTATGCCCCACAGCACCCTCCAAAGGTGATTCAAGGGGAAACTTAGCCCCCATGAGCTTGCTGAAGAGCAAGATATTCTTCCTTAGAGAATCACTGGGATCATGACTTAGCAAATGAGATGCTCATCTCTTCCATCTGCCTTTGAATGAAGGTTTTACCATCTTCTAAATCCTCTCTTAAATAAAAATGTCTGGAGTGGTAACATTTCGCCAATAAAATCTCTCCTTTATGGGGGTTTAATTTATTATAATGGTTTACAAGCTTCTTTTCTTCAGTTCACTTGAGGACTGATAATAAATCCCATTAATACAGGTAGCTCAATAACTACCTCATGGTGATAATGAAATGGGAGGTGGGGGATGAAGACAAAGAGGGGGAGAATTTTTTTTAAAAATGCACCTAATATATTGATGGTTTATTATGTGCCACATCCTATTCTTAATTAATTTTAAATATTGTCATCAAAGCCTCTCAATAACTTTATATGTTAAGGAGTGTTGTTATTATCACTTTAAGGAGTATTGAGGAGTGAAGAATTAAGTTCTTTTCTTAAAATCACACATTACAGAGTGACAAAATGAATGTACACCTCTACCTCTACCTCTACCTGTCTGGTTCCATAGTCCATACTTTTATCCCCTGTGTTATTCTGCCTCCCTCTGGAAAAAGAAGCATGCTGTGATGAAACTACTAATACATAAAAGTGAGATTAAGAATCATTACTTATGGGGCACCTGGGTGGCTCAGTGGGTTAAAGCCTCTGCCTTTGGCTCGGGTCATGATCTCAGGGTCCTGGGATCGAGCCCCGCATCGGGCTCTCTGCTCAGCGGGGAGCCTGCTTCCCCCTCTCTCTCTGCCTGCCTCTCTGCCTACTTGTGATCTCTCTTTGTCAAATAAATAAATAAAGTCTTTAAAAAAAAAAGAATCATTAGTTATGAGAATACTCCACTCATTGCAGACAAGAAGAGGAATGCAATGGTCCTCAGAACTGTCTGAGTGCACAAAGAGGGACTAGAATTTAAAAAAAACAAAAAAAACAAAAAACTACGTTGTCCACGTCCCAACATGGCTAAAGATCAGCAGCCATTTCTTTCCTTCTGTGTGTTACACATACATCATTTTTTCACTCTAGCTTGAAAAAGAGTGAAATGTTAAGGAGTGTTGGTATAAACAAAAGGGAGTAAAGAGAAGACAAGGATGCTTCAAAAACACGCCTTCATCTTAACTTATTTGACCAGATTTCCCTGCCAAGGTCTAACTTTTGCTGAGATTTCATACTTGATTCCAGAGAAATGAAGCTTTTGTGGATCATGTAGTATGGAGGAGATAGTGAAATTAAGGAAACACGCTTCGCATACACTAAAATAAAAAATTTTTTTAGTCAGAAAGACTATAAATCTTACGATTCCAGGGTGGTTGCCTCAAAAGATAAATTACCCTTGAAATTTGAGAAGTAGTTATTGACTATTATAAGGAAGGATAATAAACTGGAAAAATGTATGTACTTTCTAAACATAAAGAAAATAGTTATCTATCCATTTTATTGGCCAAAATCATCTGTTTGACTCTTTGGCTCTACAGATATTGTCCAAATATTTTGTGCCAATGACCTGACATTTCTGGATTAACAAAACTGAAATATTATTCAAGGGCAAAAAGAAGTAGCATTTGAAGGAATACCACTTTGTCATCATTATCGTCATGAAAGGTAAAATTTTCCAAGCTATAAGCTATTACCCATTTTAAAAACAGAACATCTAAACTCACTTCAGATTTTTCCTATAGATAAGTATTTTACCACTATCAAGTCTTATTTGTTTGCAAGGTCAGAAATACAAGCCACATTCTATTAAATAACTGAGAGAGAAAGAGAGATGGAGGGAGAGAAGGAGAGAAAATGACAAAGAAGGAGGATCAAGAGGAGGGGGGAGGAGCAAAAGAAGGAGGGAGAAAAAGAGAGAGAATAGAAAGAAATTATTTTTAATATAATTAAACAATATTGTTGGTTGTCAGAGTGTCTGAAAACAGGCAAGGCTGTGTTCACGTACTCACACCAAGTACTCAGAAGCTCTCAATTCTCCCTGTCTCTTTCCTTTGCCTTTTTGGCAGACAATCTCACCATTCCTCTACCTCCCTACCCTTCTGCCCTGATTACCTTTCTTTCACTTGATTTATTGTCATGCCCTCTACACATAGTAGGAAACTTCCTAGAGCTCCAAGATCATGGTGCTCCACAGCTTGGACCTCAGAAAGAAAGATCTTTACGATTTTGGAAAAATGGCAGCTGATTAGTGCTTCTTGAAAAGGAGTCCATGTGGTGCCTGGGTGGCTCAGTGGGTTAAGCGTCTGCCTTCGGCTCACTTCATGATCTCAGGGTCCTGGGATTGAGCCCCACATCAGGCTCTCCGCTCAGTGGGAAGCCTGCTTCCCCCTCTCCCTCTGCCTGCCTCTCTGCCTACTTGTGATCTTTCTCTATCAAATAAATAAATAAAATCTTAAAAAAAAAAAAAGGATCCCATGCTGTGTTCAGTCAAGACAGTCTCTGAAGATTTGTCCTTGATCATGCAATCAATTTGGATATGTAGAACATTCAGAGAAGCACATCTCGGCATCTGGGAGAAGCAGACCCCAAGGCAGGAGAAAACAATCTCAGCCACCTATTAATGTACTATAATTAATTGAGGAGTCCCTTCTAATTCATTTATTTCTTCTTTGGGTTGTTAGGCATCTAAAGAGGTTGCATAAATGTTTACACTTAGTTGATAATTCCATAAGCTACTTATTTTGAATTTATTAACAACTAGGAATTATAATAGATGCTAAGAATACACACATTTGGAATAATCAGTCTTTGCCCTCAAGAGGCTCATATTCTCTATAAATAGATCAACCACAATTACGTCGTATACTTTGGACAAATACAGTGTTATATGTCAATTACATCTCAATAAAACTGGAATAAAATTTTATTTTATTTATTTATTTTAAGTATTTTATTGATTTATTTATTTGACAGACAGATTGAGAGCAAGCACAAGCAGGGGAATCGGAGAAGGAGAAGCAGGCTCCCGCTGAGCAAGGGAGCCTGATGCGGGGCTCGATCCTAGGACCCCCGGATCATGACCTAAGCCAAAGGCAGACATTTTACTGACCGAGCCAACCAGGTGCCCCTGGAATAAAATTTTAAAAGAGGCTCATATTCTCTAAGGGAAGACAAATATTATGAATACTGTATGCCCTATAGTGTAAGAATCATCACGTTGATAAAATTCGGGGATAATAAAGAACACCACCATGGGAAATGAACAAGCAATTATAAGATGCTTCCATATCAATGTATGGAGATGCACAGTTTCCCACATTTTAATATAACAAATCAAAAATAATAATGTAAGCAATGTGAAATAAAGGAAATCTGTAAAAACAAACAAAAAAAAACCCACTATGGGAGTATAGTACAGCTAGCAAATTATTCTTCTAGTGTCCAGAAAAGTTGTATAGCGAAAAGATGGTTGTCCTGCATGGGAAGTTTTTGGAAATTAGAGGAAGTCTATCATCGATCACCAGAAAGCTTTATAAGGGTATACTTTTAAAAATGCTTTGAAAAATAACAAATTTCATATATAAAATTATTAATAAATAATAAAAATGATATATTGATGCCTCTTAAAAACAAAAACAATGTTATCAGGAAGCTCTAATCATGAGGAAACAAAAGGCAAAGCAAGGGGGGGGCTCTTTAACTATGGAACTGAACAGCAAAGGAATCTAGATCTTCACATTTCTAAATTTGCCCCGATGTCTTCATCCATGGGATACTTTTTTTTTTTTCAATTAAAAGGCTTTCCAAGTTAAATTGAGCAATGAGCATGATTTATATTGGATTTGTGAGTCAGGTATTTTTACCTTCTGTCTTGAAAGACAAATGGTTCTATTGATAGAGATTCCATATTTTAACTGATAAGGACTTGATGAGCAAACAACCAAACTATTTCTATGAATACTCAGTATCTGGGGACTTGTTTCAAATGGGAGTGAGAGGGAGAATGAGACGAGAGCCATTTGGCATCTGCAGCAAACACATACCAGCGTGAATTTGTAAGGTTGGTGGATTTCAGAAAAACTGAGAATGAGAAATCGTCTCAGATAAAAAGCTTTGTGTTCTTTTGCTAATGTCAAGGAAAAGTTCATCAAATAAACAAATATAAAAGCAACTTACTGAAAACAAAATAAGACAAGATAGTCAGCAAGACTCTGAAAGCCAGTGAATATTTGCAGAGAAAACACAACTGACAGTCATCCACTCACCATAATGGAAGTGTGTTTACTAAACACAATGACAAAGAGACGATGCCATATCTGAAATAAATGTAGTGCATTATGCTATCTGACAGTGTTCTCCATGTACATATTTTATGTATGAAAATTATACAGGGAACAATTGCACATCTGCCTCTCTGTTCTTATAAATAATAAAGGGGAACTATTTCTTGATGATGTAGCCTCTCCCGAATTTACTCAGGTCAAACCAATTGAGACCCAATTTTCAAAGTTTCAAAGGCCACGCTTCAGCTCCAGTTGTGATATAAAATATTTACGGGCTAGGGGAAAGGGACTAAGGATTCTTCAATTAGACATAATCTGTCCTACTATTGTGAAGTATAGAACATTGGAGCAATTCTATCATAGCATTTCTGTTGCCCAGTGAGAAGGAAACGACTTTATTCATCAGTAAAACCGATTTCAGGTCAACACTCCCTTTTTATCGGACAACAAAAATAGACCTTGTTTGTGGCTCGGGTCACATGAGATCAGGTAAAAGAAAACCTCCTAAAAAGTATTCAGCTTTATCCAATCAATTAATAATTATGAACAAAATAAAATGTTAGAGATCATAATGCCATGTGGGTTCCTTAGAGCATGGAAACTTCTAAAAATGTGCCTCAGTGGCATCTAGTAGTATCCAGAAAGAATGTTGAGCCTCCTGATCTCTTTACCTATTGAACCAAAGCAATTCTGCTTTAATGTGTGTGATGTATCAGGCTCCTACAAAATTTTCACTTGAAAGTTTCTATGGCTTTAAAAAGTTTGAAACCAACTGGCCAATATCTCATGAGGCACAGACTGAAGAATGTGTTAGAAGTCATAGACCAATCACTGATAGAGCTAAAATCAAACCCATGTCTTCTGATCTCAATGTCAACGTGCATTCCCTGTGTGTGTGTGTGTGTGTGTGTGTGTGTGTGTGTGTGTGTTTTGTTTGGTATTATTTCTCAGCCTCTCAGCCTAGACCAGTGGTTTTCAACCATGGCTTGAATTAGAATAACTTTGGAGAACTTAAACATCTCTATGCCCAGGGTACAACCCACGGTATGATTCAAAATCTCTTGGGATAACACCCAAGCATCTATGATTTTTTAAAGCACCCCAGATGATCCCAAGAGTTAACAAAGGTGGAGAACCAGTGGTCTTGCAAAATTTTGAATTCTGTGTTATATAAGTCCTGAGCTTGATTTCCTGCTCTGATGTGTATTTGCTACAAAACAACATGGAATGATATCTTGAGGTTTGTTGTCCCGTTTGTAACATGACAGGATTGGAGCAGATCAGTGGTTTTCCAACTGTGCTCTTGGGAATCCCTTTAATTTCTGAAGACACATTCTGAAGGGTATGAAAAGGACAAGAGAAGCAAGAATACATAAGGTTCAGGGACCTTGAACTCATTTTTTTATCTTTTTCTATAAAATATTCTCACCAGAGCTTTTGTTTAAGAAAGAATGCCATTATTTCTTAAAGGTTTAAAATTGCAGGGTTACATAACTTCTAAGATATTTTCCAAAATTTAACTTCCAGGGATTGTAGCATTTATACAGAATGAATCGACTTACTCATTCTAAGGTCAGGATTCTTTAACTGGTGTGGGCAGCTGCCTAATTCTCTCCAGTATCCTGACCACATATTGGGAGGAAAGTGGTAGACTCAGAAGCATCATTAATGTGAATTGCCCTAATTTATCAAGTCCTAAGCAAAGCATTCTTCCTTCTAGAAACCTGACAGCTACTAGTGAGAACATCCAACCCTGTATGCCCAGAAGTGTCCCAGTTTAAGCCTAAAATTCCTTGTGTCCCAGGAAGCCCATCAATCCTGAGCAAACTGGGACAGTTGGTCACCCTCTGACCAGGAGGCAAAGAGAGGGGGCTCCATTCCATTGTATAATTTCACCATATAGTCTCTGGGTATGCTCAATTCATGGAGCAGAGGGGCCTGGATGGGTGAGATATAATCTAGAAATCAGCAACCTCATTTCATGGGATGACCTCCAGAGGTGCAGGTGCCCAGAGCAGCCCATGTCTAGGGAAACTGTAATAATCTATTATGTTTGGATAGCACTTAATATATAAAGGCATTTCCAGGAACTTTGTCTCATTTCACTGACTCCCTCATGTTTATCCCTTCCTCATGAAGTTGGTACCATTTCCATTAGCCTACAATCATATATCCATTTCCTCCATTCAGTGTACACTTAAAATTCTATTTTCTTCCCTCCTTGTTTTTCTCTGCTTCTAGACTATCTTTCTTCCTTACCTTTACTTTTTGTAATGTGCTTCTACATTTGGATATTTCCACTGTGGCAGGAAGTCTTTATGCCTAATGTTGTGATGTTTTCTCCTTCCTTCTTCAGCATGCATCACTAATAGCTATCATTTACTGAGAACTTATTATGAACCAGGTACTGTGTTAAGTAGCTTTAAGTACATTATCTTATTTGATCTTCACAACAACTTTAGGGGATTAATAATGAGCAAACAGTGGCCTTAAGAGACCAGGATTTGGCTGAAATTCACATGGAAAATGGCAAAACCAGGATCTGAATTCCCAACTCTCTCTTCCCATAAACTTAGAGATCACACTAATTCGCTTTCCCAAATGTATTCTTATTGCCATATGCTCCTACTTGTCCTAAAATATTTGCCAGTAGCCTCCAAATGTTAAATCCTTCTCCAAAGCCACATGATGGTAAACTGGACAGGTACTGTATTTCCCATAGAAGAGGGAAAACACAGAAGAGACAGACACACAGACTTCCCTATGATCAAAAATGTATTACCAGAGTCAAGACAATTCATTTTAATCTAAATGTTTCTAAAATTAGTTTGCCTCTCTGAGGTCTGGGAACGTGTTTTAGGAGCTCATGAGTTCTGTCAGACATATGTTCTTATATTTTACGTCATCAGTTCAATGATAACTAGAGACAGCCATATATAAGCATGTTTGAAATCCTCAATCTGTGTGATTCGACAGAAATTTCTGTAAAAATAGAAATATCATATATGGAAATATTCTTTATCTGCATTGTTCCAATATGGTAGCCACTAGCCATATGTGTTTCTTAAGCATTTGAAATGTGGTGAAAACACTGTGAAACGAGGGGGGGTCTGGGTGGCGCAGTCCGGTAGGCATCTGACTCTTAGTTTCGGCTCAGGTACCCATCTCAGGGTCATGAGTTCAAGCCCACCTTAGGCTCTGTGCTCTGTATGAGTCTGCCTAAGAGTCTTTCTCCCTCTCCCTCTGCCCCTACTCTCCGTGCTCACATGCTCTCTCACTCTCTCTCTAAAATAAATAATCTTTAAAAAAAAACTACAGAGAAATAAAAACAATTATATTTAATTTTAATTAAATTAAATGCAATGTCAAGATATGTGTTTAACTGATATCATATTGGACAACATGATATCTAGATTAGAGGTCTACAAACTATAGCCACAGGTCAATAAGTTTAGGTAGAACACAGTCATAACCATTTTTTAAAGTATATTGTCTGTGGTTGCTTTGGGGCCACCATGGCAAAACTGAGTAAGTTATAAGAAACCTGTATGACCCTCAAAGCCTAAAATATTTATTATCCAGCCCTTCACAAAAATGAATTAATCCCTGGTCTAGATGGCCACTTAAGGCCTGTCTTTGCATTTATGTTTACAGTGGACTTTATGCCATCATAATTTGAAACAAGAAAAAGTAATGGGAAAATGGAGTCAAAGTACAACAGTATAGGTATGCTGAGTATATATCCACTAGCAGTAGATATACTGAATTGGTTTAGCTTTGTACCAACTTACTACAGATTATTAATAAAAAAAATGTGGTATCAAATACACAAAGAAGAAATTTTCTGTCTCTAATTCACTTGTTAATTAGACTGGCATTAATTTAATTTGGATTTTAACATCCCTGTAACATTAACCATATCTTCAATTAAATAAGAGCACTCTACAGAATTATCACCTATCAGTATCAAGTGGTACTTGAGTACTGGTCAGTGGCAGAGTTTGGGTTAAAGATGAGTATGAATATCCTGAACCTAGCTAACAGAACCTTAAAGTTATTCGTAATGTTCTATTCAACCCACTATGTAGACAAGCGACACCACTGTCTAAGATAAAACACAGAAATAAATTAAGTATCAAAACAGACTTGAGTTTCTATATTTCTATTATTATCTCCAACATGAGCAATTTTTTTCAGCCAAACAAGATCATCTACCACATTTAATTATTGGTGGTAATTTGAATTTCATATGATTTTTATCTTTTTTAAAAATTTTTCTTTATTTTTTTGACGGAAGAGAGAGAGGTAGTGAGAGAGAGCATGATTGGGTGAGGTGCAGAGGGAGAGGGAAAAGCAGGCTCCATCCCAGGACTCAGGGATCATGACCTAAGACAAGGGCAGACACAACCTATTGAGCTACCCAGTCACCTCATGATTTTTATCTTTGCATTTATTTTGTATACATATTTCAAATTTGTAAGTAAAGGAAAAGATAAAGGAAGATGAGGGGGGAAAAAGATGCAAGAATGGAAAGTAACAAAGGTCATTGACAGGGACTTCCAGGACCCCTGAGAGTGAGGATTCTCTGATGGGGGCACATCACGAAGACCCCTTCCCTGAACTCTCCTCCTCATCCCCTCTAGTAGTAGCTGACTATAGAATGAATATGGAATCACAAGTTTTACAGTAAAGTATTTTGTATAAAATTCAAAAATTGTTTATAAAATCTTCTGAGATGTTTAGATGAAAGAAACAGTATCAGAAAAAGTGTCATTATGGTTAATAAAATTGCATGAATAGCTGCAGTGACCCACAAAAAGGAGACAGCTTTAGTTTTCAGATCAAAGCAAAGAGCAGCAGACATTGAGCTTTTTCTTCAGCCTTCATTTTGTTGAAAAGATTAAAAGTATCTTCAGACCTTTGTCTCAGTCCTAATCTGCTCACATGAATATAAGCAAAGGTAGGAAAGAAGCCCAACGTACTGCCACAATCTATTAAAAGCCTTCAAAAGGCAATGGATTTTCAATCATCTCTACTTTGTTTCATTGATATAAATAATAAATAAGCAACACTGTCAAAAGATAATCAGCATCTGAAGTTATAGAATTATTTTAGGAAAAGAAAATACCAAAACTCATCTGCCTCCTGACTTTATCTTGTGCCAACATAATTTAGGTTGACATTTGATCATTGGAATAATGATGTTCATTGGAACATTATTCTGCATTTCATAGGGTAACATTTTATAGCAAGTGTGATCATAACAACCTGTTATAAGAAGTGGGTTAAGAAATAAAGATCTAAAAAGAAGGTAGTTTAGTTATATAATTTCTAAGGCTTTGGAAGATAAGAGAGAGAGGGGAAAAAAACAGGAAGGGCATTATAAAGCAATTTTTGAGTCCACAGTTCAAAACGAGTTTTCTATTTAAGTCTCACCAGATAAATCTCTACCCACCTCCCACAGAGACAGTAAGAACAATGTCACAAATTATTTGGCTTATATGTAATGTTAGACATCATTTGGTCCTGCAGCCCCAACCTTTTAAGAGCCAGTAGGCAAAGTCAACACCTTGGAACCAAAACCATGACTAACTTTTGCTGAAAAATCTCTTTCCCACTTTAATGAGGAAGAACATCTCCTAAATTTACGTACATACTAACCACTCTACTTTGGAGATGTTTCCTTTATACTTTGCTAATTAAAGGGAAGAGACTGGGTTATTCAACTGCATATATTAAGTCTGATTGATGTTAATTGATTGATGTTAATCTTTTGATGTTTGATTGATGTTAATCTTTTTTCTACTTAGTAAATCTCCAATCATTGCTATTTAAGACTTCATCATTTCAAGAGTAGGGAATGTTTATAGCTCTCAAAAAATGCCCAAGGGAAAAATAAATCCCCACACACATAGGAAAACATGCATACTCATATAGAAATAGAGAATTTTAATGCATCAAATCTACAAAAAAAAAAATACCCCAAATTATTGATGGGGTTTTGGTAAGAAAGGAAAACTCTATTAACCTTTAAAAGGGAAGTCACATTGCACATATATTCAACGTGGAAAAAAAAATCCAATTACTGACCATGCCAAACTAAGGTGATGTATTTATTTGTGAGCTCTGATTTTAAGGCTCTAGGATTGGATTGGCATGGCAATGCGGGGAACTTCCCTGTTGCCTATATTAAGCTCTCTTGCACAGATACAGAGTAACTACTAATAAGGATGCTAAGTATTGCATAACTTTAAACACAAACATTTATAGTTTTGAACTGAAAAAAAAATGTTATTCATATTTGCCCCCAGTTGGAAGCAATCAAGATATTCTCAATAGGCGAATGAATAAATCTACTTTGGTACATCCTCTGATGGAATGTTATTTAGCAATAAAATGAAATAAGCTATCAAGTCACACACACACATACACACAAAAGCAAACATGTAGAAACCTTAAATGTATATTGCTAAGTGAAAGAAACCAATTTAAAAAAAAAAAAAACAAAACTACATACTGTATGATTCCAAGTACATGATATTCAGGGAAAAGTAAAACTATGAATACAGTAGAGAGATCAGTGGTTGCCAGGGGCTCAGGGAGGGGAGGAATGAATAGATGGGCAGTGAAAGTATTCTGTATAATATTATAATTGTGGATACATGACATTATACATTTGTCAAAATCCATAGAACTGTATAAATACAAAAAGTAAACCCTAATGTAAACTATGGACTTCAGTTAATAATAATGTACCATTACTGCTTCAATTGTGAAAAGTGTTCTACCCTAAGATGTCAATAATAGGAGAAATTATGTGCCGGATTGTTTGAGGCACAAAAGGGTACATGGGAACTAACTCTCTATACTTTCTGACTAATTTTTCTGTAAACCTAAAACTTCCCCCCCAAAAGTCTATTGATGAAAAAGCAATAAAACTAGAAAAAAATTGAAGGCAAGATCATGCCAAATATTGTAGACTACAGTAAGGAATTTTGTTTTGCTCCTAAAATGCAACGGATTATTGACAGCTTTCACAGGGACAAGGAGAATGGCATGGTCATATCTCTTTTTCAGACAAGTTACACTGCTGTGTGCAGAAAAGTCTGGTAGGGCTAGAGAGAAAGTCGAGAAATCACTTATGAAACTACTGTAGTATTCCAGGTGTGAGGTGACAGTTCATTAACTGTGGAGATAGAGAAAAATGGACAGATATGAAAGCTATATAGAAGGTAAAATCAAAAGGACTTAGTGCTGCACTATATTATATAAGGGGATGTGGGTTAAGGTAAGCTATGTACACATTTTGACTACTTGGGACATTTACTGAGATAGGAACTGCTGGATGTATTAGTATCCTAGGGCTGTGATAACAAATAACCAAAACTTGGTGGCTTAAAATAACAGAAATTTGGTTCTCATAGTTCTGGAGGCCATAGTTCCAAAATCAAGGTGTCAGGAAGACTCCCTCCAAAGTCTCTAGGAGAGAATCCTTCCTTGTTTCTGGTGACTCCAGGTATTCCTTGGCTTGTGCTAGCATAATTATAATTTTTGCCTCCCGTCTTCACACAGCCTTCTGCTCTGTGTCTTTTCCTCTTCTGACTTTTTATGAAGTCACCTGTCATTGGATTATCTAGATTGGTCTAGATAATCCTGTATGATCTCATCTCTAGAACCTTAAATTAGTTGTATCTGCAAAGTTTCCAAATATGCTCCCATTCACAGGTTCTGGAGATTGGAACATAGACATCTGTTTTGGGGGTCACCAAAAATGGCTACCATTTAACCCTTACTATCCTTAAAAAGAATCAAAGTTTGGTGTGTGATTTTGGACATGTTAAGTGAATATGCCTTTATGATGACTGAGAGAAGATAATAAGTCAGTTGAGTTTGAGTTTAGATTTCAGGGGGCAGAAAAAAAATTAACAATGCAAATGCATCATCTACATACTTTGCCAGCTTCTAAAGAGACAATGACCAAGGAAACAGTGCATTTCTTTTCTATATACATATGATCTTATAATAACTCTGTTGAGTCATTTCTTCAAACAGACAAAAAATATGTAAGATAAGCCATTCTAATGTATGACACATATTTGTAATTGCATCAAATCAAGAATACAAGGATTTATTCAAATTTTTAGTAGGAATTTTACTCTTCTTTAGAATCAAAGCTGAAATTCTGCATCATAGCAAGAAGACTTAGCTCTGAGCATACCTGGGAAAACATGCAAACTTCCAGAAATAGAGGCTGCAATGTAACATTAGTCAGCTAAAGGGATGAGAAGAAATTAGGCCTCGTCACAGAAAGAGAGGCAACTTTTTCGTAGTGTTATCACTTTCATCTACATATTCTTCAAAATTATTCAAAAATTTACAAAGTCAACCAAGTAAATCAAGGACAATGTCTTAAACCTACCATGTGAGGGTCTCCAAAATAAAGCTCCATTTTTTAATTCCAGTATCATCTTATATGCTTTAAATGATTGTCAGATCTGACTCCTTGCCATTAAGTAACTTAAACCCATTTTACCAACTTTATTCTTTATTGACATATTCATTCCAAATGAAATACTTTGCACTTGACTTTAGTTTCTTGAATTTCAAACATTTTTTTCACTTATGTTAAGTGCCACTTTCTCCTGGAAGCCTTATCTGACAATTCCTAATGCACTACTCCCAACCCCACCAAAAGTTTCTTCGTCTCTAGTATTTCCAGAACATATTTACTGAAGTGCGATTTTCATGACTGAATAGGCCTTTGTTTATTAAAAAATTTGGCAGATGGTTTTGTATTTAACAGCTGCTTAATAAATGCACATCAAGTAAAAGGGGTCTCATGTAATCATCTTGTGTTATCTTTGTCTCTAGAGACATGAAATATACATTTATTGTGGTGATGCATTTGACTTTCTGCTTATTAAGAATTGGGGCCTACATGCAGAAGAATGAAACTGGGCCATTTCCTTATACCACACACAAAAATAGACTCAAAATGGATGAAAGACCTCAATGTGAGACAGGAACCCATCAAAATCCTTGAGGAGATCACAGGCAGCGACCTCTTTGACCTCAGGCACAGCAACTTCTTCCTAGAAACATCGCCAAAGGCAAGGGAAGCAAGGGCAAAAATGAACTTTTGGGACTTTTGCACAGCAAAGAAAACAGTCAACAAAACCAAAAGACAACCAACAGAATAGGAGAAGATTTTTGCAAATGACGTATTAGATAAAGGGTTAGCATCCAAAATCGATAAAGAACTTATCAAACTCAACACTCAAAGAACAAATAATCCAATCAAGAAATGGGGAGAAGACATGAACAGACATTTCTGCAAAGAAGACATCCAAATGGCCAAGAGACACATGAAAAAGTGCTCAACATCACTTGGCATCAGGGAAATACAAATCAAAACCACAATGAGATACCACCTCACACCAGTCAGAATGCCTAAAATTAACAAGTCAGGAAATGACAGATGCTGGCGAGGATGTGGAGAAAGGGGAACCCTCCTACGCAGTTGGTGGGAATGCAAGCTGGTATAGCCACTCTGGAAAACAGTATGGAGGTTCCTCAAAACGTTGAAAATAGAGCTACCCTATGACCCAGCAATCGCACTACTGGGTATTTACCCTAAGGATACAAATGTAGTGATCCAAAGGGGCATGTGCACCCCAATGTTTATAGCAGCAATGTCCACAATAGCCAAACTGGAAAAAAATGAAATCTTGCCATTTGCAATGACATGGATGGAACTAGAGAGTATTATGCTAAGTGAAATAAGTCGATCGTAATTATCATACGCTCTCTCTGATACGAGGAATTTGAGAGGCAGGGCGGGGGGGTCGTAGGGGGCAGGGAGGGAAAAAATGAAACAAGATGGGACCAGGGAGGGAGACTAACCATAAGAGACTCTTAATCTCAGGAAACAAATTGAGGGTTGCTGGAGGGTAGAGGGTAGGGATAGGGTGGGTGGCTTATGGACATTGGGGAGGATACGTGCTATGGTGAGTGCTGTGAACTGTGTAAGACTGATGATTCACAGACCTGTACCCCTGAAGAAAATAATACATTATATGTTAAAAAAAAAAAAGAATTGGTGCCTATATCTCTCTTCTTGGCTCTGGGAGATCTGTGTGACCACTGTGCCTAATGGAATAGAGTAGAAGTCACGCCCTGTCAGCTTCTGCATCCAAGTCTTAAGACTTGGCATTCATTTTCTGTCCTTTGGAGTACTCATTCTTGGAACCCGCCTGCCATGCTGTGGGGTAGCCCATATGTGGAGAGGTCCACATGAAGAGATACTCTGGTTGGTAGCAGTGAACCAACATACACTTGTAAGCCATGAACATGAGCTATGTTGAGAGTGGATTCTCCAGCTGGGGCCCACACTGCATAGACAGTCCCTTCAAGTCCCTTCAAGTCCTGTTCAAATTGAATATGGTGATAAAAACAAGGGGTTACTGTGTATTAATCACTAGGATTTGTGTGCATGGTGAATTTTAAGCAGAAGAGATACTTGTCACTTCCACGCCACAACAAGTAATAGCTTGGTACAATAGGTTTTGAGATCTCTCTATCCTCCTGTCAACAGGGTTTGAAGGAGCTTTGTGTTGAGATGGAGGAAACATAGCATGGAAAAAACTAGATCCTCAAATAACCACACAAAAGGAAATTGTCCTGGAATTTCCAAGAACTGAAGCACGCTTTTTATCAGAGTTATTTATTAGAGAATTGTTAATACTATTGTGTTAAGCCATACATTTTGAGGTCATTTGTCACCTTAGTATTATGATAACTCTTTCCTGATCAATACATCAATTCTATTCTTCACAGAGAATCTTGAGAGGGCTGCAACTTAAAATAGGTTTTCAAACCAAGTTAAAAGGAAATATAACCATTTTGGAGAACAGTGAGGACTTTACAGTCCATATACATGTGTATGGGGTGGGGAGCTGAATTTGTATTTCTGTGAATGCTCTTTATTGCTTTTAGACTATCAAACTGAACTAAAAAATAACTTATCTGAGGATGCAGATGCAATATTTCTGATAAGTCATCTAAAAACAAACAGAGCAAACAAATGAAAAAAATTTAAACTAGTGCTTTCATTCTATTTTTTTTTTTTAATAGGACAAGAATTTTCCAAAAACAAAAGCCCACCCTGAATGCCTTATTCAAACGCTTTAAAGAGGTTTTGCTGTTCGACTTTTAAAACTTGCTAGAGAAACTGAGAGAAGTTGAAAAGGCTGTCAGGCAGTGGTAGAATGAGCTAATTAACAACTTTTAAAAATCGTGTAGCATTGAGAAAGCTGTATATTTTTCAAAATGTTACATAATTACGATAAAAGGGTTATCTTGTCACAGTACTTTCGGACCAAAAACAAAACAAAACAAAACAAAACACCTCATTAGAGTTTTTTTCCTGCAGAATGATACTCAGTATGAATAAACAATGTGAATACTGTTATCCTTGATTCCTTCATTTTTACTTCTCCTGTGCTTGCCCCACAACCTTCCATCTCAATAAAAGAAATCTGCATTTACTTAGCTATCTTACCTCCTGATAAATAAATAAATAGCCAGATAGGTAGATAAATAAATCAATAATTTGAACAATGGTTTCCTCTTTGATCCTTCTTTTATCACACTGCACTTCAGGTTCATCAGTTCCATTTTCAAAGCTCAATTGTATGACACCTTGACTTCAACCAGGGCCTCCCATTTGGAGCCAGCAACACACCCCCTGTGGAAACTGCAGTAGCTTCCAGTCTGGGGCACTGCTTACAGCCATAGGCATTGTGGAGTCCTCTCTATTCAGAAGACAGAGGGATCTTTTCATAAATTAGTTCATGTCCCTTTCCTGCTCAAAATCCTCCAATGGATGATTCCAATCACATTTAGAATAAAATGCAAATGTTTGCCCTGACCCACAAGGCCCTAAGTGATCTGATCCAAGGCCATCTTTCCAACCTCATCTTTTTCCACTTAACCTTTTGCTTATTTCCTTCCCTCACTGAACCCTAAACATACCCAGCAGGCCTCGGTCCAGAAATACCCTTTGCCCTGTTACACACCTGGGTCTGCTCTAATGCCACAACCTCAGAGGGCTTTCTTCAACCCCTATATCTAAAATCACAGCACACTCTTTATCCTTCTCCTGCTTCATTTTTCCTTGTCCCTCCAACAACTAAACTAATAAGTTATCTATTTATAATTACCACCCCTGATCCTAACAAAATGCAAACCTTATATCCCCTCACCTTTCTTTTATGGAAAGCATTGTACTGTGAACATATTTCACTGTTGGTTTTTGAAATTTAACAAATGTATTGTGGAGCTCATGCCATAAGAGTGTAAGGAGATAATCATTATTTCTTTTCATTAATTTTGACATCAGCTTCTTCCTTCCTTGACTTGCAACCATTCTCCATACTTATATAGTTCAAGGGAACAAAGAGGAAGTGCCTTTGGCTAGTGGCTCCCTGTGACCATCAAGATACTCTGACCAAACTATCATGGTCTACTTGAAACAGAGCAGCTCTGCAGGTGGCATGCACTTCCTCACTGTTCAGTGCAGGAGCTCTTGGGAAGAGGGACATCATAAAAGGGCACAGGCCCTTCTACCTCCCAAGACAACAGTTTCCTCTATACTCCCAGACTTAAAGGATTTACCTTGAGGGCTACTTCAGTCTCCTCCAATAATAACTCTGTCACCTCTCCTTCTTGTGCAAAACATCTACATTGCTTTCATGGGCCCAAACTTACACCACAGAAGTAGATTTACTCTCTTTTCAGAGCTGAAGGATGCAAAAAACCTGACTCTCCTCCTGTCTCTCCTCCCCCTCCTCCCTCTTCTATCCTCTCCTATTTTGTAGGAGAATGTGACAGAATTTAATCTAGTAATTGGTTTGATAAATAATTACTGAAAGCCATATATGTGTCAGACATTGTCATTGACATCTAAATAATTTTCAGAAGTTTGTTCCTGTTGTGCTAGTATAGATTTCAGTATGCTTTTCTTTACATTTATCTTTGCTTGGGATTCACAGATTATCTTGAAAATAATTTGATGTCTTTCATGTGTTTTAGAAAATTCTTAACTAATATCTCTTCAAATACTGTATCTGCTCCATTTTCTGCAGTCTTTTTAAATTTAAACAATAGATTCAAATATGTATGTGTGTGCGTATATATTTTTTCCCATTATTTTGCTCTTTTTCTTTCAGTTTGGATATCTTCTGCTGACCTCTCTTTCAGTTCACTGATTCTCTGCAAGAATCAGTCTGTTGTTATCTACACCCATCCAATGACATCTCATTCCTGATACTGTAATTTCTTAGTTCTAAAATGCTCTTTTTTAAAATAAAAAGAGCTCTTTTGTTTACTTGTTGATATATTTCCTTGCTTATATCAATCATAGACATTTTTTAAAAAAAATGTTGGTCTATTGACACCAACATCTGAACAATCTATGGTTCTAGTTTTGTTACCTATTTCTTCTCTCAGTTTTCAGTCATTTCATTATTTTTCTTATCATGCCTCATATATTTATATTGGATGCCAGAAATGGAAAATAAACTTAAAGAAGCTCTAGAGGACACAATCTTCATCCCAAGTTGTTATGTTTTCTTCTGGAAACATAGAGAGCATCATTGGACTATTCTGGTCATATTTAAAGCTTGGTGTTAGGCTAATTAACTCTGTTCTGTATCAGTTTTGCACTTAGATTTAGGGTATGAGTCTCCCTCTGAGACTGTGGTCTTTACTCTTGAGGTGTGGCCTTTCTTGGGTCTAAATTAAATACCTGTGTTTTTACCATCCCTTTTATGCTTTGGTGGAGCTTGGATTCCAAACTCTTTCCCCAGCACTGCACACCAGCTGCAAGTCTCTGCTCAGTAGTCTTTAGTTTCATGAGTTGTTGGGTTTTGTTAATTTTGTCACTGGATTCCTTAGACCCTTACTCTGGAACATACATAATTCAAGAATAAAATACTGACTTAATGGTAATGAGCATTTAGGTATCAGTCCTCCTTCTCTGTTATTTCACTCTCTAAGATTTCCCCTGTTCTTAGCAACTCTAACAGCCTTGAGCTTCAAACTCATTTTGACTGCTGCTCCTGCTTGGGTTCTATTATACTATACTATGGTTTGCAATATACCCTCAGAAAAATGTATGGAATAAATGTTCTTTCCTTCCATGCTAATTGCTCTCCAAAGATTTTAAACAGTTATTTTATACATTTTGTTCAGATTTTGCAGTCGTTGCTTATAAAATACTCTTGCATGGCCAGGACCAGAAATATTCAAAGTAAATTTTAAAAAATAGTCTTAACTTTAGAGATATAACTAAAATCTTTACAAATGGTAGAAGATGATATTTGGAATTTCATCAAAATAATTTGGAAGGGGAGGGTATTTAGGGAAGACTAGCCTTGAGAGAGGCTTGGGTGGCTCAGTGGGTTGAGTCCTCTGCCTTCAGCTCAGGTCATGATCTCAGGGTCCTGGGATCGAGCCCCACATCGGGCTCTCTGCTCAGTGGGGGGCCTGCTTCCCCCTCTCTCTCTGCCTGCCTCTCTGCCTACTTGTGATCTCTCTCTCTCTCTCTCTCTCTCTCCGTCAAATAAATAAATAAAATCTTAAAAAAAAAAAAAAAAGATTGTAACTCATAACAAATTCTGAGCTCTTAATCACTATGGAGTTTTTATTATAATTATAACTATAATGCTTTCTTATTATAAAGAAGGCTACATTTCTTTTTCATTGCTAATAATTTTTTTAATAAAATAAGTATTTGGGGATTATGGAACAATATCACAATGTTCTAAATAAATTTCAGCTGAATGACATTATTTAAGAAAGATAAAAACAAACCAAACTGGTACTAAACTTTGAGCCATCTTTGGGAATTAGGGGCCAGAGCTAAATTAGATTTGATTTAGAAAAAACAAATATTTGGAATGCTTTCCTCTTCAAGTGTTCCATAGTGAATTATTTGTTAGACTTGATTTCACATGGCCTATTGGCTGCCTTCCTTTTATTTTTTTCTCAAGCTTGAATGTCAAGATCTGTACCTAGAATGTCATCATAATTCATACACTTGGCTTTTCTCCTCTTCAGCCAAATAGCAACCATCATACCCATGAAAGCAGTCAGATGTATATCTTCAGAAAGAATTAACAAAATTGGCTTTACTAACAGAAAGCAGTTACCTGTTCACTCAGTGATATTTAATTTAAAGCTCAAGGCTCATTCACCAGCTCTTGGGTTATTTGACTTTTTGAAGCACATTTTATAAGAGAAAATGAAAAAATAAATAAAGGATACAGATATATATATATCTCCTTGAAATTTTAGGGAGGCTGTAACAGCTAAATTAACATACACTGAAATAAGATAATCATAGACACATAGACATTTCTCCTTAAATTTAACCAACTATGCTGCTTGGATGTGAGCTTGCATAAAACTGAGTTAAGTATTAATAACTTATTGTTTTCATTACAGATAATATCTACAATGATTTAACTTTTTAATTTTTTTATTTTTCTAATATCTACATTCTTTTTCTTTCTTTTTTTCCTTTCTTTTTTTTTTTTTTAATTTCAGTTCTCTTATACGTTGGTACCTAAGAATTATGTGAAGTCATTAGATTTTTTCTCTCTCTTTTTTTTTTTTTACAGGGATGATTTGTTTTGTTGAATACTGTCTCCTCAAAGGTCCACTGCTCTCAAGGATCGAGCCATGATAGGGGTATGATCAGAATGAGGTTCTTTCTCTTTTCTCCTTGGACATATAGGAAAATCAGGGTGATTTTGTGTCATGTTTCCATATCTGCTAAGACCACTACCATAGCTGCCATGGCTACTAAAGAAATCTAGATTTATATAGCATTTTGCCATTTATAATTTTCTCTTTCATTTGCACTGTCCATTTGATCTCTGCAACAATTTCAAGGCAGAAAAGATTATTACAATCTTTTAAATAAAGAAAACTGAGGCTCAGAAAAGTCGTGTCTCTTGATCCATGATACACATTTACTAGACAGATGACCTAGGACACAAAGGCTTGCTAAGTCTTTCTTATTTATTTATTTATTTATTTTTATTACGTTATGTTAGTCACCACATAGTACTTCATTAGTTCCTGACGTAGTGCTTGATGATTCATCGTTGGCACACAACACCCAGTGCTCCTTGAGCTTTTCAATTTTAAATTCACCTCTCCTCTTCTAGAAGGAGGCTTCTATGTCTGAAAAAGACACTAAACTAGCTGTCAAGAGCACACAGGTTCATAAGGATCAGTAGTCAAATCATGCTGACTGCTTGTTTTTGTGAATAAAGTTTTATTAAAACATTGCCATATCCATTCTCTGTAGCTGCTTTCACCCTACAGTAGCGGAGTTGAGTACTTGAGACCTTACAGCCCACAAAGCCATATTTATTATATGACTCTTTTTTTTTTTTTTAAAGATTTTATTTATGTATTTGACAGAGAGAGAGAGAGATCACAAGTAGGCAGAGAGGCTGGAAGAGAGAGAGGAGGAAGCAGGCTCCCTGCTGAGCAGAGAGCCCGATGCGGGGCTTGATCCCAGGACCCTGAGATCATGACCTGAGCCGAAGGCAGAGGCTTTAACCCACTGAGCCACCCAGGAGCCCCTATTATATGACTCTTTATATAAAGTTTCCCTGCCTCTGTTTTGTAGACAGTCTTATTTATGTACCTTGTGTAATGTGATATTGAGTTATTAATAACTTACGTTGGTTGGAGACAATATTAAAACTTTGTTATTATTTAGAATTATAATGTCTGAGAAGGGATTTCATAATTCACTTAAAATGATCCCCCTGCTCCACTTGCCATGTAATAAAGTATGGAAAATATCTCTTGGTCTAAAATCGCTACTGAAAATTTTATTATTAATATTACAAGGCTTATTATGAGTGAGATAAGAATACTTTTTATTGCAAATTTCCTTGGATACTTCCAGTGTTATAAGCATAAGGTTAATACAACCCACAATAGCTCTTTAAGTGTTGAACAGCTTTGATCCTTGAAAGGTTCTTTATATTCTCAAAAAATTATCTTTTTATGAAAAAAACATTAAATACTTGCAAATCTTGCAATAGCTAAGAAAAATTTCAACTAAGAGTCTTTATGCACTGAGAATATTTAAGGCACTGAAATAAACATGTTAACATATTATGATGATTAAATATGATAATATCTATCAGTGTTTCCTATGTTTCCAATTTTAAAAATTAGGAATCAAATGTACTATCACTCTAAGAAAGTGTTAGGATTAGAATTTAAACCAACTTTTTCTAGGAATTCAAACCTGAGAATTTTATTATTATTATAAATTATTAAATTATAAAATATAATAATGAAAATTATATAAATTATAAGTTTTATTATTATTATTGTTTATTGTAATTTTATTATTTCCTAATGATTTACTATAGTTTTTTTCTATGCCATTTTCTACATCTATCAGTTATCTGTATTGGTGAGTCAAAACTCTGTTTTCTTATTTTAAGTAGACCAAATAAGTTCTTTGGTTTTGTCTACCTAGGCCTTTGTCTATCTGACCTGTTTGCTTCCCCAAAATTGTCAAAGCATAGAGCCTCAGCATTCTCATTCCTAACATTTTTTAACATTTATTTATATTTTATATTTTAACATATTTTATTTATATTCATTTATTTATATTTATTTAACATATTTTAACATTTTTAACATTTATTTTTAATATTTATATTAAATATTTAAAATATTTAATTATTTTAAATATCTAATTTAAATATTTAATTTAAATTTATTTAAATAATATTAAAATATTTAATGTTAAAATATTTAAAAATATTAAATATTTTTTAATCTTTATGTATGTATGTATATATTTTTAGTAAAATATTTGTTGGCCAGCTTTTGAATTTTTCTTTCATTTAATTCCAGAGTAGACCATCCTTTTAACCTGGGTTTATTTATTCTAACAAAGACTTGTACCACCATCTTATCCATTCTTGCGGTGCTGCAGCAATGCCTTTTTCTTTCCAAAATCATGAAATGCAGAATAGCTCTTATCTTTGAGCATGTCTCCAACAAGGTGCTGGAACGCAGCTTTAATTATGTCTTAGTTTCGATTCTAGTAGATTCATTTCTTTCTAGCCAAAATGATAGCTTTATCCAGGTTCTATTCTGATATTATTTAAAATAACTGTTCAGCGACAGATACGCCTTGGTTTGTTGGCCTATCCATTTGTCTGATTTTTATTTACTGAGCATCTCCCACTTTTCACAGGACTAGGCACTGGAATATAGCGATGAGTAAGCCAACGTCCCCACTCTCAAAAACCTTAATGTTCACTCTGAATGATGAAACTAAACTCAAACTGAAGTATGTACTAAACCTACAATGCCAACCCCCTCTCTAATGGTTTATTTCAACAAGTGGAAAAGTGGAAAACATATTAATAATAATATGAGTAACAATGTCTAACATTTATAGAATGCTTTTTCTGTTCCAAGCACTATTCTAAGACTTTATGTGGATTACTTTATTTCTTACAACTACCCAATAAGATATATTGCTATAATCACTATTTTATAAACAAGGAAGCTAGGGCACACAAAGGTTACATATTGAGTACACACAATATTTGTGATATGTGCCATACTTTTGGCCAAATAAGTCAATCTTCGGTAATGTGGACCAAGGCATTGATAATTTTATAACCTTCAGAATGATTCTAATGTGCAATCCAAATTAAGGTCTACTGCACTTCCCAAATCTCTTTCCTACCCATCCTAAAAGACAATGAGTTCTTGTTCTTTACATATCAACTTGCATCTCTCTAATGGGAAGAAAAGCTGCCCTGTTCATTAACACTTTTGTTCTCCAATGTCACATTGGAGATGTGACACAATGTTCTCCAATGTGGGTATAAACAATGAGCTCATAATTAAGAGAACCAACTTTTCCTTCCCTCTCTGCCATGATGATGTAGGTATTTGTCTGTGGACAAGCCACTTCCTCTTAGGAATCTAGTTGTGTCTTTTCTTTACACTTGCAATAAGCTTTTAAAAGTCAATTTTATGGATCTCGCCTTTTGAGGTTCTACTATATCAGTCAGCCCAGGCAAGATTAAATGGGAAAGAGTGTTTCCAGCAAAACAAACACGAACAAAAATTACACAAAATCTCAAAGGATTAATAAAAAAAAAAATAGTGAAACCTTCTCCTATCTGTAAAATCTTTGCAGGATTTTTGGTTGAGTGGTGGGCACGGTGAGTTAAAATAACCCTGAGATTGGTGGGTATGACTTCACTGGAAGTCAAAAATAACAGGAAATGGCAATTACCAGAGTCCACCTTTCTTGTCTCTTTTGTTGAAGATCAGCTGCTCAGCCTGGGAGGCAGGTTGTCATGGTGATGGAAGGCAAAAGGGGATAACATAGGAATAATGGGCAAAGAGATTATTTATAACCTCTTTATTAATGTCTTCCTTGAGTCAGGCATGGGACATTGTATTATCTGTCCATCCTCTCATGGGGAAAAGATGTTTCTAAACATTAATTAAGTCACCCAAGAGACCAGCCTCTGTCTTTTCTAAATTAATTTGGAATCTTCAAAGGTTACAACTACAGGTTGAGGACTAATAGCACTAAAAGAATTGGTGATATCTAAGTTGCCTTTAAAGACAATAAGGAGGGGGCACCTGGGTGACTCAGTGGGTTAAAGCCTCTGCCTTTGGCTCAGGTCATGATCTCAGGGTCCTGGGATCGAGCTCCACATCAGGCTCTCTGCTCAGCAGGGAGCCTGCTTCCCCCTCTTCCTCTGCCTGCCTCACTGCCTACTTGTGATCTCTCTCTCTCTGTCAAATAAATAAATAAAATCTTAAAAAAACAAAAGACAATGAGGAGTTAATGAGGCAGATCAAAAAGAGTGTTTCAGGTAAAACAAAATAACATAAAAAATAAGAAAAAAAAAGCCCACATTTCCTGTTCAAAAAACATGGCAGCACAGGATGGAATTGTATATTCTGGAAACCACATGTAATTCTATATGGCTGGGTGGGTCAGACAATATAAACCTCATAAACCATGTTAAAAAAATGTAGACTGTGTCTAGAAAAGCAATATTGAGTTGATTTGCTCAAGATCACTCCTCAAATTGAGAGCAGAATATTGACAGGATTACTTAGAACTGATTCTGAGGTTAGGAACACATGTTTGTATGGACGTATGATATATACATATCTTATAATGATCTGAAATGGAAAAGCATCTGTATGTAACACAAATATCTCCATCTCTGTTTGATTAATTGTAGCATGCATTTTCTAAGGGGTAAACATCACTCACATAGATCCTTAATTTTCAGTCATTATCATATATTAATCCCCTTTGAAACTGAAAAATACATGTAAATTCCCTAATGATTTTTCTTTCTTTTCTTTTTTTTTTTCTATTGTCATTGCAAATACTGTGGCCTCTCCCCTGATGTTCTAGAGGCATTTAGGCAGTTACTAAACCTTTCATCTTCTTCCTTGCTGAGTCTTCACAGCTTCAACAATATTGCCAACAACTATCAGAACTCTAGGATACTCCGTTGTAGGAATTCCCATTAAGTCACTGTAAAACATGACCCTCTAAAAACCAGAAACATATGTATGGCATTTTGAAAGCCACTGGCATAGGCAAAGCAAGAATTACCCCATATCTAACATTACCCTAACAATAACATTAGAAAACTTAACACCCAAGTTTTCACACTCAGATAAATTTGCTGTTAAAGATTTATCAACACTGTCCCAAGTGGGAATATATCAAACTAATGAGCTTCTGCACAGCAAGGGAAATCATCAGCAAAATGAAAAGGCAACCTACTGAAGGGAAGAAAATATTTGCAAGTTGTATAACTGATAAGGGGTTATCTATATATCTAAACTATATAAAGATTCATATGACTCAATAGCAGAAAAAAAAATCTGACTAAAAAATGGGCAGAAGACCTGACTAGACATTTTTCCAAAAAAAAAAAAAAACATCTAGAGATGGCCAACAGGGATGTGAAAAGATGCTCAGCATCACTAATCATCAGGGAAATGCAAATTAATACCACAATGAGATATCACCTCACACCTGTTAGAAAGGCTATTATCAGAAGTACAAGAAAAACAAGTGTTAATGAAGATGTGGAGAAAAGGTGGGGGGTGGGTAAAATGGATGAAGGAGGTCAATAGGTACAAACTTCCATTATAAAATTAATAAGTCATGGAGATGTAATGTACAGCATGGTGATGACTATAGTTAATAATACTGTATTGCATATTTGAAAGTTACTAAGAGAATAAATCTTAAAAGTCATCACAAGAAAAAGAGATTGTAACTATGTGTGGTGATAGATGGTAGCTAGACTTACTGTGGTGATCACTGAAATATATACAAATATTGAATCATTATGTTGTATACCCGAAACTAATATAATGTTCTGTCAATTATACCTCAAAAAAAGTCTCAACTTTGGTGTCTGTAAGAATCTCCCGGGGGATCAGTTTAAAACAAATCACTCAAAATCTAACTTTAGCCAAACAATAACATTAGAAAATGTAACTCCCAGTTTTCACACCTGCATGAATTTACTATTAGAGATTTATCAGTGCTGTCACTTCTTTACTCTGGGATTTTTTAATGGCATTTTCTTGTTTGTTTGTTTTTTTCTTTTCTTTTCTCTCTTTCCAGCAATTTTGATTTGTTATTATTGATTTTATTTCAGTTCTTTGCTACTAGTTTCTTACATTCATCCATACATTTTTCAATCCCTCACTCATTAAATAAACTTCCTTAAACATCCACTATATGTGACAAAGTTATAACAAATGCCCCATTATTTTCACTTGGAATCATTCCTAGGCAGTCAAGATCTGATATGGGATAAAATATTTCAAAGGAGGATGTGCATTGACTTGTAGGAACATAAGCTATAAAGAGCAGTTGTGTCAAAACAGACAAGAGGTCAAGTCTGGTAACATGATGGATGGTAGTATGCTTATTGTCATTCCAAACAAATTTAGAAATTCAGGCTGCAAGAGTCAGAGATCTTATTTGAGGAAGTGAATAATCAGGTGTCAGGGATCTTGGTTGTAAGAAGATAAGATCTAAGCTGGAGGTCTGAACAATATAGTAAGGTATCAGCAAGACCTGTCATTTATAATGAGTCCCAAACCATATATATACATCCTGTCTGGAGATGAGTTTCTCTCACGACAGTTACATGAACCAAGAGGTGACATTAAGTGTAGGATGAGAAGTAGGCAACTGGGAAGCTGCTGACTTAAAGGCTCCAGTTGCACAAATCAGTTATCAGTTGAGCCGTTCTTAGGAGCAGCAATGAGTTTAAAAGCACCTACACAAAAGAACTTTGCAGAATTCTGGAGAATGTCAGGGTATCAGGGACAGGAGCAAAATAAAGAAAAAGCAAACATAATGGCCAGTCAGTTCCCTGGCTCTGTTTACCACATCCAGAGGCCCTTTGTTAAGATGGGAGACCAAAGAAGAGGGTGGCGAGCTGTAAATATCATCATTTGACAGACAGATCAAGGAACCCCTCAACCGATGTATTTTCTTCCCTGAACCCAACATTCAAATGCCCTGTGCTCTCCTTAGGTTTTTTATAATATTTTCTATGATCCAAGGAATGAACGCTCAAATGACAATTTACTCTCTTCAGATCAAAAGCAATCGCAGCACACAACAAATATATATATTTAGTGAGGGAAAGAGTAAGATAACTGAATTCCTGTTCAGTACTTTTTCACTATTAGTTAAACATGCCTTTATTTTCACTATTCTTTGTTACAAGGTGGGAATTAATTTTCTCTCAACAAAAGCTTTCTAAAATGGGCTATTAATAGACACCACAATCTCCCAGCCTCAATTTTACTCCTGTATCTAGCTCTGTGTTGTCTGATTTTAGGATACTGAAAAAAAAAAAAAAAAAAAGAAAGAAAAGAAAAAGACCATAAACCTCAGGCTCACTCCTTAGCCAAGTACTGATATTACCATCTTATCAAAACAAAACAACAATAAAATAAAACAAAAAAATAAAAATCTTGACACCGTCACACCTCTGTATTAGCTTCTCCCTCCTCAGCAATGATTTTTCCTTTTAGAATAACCTGTTCAGATTTCAAGATAAGGCAAATACGACCTCTCTGCTAAACCCAGGGAGACTGCACACTTGGTCCAGTGGGTGCTTGTGGATATCTTTATGAGGTAGGTACAGACAAGCCCTTGTCACGCTCTCACTGACTTTGAACTTCTTAAGGACTTGGGATTCTTTGTGTTCCCAGTCATGACCATGATTTATACATAATATAGTAGAAGCCCTCCAAATAGTTGCTGAATAAATAATGAGATGATCAAGCAGGTTGCGGAACTCACCCAACTTCTTCCTAAATTAAACCTAGACCAAAGCTTCTCAGGATCCTCTACTACAGCCCAGAAAAAATACATCCTTTAAGATAAATATCACTGTGGCCAAATATGTTTCTTTTAAAATCTATTTAAAGAAACTAACACTCTACCTTTTACCTCCTTTGTTAATATGAAACATTTTAACACATTATAAGAAAGCTTCAAATACTGCATGTAACTAAGGCTGCAGAAACTAACACCACAGTAGAAACATCCCATTTCTTCAGGCAGAGGGGCAAGCTGTGGGATGGTTTATGAGCTCAGGCTCTAGACATAAACTTTCTGGATTTGATCCCCAGCTCTGCTATATAATTAGTAAATGAGACCATGAATAAATGATGCAGCCTGTGTATGCACTAATTTCTTCATCTGCAAAGTGGCATGAAGCTCATAGGATGAGTATAGTATCTAGTGCATAGGATTCCTGTGGGGATAAATGAACTAAGACATAGAAAACAGCACAGAGCCAGGCACATGGCTTCAGGTTTTATTAATAGTCCAAGCATGGGGTAGCATAACAGCAACACTTACTTTATGAATTATTTCCCACATTAGGTATAGGAGAAAGTCCCAGCAATCCTTTTATAGCATGTGCTATTTTTGCAGACACATTTTTAATAACTGATGGTGTTTTTTAGGACAGCTGCTGTCAGAAACAAGGGCTTTTCGCTGCCCTCTTTCCTAAATGATTTCTATTGGATATACTACCTGATATATTCTCCACCTAGCAATAAGAGAGTTGATAGCTTGACAACACTTTTGTTGACTAATTTCCTGTATTAGTTTCCTGATGAAAGAAACAAACAAACACAGAAATCAACTGAAACCAATTTGTTAAGGAGATTAATGTAGAAACTGTGCCTATGGGAAACTGTCAGAAAGTGCTATAAACAGAGCTAACCTCCCAAGGGAGGAATAGAGTGATTCTCATTAACATGTAATAGTCTCTAAATTTTGTTCTTCATGGCAGTGTGATCTTGGAAAAAGAGATTTCTGGGTGTCAGGGTACACACATATTTACCTTGGGTGTTCCATGGATTAGCAGGGAGGAGTGCATGTGGAAAACCCCAGTTGGTAGTCCTGGTTTCCTCCTTGCCATTCAGGATAAGCTCAATACATGGTAGCTGAGTCAGTGAACCAAGGCAAGACCTTTTTGACGTTTACTCATCTGAAAAGAGAAGTAAGAATACCAAATTTGTAATGCAATAGTGGCGACTTTAAGAAATAAAGGTTTCAGAAACATGGGTGCCGTCTAAGCATTTACATGTTCTCTTTTTCTCCATCATCTTGGCCTACACCTAACACTTTTCATGTACCAGAGTTCATGTTATAGAAAATATTTTTAAAAATCTTTTCATGGGGGCACCTGGGTGGCTCAGTGGGTTAAGCCTCTGCCTTCGGCTCAGGTCACGATCTCAGGGTCCTGGGACTGAGCCCCTATCGGGCTCCCTGCTCAGCAGGGAGCCTGCTTCCCCCTCCCTTCTCTGCTTCTCTGCCTTCCATTTGTCCCGTAGGTTGCACGGTAGGGGCTGATTGTGTAAGGGGCAGCTGCTGACAAATTTGTAACAACCAGCCAGGTCTGTGTTGCCTGGGGGCTTCCTCAGAGGGGCTGTCTGGGAGCCCATGCTCTGGGGTCCCTGAGGGTCATGGTTCATCCCCATGGTTCGTCTCTCTCTCTCTCAATCTCTGTCAAATAAGTAAATAAATAAATCTTTAAAAAAAAATCAAAAAAATAATCAAAACCTCTTCATGGGTTGGAAGGGGGTAGAGAACCCAGATGTTATAAATTCAAGCCAACCTTCACCCCTGTCTAGACAGACTAGGTTTGAAAAACAAATGTGACTTTAGATCTAATGATAATTTGTCCAACTGGGGGAAGACCTTATTATGGCAGTCCAAGTACAGCTATCATTCACAAACCAACTCCCAAACCTTATCCTTTTCATTCTTTCATTAAAATGACTTGTTTCTATAAGAAAGATATAAGCAGAACCCTAAAAGTAACAGTTGTAAGTAGCATTAGTTACTGCGTTTTTAGTATAATCATGATGATAATACTAAAGATGGCAAGTAAATATTGAATAATCACTGACTCTATACCAGAGGCTCTTGTTCCCCGCGATAGTCACCTGGAATGTCTGCCCTTCTGTCATAAACCACCCCTTCTTCCTCTCTCAGTGTGGGTGGTCTAGGTTGTCCCTGCTTTCTGATCATAGGAGTGGACGTTTGATCTAGACCTGGTTACTGCATATTTTCATCCTCCTGGCAAATTAGGGCTAGGGATTTTCCTAGAAATAATGAGAATGAGAATTTTCTCTTTTCTTTCAATTTGTCAAGCGGGAGAGTATCAGCCTGACTTGCTGACATGCCTTTCCTTACGTCACAGGGAGAAATTACCTGGAGATGAAGCAAAGGAAACTAGAAACAGGGAAAAGATTTCTGATTCCATCCTGGGAGCTCCTGGAACCAGCCATATCTCTTAATCAGGGATGTTAAGTGATGTGAGCCAATAAATCTCCATCTTTACTTAAGTCTCTTTAAACTCAGTTTCTATCATTTACAACCTGAAGTTCAAAATGCCTCCCCTCATTTTTTCAATCAAGAATGAGCACAGAAGTGGTGCCTGGCTGGCTCAGTTGGTATGGGACTCTTGATCTCGGGGTTATGAGTTTGAGTCCCATGTTGGGAAAAGAGATTACTCAAAAAAATAAAATCTTAAAAAAAAAAAAAAGAGCACAGAAGTCACAGGACTTTATTATTTTACATATTTAACATTTCTACCATATTCTCTTAAAGACAACTTCCAGATAACCATATGCATATATACCAAGCATGTAATTCAGATTTCCTTCTTAATACTGTATTATGGATACTTGGGCTGATGCACCAGGTTCTACAGATCATCCTTCTTCCCTCTCAACATAGATGCACCTGCAAAAATCTCAAAACCTAGAACTCAAGTTTGGGAGGTGGATGTCTATAAAGAAAACTAACTTAAAATTCTGTAGTAAAATAAAATTTGAGGGGCGCCTGGGTGGCTCAGTGGGTTAAAGCCTCTGCCTTCGGATCAAGCCCCACATCGGGCTCTCTGCTTAGCAGGTAGCCTGCTTCCTCCTCTCTCTGCCAGCCTCTCTGCCTACTTGTTATCTCTCTCTCTCTCTCTCTGTCAAATAAATAAATAAAATCTTTAAAAATAAATTTAAAAAAATGAAATAAATAAAATAAAATTTAAATATGTGATGCCCCCAAAACATAAGCCTTATCCCGAATCGCCAAATGTGGTTGAATTCTACAAAATAAGATCTGGAACCATAGAATAATGGTTTGGTTTATGCTCTGGAACTAAAGCTGCAAATTTTAGCAAGTCACTTTACTTCCCTTATCCCTTTTGTTCTCTCCCTTATGAAACAGGAGTAAGAGTAACAGGATTTCACATCAGAGGAGTAAGAGTCTTAGTGAAGAACAGCTAAACACTCTGGAAATGCCTGATAGCACTGAGGCAGCATGAAAGAGGCAAAAAGCACTGCATATCTCTAGACCCTCTGCCCATTTTACAGAGGAGGGTAAGGGGATTTAGCTAGGCTCACTGCAGTAGCCACAGAGATGGCCAGATTTTCTCTGGGTTTTCTTCTTTATTGTGCTTTAGTGCAGATTCACTAACTCAATCCACCATGATCTTTCTTTCTTATTTTTCTTCTCTTAGCAACATCGCTATTCTGTGAGCTACCTGGGCATTGTTTAAAATGATATTTTCTAGTCTCTTTTCTCAAATATTTTGATTTTGGATCTAGAATAAGGGCTAGAAATCTGAATTTTTAACAACCATGCCTGGAATTTCTGAGGCTAGGGGTGCATAGATCATGCTTGGAGAAACATTGAGTCCAGCCTATGTTATGAAATCAAAGAAAGGTAATCTCTATTCTCTCAGGTTATAGTTATCCTGTTTTGTGAAGTGTTTAGGTTTAAAACTGAAATGTTCTAGCTACTTGTGCTGCCAAGGCCCCTGGAAAGGTGTTCAGGTGATAATCTCCCCCATAATACATATTATTAGTGGAAATTCCATAAATAGAAACTTCCAGTACTTTGGGAAACATATGAGGTAGCAATATCCTTCCCGTTTATGTGGCTAATGTTAGAGTTAAGAGAAAGTAAAGTGAAAAATGTGTATAATTTGCCTGACTAATGCTATGATTTAAAAAGACCAATTCTTGCACTGTGTTTTGTACTGCATGGAGCTGGGCACGTGGCAATAAATTAATATCTTACAAAGCAAGAAGTTTCCTGAATGAATGACTGCTTGTGTTGTTGAAGGAAAAAGCCTCAAATGTTGATCATAAATATTCATATTTCCCTTCATATGCTTAGTGAACACTGCTTCTTTATCGAATTTCTAGGAAACAAAGCAACTTTTTAACCTGTAAGTTAAGTCAAACTATCATTATGTTTATGCAGAAGTGAAGGGGAATTCCATCACAATGTTCTAGCAGAATTTTCCTAGTATTTTATTCGAATACTTTCGGAAGACTGGAGAGATAAGATGAGTGGAATGTTTCATGTTATCATGCAAGTTTTTCACTTGAAAGCATTCTGGTTTAAATCCAACCTGTGAAGCAGAAAGGAACCTTGGAGATAATCTATCCTGACACCTTGGCTTTATATTTAAAGACTCAGAGGGTCCTGTAAAATCAGAGATGGATGCACAGATACCAAATAAATTAAAAACAGCATTAGATGAAACCCAGAACTCCCTTCCTCCTCAGCTAGTTTTTCTTCCTATATAAAGAGTACCTCTCAAAGAGGAGAGAAAAGAAAGGTGGTACCCATTTTTTAGAGGCCTAGCACTTGCATTTAATCCTTGGTCTTTTGAATTCATGAACAGCTTTCTTAGATTAGCTGACTAGGTTAATATTGCTCTATCTTGTGACAGTGCTGATATTTTTCATAGACAAATTATCACCTTGTGAAGTTCATTAGTTATCAGTGAAAATAAAATACTAAGGTTGCAAAGCATTTTTCTCTTTTGCTCTTTTGTAAGATAATCTGCTGAAAGTAGGTTATGAGGAGTCCATTTAGCTCCGATGACTAAAGCTCAGAGAAGTAAAGTGTCTTGGTCCCCTACCTTGTGACCCCTAGTATGGTGCTCTTTATACTCTCATACAACTGCTTCAGAAAATAACCAAACTTTCATTTGGTAGCTTCCTTCACATGCCTAACTACCTCCCAGGATCTGAGTCCTCTCTATGAAGGTTCAGATGGCAATGTATCTTAAATCAGTACTTTTTTCATTATTATTCAAGGAGTTTTACAAAGTTACGAATGCATAGATCTGACCCAAAGATCCTGTACTATGTAAACTGAAGCAATATTTGCTTTTCTGGAAGAGTTTGGACGAAGGTCAACTGCTCAGGAATAACAACATGCAGTTGGCTTGCTGTGATTCCCTCCATTCCTATCGATGACTAAGAACCAGGCTGACTTCATCATTCGCATATAGAACAGGTGCATCTCTCTGATTCATCATCTCTGGCCTGTTTGGCCTACGGCGGATGGTCATAACCTGTATCTTACCCAACCGAAAGACTCTGAAATCCGGGCCTTTAGCCTCATGACAGGGGATTTTTCTTGAAGATTTATCATACTTGCTCTTCAGGCCCCTACCAGAATGACTAACCCCTCTGTTCTAGTATTACACAAAGACCACAGATAGAAAGGGAAAATCTTATTCTCTTCTGTCCAGAGTCGCTGGCCATTAAAAAGATGATAAACTCAGTTTTGTCCCAACCTCATAAAAGTGGTCAAAGATTACAATACAGTCTTCAGAATGAAAAATGAACCTTGAGTCCAGGTTTATACACACTGTTAGCTAATGAGGATGGAAACACCTCCCACCTCCTTCTTTGGATTAAGCCTCCGATATAGAGAGGTAAAAGAGTTAAGAGGCACCTGTAGCAAAAGCTGAACTTTCAGGAAAATCAACAGAAGTAGGAGAAGCGGAGAGAACACACAATAAAAGAATAGGCCAGTGAAATGAACACAGATACAAACAAACTGAATCTATTCTCACTTCTCTGAAACTTGTCCTACCAAATGGGAATGACATTATTTCTCACATCATCAGGGATGATTTAATGCATATCTACTTAGCTGTTTCATTAAGACAAGGACATATTGGTTCATTGTCTTTATGTAATATTGATTAGCCCTCCCTTTCTGAAATCTAAGTACTTAGAAAACTGGTAACAAAGTCTCTTAGGAGGCATTATGGAAGGCACTGATTAATATTTGCTGCCATGTAGTCAATGCTGATTATTTATCATGCTCACCTTCTAAACTAGCACTCAAGTAGATACACATGCCTCAGTGAGCCTTCTGGGTATTAGATGATGGATAACAGGACTTGTTCAAGCACAGGATTTCTCATGAGAGACAAGTTTGTTTTTAGAAAGATGAGGGTCCTGTTTTTACCTGCCAGCAATTCCTGCTATTTGTTGGGCATTATCTAATAATATTTGGCTTGCACATGGTTTTAGACCAGACAGTATTTTCTGACTTGAGTTTAAGATAAAATAAAGATTTCTGGGTTCAAAGCCAAGTTCCACCATTTATTAGCTGGGTGACCCTGCAGAAGTCACTTAATCTCTCTGAGCCCACATATTTTTTTTTTAAATCGGTAACATGCAAATAATCACCACATAATAGGGTTCCTGAGAGGATGACTTGACATAGTATAAGTGAAGCCTATAGCACTGTGCCTGACACATTAGAAGCCTCAATAAATTTTAAACATTATGTTATACCTTTTTATATGTTATAATTATAAGGTTGACATTCTGCTTCAACACAGGTTTTAGTAAAAATAGACAATGGCATGTGGGATGGCCTCATCAAAACTGATCATTACAAACCCTTTAAACAGTTACTGGCCTTCTCTACACATTGGAATCAACCAGAGGTTTTTTGTTTGTTTTGTTTTTTTAAGTCCTAGTGGTTTAGTCTATCCACCAAGTGAAATAAATGAGATTCTCTGGGTTTGAGACCTAGATATCAATATTTTTTAAAGCTATTATTCCCAGGGGATCATTCCAGTTGGTAGTTTGGGGTGAAAATGATTTGGTAAAAATATTATAGACCATGTAACCTAGGACAGAGGCAGGCCTTATGGAATGTTCTTTCTCCACAGCTTCTGGTACACCCCCTTCTATGAATTGGTTTCCCTAAAGGCTAGTTAGGGTCAACGGGAATCTCCTTACTCCATTCACAGATCCCAGTGATCTTTAAATATTTGTGGCAAGATTTTTTTTCATTGAAATCTTAATATGAGGAAATAGTATTCTAATAGGATAAAAGTATTTTATGAATTATACCACTTTATTATTATATTGTTAGCAATACTGAGAATCTCTTGATAAATAAAAAACTTGAATGTTGGTGTTCAGATAAAAACTGTGTCTCTTTTAGGCTCAGTGTCCCAATTTTTGCAGTGTTTTGTTTCTGTAGTATAAGACCAAGCAAATTCTAATTAACAAAGTTCTCTTTGGCAATGGTATATTTTTCTTACATTTTTCAAGAACTCATTTGCAATCATGGGATATTTTTCAATTATCTGAATTAGTTGCCTAAAATGGTAGAAATATTTTTGGATTATTGTTTCAAATGTGTCTACTGAAATATCTCCCTCATTTCATTTTATAAATATAAGTTATATATAATAGAAGTATTAAAACTTAAAATAAGTAGTTAAAGTCTGCAGAATACAATTTGACATGTACTGACAAGAGCACTTTGGATTCATAGATAATATGCCTGAGCTTTGCATAACATTTTAAGGAAATGTAATGACCATGAACTGTATAATTTTGTGAGTGGATATGCAATTTTGAAGTGAGTAGATATGCAGAAACCCGAGATTACAAAGATAAGAAAAGTCTCTATAACTTCTCCAATCAATGTATAAACTTGAAAAACAAAACCTGACAAATATGGTTGAAGATGGCAGAAGCAGCTTTATTCTGAAGTTTGCACAGCCTTACACAAATTAAAGCACTGGTGGTCTCCAGTATTTTAAAAGTTGTGATATTATATTACATGTTTAATCACTAAGAATAAATGCGATTTAATGAAATGTTTAATAATGCCAGAAATATTTCAGCAGAACTTCAGAGACATTTATTGTGAAAATTACTGAAATAATTACCAGCTTATCCCAAACAATATTTGCAAGCTAGCACACTATGTTAAGGTTCTCATTTAGTTCCTTCCACATTCCTCATAACCATCCTTTCAAGCTCTTATAAATTGTATCCTTGAGAGGTCTGGGTTAATTTGTATAAGACTGACAGCCCGCAAGCTGGACATCACCACAAAGAACCTATCTTATTTTTGGCCAAACAGGAAAACATCTGAAGGTCAATAGAAATCCTAGCTGGCACTGTTTACATTCTGCCCCATTTGAGGGTTACCTTTTTTTTTTTTTTAAAGATTTTATTTATTTATTTGACAGAGAGAGAGAGATCACAAGTAGGCAGAGAGGCAGGCAGAGAGAGAGAGGGGGAAGCAGGCTCCCCGCTAAGCAGAGAGCCCGATGCGGGGCTCGATCCCAGGACCCTGAGATCATGACCTGAGCCGAAGGCAGAGGCTTTAACCCACTGAGCCACCCAGGCGCTCCTGAGGGTTACCTTTTAATCAGAGCCAAGGTGGCCTCACTCAAGTCCCCTCTGCTTTGGACTCCCATCTGCTCTTCCCTCCCACAGACCTACTTTCCCCTGGAGGTCCAGCCCAGTTTCATCCCTTTGCTGCCTTTTTCTGAAATAATAAGTTCTATTTCCCAGGATTACAACACCCTCAGGTTTACTTTAACTAAGTCCTGTTTTTGCTTAAGACTCAAATTCTCTCAAATGGATCCTGAAATGAACCTGTTGACTGTTTTCCCCCAAACTCCTGTCTTGGAGGGAGAGTTTTTAAAGCAACAACAAAATAATGGAAGTTATGCTTTGATAAAGTATACAAAGACCATTGCTATTAGGTTTGTAATACAAAACAAAACATACATTTTTGTTATCCCTGTGTGAAACAAAACTGAAGACAAGCAAAAACAACTTAGTTCTTTGCTCCGGAAAATAAGACTTTGAACTGAGCGAAAGAGTATCCTTTTCAAAACAGACAGCTTGCTTATCAATACTTACTTCAAGAGCCTCAACAGCCATTATGTCATAAAATCAGCCCAGTTCTGAGCAGTTCCTCATCTTGCAAGATCTGCTTTAAAACTGCCCAGGGCAGATTCTAAAACCCCATAACCTCTGAAATCTGTCTTCTGAGACTTAACTAATTCTCTGTCAACATGTGGTCTTCCCTTGACAGTCAGATCTAATACACTTAGTTTTGCTTGATCAACAGGTTTTTCTGGCGGTCTTTTGGGGAATGGGAATTGATAGCCAGACTCTACAAGTAAAAAATAAGCAAAATAAGGTAAGCAAAATGGTATAAAGGGCATGCAGGCAATTCATAGAAGAGGAAGCCCTCAGGACCCATAAAGTCATGAAATATATTCAAAGGAAGAAGAGTTATTGCTAAATAAAACAGAATGTAGATGAAAATTTCTTACAAAGAAAGAGGTCAAACTTAAACTCTTTCGAAGGACAAGATTTACAATGTGAATCAGAGGTGGACAACAAAATATAAGGAAAGATTTCAAGGCCAGAAAGGTCAGGATAACCTTAGGAAATAAAACTATGTAATGTGGTGGGCAGACTAGTGTTATGGGTCAAGTACAAGGCAAGAAAAGGCTGGACAAGTTGCTGAAGACCAGATCAGGAAGGATCTGGTCTCTTTGCAGATGTGACCTAAAGGATGTTGTAGTCCTAGATGGGTACTTCATCCCCATGGTGCTGATCAACTCTGATTAACAGGAAGCACTATTCGAGCAGGTTATGACCTCCTTGAGGGCAGGCAATTTGTTGTGAACTGTACCCTCCACGTTCCAAGCTAGTGCCCTAGATATAGAGATTTTAAAGCATCGACAGAAAACAATAAATACAACAAACACCTTTATTAGTGTCCTGTATTTATGTAAGAAATTTATCATATGTAGCTTTGTGAGGGAGGGAGGTAAAGCAAATATTATTCTTTGATAAATGAACAAGTTATAATTCACAGAAAGGGGAAGAAAATTACTGAGCACTGGCAAGGCAGCTGAATGTTTGTACGTGTGTGTGTAAAGTCACGTGTGTGTGCTTATATGTATATGTTTGTATATTTATGCACATACACATACTTACACACTTTAGTGCTCACAACCACCATGTAAGTCAGATACTATTACTACCTTTTCAAAAACAAAGAATTTGACACTCTGGCTGGTTCTCTTTCCAACATAGTTGGTGGAGCTGGCACTTGAATTCAGCTCCTCTGACTCCTAGTCTGGTTTTCACTTCATTATACGTTTCTTCCCTTCACTCATCATTTTGCGTGTTTCCTGAGACCATGTTCCCAATCCTTTCCGCAATGCAGAAACAACCCTAACTTCTGAGCTGATCTTCCTTGACATACCCCAGGCAGACATTGCCAGCTTTGCTGACTTGTTTCTATCTTCAAACAGAAAAGTTCTTCCTACCCCGTACTGATTTAAACCCACAAAGTTCCCAAACCCAGATGTGCGGAACATGCAGCTCACAGAATTGAAACTTGGGATGTGTCTATGCTTTTCCTAGTGAATTTAGACAAGACTGTGACTTTTGTTCAAGACTTCTGCCAACAGCTTCTTACAAAACATCTAATATCGGTTTCTCAAGAAGACAGCCAACTGTTAAATATATTCCATTTCTCATAAAGCTGGAAATAATTTACCTTCAGTTGCATTGCAACATATTTGAAAATTAGATCTCTTTCAGAAAGGACGTGGGGAGCATTCTTGTAAGAATTTCTAACCATAGCAGCATCAAACATCATGCTTATGAAAAATGTTTAAGAGCTGAATCAGTAAATCCCATCAATTCTACCACCTCCTGCTTTGTCTTGCTCTCATTAACTATCAACTCTCTTCTCTGCATCTTAAACTCTCCTCATAAATGCATAGCGCTTGGCATATAGTAGTTGAGTCAGTGCTCAAGATCATGGGCATTTCTCTATTTCAGTGACCTCAGGCCCATAGCAGGCAAAATATGTCAATTAATTAGAAGGCTTTATTCAGAAATGATATTTTGAATTAGATTTTAAAAGTCTTACTATCTAAAAAAATAAGCCAACTCATCAACTCAAGGTCGAGAATTATTTTGAAACACCTACTGAATATAGTCATCAGTAAAACTTCAGTGCAATTTCATGTAAAAGCTACAAACTGAAATGTAGAGGAAGAGCAGTAAATCTGATTTTCATCGATTTTTAAAACCACTGTAAATTTTAGATCCACACAATTGCAAAACAATTTCTATATTCAAGGTCATGTCTAGTCATTCAAGGCAAATTAAATAGGGGAAAATTGTTGGATATTTTTGATTCTTCCTAATCCTCATACCCCAAATACATAAATGATTGAGATAAAAGATGCAGGGCTGGAAGCTGCTGGAAAAAGAGTTTCCCTTATGTCCTTCACTGGAAGGGCAAGTCTTCGACCTTACCTTCACTGAACAATTATTGACTACAGAAAGGATTTCTTTTACTCTAACATGGCTACTGGGAGCTGAGTTAAGAATCATACATGCTTCAAGCTCTGCAGTTGTGCCCACATTCTGACAGACTAGGAGAAATAAAGAGACAGCACTATTGGTCTTACTTCAGGCTGGAGGCTAGAAGTCCAAGATCAAGATGTCAGCACAGTTGGGGTCTAGCGAGAACCCTCATCCAGGTTGCAGACAGCCTACTTCTTGTTGTGTCCTCACCCAGCACAAGGAGACCAGCTAATTCTTGCCCTTTCCTTAAACATGTCCTAATCCCATTCATGAAGGCTTTGCCCTCGTAACCTAATCACCACCCAAAGTCCCCCAACTCCAAATATCGTCACAGTGAGATCAGGGGTTCAACATAGGAATGAATGCAGGGGGACCCAAATATTTGGTCCATAGCAACCACTGTAGCTAATCTTTTCTTGCAGACTATCTCACCATTCCTTTTTATTTTCTAGGAATATTGAAGTTATTAGAAGAGCAATTCTACTTCTGAAATGAGTTATTTGGTTCAATATATCTGTGCCCAGAATATTCATGTGTATCTATGTGTCTGTCATATTTTTAGGCACTAACACCACAGTGACAAACAAGACAGATTTGGTGTTTAACTTCATGGAGGCAAACAAGAGCCCTGTTGTATCTGGCACTGGAGTAGGGTTAAAAAGACCCTAATGGACAATGAATTGTTTCCAGCCTACCTTTTTCATGCTTTGTGCCATTTTAGAAACATAAAAATGTATCCTAGGAGGTTCGAGTTGCTGCCTTTAAAAGGACATCTCAGGCTGATAATCAAGGATGGTGGGCATTTATTTACATAAGACATGCCAGTCCAAGAGCATTTAGAAGCAGAGCAAGGAGAAAACATAAGCCATCCATCGGGCTTTTTTGATTGGTTGAATGAAAAGGAATAGAATACCAAGAATTTACTAATTTGTTTGTTTTTTGGCCAATTTAAGCAAACGGTTCGTGCACACACACAAGTATTTATCAAGGATACACTGAATTGCAGGGAAATTTTCTGCTTTTCTGTGAAGATGCTCTGTGGTAGCTATATATAGACACTGGTTAACATATCAGCTTATCACTATAGCATTTTAGAAGCCATATGTATTTCTCAGAACCATTCACGATCATGATTATGCTATAGCTTATACAAAAAAAAAAAAAGGGTTATTATACACTACCTGGAATTGCAAAGAAGAGGTGCAAAGTGTGTGTGTGTGTGTGTGTGTGTGTGTGTAAGAGGAAAATTGGGCAGAGGTGTGAGAAGAGGGCCAGAATATGTTTTGTCTAAGCCTGCCTTCTTCACGCCAATTACAGTGAAAAGAAAATGTTCAATAATGATATGAGCTGAGAAATACCAAGTCTATAATTTTTCATTTAAAAAGGAAACCATGGTAAGCGTCCTGTGAATTTCTTCTATGAAACATGGCAAGCTGAACTCAGAAGACAGGATATTCACGGTCCTATTTAGCTCCAGGATTTATTTCCGTTTCCATGGCAATCCTGCCACATAAAACTGCATTACTCCTCCTGGTAAGAGGTCTTTCATTTGTCATGTAAACCTGTAACCCAAAAGCTGGCTTCAACAGCTGAGTCCAGTACTAAATGCACAGCAAACTGGCTAATATATTTATTTTAAATCAATAGTGTCACTACATTTTAATAACAATGGCATTCTTATTTGGCATTTTATTTGCTACATCAATTCTAAAGTCCTATTTTATTAGCTACTATGGGCCTTCTGAGTACAACTGCACTGGAGCTGCAGAAGTCAATAAAAGTAATAAATTAAATGTACCAGTCAGTCATTTTTCCTTGGCTCAGCTCAACAAATCCCTCTGCAACCCTGTCAGCATTGAAACACCTATGCTAATGTCCTCCACTTATGTCATTGTTAAAAATAATAGATTGAGACTCTATTAGACTGGAGTGTGGCTTCAAGTGCCATTTGAATCTCCACTGCCAAAGGAATATTACCATCAGGTTATCAATATTCTCCTGGGCACTTCTTCCAGTGAATGCTCACACTTGCCCATTCCATTCTGAACCATTTTAGAGCACCATTTGAGTGATATACGTCAGAATCATAGCCTTAGAGCTAAAGGGATCTAGGGGTCTATATACTCCAATCTCTTCCTTTTAAAGATGAAGAGAAAAATCCCTGTGAGGTTCAATGGTTTATGTAAGGTCACACAGTGAGAGGAAAAGCTTGGAGAAGCTACAATTTTGTTCACAATGGGGCAATTCTAAATAATCCACAGGTAAATATTTTACTCCCAAGAAGAAAAATTTGTAACACTTCTCCAGAGATATTTTCCAAGGATCATCTGTAAGCTTTGAAGTTGTAAACACATTGTTTTGATCAGTAGAACAAAACTATACATTAGCAAGAGTTGTTTGAATATTACTCACATATAATGAGTTTAAGGGGTGCCCTGGGTGGTTCAGTTGGTTAAGCATCCAACTCTTGATTTCAACTCAGGTCATGATCCCAGGGTTGTGAGATTGAGCCCTGTGTCTCCCCCCACTCTCCCTCTCAAATATATATATTTATATAATATTTTATGTATATAAAATGAGTTATTTCATACAGTAATTGTATGTATTAAATCCAAAAAGAAGTTGAGCTTTCTATATGAGTTGACCCTTCTGACAATGATTTACAGTACTAAATATTTGAATTGCACTGGTGGTGAGTGTGTCCTATGTGCATGAATTTATTGGGTTATATCTGGCGGGGGGAGGTTGGCTGAAATTAGAGGCAAGACCATCTGCCCATCTGGCTAATTTGGCACCTAGAATAACCCAATAAAAAGGGAATCTAGCACCAGTTAAAGTATGACAGCCCTCTTGACAAAACTTATAAGCCCGGTTTGAGTATGACTTTATCTGGTGAAAAATTCCTTACTCTAATTCTCCTAAGCCAATTGACAGCTAAAACAGTGTCCTCTGGAAGCCAATAGGTACCTGAATTCTTTGTTGAAGGATCATGCTATTTGAGAAGCGGTCATATTATCTTGGCTTCCTGATCTGCCTTCCCACTTACCTGGAGCTCATTTGGGTCTTCAGGATGGTGCATGGCCCCTATGTATTTGCTTGCTGCAATCAACACTAGTTTATTTATTTATTTTTTAATCTTTATTTAACGTTTTAACCATCACCAATGGCACTAGCGAACATTTTTTTTTTTTAACGTCATCTCCACACACAACATGGGCCTTGAACTCATAACCTCAAGATCAGGAGTCACATGCTCTACCAACTAAGCCAGCCAGGTACCCCATGCAATCAACACTATTTTAAAGGGCACCATTTGTTGGGGGGAAAACAAAAGCCTTAGATCTCCTGGTAAATTTTAAAAGCTGTTGTCTATTTAATATATTAACATTCATAGCCCTCAAATAACTAATTTTTATTGGGCACCTACTAAGTTCCAGATTCTGCTTTAGGTGCCATATACAATATTGAGAGAGCACGTGTGAGAGAATCTACCCTTCATGGAGGTCTCTTTGCAGTGGACATAGATTTCTCTTACATCACATCAGAATCTGCTGAGAAATTCTTAGAGTATTATTTCTCATAATCAGGAGTTTATATAGCAGAGATACAGTGTTTGCACATTCTGGGACGAGGCTAGAGATGGAAAGTGTTTTTCGCCCGAATTTAATCAAGAAATGATATTTGGAAGGCAGCTCTTCAGAAGTGCTCAGTTCTTCAGCTGCTTTCATATAATGCATAATTATCAGTGGCTGTCTCTGGAATTGCCAAATTTGAAGATCAACCTAATGGCATATGATGATAGGACTAGGATTTGGGGAATTCCGATGAAAGTTTTGATGCAGCTGAAATTATGAAAACAATATTTTTAAAATACTGTTAGATTTGCCTGGACTTATACATAGACAAAATGGAGTTTTTCAATTTATAATTTTTTTCTCCTCATGTTTTAACTATGGTGAGTTATTTCTAACTAGGAATACATTTGGAGACCAAATGGTCTCATCCTCTGCCAACCTCCTTACAACATACCACGAAAGACCACCAGATGGTCACGCAGTTTCTACATGAATACCTTGAATGATGGTTAACTTACTAACTTTAGGCTAATTGTTGGAATTAAAATTATTACAAGGTTTATGTTCACATCAAACAATATTTTACCTTGTAATTTCTGCAGAAAGACCATACAGAAGAAATCTGACCTTTTCTTCATGACATCTGACTGCATTTGTAAAGATAGCTATCGTGACTGCTTTGAGTATTCTGTTCTCCAGCTAAAAATTACAAATGGCCCTTGATCCTGTAGATAAAAAGAATATATGTACATGACAAAATCTACCAGGTGCCACAAGATCTGTTTTAAATTTTCTTCCTCTTAAATCTTACTTTTGGGTTAAGGTGTTAATTTGGCTAATTACCATGAACTTCTATCACCAGGGAGGATTACTATTCTAGCATTTGTATATTAACAAACATTACTCATTCCTGAGTGACATGGACATAAACATTGATAAAGGTCAGATCTTCCCTACATGAGTTCATAGCCCTAGTGAGAAAGTCTTCCCTCTGTCCATCCATTCATCCATTACTTCACTCAATATTTAGTGAGTGCCCACTACTGTGACCAGAACCGAGAAGGCCTAAGGATTTAGTAGCAAACAGGACAGACACAGTCCCTGCTAGTAGACTTACATTTTTTATATTAAATGATCAAATGACTAGAGAATACTAGAAAAGGATAAGCTCATCATTATTACAAAGCAAAAGGAACAAGAAAAGGAAGCCTCTTAAATGCAAGTTGAGTGAAGAATGGAAGATCCTCAGTATAGACAGGCCAGCCTACTACACAACTTAGTCTATAGCATTTATTGAGTATCAACTATATGCAGAATGTCTGGTCAGGGAATAAAGTGTAACAGACCAGGGTATTAGACCAATTTCCTAAAAAGACTAAGAAAATAATGCCACACATTTTGATACACAATTTTAGAGTTTGCAAAAAAAAAAAAATCTCTATGTAATAATACATAAAGACACCCTATTTAGTGAGCAGGAAGTATTTCTACATATCTCATTATTTAAGTCATTAAAACCATCACATCACTTGAATCTCATAGCAACTGGGTGATGTAGCAAGTGACAGTATCATTAGCACCATTCTACAGATGAGGGAAATAAAATCTGAAAGAAGTTAAGCAACAATGTTCAGACTCAGTAAGAGATGAGTCTGGGAATTAAGACAAGCTTCTAACTTATGATTTTGCAGGGTTTTAAAAAATATCTGTGAGCATAGATTTAAGTCAAATTAAGCTAACTCTTATCTCAGGATCCTGGGTCTTGACCAATTTATTACTAATAAGCCTCTCTACTAAAGGATGAATTATGAAGAAGAAGGAAGGAAGGAAGGAAGGAAGGAAGGAAGGAAGGAAGGAAGGAAGGAAAAAACCTTGGTAAGTAATGTTTATATTTTCATTGGAATCCTCCTTTAAAAGCCTATGCTCTTCCTCATGAAGATGACACTGAAAGGTATCCACCATATTATGAATAGAGAGTTCAGTAAACAAGTGTTTCTCCATAGTTGGGCATGTCTGATAATAATTTGGGTACAGCACTAGGACAGCATCATATTAGCTCAGATGTTTTCAACTTCAGTCTTCCTAGTGGGACACCAGTACTTTTTAATGATATTTATCTTATGCAATTATAAGTCTCAAATGCCAGTTTTTTTCTCAGAATATCAAAATGTGCAAATAAATATGTGACAGTTAAAAGCATGTCTTCCTTGGGCTTACTTCCACAAAAATACTCAGCATCTGCTGACAATAATAACTCAGCAAGGGCTGAAAAATCTCCAAATGTGCAGTTAGCTAGCCATATAAATATTTGCTTTTTTTCTCAATTTAGAAGATTTAAGTACAACTTCAATAAAAATTAAAAAGCATTTAATACTTACATGCTGAATCTATATTTTACTAGTATCACTTTGCCCATTCTTCTAGAACTTAATTTAATAAAAGATGTATATATCATGAGAAATATCCTAAGATAAGTCAACATTAATAAATAAAGTTTTTGAAATAAATAAATAAATAAAGTTTTTGTTTATTGGAGGAAAATAGTATCTCCTTACTAAAACAAAGGAACAAACAAACAAAGAAAAAACAAGAATAAAAACCTGAACATGTTGCTTCAAGTTAAAAGTCACTTGTAGATTCTATTCAGTGACTAAAATGTGGATAGGCCTGAAATAAAGAGGCCAACTCTCCAAAGGAGTGATAAGAACACATCTGGGAGAGGCATCCCAACTGCCACTGAGAAACCTCTCCAATCTAATTCCACAAACATTTGTTGAGCAGCTACTATAAGCCAAGCACTGTGCTTGAAGTTGGGGGTACAAGGTTCCTGGCTGCAAATGGTTTCCCAGGACATAAAACAAATCCTGTTGTGATAATGGAACAATCTATTATCATTACCCAGAAGAGATTCAATTTGGCTTGTCTGAGACTTGATAAAAGAGGTGACATTTGAATTAGGATGCAGAAGACAAAATGAGAAACAAAATTGTAGACACAGTAAATAAAGGGAAAAAAAAGCTTAATGACGGGAACGCACAGCACGGTGTTTTCACAGACCAGTCCATGGTACGAGGCAGTTCGAGTGAGGGAGGAAATGGAGATGGCGACAGAAGAAGGGGAGCCTGGGTATGCAGATGGGGGCTACACTGCATGGGGCCTTAAATATTAGACTTAGGATATATGTAGTTCTTTCAGAATATTTCAAATTGTTTTACAAAGGGAATAAAACCATTTATCCCATAACCAAAAGCAAGGCTTACAAATCATATTCATTTTAGAGAGACAAAGTAGTCAACAGAGCTAAAGAAGGGTTCTTATTCATTGAGAGATTAAGGGCTGGAAGAGAATTAGAAGGTCAAACGTAAGACTGACGGATAGGAGGGTGATGAGAGTGTGTGTTCGGGAGCTACAAAGACAGATGCAAGCTGAGCCAGCACAGTTATATGTCACAAAGTTATACATATAAGGATAAGTTTTTAGCAAATAAATCCTGAACACAAATCAGCTCACACACACACACACACACACACACACACACACACACCACAAAAACAGAACTGTTGACTTTCTTCTAGACCCTAGGGGAATAGTTTTATGGTGCAAAATGCTCCATGTTTCTGGAGTGTGATTTATCTTTCAGATGTAAGTGTGTCCTCATCCCTCAAAGGGTTAATAATGACACCTGCCACATAGCCCGTTAGGAAGACTAAAGAAGATAATATGTGTAGGTGGTGTGGTATTGCTCACTCAACATTTTGTCATCTGTTTCCTTAGGCCTCTATTGTACTTTTATGTTTTTCTGAAGCTGCACTGAAGTAATTTGTTCGTGCTTTGGCTTTATTGCTACATAAGCCCTATAACATTTGCAGTTTGTATCATAGCTTATGTTTGTACATATTTAACTAATAGTGGAGAAAAATCAATTATCCGAGAATCTTCAATAGGGTCTATGCCTACCACTTTTTCATAAACTCTAGGAAAGTAAAGATGCATTTTAATCCTTTCTGTAAACCTAGCACAGTGCAGAGTTCTGGTACATAATACATATTTGCAGAAAGAGGGAAGATGGTAAGGAAGAACGAAACTCAAGCATTTCGAAGTATTAAAAAATGACTAAAGCTGAATCAGTGCAAAGCAACTTAGATAAATAAAGGGGAGAGATTACAATTGTCCTGTAATCTGTAAACATTTTTGTCAAAACAATGCAAATTCTCCTAGTAACATTTATAAATATATAAGGAAGTGAAAAAAAGAGAAAAAGTAATTTTTATTTAGTACACTATAATTTAAAACACTAGAAGAAATGAGAATTAAAAATTTCTATTTCTTTGTAAAAACAAAACAAAGCAAATTTTAACAAAATAGGACTTCCCCTTTTGGGAAGATGGAATAGATGTAAATTTCTCAATTTCCCACTAAGTACAACTAAAAATCTACCTATTAAAAAAAAACATAAAGAGCCTGTCAAGGTGGAGAGAAGGCAGGGCCTTTACAGTCCTTGTGACTCAAAGAATAACAGAGTGGCAAGCTCCCCAGGTTTTCATTTTGCCTCAGCTATCCCAGATTACAGTTGGGAGAAGCCATCAACCTGGTTACACAAAGGGATACAAACAGAAAAATCTGTAAGAAAAGCCTGTTCTCCTTAGCCAAAGGACCAGGAAAGGGGCAACTAGCAAAACAGCTTTTAGATAAAAATTCAAGTCCAGCTGAACACCGCAGAAAAACTGTGAACCCTTCCCACCTACACTATCAAAAGACAAATGGGTAGCTTGGAAACTTCTAGACTATGACAGTTTCACTAGAAAATTCTACCAAATATGTAAAGAAGAACTAAACCGAATTTGAGAAAATAAGAGAGAAAAAAATACACCTCAATTTGTTTTATTCCATTAGTATTATCCTGATGTCAAAACCAGGCAAAGATTGAATGAATGAATGAATGAATGAATGAATGAATTAAAATAAAATAAAACCATAGATCCCCTCATGGATGTAGACACAAAAGTCATAATCAGAATGTTAGTAAATGCAATTTAGCAATATGTAAAAATAGCTACGTACTATGAGCAAGTGGATTTTATTTCAGGGATATAAGGTAATTTCAATAATTAAAACAACAATGACGACAACAAAAACAATCCATGTAAATCCATCATCCTAAGAAAAGGACCACATGATCATACAAATTAGCAAAAAAGCATTTGACAAAAGTCAATACCCATTCATGATTGACCTCTCAGGAAAATAGCAATAGAGGAAATCAAACTCAACTTGAAGAAGAACACATACAAAACCTACAGCTAACTTTATACTTAATGGTGAAAGTGTTAATGTTTTCTTCCTATGATTGGGAGCAAGGCAAGAATGTCTGCTCTCATATTTTTTTTATTTAACATAGTGCTGAAATTTTTAGCTAGAATAAAACAGAAACAAAAGGAATAGAAATAAAAGGCATACAGATCGGAAGGAAAGAAAGAAAACAGTCCCTGTTTGCAGATAATATGATCGTCTACATAGAAAGCCTCAAACAATCTACCAAAAAATGCTCCAAACACTTAAAACTAAGAAGTGGGTTTAGCAAGAATGCACTATACGAGATAAACATATAAAAATTAATATTTTTTCATATACTAGAATGAAATTGTGGACCCCCTTAATTAAAAATGCAATACATTCACTCAAAAAAAATGGTCTACTAAGAGGTAAATCTAATAAGCCATGTATAAGCTTGCTTGCAGAAATTACAAAACGCTGATAAAGAAATGATGGAAGACCTAAATAAGCAGAGATTCTGTGTTCAGGGACTGGAAAAGTTCACATAGACAAAAGGATGTGAAGAAATACATGAATCATCATATATTACTGGTGGGAATGTAAAATGTATAGCCACTTTGGAAAACCATTCAAAAGTATTTTTTTTAACAAATTAAACATACAATTATGACAAGACATGGCACTTGAACCCTTGGGCATTTACTGCAGAGAAAGGAAGACTCATGTTCATATAAAACCTATATACAAATGGATATAGCAGGTTCACTCATAATAGCCCCAAATAGAAACAACCCAGATGGCCTTTAGTGGATGGACTATCCAAAATAAGGACTGCCTATATTTTTTTCTTATGAAACCACCAAACCTACCTCCACAGAAGGCTATCCCAAGAAAGGCTAAATGCCCGGAACCTTCAGAAAAGCCATGTAGAAAATAATGAATTCTTGAAAACTGAAATTGAATACCCAGTTTGAAACCCTCTCCTGGCCCCCTCCTGACTCTTCTCTCATTGTCTCATCTCTGTTCCACTCTCTTGTGGAAACTGCCTTGATGCTCTACCTGGTGTTAACTCCCCTGAGACACCACTTCTGGCCTGTGGGAACCATTAGGGAGCTGGTGTGCAATCTGGTACCCTGAGACAAGGGCTGCTGCCTCTGCTGCAGCCCTAACTCCTCACTGAGGTCAATCTCGGGCCTAAAAAAAACCTGCAGTTAGGGGTACCTGGATGGCTCAGTTGGTTTAGCAGCTCACTCTTGATTTTTGCTCAGGTCATGATCTCAGGGTCATGGGAAGGAGCCCAGCATAGGGCTCCATGCTCAGCAGGAAGTCTGCTTGTCCTTCTCCTTCTGCTCCTCCCTCCTGCTCTCTCTCTCTCAAATAAATGAATAAAATCTTAAAAGAAGAAGAGGAGGAGGAGGAGAAGGAGGAGGAGGAAGAGGAAGAGGAAGAGGAAGAGGAAGAGGAAGAGGAAGAAGAAGAAGAAGAAGAAGAAGAAGAAGAAGAAGAAGAAGAAGGAGGAAGCAGAGGAAGAGATGGAAAAGGGGGAGGAGGAGGAGACAGGGAAAGGAGGAGGAGAAAGGGGGAGGAGGTGGAGGAGCAAGGAGGAGGAAGGAGGCAGAAGCAACAGCAGCAGCAACAACAGCAACAACCACCACCTGCAGTCAGGCCTATTCTCCTAATACTCAAGCCTAACCAGTTGTGCCTTAAAATTCTGGGCCTCAAAGAAGAGTAGTGGAGACAAAGCCACACAGCAAAGCCAAGGGGGCCTGATTTAGACAGCCCGAGGGTAGATCATCCTTCCCACAAGCTTACCGGGTATTTTTCTGCTCACTATTTTCTCCTCACCTCTTGGTAAGAACTCAGTCTGCCTGCAAGGCACAAAGAGATTAATAGGAGAAAATTTGGCAGAGAATACAGTTTAGATAGTCCAAATGCTTAAGTGAAAGCTGAGAGGTAACAAAAGAAAAAACAGTAATCATTTGTGATTTTTTCTTCTTTTTTTCTCTTTTTGAAAACATTCTTTTTGAGGTGCCTAGGTGGCTCAGTATGTTAAGCATCTGCATTCAGCTCAGAACTCTGGGATCAAGTCCCACATCAGGCTCCCTGATCAGTGGGGAGTCTGCTTCTCCCTCTGTCCCTCCCCTCTGCTCTTGTTCTCTCTCTGGCTCTCTCTCTCTCTCAAATAAATAAGTAAAATCTTTAAAATAAAACATTCTTTTTGTGGAGGGCTGCAGCACTTAGAGAAGTAACAGATTAGAAGACTGCACCTAGCTTCCTGTTCTGGCAGTGTCACTTAACACCCAAAGGAACTTGGTCACAATACGTCTTCTCTAGTAGCTTCAATTTCTTTATTGGAATATAGGAATAAAAATTCCCAATCACTCCAAAGTAGAGGTCAATTTTTAATACATAGAACATATCATAGATATCTACACAAACACTTCAGACATGGGAGTGAGGCTGATGTATGTAGCATGTATGCTCTGAATACATATCAGTATCATCTTAACATCCCTGATTTTAAATATTAAATACCTCAGCTCTTCTAATTTGGAGTAGAGAAAATGTAGTCACTTCTGACATGTCATATGCTCACATAATGTCACACACACATGTGGACATTCAGTGAATGTTACACACACATGTTAGGGATTCACAGCATGAATGTGTGAACAAAGTCTGCTTGGCTTGGAGGAGGAGTATGGTAACTCTATGTGGTCTTTCAATCAGTGTCAATAAATAAACTGAAGTGAGTAAAGGTTCATAAAGAATTTAACACGGTATCTTGCACCTAGTAAGCACTGGACAAGTAAGTAGTGGTTATTATTTATGACTGTTTCTGTGATTTTTGAAGTGATTCTTCTCACTTTGTTTCTCACTGCCTCTGAACATCTGATGCCTTTTTCCACACTCACTTTGTTAGGGCATTTTGACATATTAGAAACTCCTCATACCATAATTCAACCTTTTCTAATATTTTCAACATTAAATCATTCCCATGACATGGACATCCAATGATAATGTTCTAGACTTTATGACTGATCATAGAAATGATGGTACTGAAGGAATCCTTGGAAGTAATTGATTTCAAGTAACTGATGCTTCTCTGGGGAGGGAATGGAAAGAGAAAGTAACTAATATTTCAGAATTGGATTGAACTATGCCGATCACGTAATGAGTAAGATATGAAAATGACTTAGACCTGAATGAAAAGGCTGAGATGTCCCTCTAGTAATTTATGGTGTTGATGGCCTCCTCTGTATTACCCTAACAAACTTAGACATACATGATATAGCTTGAGGGGAGAAATATTATATATATATATACACACACACATACATATACACACATATATATATTATATAATGACAGATTAATTTCTTCTTTAAAGCTTTTCAGAAATATGTGATTATGAAATAGCACACAAAGTGACAGGGAGTGCCTTTTCAAATGTCACTGAAATAAATGGTACAACAATCAATCCTTGATTTTCATTCTTGGCAATAATAGTCAAGTGACTTCACATTAGGATTAAATTTTCTGATTTTTATCCCAGTATAAAGACTACACTCATAACCTGTACATAATACCACTTTACATAAACCAATTTACTTCACTCTCAGCCCTGATATAATGAGCACCGAAGATTTTAATGCATTTCAAATAAATTATTGTATCTCAAAACAGGGACATTTCTATGTAATGTCGAAATTCTTAAATCACCAACTTTGACTATAATATGTTTTACCAATAAAAAACTGAAGAATATTCATTTTGCTAGAAGCACCAATACCTCCTATCTTCCCCCATTTTGAAGTAATTGTTCTCTTTTCTCAATTCTGGTAACATTCTATCTCTGTCCTTACAGTAGCATTTACATTATTTATACCTGGCATTATAATGATTAACGTTTAGATATTATCTCTCTCTGTGGACTTTGCTCTCCTTAATGTTTTTAGTACATGGATTTATATCCCTCTTAGAGCCAAACTCAAACCATTAAAATAGTCAGGTGGTCAATAGAGATCGCACAGAGTAAAGTTATTTTCTTTGATTTTTTTTCTAACTGTGCTGTAATTATAATTCGCCAAAGAAATAATGCTCACAAGATTTCAGGCAAGTTTTTCACTTGAACAATGGACAAAATTCTCCAGTTAACGAAAAATAACAACAATAAAAAATTTTGATATATAAAGAAATCATGAAACTCAATAGCAACAATAAAATTCAATTAAAAATGTGCAGAACTGAATAGATATTTTTCCAAAGAAAACATCCAAATGGCCAGCATGTCCATGAAAAGATGCTCAACATCATGAATCATCAGGGAAGTGAAAATCGAAAACACAATGTCACCTCGTGCCTGTTATAGTGGCTATCATCAAGAAGACAAGAGATAAAAAGTGTTGGTGAGAATGTGGAGAAAAGGGAACTTCTGTGCACTGTTGGTGGGAATGTAAATTGGTGCAGTCACTATGGAAAATAGTATGGAGGTTCCTCAAAAAATTAAAACTAGGACTACATATGATCGATTCATATATATATATATCCGAAGGAAATGAGAACAGAATATTAAAGAGATATATGTACTCCCACATTTATTGAAGCATTATTCAACACTGTTAAGAAATGGAAACAACTTAAGTATTCACCAACAGATGAATGGATAAAGAATATGTGAGATATATACAATGGAATATTATTTAACCACAACAAAGAAGTCCTGCCATTTGTGACAACATGGATGGATCTTGAGGACATTATGCTTAGTGACATAAGACAGAGAAAGAAAAATATTGTATTATATCACTTAGATGTAGAATCTAAAAAAGTCAAACTCAGAGAAACAGGGAATAGAATGGTAGTTACAGGACTGGCATTGGGGGAATTGGGAAGATCTTGTTAAAGTGGATAAATTTGCAACTAAAAGATGAATAAATCCAGAGGATAAATTTGCAACTAGAAGATAAATAAATCCTGAAGATCAAATGCACAGCACAGTGATTATAGTCAACAATGTATTATATACTTCAAAATTGCTAAGAGACCAGATATTAAATGTTCTCAAAATAAAAAAGAAGTGATAATTATATGACATGACAGAAGTGTTAGCTAAAGTTACGGTCATAATCACTTTGCAATATGAATACA
>CM052898.1:40978062-40992166 GCA_028534135.1 Potos flavus | reverse complement strand
AAGAACTTTAATTTATCAATGGTCCATATCTACTTAAGCTAACTCAAGGCACACACAAGTCATTCCTCACTTACGTAAGTCTCCAAATAAAACTTAAAATGGTTCCACTTCTAATATAAGTAAATGAATACAATATTTGATACTTTTATCCATAGGACATAGAAATAGGATTAAAAATATATTTAAATGTATCCAAAAAATGACATTATTATAGCTCACAAACAATTAAGGATGACAGCCTTAGAGATGGAAATATTTTCCTTCACATTGGAATATCACCAATCTCTCTCATCACTGATTGCAGAAGTATGGAAGTTTATGGCACTTTTATGTCATGCTATGTCCCAAATTTTGAAGCTGCCTTATGACTTAGATATATAGTTGCATATTTTTGGAATTGATAAAGTAGAAAATATATTTGTTAGAGAAACGATTAAGACTAAATTACCTTTGGACAACTTAATTTTTGGAAAATTCACCTAGGAAATACCCTAGGACAATACAAGTAGATTGATTCTCACTGGTAAAGATGTTGGGATTACATTTTGTCTTTATCAGAACGGGGCTAGTATTTGTCCCTAGGTAGCCATCTATGACCATGGGGGCCTCTCTGCCTGCAAGCTTTGGATTTGGGATTCTCTTAGGAAATGTGAGGAACTGGCCTTTCCCATACATACAAGGACTAAGTCAAATAGAGCTAAGTTAGATTGTACTCAAAAGTTGGAAACTACCCTCTCAAGACAGGAGATACCTAACTTAGAGTGACTTGCCTGGTAGACTTCCACAGACACAATCTTCCTTTTAGAAATAAAGTTCCTGACAATATGACCCAAACTTGTCAAATTTCATCAGATAGGGTGCTTCCCAACATGTTTTCCTCAGAGCACTCTTTGCAAGAAAGATTTCCCAAATGGTTCTGTGATCAGTAGAAACCCACCATGTGGCAAAACAGCAATCCAAAGTGTTATTTTTAGGGGCATTTGGGTGGCTCAGTCAGTTAAGTGTCTGCCTTCGGCTCAGGTGATGATCCCAGGACCCTGGGATCTAGCCTCATGTCAGGTTCTCTGCTTAGTGGGAGCCCGCTTCTCCCTCTCCTCCCCTCTTGTACTTTTTCTCACTATCTCTGTTACTATCTGTCTCTCTAAAATAAATAAATAAAATCTTTAAAAAAAGTGTTATCTCTAGAGTCAAATCCTCTGAGCTTGAAACCGAGCTGTCATACTTTTAACCATGTGTCTTCAGACATGTATCTTAACCACTTTGTGCCTAATTTTCCTGCTGTGAAATGTAGGTAACAATAGTATTTACCTCAGAGGATTATTCCAAGGACTAAATTAGATTATATATATATAAATATGCTTATATATATATAATATATATGTGGAACAGTAGTAGGCATGAATTAAGGACTTAATAAACGTTAGCTAAATGTAACCATAAAAATAATCTTGAGAAACACGGAGTACAATACCCTTTTCTGAAGATTACAGTGAATGCAAGCATATTTAAGCCTCTGGAAAGTACTCAATTAAAGAAATCTGTTCAACCCAGCATTTCCCAAACCTAAATAGTCATTTAATGACTTATTGAACTAATTTTCAACAGAATATTCTGGGAAAATCTGTCTCAACAATTTTTATTGATGTCAAAACCAAATTGAGTTGACGAATAGTAGATCAATATAATTAGCCATTGTAGGAGACAGGACCCACCAACTTTTCAAAAAGAAACCCTTTTTACATTAAGCAAATAATGACTTGATCACTTTGGAAGAGAACAGTATGACACAATGTACAGATTCAAGGGCAAGCTGCATGAACTGAGACAGAAAAACCCAAAAGATGGATTTTGAAGCACTCCTCAGAAACCAATTATATCCCAATTCAGGGATCATCAGTTACTCAACACTTGAACGACCCCTTAGTTTATAGCTCTGTTGTCCCCTCATCAATTACTTATCTGCACGTTACAGAGAGAGAAAGGTTGCCCACCCTGCCCTCAGCAATAAAACAAGGGAAAACTCAGACTTGTACCTATCACTCAAGACTTAGTAGATGGCCTTTAAGAACAGACTCAACTAGCTTTAATGGAACATTAGTAGTTCTAGGGATCTCATATTATTTCTGATCCTCACTAAAATTTTCAGGTGGGCATTATCATCCTTATTTTACACATAAAGTAACTAAAGCTAAAAAAAAAAAAAAAAAAACTCGACTAAGTTACACAACTAGGAGTCTAGTAATAACTAAGCTTATGTTTGGAACCAGATCTGCAAGATTTCAAAGGTAGTGCTCATTCTTCCACATTGTGCTGGCTATTGATATAATGAGTATAAGGTGATCCCTCTTAACATCATATTTTTTTAACTATCTTTTATCTATATTGTTGCCTTTTTTCTATGGCATTGAGTCAGAAATCCCTTAAGGCAATGGAATTATAGGCTTTTTTGAGAAGATCCTGAGAAAGCAAATTCCTATGAACAAGTGCCCTCTTTGTAAGCTAATCTTGAGTGAGAATGGTGAGAAATCCAGATAAAACTGTTGTGGAGGCTTTAAAATGCTAAAGCAGAGAAGGTTAATTTCTTAGGAATCTGTAATAGGGGCAAAAAAAGGGGGGAAAAAAGAGAAGAAAAAGGGCATTCAGAGATTGGAAGCTGAGAATTGGCCTGACGCCTTATATTGCAGGAGGTTTTAATCCTCCAACAAACCCAATTCTCTTTGGGAAGTTTCTTCCTCAAGGTAGGTGGCTGGAGCTTAATATTTTTTCAATTTATATAAGTTAATGGCAAAACTGGATTAGCTCTATGGAATTCTTTTTTACCACCAACATTTTAAGAAATACATCTGTTCTAAAGATAACTGAGGGACAGCTGCTCAGTGGAGAAAAAGACCCTGTTGATTCTGCCATCATCAGAGACCATGGCTTAGAGAAATGCAGTTGACAGCAGTCACCTTTAAGGTTAATTCAGTGTTGTGCTAAGACAAACAGTAAGAAAATAAAAAAAGCTTTGCGTTCCTTCTGCTTCCAAATAATGTTAATAGACAGACTTAAATCCCAAGTGTGTCCGGGATGGGCTGGAAGGATTTACAGGCTACATGCATCTGATGATTAGAGATAAAGCTGGGCATTATTTATATAGTACCTATGGGGAAAGGCTCAATATTTCTACCTTTAATATTTGTTGTAATTCATGCTAATGGCTGTCAGTAGACTTGCTCAATAATTGGACTATAACATTAATGAACTGGTGTTGATTTACTATGATACCTGAGACTGTAAAATTCTAATTATGAATGGCTGTTGAGAGAGGTATGGAGTCAGAAATCATATACTGATAGTAGCCCAAAGTGCATAAATAATTCAAAGATGCAATATGAATTAAAGAGATAAACAGAATGAAGAAACTAAGGAGATGCAGCCTCCTGGAGGCACTGAAACCCATCAAGTTAAAGGGGCCAACACAGCTCTGTTCAGAAAGAGGTGACACTAAAAGCAAATTAATATTTTGGGGTTAGTTCTAAATGGCATTCCAGAACTAGAATGGCTCAGTGGGCAGTGGAGGGAGTTAAATAATGTCATCAAGTGCCTGGCTCTCTTCAGTGCCATTCACAATATCAGCTTCATCCTGAGGATGGTGCGATTCATGAGAGTAAGATGATTTCTAGCAGCAACTGGGTTTGTATACTTGTTGCTTCACATACAATGGGAGAGAATAGGTTTTTCCCCCCGTAATCTTTAAAGAAAGCTCTAAACTTCCTGCAAGTTGCCTCAGCTATGATCCCATCCCTACTGCCAGGGGAATACCATGCTCTGAATAAAACAAAGGCTTTAGTTATCTGATCCAAAGACTATGACAAGAGAGTGTTATTATTCTGATTAGCTTTGGCCAATCAAGTTTCACGCCTGGAACAGGGGTGAAACATGTCTGGGTTGTTGATTTCAGAGAATATATTTTATAATGTCAAAGACATCATTTTCTTTTATTCTCTAAGACTCAAGTACATATATTTGATAAAAATATAAGAAAGGGAGTGAGAACTTTTTTTCTCCCAACAATGTTACATTCCTATACATACATACATGTATACATATTTGGAATTATAGTTAAACATATGCAGGTATTTCAAATGTCTTAAGCGATGTTCTTGTGAACTTTTCAAGTGCCTACCAGTTGATCTTATAATTTAATAATGAAAGACCTCACCTCTAAAACACAAACAAAATAAACTGACTTGGATATCCTACATTTCTGGGGATAATCACTTGAATCAAAGAGATATCTTCTTAAATTGATTCACAAATATAACCTAGTATTACCAAGTAGCCCATAGGAGATGCCTAAGGAAGATTTCATTTTTAATTCACATCAGTGAATTATTACCACTTACCAGTGTGATTGAATCATGATTATCTTTTCTCTATATATTTCAATTTATGATATGGGAATTCAGAACTGATTAAAGATGATTACGTTCTTCTTAAATTTTCTCAGGCTCTCAATTCCACTGCGAAGCTGTCATATGGTTAAACTGGCAAAATTAAAGTCTAAGGAGGCTATGATGGAGCTGGGTCTTACCCAACTGTGGAAACAATCACCTAAGGGCAACATTTCAGAATTGTTTAGCCTATCTTCTGGGAGTAGCTACCCTAGTATCAACCAGTTCTAGTGAGAGTGAAATCAGCACTGACCATCAAGTACCAACAAGTGGGAGAGAGGACTTCTTGCTCTTTAGTTGAATATAAATTGTGGACAAAAAAAAACCCCAAAAAACAAAAAACAAAAATAAAAAGCAAATCTTGGCAAAACAAATTAAGGCAACGTGCCTAGCAGAATTTACAGGGAGCTACAAAGAATCTTAAAATAATTTTCTTTATTATGCAATTTATTTTGAACTCTGTTAGGCTTTATTGAAGAACCTTGGCCTTAGTCATTACGATGGATAATGAAGTCTACCTTCCTTTATTCAACATATACTTGAGTCACTGTACCAGGTACTGAGGAAGAAGTAATAAACAAAGAAAAATTACTCAATTAAGTGCATTTAAAATTTAATATAGGAGACAATCCCTAAACAATATCACAAGCATATCATTAACCAATTTCAATAAATGGTGTTAAAGAAAAGCTGATGATATTATAAGAAAGTCTAACATAATATAATTAAGATTGGGGTGAGGGGAGATAAGACTTAGAAAGTGTGAAATTTAAGCTGAATAAATAATAGTCATCCAGATGTAACAGTTGGGATGAAAAGCGTCTATTAAAATAAAGTTGCATATCTAAAGGCCCTTAAATGGGAAATAGACTTAGTCATTTAATCAAGGGCATTGCATCATTCAGACAGGATGAGTTTTCTCCTGATTTGTTATCTTCTGACAATCTCTCTTCGTTTTACTCCAAAAGTTATATCCATTGGTATTTAGGCATCCCATCTTTTCTAAATAACTGATCAAGATATTTTAAATTAAGAAAAGGCTTTACTTGCAACAGTCCAGAGTATTACAATTAGATTAGATGAGGAAAGTAAGTAGGTACTCTGATGAGCTTACCAATACAAAGGTTACATTTATGATTAATTTCAGATCCATACAGTATTTAATCTTAAAAAAGAAGAAGAAGAAGAAGAAGAGTTTCTAACTCTGTCCACTGAAAAGGCCCAGAATCAATGGTCAAATCAGTAGCAAAACTCTTAACACTGGAATATGGTCTCTATCATTTCCTGTAAGATGCTGGGGAACTTTAGAGAAATAATTGGGGTAGAAAATATATAAGATAGGCCTGGAGCACACTGCTAAATCAGAAACCAAGGATTTATCAAAACTACTGAGGTCATGCCAAAGAACTCAGGATCTAACAAAAAGATTTGCTATGGCCAAAGATGGGAAATTCATACATAAATAAGAATAACAGCAATGACTGACACACATCAGGTATTTTACAGTACTTGAGTTCAAAAGAATGAAACGAGAAGGAAAAAATTTTTTTTTCCTTTTCAGAGAATGTTAGTAAGCCAACTCACTTTAAAAACTGGTAAGTAAGTAAGTAAGTAAGTAAGTAAATAAATAAATAAATAAATAAATAAATAAAATGGAAGTAGAGGCATGAATCAAACATTTACCCATCCCATCTATATGAATTATATCCTAGGGTAGCCAAACAATTAAGAGATGTTTCTCTTCATAGATTGGAATAGGTTAGGCAGCCAGAGCTTTAGGAATTAACAGGAACTATATGTAGCAATAATAATTACACTAAAGAGTTGGTGACTACACTAAGTATTTTACATCTACCATCTCATTCAAGCCTCATAAAACTTTATCACCATCATAGGTATTATTCTCATTATAAAAATGAGAAGAGTGTCATTTAGAGAATGTGCCATCTATCTATAAAGTATGTGAATTATTAATTAAATCCTTAAACTCAAGCCATCTAACTCAATGGCTTGCCTTTGTAACCATCTTTAACAGTGATGATATAAACAAGTTCAGAAGGTTATAAAATAATGAGAAGGAGCATCTAACATACTCTTGGGAAATAAAAGGAAGTTTCCAAGAGGAAGTGATGTCTAAGGTGAGATATGATGGACAGCAGTATTTATTCATGAATGAGCAGAGTGAAGGAGATCATAGCAGTAACATTCCAGGCAAAAGGAGCACCTTGAATTAAGCCCGCAGTCTTGAAAAAGGATAATGCATCCATTAGTTATTAGTATGTGATAAACCACCCTAAAATTCAGTGGCATGCAGCACTACATATTTATTTCTTATGCATATATGGAGTTCATTTCATTAAGGCTATACAATGCTGATATCATCAAGGGTTATTCCTGTGTCTGTGGGTTGACTGGAATCTCTCCTCTATATATCTCTGGCCATCCACCTGGGACCATGTCCCACTCTTGGCAATGGCAGAAGACTAAGACTGTGAACAGAAGCAAGCATGTTCTCTTGAAAACTGGAGACAGATGCAGTGCACTGGCATCCGTGCTCATTCTGTTGTCCAAAGCTAGTCAGAAGACCAAACTCAGTGCTGGAGAGTCACAATCAACAGTGAGAGGATGTGGATAGAGAGATAGCACACATAGCTAGGAGATGCAGATGGCACATAATAACTGTCAGCAGAGATCTTTAAGGGCTTAGAAGAAGAAAAAACTCTAGAATTTATCCTGAAGTCTATATTAGTTGTATTCTGTAGGGAAAGCTAAGAGAGTATATGAATGCCACTGATTGAGGCTGCTTCCTCTTCATAATCTCCAGAATCCTCTACTCCTTCATCCTTTAATTGTTGTTTGAAGGGCAATTTCTTATTTCTAAGTTTTCCAGAAACCAAAGTGTCCCTATGAACACAACCACCAACACATTTGATTGTGTACTGCTAACCAGTATCTTGGCCCTCCATTTTTACTAACTCTCAGTGTGTACCACATCGATGAGAAAATGGCATTACCTATTCCAATGGTGTGCCTAGCACATCAACTAAATCAGAAATTGTCTGACTCTTTCCATACATCCAGCTCCCCTTACCTCACACCATGCTTTGAAAATGGCAATGCATCCACTCTTTTTAATGGCTTTGCTTTGGGAAGAGATTTTCATGTATCTCAATTACAGTGCTTATGAGCTTCTGTACCCAAAATGTGGTAAATTTGCTCTCTCTCCAGCTGTCACAGAGGAAACCAGTTTACAGAGAATAGTAACAGTTTAAAACTTAGAATGAGAAAGTAAAATCTAGTCGAGTGTCATTTTCTCAGAGAAAATAGGTTTCTTCCTAAGTCAGAGCCAGGCTTTAAAACCTGGAATTTCTAAATCTATCTTTCCAAGCAGGACACATGGTTGAGATTGATTGACTGATTTTTAAATTTACTTCCCCTAATGATTTTTGAATATTCAGGTTTGAATAGGATTACTTTTCAAAAATCACAATACTCACCTAAAATCTTACCCTTTTCCTTCCACAGGGACCATTACACTCAGGTTGATTCTGTGACATATTACTTGTGGTTTTGGGGTGAAGACAATGTTTCTGATACATGGGATTTGCCTCACCTAATCATACTAGAATTGATTTCATGTTATTGTTTATGAGAGCAAAGCAAGTATAGACATATAGGATTGGGTTTTAAAACTGGTTACTTTGAAGTCACAAGAAAACATAGATAAATACATATAAATGAAAGAGATACAAACAAAAAGCACATACAAATAAAAGAGAAAATATAGCAATAGCTATCATACATTTCAAGTAAATAACCCAAAGACCAAGATACGTAAATAGAGAAAAACCTAAATAAAATCGAAGTCCGCTACTTTTCATAGCGTCTTAGGAATTGATTTGGATTGATTTTCTTGACTAAGAATCACTACATTGCACAGAATATCTCAATTCACTTAGACATGTTCTTTTCATTTCTTTATTATCTCAAGGCATGTCGGTTTAGTCTGCACTCTTTTTTAAGATTGATGTGTCTTCCCAGTCTCTTGTTCTAGGATCTTCCACCATCCCATTTCTTTCCCTGTAATTGATCTGTTGACAAACCCAAATCATTTAACTAGTCCACTTTCTCACAATCTGGATTTTGTTGACTGTACCAACGTGATGCAGATCAACAAGTTTCTCTGTTCTTTGCACTTCCTACAAATGGGCAACTGGATGAAGGAATTTGATCAGAATCAGGTTCAATTCCTGTGGTCATTCTGGGAAATAGTTTGCAGTTCCTCAGTAAAGTTAAAAGTAGAGTTTCCATATGGCCCAGTATTTCCACTCCTATTTATATACTCAAGAGAATTAAAAACGTAAGTCTACATAAATAGGTATACCAAAAAATGCTTATAACACTTACAGAAGGTTATTTATAATAGCCAAAAAAAGTAGAAACAACCCAAATATCCATCAGCTGATGAGTGGATGAACAAAATGTTGTATATCTATGCAGTGGAATAGTATTCAACCACAAAAAGGAACAAAGTACTGACAGATACTACAACATGGATAAATTTGAAAATATTTATGCTGAATGAAAAAAAGCTGGTCGCTAAAAGCCACATATTGTATGATTCCATTTACATGAAATATCCAAAATAGGCAAATCTCTAGAGACAGAACATAGATTAGGGGTTGCTAAGGGGTTGGAAAAGGGTGACAAGTGACTGCCATTGGATGGTAGCTTTCTTAGGGTACTAAAAATGTCATGGAATGAGAAAATGATAATGACTCACAATTTCATGAATATACTAAGCACCACAAGATTTTAGACTTTAAAAGGGTAAATTTTTTTGTATATGAACTGTATCTCTATTTTAAAAGACTATAGATGGTATATCAAGAGATGCCTAATGTCCAGTCTTTCTTTTGTTATGTTAGTGCCGTTTGATCCTTAAAACCTAGATCCAGCAATTCACTGGGAATTGCAAAGTGGTGATATTCTAATTCCATTTTGCTTTTTCATTAATAGAGATATTTTATAAAGAGATGCTTCTCCTCATCTTTTATTTGGTTAACTAGGGGTACATTTTCTGTACAAAGAGTGGAATAAATGCTTGATCCTTTCTATTTATCCACTTTCAATATAAATAATTGATTAGCTATCATTTTCCAAAAGAATTCAGTTAGTGCAGGTATACCTCAGAGATATTGCAGGTTTTTTTCTGAACCATTGCAATAAAGCGAGTATTGCAATACAGCAAGTCAAATGAATGTTTTCGTTTTCCAGTACATATAAAAGTTATGTTCACACTATATGGTAGTATACTAAGTGTGAAGTAGCATTATGTCTGAAAACAAGTACATACTTCAATTTAAAAAATACTTTATTGGTAAAAAATGCTAAGCATCATCTGAGTGTTCATTAGCTGTAAATTTTTTTGTTTTGTTTTACTGGTGGAAGGTCTTGCCTCCATGTTGATGGCTGCTGATTGATCATGGTGGTGGTTGCTAAAGGTTGTGGTGACTGTGGCATTTCTTAAAATAAGGTAACAATAAAGTTTGCCACACGATTGACTCTTCCTTTTACAAGTGATTTCCCTGTAGCATGTGATGCTGTTTGATAGCATTTTCCCCACAGTAGAACCTTCTTCAAAATTGGAGTCCATCCTCTCAACGCCTACTGCTGCTTTATCAATTAAGTTTATGTAATACTCTAAATCCTATGTTGTCATTTCAACAGTCCTCACAGTAACATCACTAGGACTAGATTCTATCACAGGAAACCACTTCCTTTGCTGAATCATAAGAAGCAACTTATCTATTTAAGTTTTATCATGAGATTACATGGAGTCACATCTCCAGGTTCCAGTTCTGATTCTAGTTCTCTTGCTATTTCTACCATATTTGCAGTTACTTCCTCCACGCAAGTCTCAAACCCTCAAAGTCATCCAGGAGGCTAGGAATCAACTTCTTTCAAACTCCTATTCATGTTGATATTTTGATTTCTTCCCATGAATCATGAATGTTCTTAATGGCATCGACAATGGCAAATCCTTTCCAGAAGGTTTTCAATTGACTTTACCCAGATCCATCAGAGAAATCACCCTTCAAAATGTTTTTTTTTTTTTTTTTTTTACAAAATGTATTTCTTAAATAGTAAAACTTGAAAGTCAAAATGACTTTTTTTTTTGGTGGGTCTTGAACTCATGGCCCTGAGATCAAGACCTAAGCTGAGATCAAGAGCTAGAGGCTTAACTGACTGAGCCACCCAGGCACCCCTAAAGTGACTCTTTGATCCATGGGTTGCAGAATGGATGTTGTGGTAGCAGGCATAAAAACAACAGTAATCTTGTTGTACATCTCCAGTAGAGCTCTTGGGTGACCAAGTGCATTGTCAATGAGCAGAAGTATTTGGAATCTTTTTTTTTTTCCTGAGCAATAGGTCTCAACAGTGGGTTTAAAATATTTAGTAAACCATGTTGTAAGCAGATGTGCTATCATTCAACCTCTATTATTCCATTTACAGAGCACAGGCAGAGTATTCTTAGCATAATTTCTAAGAACCTTAGGATTTTCAGAATAGTAAATGAGTACTGGCTTCAGCTTCAAGCCACCAGATGTATTAGCCCCAAAGAGAGTCAGCCTGTCCTTTGAAGCTCTGAAGCCAGGCATTGACTTTTCCTTAGGTATGAAAGTCCCAGATAGCATCTTCTTCCAGTAGAAGACATTTTGTTTACATTGAAAATCTGTTGTTTAGTGTAGCCACCTTCATTAATGATCTCAGCTAGATCTTCTGGAGAACTTGCTGCAGCTTCTACATCAACACTTGCTGCTTCACCTTGTACTTTTATGTTATGGAAACAGCTTCTTTCCTTCACTCTCATGAACCACCTTTGCTAGCATCAGACTTTTCTTCTGCAGCTTCCTTACCTCTCTCAGCCTTCCCAGAACTGAAGAGAGTTAGGGCCTTGCTCTGGATTGGGCTTTGGCTTAAGGGAATGTTATGGCTGTTCTGATCTTCTATCCAGACCACTAAAGCTTTCTCCATATCACTAGTAAAGCAGTTTCACTTTCTTATCATTCATATGTTCACTGGACTAGCACTTTTAATTTCCTCCAATAATTTTTCCTTTACATTCATAACTTGGCCGTTTGTTGCAAGGCATTTCAAGTTTTTGATTTAAAATGAGAGATGTGTGACTACATTTCACCTGACCATTTCACTTAAAGATCATTGTAGCGTTATTAATTGGCTTATTTTCAGTATTGTATCTCAGGGGATAGGGAGGCCTGAGGAGAGGGAAAGAATTGGGGAATGGCTGGTTGGTAGAGCAGTTGGAACACACACAGTATTTACTGGCTAAGTTCGTCATCTTACATGGGCCTTGTTTGTGGTGCCCCAAAACAATTAATATAGTAACATCAAAGATCACTGATCCCAGATCACCATAGCACATATAATAATATTGAAAACTGGAAATATTGTGAGGATTACCAAAATGTAACATAGAGACACAAAGTGAACAAATGCTATTAGAAAAATGGTGCTGACAGATTTCTTTGATGCAAGGTTGCCACAAACCTTCAAGGTGTAAAAAAAAAACAATCTCTGTGAAGCACAATAAAGCCAAGTATAGTAAAATGAAGGATGCCTGCATATGTATGTATACACACAAACACATCATTATCAGTCTGTGAATTTAAATATATTCAATAGGTTTGGTCAGTTGAATTATCCCTATTAAAGTTCAAATGATCTCATCTTTGGCCTGTGGGACCCTCTACACATACATTCCTGAGTCCATTTGATGTGACTCTAGCAGTTTTCAATAGCTTCCTCTTTCATCCTTTACATTTTCTGTCTGATACCTATAATGAGTTATATCCCCAAGAATTCTTGTCTTATAGTGGGAAACGGTATTCTAAAAACCACAATCTGGACTCTTAATATGCTCAGTGTTACTGGTTTGATTAAAGTTTGAGATCTTTTTCAGGACCAGGCAAGGACACACACACACACACACACATCATATAAAATAAAGGTATATGCTATTATAACATACCTAACTATACTTGACCCTTGAACAACATGGATCTGAACTGCACAGGTCCCCTTATACACATATTTTTTGACACAGTACTATAAATATATTTTCTCTTCCCTATTGTTTTTTTAACATTTTCTTTCCTCAGGCTTACTTAATTATAAGAATATGGTATATAATACATATGACATACAAAATATAAATAAACTGACTATGTTCTTAGTAAGGCTTCTGGTCAATAGTAGGCTATAAATAGTCAGATTTTGGGAGTAAAAATTATATACTAATTTTTGACTGTGCAAGGGGTCAGCGCCCTTAACCCTTTTGTTGTTCAGGGTTCAACTGTATATACATATAATTAACATATGTTAATGATTATAATTTTTATAATTACAATAATATATAAGATTTCTATGTTCTGTTATTAAATTTAAAATATGTCTTGAGTTCATATAATTCTTCTATTTAAAACACAAGGCTATAGGACTTTACTCTGCCTTTAAATCTTACATCTGTATCTCCTTTTTTCTACATTGACAATCACATTCCTAAGAAAAATTAAAATATTTTGTATGTACTCCCCAATCTCTGCTCATTTATTTGTGGTTTATCATATATGTTGTCTGAGCACAAAGCTACTGTAACCTTAGAAAAATGGAAACATTTAGAAAAATTCTGATTTTGTTATTCTTTCATGTCTTGCATCATTTCCTTAATGCCTTTTGCCTCATTATTAAATAAAATGTTGTATTTCCAATCTGTGGACAAGTATTTCTGGCATGTTCAATTATTAATTATTTTGCACCTTATTATCTTTTTACTTATGATAATTTGGTAGGGCATTTGACTTCAAAATAATTTTCTATTAAATATTTTTATACAAATTTGTTGACCTGAACATTTTTTTTTTTTTGGAACCTGAACTTTTGAAGGAAGCATGGCTCAGAGTATGGTTTCTAATGTCACGAAGCTTGCTCATTCATACCATGTATACTATGTTCAAAAATATGGCAGTTCACTATGGGATATCCTAGCTCTGTTCCCTCCCTACTTAGATCTAGACTTTCTCTATCCTTTTCTCTACTCTGTCTGTCCTCATCAATTCTGAGTCCATGCCTGAATTCCATGCCTAGAATGAGGTCCTATCCTAGATGGGAACCCTGGAAGGTAAGTTTGGATAATCCATGGGAGCTCACACTGCTCTGAGACTTTGTTCTTTATACTGACTCTTAATGCAGAAGACAAAACTCTGTCAGCATCAGTTGCTGTTCACAGGTTGGTCTCCAGTGTGCCAGCTGGTTCTTTGGGATATCTCTATTCTCAGGGTTTTCATGATCATCAGACACCACACTGTTTCCTTCTACCTCATCATCACCCCACATGTCCTATGGCTATTGATAGCTATCTTCACCCATGTATATTTTGGAATGTATGGGATATCTTTTTTCTTTTTTTAATTAACACATAATGTATTATTTGCCCCAGGGTACATGTCTGTGAATCCTCAGGCTTACACATTTCACAGCACTTACCATAGCACATACCCTCCTCAATGTCCATAACCCAGCCACCCTATCACTACCTCCTACCCCCCAGCCACCCTCAGTTTGTTTCGTGAGTTTAGGAGTCTCTT
>CM052898.1:40956449-40977962 GCA_028534135.1 Potos flavus | reverse complement strand
CCCCCCCACTCTGCCTCTCGAATTCTTCATATCAGAGAGATCATATGATAATTGTCTTTCTCTGATTGGCTTATTTCGCTTAGCATAATACCCTCTAGTTCCATCCACGTCGTTGCAAATATCTTTTGCCTGGTTATGTTGTAAATGCTGTCATTGGTTTTTGGTTTTGTTATTTATTGGCACAATCTGTTTTTATGTGGGGCTTTAGAGAGCTTCAAATAATGATGCCACCTTTGTCACCATCTCTCCAGAATTCCGCTCATTGGTTTCTGAAAGAACCAAACTTGTTTGGAAAGAACTCTAAAATGTGCGTATGCATAAATTATTACTTAGAACTAACAGGGAAAATACATTTCTTCAGAGACCCATATTACAAATTTCTTTGTCCAAAATTTTAGAAATAGTTGTAATTTTAAAAAATCTCCAGAAAGATAATAATTACTTAAATTTCTACTGATTACATAAGTATAATATGATCTCCTCCAAGATAATTCAGTCAGTGATATCCAAAGACTTGCTCTATATAGTGACATATCTGGATACTATTCATCACAAGAGTGACCACATTTTCTTTAATATGAAAAGAAATTATAGGCAAGTTTCAGAATAACCTTTTCAGGATCTTCCAGTCATAAAATTCTGCTCTGAATAAAAGAATTTTTCCACATTGGTCATCCTCTTTTGTTCCCTAAATGCCATAAGAGTTTTTTTATTTGTTTGTGTGCTTATTTACTAGTCTTAGCATAGAATGGTTTCATTAAGTGAAATTTGAATCCAGTCCCACATTCTACAGTTATTTGCATACTTTCAGCAAACCTGACAGAAAGCAAAATGTTGGTATACAAATGGAGCTGACTTGCTTCAGCCAACTATCAACTTATCTATTTTATTCCAACTATCAACTTTATCTATTTTATTCCATAAAATAGAGATTACAAAAAACATATATAATAGTCATGGGACTTCTGATCAGAAACAATTAAATAATGAACATGATGCTTCTGTAAAATATTAAGTACTTGATATAAATGCTAGTAATTTCTGTGAATATTACTATCTCCCTTACTAATGAAATTTCATCTCTCTTATGTTTACACCAAACTGTTTTTGAAAGACAACTTTTCATATATGTAAGTTGTCATTTCCTCTGTGGTACCTACTGATTCAAAACAGGACATTTTTAATTCACCTGTTTCTAAAAATGTGTCTTTTCTGTAGGTTTCTACAGAAACTTCTGTAAGGAATTCAGGAAGCTTTAGAAATGTCAAAGTTACCACAGCATAGGGATATGAGGACATTTTGCATTTTGCCAATGTCATCATAAGAAGTCAACAGTCAGAGCTATAACTGCAGTTTAAGTAGAATTCTTTTACCATACTTTACTGTGAAATCTCAATCTGCCCACTATTTTCTATTTTCTGCTGGAGTGTAAATACAGGTAAAATGACTTTCTTTGACATATGTTCAATTCTATTCCATCCCTCTTCTATTCTGTGCCTGTTAGCCTTGTCTAATCAGTGATCCGCACACACTCCAGCTCTTTGTACATCTCAGAAAAGACCTTTCTTCCAGCTGCTGTGCAAATATTGCCAAGTTGTTCTAATGTAAAGTCAGATTCCGTAAGAAGTCTTTCTGGGTAAGTTATCACACAGTTTCAGGACAGAGAAGTGGGAGAAAAAGCCATTAAGGGGTAAGGATTTGAGCAGTGAAGATACAAGCCCTTAAGGCCTGTGCATGCTTTTATTCAATGAGTTAGACAGTGTTTTTCCCTCTGCAGCTCCGTTGGAGTGAACTGTTCAAAGGAAACACCTTTCTGGTTTGGTTTTGCATGGCAGCTCAAAATGGCACAAAGCACCCCTTCTTTGTAAGCTAGGGTTCATCAACTCATGAAAAAGGAACCTAATGGATGGTTTGTCCCTCAGCATGCCTCCGATAAAATTAAATTCCCCAATTAGAACTGTTAGGAGTTTCTTAACAGTAAAACTTGAGAGAATGATGAAGCTAACCTCCTACTGTGCCACTCCCTTTACTTTTCTTGGATGAAAATAGTGTAGGTTGGATTATCTCATATAAACAGACCATTGGAGTAAAAGTAATCTTGTTTTATACATACCCACAAGCTTTGAAATGAATTCTTTCCCATCTATTAAAGAAGACTTATTATGAGAGAAAAAAAAGAAGTTGATACAAGTTTTTAAAATATTAAGATCACTATTTCAGTATATTATTGCAAGTATTTAAACAGTTTATCACTAATTGGAATTTCATGAAGCAAATGTTATTATGCTATTTCAATAAAAAGTGTGAGAGATCACAGTGAGTTTCTTCAGTTTTAACCAGTTTGATATCACCATTTTCCCTATCAGAATTGCTTCAAATTCTCTTACAAACCAGTTAGGCTTGTCAGTGTCAAAATTCTTTATATCAAGCAGTGAAATGAAATTCTGTAAGATAAATATTCCTTTATTTTCTTTTTGAAATCTGAAACACAGAACGTGCCTCATCTAGCAACCAGAATGCTTTTCAACTGAGGTTAAAGCAAACTACTATGGGAGCTCATCTACTGTTGGTTAGGATCAACCCACATACAATTGTGTACCAGGAATAAATTTCTCACATCACCTCTAGGAGCTGACCTTGCAAATTTTCGTTTTGTGCAACCTCTGTGACTTACATTACAAATCTGTCTCTAATCATTACTTCATTCCTCAAAAACAAAACGTTATTATTCAGCTTTCATTCACCATGTCACTTTTGTGTCTGGATCACATAAGCTTGGATAAAATCTCCCTTAAGAAAATTTTGTAGTGCTCAGTTTCCCAAAAAAAAAAAAAAAAAAGCATCCTCAGTAGAAAAAAAGCTCATAGCTGCTTAATGTAGATTTAAATTGTCTAAATGGCTTTATTACTTGAAAGTGTGTCTTAAATTCTTAAGGCAATTTAAATCAGTGGTGATGAAAAGCTCTAGTCAATCTGAAATTTAACCCTTTTGTAGCAGTATGCCGAATAACATTCATTTATTAGGCTTGGGAGAGACCTTTAAAATTATCTAAGGCAAAAGCCTAACTTTTATAAAAGAGGAAAGTGAGTCTCTGGGATGTGAATGAAGATCACACAGGAAGACAAATTCAGAGCCCAAATCTGTATGTGCTAATCCAACACTGCCAATACTCAGAGACCATCAAATGAAGTTTTAAGAGAAGGAACTCTTGGGTCAATCAGAAAACCTTGATTTGAATCCTAGCTTTTCTACTTTCTAGCTGTGTAACTGGAGTCAAGGTTTAGCTTTCTCATCTATGGTTTTATATACTAACAATTATAAATATAAATATAAAATACACACACACACACACACACACACATATATATATATATATATATATATATAGAGAGAGAGAGAGAGAGAGAGAGAGAGTTTAGATTAGATTGTCCCAACTTTACCTGAATAAGAAGCTCATGCATAGTCATTGGTCCAAAGATTCTACTCCTCTCTCTTTTGGCTTGTTTGGTTTGGTTTGGTTTTTTCTGAGAGTCAATAGCAAAGATTCAATAACCTTTTTTTTTTTTCCTGCCAAATTTTTGTTCCTTTCAACATGCCTCTTCCCATATTTTGTGTACAGTGAGAGTCAGACTTCTACATTTCTCACATCACTTGAGAATGCCTCATTGAAGCCCCCAAATAACCAGAACCAGGCTCCATTTTCTGAAGAAATCAATAAAACCACGAGTGAAACTTCTGCTGGTCTTTAGAGAAGGGGTTGCAATTTTGACCTCTAAAGGTTGACTTTCACCCACATACAGAATTTGTTTTGCCTCTGCAAAAGTTAAAATTGTTTTAAATGATTCCATTTTTGTAAAGCTTCAATAATTTTATTTTTAATTACTCTATTAAATTTTAAGGTTTTGTTTTCTACCTTCTAATACTATACAGTTCAATGGCTTTTAATACAGTCACAGATTCAGGGAAACTTCACCACAACTGGATTTAGAATATGGTCAATACCCCCCAAAAATCCTCATATCCCTTAGCCATCACCCCCAATCCCTCCATTCACCTAGCCCTGGACTACCACTTTTATATCTTCTTTTCTTACAGATTTTCCATTCTGGGTATTTTATATAAATGGAAGTATATAATATATGGTCTTCTGTGACTGGTTCTTTCATAAAGCATAACGTTTTTAAGGTTCACCCATGTTTAAACATATATTGGTAAGCACTCCTTTTTATTTAAATTTATACTTTTTTTATACTTTTAAACCTTGTATCATTTCCCCTCAATTTTTCCTGTGAATAGACACACATGCATGCACACACACACACAACATACACATTTCAATTTTTCAATTGTAAAAGACAACTTTTTAGCTGATTTATGCAGTTACAAAATTAAACAATCAATTAATCTTTAATGTTCTTACATGTATTGTTAGGAAATAAGCAGAGGGCAGGGGAATATAAATATCTTACTACAAATAACAAGTGGTGCTGGTAACAGAATAAGACAATTCTATGTAAATATATATCTGAAAATGGAATGGGAAGCAGTGGGTGCCAATGACTTCAGTTCTGTATGGATCCTTGTAATCCAAATGAGTTATGTAGAGGGTTTGATTTGAGGAACAGAAAGAGACTGTGCTCTTCAATACCTGCATGAGCATCTCCCTACATTAAATCATAGGATGCCTTCTTTCTGACATCTCATATCCAGCTGAACATTTTCAGTGTGTCACAGTAAAAGCAAACCACTTGCACAAAATAGCTTTGATGTTGTGGTGGATTAGAGAGATTTTTTTAATTGCTACTTAAACCACTTTTAAGTAATTACTAACTAATACCTAGTTTTATTTGACTTAATTCAAAAGGCTGTTTGCAAAATAAATAAAAAACTGATAAGCCACCATGCAAAGCCAACATTTTTTTTTTTTTTTCTCTAGAAACTGGAAACTGGTTTGTGGGTACAGATTCAAACGGAACAAAACGAAACACAAAACTTTATATCACCACAGATATTTCAGACCAACTAATATTTTTAAATAAATTATAAAAGAACAGGCAACATTAACATAGTTTGCAGGACAAAAATTTTGTTCTGCAATACATAAAACAAAGCATATTCTTCTTTGTTATTTTAATTTGAATGAATAAGCAAAGAAAAAATATTAGTTCATATCTCTGGAGTCATGTTGCAAAGCAACTTCTTTCAAGTATAGGTTCCATAATTTGAAGTCTGGCCATTTTTTGCTTCCCACAGATATCTGAGGCACCAAGCCTTCCAGGCATGTCAATATGACATCCACCTTACAGCTGGAACTTTGCTTTCACTGCACTTCCTCCCAGATACTACTGTAGCAAACACTGGAGAGCTTGGACATAGTCCATGCTTTACCATCCTTGTGATATGAGGAAAATCCATTCCCCTGGTGGACTTTTGCTAGTGAAGACTAGAAAGATCTTTCATGAAGCCAGTAGAAAGCACAGCTCTGGTAAAGGGACCATGTGGGTTTTATATGAAGTTATTTACATAAAACCCAGGAAGGCTAGCTACCTGTCAAACACACATAACAAAGGATTCTGAAACTAAAGATGATTTTTTGGTCCAGTCCTTAGATGTGGAAAATGGGAAAACGTTTTATATACCAGTGACCTGACAATAGTCAAACATCAACTTAATGAGTTAGGTGCCATTTCCCCCTTTATACAGATGTGAACACTAAGTTTTAAAGTACTGGCCCACATCTACACAGATCATAAGAGGTACAAGTGTATTTGAACTCTGTGATTTCAAAACAAGCCAAATTATCATGCTGTATTACCTCTTGAGCTACAAAAGAAAAAGATCCTTTGGATTCAACCTGGTTTCTTCCTAACTCCAACTCAATACTAAGTTTAAATTTAACTAAATGTAACTAGATTTAAACTTAATAGTTTCTTCCTTACACATACATATGAAGATCTTATATTCCAACTAATCCAAATTTTAAATCCTTTACCCTGTTTTCAGATGAAGAATCAAACCATAAATGGCAAAGACTTTTGACTACCTATTCAAACTTCTTCTTTAGGCATAAAACACATAACACAGAGTGAGGTTGCCTCAGGCCCAGAGATAAAGCCAGATTAGTCTAAACCAAGTATTCCTCTGGCAATTATTACTGACTGGTGACAGTGGTGGGGAGAGGATAATTTGTTTCCTACATTGACTCAGTTGGACTGCAGGCAATGAAATGCTGTTGACAATCATCTTGCAACCATGAGAAGAACCAGTCTTGGAATGAGGCCAGAGCTGACAACAGCAGAACAACCTAGATCCTTGATGGCATCATTAAGCCATTGTTGATGCCTTGCCTAGAATCTGTCTCTGAAACTCTTGGGGTTTTTTTTGGAGAGAATAACTTGCTCTACTGTAGGTCAATTTCAAGTCAATATGCTTTGCTACTTGCAGCCTTAGACATTCTATCTGATCCATGATACGTAGCCAATGATTATATTGGCAAACCATTTGTTTTCATTTTCAGACTCTTAAAAGAATATTTGGGGGCACCTGGGTAGCTCAGTTGGTTAAGCAACTGCCTTCGGCTCAGGTCATGATCCCTGGGTCCTGGGATCGAGTCCCACATCGGGCCTCTGCTGAGCAGGGAGCCTGCTTCTCCCTCTGCCCCTCCCCCTGCTTGTACTCTCTCTTTCTCTGTCAAATAAATAAATAAAATCTTTAAAAAAAGAAAAAGAATATTTGGAACACACTATACAAAATTTAGCTGAGCAAGGAAACAGCCAAACTATCAAATAAACAAATTCCAAGTTTCTGGTTCTCCTGGGGGGAATAAGGAAATACAGAGCTCAAAATGAAAAGGAATTGGTGACTCAGAGTCAGTACATAAAAAATGGCCCAGGGTGGCCCTCAAGGGAATCACCCACCTGAGGTAATATCTCCCAAGTAAAATATAAAACTGAAATTATTTAAGATGCCATAATACTTTTTAGAATTAGATGTTAGCTAAGGGCCCTTCCCAAATTCTGGCTTGGGTATTCACAGGCTGTCTACCAGCCATCCTGTCACATATTTTCTTTGGAAAGTGACAGCATATTGTTGACAAAAAATTATTTTCTACGGATATTTTTCTATTTAAATCAAGTTCTGTTGAATTGTGAAAAGCTACAGGCCAATGTGTTTCCACCCATGAATGATAAATCCAACAAAAATAAAGGAGACATGGGGGAAATGTAGCATAGTGTCACCTTTGCGAGGTTTTGTTTCCAAGCAAACATATCGATCACCATTGAGGAGAGGAAAAACAAATGTCTCTATTCCTCACCCCAGCCTCCAACCCTCTTCTCCTTCTTGGAAGCCTAGTATATTACCTGGCATCTAAGAAGAGATCAATATCAGACTATAGGCTCTATAACGGTAAGGAACAGATGTGAGTTATTCACTGATATCTCCCAGACACCAAAGCAGTGGACACTTTTCGATTCTAACAAGTATACACTAAATGTAGAGGGCACTTATACCTGAGAAGTTTATAATGTTTATGAAATACACATAAAATTGATGGCCACGCTGTCCACATTTGCAAATCTGCTTGGTTGCTCTGACTGAATTTATTAAGCATTAACTTAATTTTTATCAGCTTTCAGATCAATTTGTTTTATTGAACATACTAAGGAATCAAATGGAATAGTATTTGAAATAGTTTTGTGATTTACTAGAATGACTGATGTGACTCTAGGCATGACACTTCACCTTCCTGAACCTAACATTCAGCCTATATTAAATAGTGTGTCGGGGGAAGTAATGAGAAACAGTATCCAGTACAGGAAAGAGGACAGATGCATATTGGCATATTTTTTGCTTATCATATCTTTTAAAAATATGGGATATAATTCACATACCATAAAACTCACCCTTTTAAGGCATACAAACAAACAACAACAAAAAAGAAAAAGAGAAATAGCCTCATAAATACAGAGAATAAACTGGGGTTGCCAAAAGGGAGGGGACTGGGGGACTGGGTGAAATGGGTGAAAGGAATTAAGAGATACAAACTTCTAGTTTTAAATAACTAAGTCATAGGGATGAAAAGCAAAGCATAGGAAATGTAGTCAATAAAATTGTAATACAATTATATTGTATATAATTGCTGAATTACTATGTTGAACACTTGAAACAAATTTAATATATGTCAACTATACTTCAATTAAAAAATATTTTTAAGTAAATGTATAATTCAGTGAGCTTTAGCATATTCACAAGATCGTGCAAACATCATCACTATCTAATTCCAGGACATTCTCATTACCCCACAAATTCCATTTGGTTCCCTCCTACCCACTAGCAATCACTCCTCACATTGTCTCCCAGCCTCTGGCAAACACCAGTCTACTTTCTTTCTCTATGGATTTTCATATTTTCTGGACATTTCATATGAAGGGAATCCATAATATATGGCCTTTTGTGTATGGCTTCTTTATGTAGCATATTTTCAAGGTTCATTCATGTTGTAGCATGAATCATTACTTCATTTTTATGGCAGAATACTGTTCCATTGTTTGTATATACCACATTTCTTTCTTCATTTGTCAGTTGACGAACATGTGAATTGTTTCCGCTTTTTGACTATCATGAATAATGCTACTATAAACATTTGTGTACAAGTATTTGTACAGACATATATTTTTATCTCTCTTAAGTATATAAATAAATTATGTGGAAACCCTATGTTTATCTTTATTGAGAAACTAATAAACTCTTTCCAAATCATCTGCCTCATTTTACATTCCTACCAGCAATGTATGAGGGTCTGATTTCCCCACCACCTCATCAATATTTACTCACATTTTCTTTTTTTTTTTAAAGATTTTATTTATTTATTTGACAGAGAGAAAGAGATCACAAGTAGGAAGAGAGTCAGGCAGAGAGAGGGGGAAGTAGGCTCCCTGGTGAGCAGAGAGCCCAATGCGGGACTCGATCCCAGGACCCTGAGATCATGACCTGAGCTGAAGGCCGAGGCTTTAACCCACTGAGCCACCTAGCCACCTCATTTTCTGTCTTTCTTATGAAAGCCATCCTAGTGGGTTAAAAATTGTATCGCAGTGTGGTTTTGATTTAAGTTATTTACATTTTACTAATGTCTAGTGATTTTGAGAATTTCTTCATGTAATTATTGGTCATTTGCACCTTTTTCGAAGGAACACCTATTCAAAAGCTTTATCCATTTTTTTCTTACTGGGCTATTTGTCTTTTAATTACTAAGTTGTAAGAGTTCTTTATATATTCTGGATACTAGACCTTTATCATATATATCACTTGCAAATATTTTCTTTCACTCTGTGGGGTGACTTTTCAACTTATTGAGTATTCTTTGAAACTCAAAAGTTTTCACTTCCAAAAAATTTTTTTTTCACTTCTGATGAGGTTTAATTTATTTTGTGTGTGTGTGTGTTTATCATGCTTTTGGTGTTATATCTAAAAAACATTGCCTAATCCAAGGTCATGAAGATTTATGCCTCGGTTTTCTTTAAAGTGTTTTATAGTCTTAACTCTTTTATTTAGATCATTTTGAGTTAACTTGTGTCAGTGTTGTGTGAAAGAGGTCCAACTTCATCCTTTCCCATGTGGCTATCCAGTTGTCCCAGCACCATTTGATGAAAAGATGAGTTATATTGGCAATGTTCTTGAAATCAGTTGGACATATGTATGAGTTTATCTCTATATTCATTATTCTATTCAACTGATCTATATGCCCACCCTACAGCAGTACCACACTGTTTTGGTTACTGCAGCTTTGTAGTAAATTTTAAAAAAATCAGGAACAGTGAGTCATCCAAATTTGTTTTACTTTTTCCAAATTGTTTAGGCTATTCTGGGCCCCTTGCACTTTCATATGATTTTAGGATTAGTCTCTTAATTTTTACATAAAGAAGTTGGGCTTTTGATAGAAACGACATTGAATCTGTAGAAATATCTGGGGAGCATTTCTATCTTAATGAACTCAGATTTTTCAACCCGTAAGCATGGGATACCTTTCTATTCAGTTAGGTCTTCTTTATTTCAGTGACTTTTTTTTTTAGTATGCAAGTCTTACACTTCCTTTGTTAAATTTATTGGAGTTTTATTCAATTTGACATAAATGTAATTATTTTCTTAATTTCATTCTTGGATTGCTTATTGCTAGTGTATAAAATATAACTGATTTTAGTATATATACCATGTATCTTATAAACTTGTTTATTGGCTCTAATAGCTTTGGGTTGATTACTAATGATTTTCTATGTAATGTTATTTAAAAGTGTGTTTAATTCCATACATTTGTGAATTTCCCAAATCTCCTCCTGTTGATTTCAAATTTCACTATGATTAAAGAACACACTTTGTATGATTTCAATTCTTTTAAATTTATTTAGGCTTTTTTCACTGATCTAATATATGATCTACTTTGGGAGATATTTCATATGCACTTAAAAGCATGTGTATTGTTTTAAGGTATATATTCTACAGATTTTTTATCTATTAACTTTGTAGTGTTGTTTAAGCCTTCTATTTCCTTGCTGATCTTCTCTTTTCTTTCTCTGTCCATTACTAAAAGGGAAATAGTGAAGTCTCTAATTATTATTGTTGAATTGTATATTTATTCCTTCAATTTTGTCAGTTTTTGTTTCATATATTTTGGGCTTCTCTTGTTAGGTGCATATATGCTGATAGTTGTTATACCTTCCTGATGGACTATTTCATATACTAAAGTGTCTTTCTTTGCCTTTAGCAACAATTTTTTGTCCTTTATTTTATCTGATACTAATATAAATTATTACAAATGATATTTGTTATAATTACTGATATAATCATTATTGACCATATTTATGTTAATTAGTTAATATAGTTGATATTATTAGAGGATTACTATTTACTATAATAATTAATTGATAATTACTAGTTAATAATATGATAGTAATATAAATTAATGTCAGATAATAATATATTGTTGCCATCACTCCAATCATTTTAAAAAATGTCTCTGATTCATCAATTCATTGACAGTTACGAAAACTAGCTTCTATACAGTAACACAGCCATATTTTCCAGATTGTTGAATGTTTTATTGCCTTCTCTGTACCCAAGGATTAACACAACCCTACACAAGTCATGATCTCTAAAATTCTTCTTTAAAAGAAACAAGCTTGTTTAGATTGGAAATATAGAAAATAATCTTAGCCCGGGACAATTTATGTTTGTTTATCATCTATTTCAGAGTCAGATGAAGGCAAGAGGAAAAGAAGCTTGAAGCTATATTTTACATATTAAAACCAACCTTTAAAAAGGTAAAAAAATACAGTATAAAGAATCTGACAAACAATCTAGGATCGCAAATCTGGGCAATATCACTTGGAGAGTAAAGAAAAGCATACACTGTGTGCTGGGGAATATTTAGACACTATGTTGTTGAGTTTTTGTATGTGTGTGGCTATACATGTGCCTGTTTTCCTAACATGCAGACTTTAAGAATCACTGCTTCTAAGGTTTGACAGGCTAACCCCTGGTACTATACTGAACACTTTTCTGCCTTTACTTATTTAATCTTTGCAACAACCCATAAAAGTTAATATTATTATGGGTGAGTGAACTGAGGCTCCATATATTTAAGTAACTCGATCAAAGATCTACATCCATTAATAGATGGAACTAATGTTTGGATCCAAGTCTAGCTCAGTATTCTTACAGAGCTTACAGGGCTCAAGAAAAAGTTCTAAATAGCAACCACAACTCTTCCTTTTGGATACGCTCGATTTCATTGATTTGAAAATTGTAAAGAATCTGCTATTTGCATGGTAGTCATATTAGAACAATGAAAAGGCAGTTTACAACTCAGTTAGAGAGGCAGATATTAAACAAGTCATTATGCAAATAATGATGATAAGTATTATGTAGGAAAAATGAGACATAATTGAAAGACCGTAGCAGGACCTGATTTAGATTGTGGAATTAGTGAATGATTTGTTGATCATGTTGAAGGGTGAGTAGGAGGGCACAGCACATGACAGAGGACATCAGGCTGGAAGAAATTTCTGATAGGCAAGTAACAGAGAGAAAGTCAGAAGGGAGAACAGATCAAAAGGAAGTTGAAGAAACAGAAGAAACAGAAGAGCAGGGATCATGCTGGGATTTACTGGCTATGATAGCAATGTTTACTTTCCTAAGATAATTAGAAAAACTTTAAAGGACCTTAAGCAAGACAGTGACATAACTAGGTATGCACTTCTAAAATATTACCTTGAATGGGACCTTTTTGGAATTATTTTGCAATATTTTGTGAGTCTATAATTATTTTAAAATAAAAGGTTCTTTCTTTCTTTCTTCCTTTCCTTCCTTCCTTCTTTCCTTTCTTTCTCCTTTCTTCCCTTCCCTTCCCACCTCTCCCCTTCCCTTTCTTCTCCTTTCCTTTTTTAATGAGATACAAAAGAACAGAAAACATTCCTCTTACTGAACTGTGAAAAATGAAAGGGGGTTGGGGATATAAAGTGGAACCAGGGGAAGCAGTTAAGGGGTTATCATTATGGTCCAGGACAGGGATAATGGTGGCCTAGTGAAGGTGTTAGAAGTAGAGATGGAAAGAAGCAGGTGTAATTGAGATATCTGCCAGAAGTAGAACCTTTGCGAGAAGGATTAATGTGAAGGATCTATTCATCTTTCATGAATATTTAATAGTACCATTTCTTGAGATGAAGAAACTAGAAGAAAAAGAATATCACTGGAGGACAACTAGAAAGTAGAACCGAGATGCTGAATGTTGGAAATGCTCCTAAGACATCCATATACTGATGTTAAGTAGACAACTGGATATATGGGTTTCAAACTCAGAAGATGTAAATGTGTACATCTTTAAGGTGTAAGTAGTATTTAAAGTCATTGTGTATGTGAACTCACGAAAGGTAAAAGATAGAGGGAAAAGAGGCACAAAGCCAAGTTCTAAGGAACAATACTGCGTAAAGATCAGATAGATCAGGAAAGGCCATCAAAGGACGCTGAAAAACTGGCTAGTGAAGAGTTTACATTCTAGGACAAAAGATTCATTAGCTAAGATCAAACACCAGCTATCACTTAGGGTTAAGTTACCATATTTTCCAAATGAACTAAAACACCTAAAAGGGCTGCAAGCTTTACCAGTGGGTGTGAAAGATCCATCAGAAGGAGTTTTCACAGTGGACAAAATGGAGCTTTTCATCAGCTTCTGGCTTTGGCACACATTCCTCATAAGCCCTGAATCAATGAAGGCCCAACTTCCCCTTAACTGCTAGAATCCCTTCCATTCCAATCAGATCCAGAGATTGGACATTGGTAATTTCTTGCTTCCTGAGGCACCTCTGGACAGCTGAAACTGTTAGAAAACTCTTCCTTAGACTCAACTAAAATCTGTCATCCTGTAGCTTCCATTCATTATCCTAGTTTTACTCTTTGGGGCCATACAAAACTGGATTCTTTTTGTAACAAGACAGTGCTTCAAGTATCTATACAAAACTTTTGTGTCCCCCAAGACTTTTCTCCAGGCAATATGTCACTGGTAGTACCTTGTTTCATTCCTCATAGGAATGAACACAATTATGAGTCGAGTATACCGTGCTCTAACTTATAAAATGAATACCTGTTATGAGAGAAAGCTAATCCTACTAATAAGCTGAGTGATATGATTCAAACTATCTGTTATAAGGATCAGACTTGTTTAGAAGTTTGATCAAAATCAGGTAATAACAACTTTTTCATTAATAAAATTCCACTTGAATTAAAATATGAAACTGGCTTGATATACTAGTATTTTGCTATAGAAGGAGCATAAATAGATAAGCATAAACAGAAAAGCATTTGAGAGATATATTAATATTTCGTCCCTAGAATACACAAACATACACATCCTTATTTAAAGCAGAACTAAAAACATTACTAATATATAATATTAAATAACTTCATTTTTTTTAAATGAAGACATCCTTTTCAAACATTGCCTCAAATTTGGTGGGGTGGATTATCTTTGGCTCCTCTTAATATTCCTGATATCTGGTTTCACTAATTTGGCATAGAGATAAATGTTCAAGTTGAAGTTACAATGTCTGTAATTTTATTCCAACATCCCCTTGCAACTTGGTTTAAAAATGGTGTGAAGTAGTTCCTTTATATCATATTTAAGTCAATAAATATTTTGAACTGTATGCTGTTTTTTCAGATCCTGTGAATGGTACTGGAAAAACACATTTGTTCTTCCATTTACACTGTTTTATTTTTAGTTTCAAAACAGCATTATTGTTCTCATTTTACAGATGAGGGAACTAGAATTCAGGGATGCAGAGTTCAAAATCCAATCAGCCTTTGTCATGCAAAAGATGCTAACCTCAGCTCTGGAAATCTACATTTCAGGGTGCAGTGTTAGGTGTTAGGTCATTAAAAACCATGGCTTAGAAATCTAACTATTCTGCTTTTGAATTAAAGATCTATCACCTGGGGACTGCAGAGTCTTTGTCAGGTTACTTAAAGTCCCTGTGCCTCAGTGCCCTCATGTGTTAAACAAGAATACTAATATCCATGTCTTCATTTACAGTGAGGATATAATGAAATGTATATAATGGACTTTCAGATATTAAATTCTGCTACATAGTAAGTATACAATAAATGGCAACTAAAAAGAATAAAAATGAAAATGAAAAATTTTCCATTTTCTACTAAAAAGTCAGTTGTGTGTGCAAATATATAGCAAAAGAATTAACCTTCGATTTCCTATTTCAGAAACAATTATCTTGGACAAAACCCTGTGTCCTCTCTAATCCCAAATCAAATGCTCTACTTTTTCATGTTTTTTACCTTAAAATATTTATGGGTCCCACTATGTTGGGAGACTTCACATATATTCACCTAAACTCTTAAGTTCTCCTCTATAAATAGTGCATAGCTCGATGAACATAACTTGTTCTGACACATAAAGTAGGTAGGTCATGTTGAAGTGATGTTCAGCTCATTCTCTGATTTTTACAATAAAATGCTAAGATGCCCAAATGGAAAGTGAAAAATGCAATCTTGCTGTTTGCTTGGTATTCCTTGTTTTTACTCAATCAAGGACCAAACCTGTGGCTACTTGATGCTCCGTGCATTCATCCAAATAAAGTGTTGGGAGAAATAACATTTAAACTGCATACTTGCAGTGCTTTAAACAAAGCAAAACAAAACAAAACAGAAGGATTTTTCAAGATACAACCAATGTCCTTGACATTATTTAAATATATACTATCTAAATCTGTTGAGTTGTGGTCCCGTAAATGTAACAGGGCATTTTTTGGCAGGCACAGCCAGAAACTGCTACTGCAAACCATATCCATTATCCCCCCTTGGACTCCTCAGATTTTTTTATCTATCCATATCCATAAGAGACTTTTTTTTTTTTTTAAACTAGGGAAAAAGAGGTAAGTTTAGCCAGGCTTAGGGCAGGAAGGAGAACAGAAGTAAATAGCTGAGTAAGCTTAACCCATGAAGGCAGGGTACTGGAAAAATGAGCTTGTTCTTCTCTTTTTAAAGTGCATATATTTGACATATAACATTGTGTTCACTTCTATCTCCAGCACCCCAGACAGTGCCTGCTTGCCTCTGCAAGTACTCAAATTATGTATTTGTTGAGTGTAAGGTCCTTGGACTGTGAAGCCATAAAACAGGTGAGTTAGAGAGATGGGGGAGTTAAAGGAACGCTTAAAAAGAACTCTGGGTTTGAACAATCTCTCTACCTCTAAATAGAACCCATCACTTTTCTGCTATCCATAAACTTGAGCTTAGGACCCTCTGGAGATGGCATTTCTAGTAGAAAGGTTGGTATTCTCATAGGGGCCAATGCAAGTGATGTGGTCTCTCTAAAAGACTTGGCAACATCAGGGCACTTGGGTGGCTCAGTCAGTCGAGCATCTATCTCCTGATTTTGGCTCAGGTCATGATCTCAGGGTGGGATCAAGCCCTGCCTTGGGCTCCACACTAAGCAGGGGGTCTGCCTGGGATTCACTCTCTCCCTCACCCTGAGCCCTCCCCCACCTCTAAAATAAGTAAATAAATCTCAATAAAAGATAAGATAAAAGACTTGGCAACGTGGAACATGGGATAAAACATGAATCAAAATACAGGGAAGATGTATTTGGACACATACACAAGCATTCTTTGAGGTAATTGCCCCCGAAATTATAAGATACTCTTAGGGAACTATTTTGGCAAACTTGTGATACTTAGGATGATCAGTGGCTCATGCCGTAAAAACTGGAGAATATGAAGAAATTATGACCAAATTTGTAATCCTATCTAGTATTTTCTGGGACTTTGGTGTTTCATAATGTTTGTTATTGGATTTCCAACAATCTGGGAAAGTAAACATGTGCTTATTTTCAATTCTCACTTTGAAGCTCTGTGAATTTCTCAAAATTTCCAAGAGAATATTAACTGAACTGTGTAACGTTCCCCTTTGAAAACCTCAGGTCAATTTCGTGCAGAATCCATACCTCGGTTCTATAATTCAAAGAACATTGTTATAGAGACAGAAACATTTCCTCAATGCCAAATACTAAAAAAAGAAAAATTTTTTTTTTTTTTTTTGGTTAAAATGTGAAACTATCTTTGCACTTTCAACTTTAATGTGGCTGGTTCTAGAAATTTAATGTAACAAACATGTTCACTTTCGTAGGAAAGTTTTCATGGCTCTGCACACGAAGCATTACCTTCTGAAGTTCTTTAGTGACAGAGTTATCAGAATTGATAACTGATACAGATTAGCTAAGCATTCAAGAAGACATTTGCCAGGACGCCTGGGTGGCTCAGTCCTTAAGTGTCTGCCTTCAGCTCAGGTCATGATCCCAGAGTCTTGGGATCCAGCCCAGCGTTGGGCTCCCTGCTCAGCGGGAAGCCTGCTTCTCCCTCTGCCCCTCACTCTGCTTGTATTCTCTCTCTCACTGTCTCTCTCTCTGTCAAATAAATAAATAAAATCTTAAAAAAAAAAAAAAAGACATTTGCCATTGACAATCATTGATAAGAGACTAGGAATCTTCACTTCTCTATCCAAAATTGCCTTATATTGCCAGTAGCCACAGATTCTCTGCAGTTTCTCCCATCAAGCAGTAGATATTATTTCCCCACCACACATGCAATATGGTTTGGCCTTAAGACTTCTTTCACTAACAGAATGAAGCTGAAGTGACTTTGTGCGAGCTCTGAACCTAAGCCTCAAGATATCTTGAATTTGCTGCTTTTGACAACTTGGAACATCGCTGATATGAAAATAAGTCTGAGTTAGCTTGTTTGAAGATAAACACCATCTAGAGAGAGGCATAGCTGTCCCTGCTGAGGCCCCAAACATGAGAATATGCTCATCCCAAAGCACCTATCCCCAGCCTAGCCATTCCAAACCAAAAGAACTACTGAGATAACTCAAAAAATTGTGAGAAATAATGAATGTTCTAAGCCACAAAGTTTTGGGTTAGTTTGAGATGCAGCAAAAGCTAACTCATATCAAAGGCATAAAGAAACCAGGGAAAATAAGTAGGTTAAAAAGTTAGGACCTGTGCTTGGTGGCTGGACTCTATTTTTTTTGCTCCCCTTTCCCTTCCCTTCCTTTCCTTTAGTCTCACAGTCTAAGGAAAAGAAAAACTATACAGACAAATTTGTAAATTATTATAATACTTTTTAAAGATTTATTTAGGAGAAGAAGAAAGAAAAAGGAAGGAAGGAAGATGGGGGACAGCAAAAGAAGGAACTCTGTTAATAAACTTTTTCTTCTATTTTTGGTATCTATTTGGCTCTCTCTTTTTTCTAGAAGATCTTACACAAATATCTAGATGTTCACTGCCCCCCAGCACCACCCAAACTGGCCTCCTCAAGAAGCTTCACCTCCAGACCTCTTTATTTCTCAGTGTCAAATTTTTGATGGGATCAATGCTTCTGGAAGGATTTGATAAACTTATCTGGTATGAGATGTTAATTATTGATAAATCTTGCATCTTTATCTTATCAGCTAGACTTCAAATGATTAGGTTGAAAAAAAATCCACGTGTTTATCAGCAAATGGGTTTTGATTCAAATCTTGACTCTCCACCACTACTACTACTTCACCCTGCAGCAGAATGGCTTTGGGCCAGATATTTAGACTCCGCTAATCTAAATGTTCTTACTCCTTAAAAGTGGGTTCTTTGCATTTCACCGTGTTTGCAAAAATTAAACATGTTGAAGCATCTCAAGGGCCTGGAACCTAATAAGTCATCATGAAATATTATCAAATTGCTTTGATAATTTGCTATCAAATAATATAATGTAACTATCAAAAAATAGTTATAACAAAGGGTGCCTGGGTGGCTCAGTTGATTAAGCGTCTGACTCTTGATTTTGGCTCAGGTCATGATATCAAGGTCCTGGGATCCAGTCAGGTGTCAGGCTCCCTGCTCATCAGGGAGTCTGCTTCTTCTACTCCTGCTGTGCCTCCCCCTGCTCTCTTAAATAAAAAAATAAATAAATCTTTAAAAAATAGTTATAACAATTTACAAAATTGTCTATATAGTTTCTATTTCTTTAGTTAGACTGTTGGATCTTCCAGACATTGATCATATTCTCTATCTTTGGTGCTCAACACAGTGTTGGATGGTTAGTAAGTTCTAAATAAATGTTTGTTGACTGAACTTTTTTAAAATGGTAGAAATTTCAGTCATATTCTAAAGATCTTTTAAGCCTGAACAGGTTGTTCTGCTTCCTCCTGATATGGGAGTCTAATATCACTGTCAACAAAAGTCACCATCATCACATCATAACTGACAGTGCCCTAGTTGGCAAAGATCATCAATATCTATGCTTACACATTCCACTTAATACTCCATGTTTTTAGGGATTATGATAATCTTAATTTGATAAACATGGTCAGGACCAACAAATCATACTTCTTGGGTTTTGATCCCAGCTTTGGTATAGATTAGCTGCATGACATTGTATATTTCTTACATATTCAATTTCTACTTCTCCAAAATGAGAACAGTAACAGTTCTAATGAGAGCAATGGAAACTGTTTTATATGGTTATGGATATTAATTCAGATAAATCATAAAAACATTTATCACACTGGCCCAGTAAGTGAACAATAAAAACTATTTTTTTTCCAGAAAAGGGACATGATTTTAGGGAAGACCTGGCTAATTCCTCAAATAAGATCTCTCCAAATGTGCTAAACTAGAGAGGGGGAGTGGGTGCTAATGGAGAGAAGAATTTGATTACAAAGGAAGGCATTTTTTTTCCAGGTCACTGAAGTTAGAGGCAAGGTCAAACTCATAAAATATGGTTGATTATAGTGAGAGAAGACAGATACTAAAAGATTTTCCATGTGTGGAATTGGACCAATCTATCTGTAGGATCTATGCAGATTCTTGTCATAAAGTAATGATACTGAAGGAACTCAGTCTTGAGTATTTTCAAATTTTAGGCAATTTGTTCTATAATAAATGAATTTTGTGACACAGCCCATAGCTGACAACTGCTAGTGCCAACTCAGGTTTATACTCAAGCTTAAACGGGAGCATAAGTCAGTTTGTAAATCCACACTTAACAAATAAGAGAGCGTGTTAGTAGAGGCACCTGTTTTTAATCTGAAATGTTCATATGGGCCCTCTAGTTTATATTAAATCATTCAATTATTTGGTCTATAAAATGAACAATCATTAATAAATATAAATATTAACATCTACTAGCCTCATCAAAAGCCATTTTAATGATTTGGAAGCCCTAAATGAGGAAGAAATTACTGTAGAAAGAATATATAGGCTTTCTCACAGGTGAGGGACATATTATCAGTGCTTGATTTTTGCAAAGACAAAGCCACATACAACAGGGCTAACAGAAATACAACTTGAAGTTCTGATCATTTTTGAAACTTCTTGGCTCCCCTCTATCTGGCTGATTAGTAATGAAGCACACTTCTTATAATTATGTCTTTGGAGAGCGGATTCATTTTAAGAAAAAGTTACATAAGAATTAAAATTAATTGGTGACTATTTATAAATATATTCACAGTGGGATTCATTTAAATGGTGAAATGTTTGTGCAATTAAAATATGATTTGATTTAACAAAATCTATCTATACACAACTTTTTCAGAAATATATTACTAAACTGTGTAGTGTGTACAAAAGAAAGAAACATCTGGGGCGCCTGGGTGGCTTAGTTGGTTAAACATCTGACTCCTGATCTCAGCTCAGGTTGTGATCTCAGGGTCCTGAGTTCAAGCCCTGAGTTGGGCTCCATGCTGCATCTGGAGCCTACTTAAAAAGAAAAAAAAGAAAGAAAGAAACATCAAACAAGGCTTTGCATACCCTAAAGTCTATTACAGATCAGTTAGAGGGTTCTGTCATACCCATAGGAGCAGGAAGTGGTAACGTGCATGCTGTGTATTTGCTGATTTCCTATGGATCCTCAAAAGATTGCTGTAAATCTATACCTATTATGATGACTGACTTTCGGTCTCTAGAACCAATGAAGTATTTTTAGAAGAGCAACCAAACAAAATAATAAAAGAGAGAATTAGCATATGATTGAGTCCTATGGATGATGCTTTAGCTTCTATCTTTGATGCGGTTGGCAACCTAGGGCAGGGAGAAATTTTGTTCCTCTGTTGCATTGTATCTAAGAAGAGCAAGGATACAATCCCATTTGCCCAGGACTTCTTGTTCAGACATTTGTCCAGAATTATTAATTTTATAACAGTATTTTGAGTTGGATTAAAATAAAACCGGTAGACCTCCATTTCATACTTCCAGCCTCTGCCAGGACTTGTCTAGTTAGTGTGTGAATAGAGGAGTGAGGGGAGTTCTCACCTTAACATGTGGCTAAATGTGACCTTTCTTATCATTCCTGAACTTTTCTGATGCAACATCATTAATGCTTCCCTTGCAAGAGCAGCGTGCAAGGGCACTTGAAAATGATTTATCAGACTTTTTCTGGTTTGGGTGGTGCTGGAATAAGATTTGGGACTGCTGCTCTGCTGACCACTTAATCACTAGTCAGATATGTTGTGGTCTATGCCATGGCCTGGTAGACACACAAACCACAATGTCACCAGTTGGCAGGGACAGTGGGAAGCATGGGAAATTACAGATACAAGATACATGTAGGCAAGAGCAAGTCAGAAGTCCTTCTGCAGAGCATATGAAGAATAGTCTGACAAATGTCATTGTTACATGAACCTCAAAAGCAGAAATGTTAATAATCAATGTAAACTTTTAAGATCCCGTTCATTGTTCTCTCTTAATAATTCAAAATACAGTGCCTTTGTCGGTGAAATGTTCACTAAAGCACTAAAACACAGATGCAATAAGAAACTCTATGCGAGGGGCACCTGGGTGGCTCAGTGGGTTAAAGCCTCTGCTTTCATCTCAGGTCATGATCTCAGGGTCCTGGGATCAAGCCCCATATCGGGCTCTCTGCTCAGCAGGGAGCCTGCTTCCCCCCCTCTCTCTGCCTGCCTCTCTGCCTACTTGT
>CM052898.1:40912915-40955949 GCA_028534135.1 Potos flavus | reverse complement strand
TACTACTATAAATGATATCATTTTATTTAAGTGAACTTCTAGCTAACAATTTGAATACACAAAGGGACAGAGTACAGAGATCCAAACAGACTAAAATAATTGAAAATTAATCCATATAAAATAATAACAAATCACAAGGTTAGCTTAACCAATTGTTTCCATAGTTTAAGTATTCCTAAGTATTCCTAAAACTAGGAAGCTCCACACTTACATTAAACCTTGTGGATGAAGCACAGCATCTATATAACCATATTCTAAGCTGAAGGCATATTGTGCTCATGCTACGAATCATATTTTAAGAAAAAAATTGAAAAAAAGTAGAGCATTTCCAAAAATGGGAAACTGGAAGTATCTCATGCAAGAAATTAAGTCTCACAACCTGGAGAAAAGACTAAAGAATCATCATAGTTAGCAAAAAATATTGACCCCAATTTAAAATCCAATAAGGTACCCCAAAGTGAAAAACAAAGAGCTCTATTCTTTCTCTTTACTTAATCATTTACCTAGAAAATATTTAGTGAATATGTGCCATATGCCAGGTACTGTTTACAGCCCTGATTGTATAGCAGTGAACATGAAAAATGTGCTGCAAACTTTTATGAAACTTAAAATTTAGTAGGAAAAAATTAATGGATAAGACAGATCATTAAATAAACATCATTTATACCTAGTTAAGTGCTAGAAATGATATAAACAGCTAATCTAATACAGAAAGACTAGGTTTAGGGGAACCTGCTTTATATCAAGGTTGTCAAGGAAGGTCTTGCTGAGAAGGTAATGTTTCGGTTAACACCTGAGTGAGAAGACAGCCTGCCATGCAAGAATATGAATGTGAGTGTAAATCACTTCAGGTAGGGAAGTCCAGCTCATCCCGCACTATTGAGAAGTCTATGAGTTAGATAATTCAGGGGGAAAAAAATCTATTTGTTTAGGCAAGGTTTGGGTCCTTGGCTGTTAGGAAAGATGAAGAAAGAAAGAAACATTTTTAGTTTCCTTCCATGGTGGAGTTTCTGAGCTCCCAAAGACATTCAAGACCTAGGGTCAAGCCTATGCCTTCTGGCTTTTGCAGAAAGTACAGTGAATTGACACACAAGAGGCTAGAGCTTCATAAATTCCAACATCTCTATTAATATGCTCCTTCCTCTTACTATACTGTCTCCTCTAAACCCTTGAGGAGGTAAAATTAACCATGGCCATTCTAAGGGAGAGGCTGCTGAAGTAATTGATGCTGGAGATGAAGAACATTGACCTCTTGCCTTTGGCTGGTGGCCTCAATGCAGTCATATTGTGAAGCCTTCACTCCCCATCACCACCGTAGTGCTCCTGCCTTCCTTCATAAAGTGCCTTGACTGCAACACTGGCTTCATTCCATCACTAGGTGAGCACTCTTTTCAAATACACAAAAGGCTGTTACGTAGGGGAGTAAAAAACAACTGTTCTGTATTACTAATGAGAACCAAACTTGGACTAGAGGGTAAAATTTTAAGTAGAGAGCCTTCAGCTCAACCTTTCTAAAAAGGAGCATACAACATTGAGAACAAACCATCTTATACAATAGTAAGCTTTCTGTCCCTGGAGGCGTTGAAGCAACAGCTTTTGGACTTGTAGGTGATATTGCATAAGAGATTCTTCTCCTGTCAGAAATTATTTGAAATGTCTTCTGCAGCCCTTTCCACCTCTAAGAAGCTGAGAAAGAGTCTATTATTAAATAATGTATTGCTTGTCTGAGAGAAGAAATACATAGTTTCCCTGAGATGCCTGGGCTGCTACTGCACCGTAAAATCAGTACGCACTTATCAATGATAAAGAAAACGATATTGGTCGGTTTGGAGGTTTGTAAGATGTCTGTATTACTGAATTCAAGTCTTGGTTATATCTTTTTTGAGTCCTGTTGATTTTCCCCCCAAATGTGAGCATGATAGTCATGACTATGAATCCTAATGTTTCTCAATCTTTTGGATTCAATGTTCCCCTTCGATGATAAATTTCTTGTAATGTTCTTTCACTATCCTTAAATTAGATTCATAGATAATATAGCTAAACTATATATATAATTTCAAAACAATGCCATAGCTCTCCTCAAAGGAGAAAAAAACAATAATTTATAATAAAATATTGTATATTCCAATATGAAAATCGATGGGCACAACTACCCTAATGACACATGGAAGTAGTCAGAACTATGTTCTACATGTAGGATCACCATAAATGTGACAATAGCAAATACAGACTGATTCCGGAGTATTATATTAGTGATTGAAAGTTCACAAACAACATTGCCATTGGTCACACGGTTTTCTGTAACAATGAACAACTCTCAGTAAGGTTTCCAAGCAAAACAGAATACATACAATCTTACCTCGTTGACAGAGTAGTTCATTCTCAGAAAATTCACTGTACTTCAAAACCAGGCAAAAAATACTTTCTGTGTGTGTGTGTGTGTGCAGGTATGTGTCTACATGCATAGACTTAGGTTCTGAGCTCAGAGAAAAAGTAGTTCAGGTGATATTAAAAAAGTCATTTAAGGGGCGCCTGGGTGGCTCATTTGATTAAGCAACTGCCTTCAGCTCAGGTCATGATCCTGGAGTCCCGGGATTGAGTCCTGAACTGGGCTCCCTGCTCAGTGGGGAGTCTGCTTCTCCCTCTGACCCTCTCCCCTCTCATGTCTCTCTCTCACGTAAATATTTTTTTTAAAAAGTCATTTAAGGGGCGCCTGGGTGGCTCAGTGGGTTAAAGTGTCTGCCTTCGGCTCAGGTCATGATCTCAGGGTCCTGGAATCGAGCCCCGCATCGAGCTCTCTGCTCAGCAGGGAGCCTGCTTCCCCCTCTCTCTCTGCCTGCCTCTCTGCCTACCTGTGATCTCTCTCTCTCTCTGTCAAATAAATAAATAATCTTTTAAAAAAATAATTAAAAAAATTAAAAAGTCATTTAAAATAGAGGACAATTCCTTATTTTTGTTCGTGGTTACTCTTTCCATCTTAGAACATCTGAACATTCCTGGCCTCCTTACATTAATGCTTCTTCACTCTGGTTATTGGGAAAACCAGGGAAAAAAGCACCCACAAATTTCTAAAATAGCACTTGGGGGAAGTCCTAAGTTATTTGAGACTACTCACATCACACTAGGACAAGCACAGTAGCTCTACCTCCCTTCCATTAGCTATGGGAGACTATTAGAGCCAAGGGATATCTTAAACAGGATTGACTTTCTGAATCAGTAACAAGCCACTGCAGCCAAGGCACCATGGAAACACCTAGTTCCCAAAGTAATCTGAGCAGGCCCTTCCATCAATTAACTGGCCCTTGCAATCTCAGATAGCTGGAGATAGATCTCACAAATAAAGGACTCCTATTTTGAAATTAGCAAATGAGGACTCATGTCCCTTCATGCACCCTAGTGTCAGAGCCACCTTGCAGGTGTGGGAGTGGCTGTTTTACAGCTAAAATAGGTTATGACTCAGGTTCCATTGTGTTAATCTGGTGAGATTTCTTTGCATTAAATTTAACCAAGGGAAATCATTTACTCCCAATGAGAAGGCAGTGTTTCCATGATTTATTAATTTCAAAATTACCAAATGCCTTACCATGTAAGTCTGAATAGGAGACACATTAAAGTTAGTGCCTGGAGGAATCATGGGGAAGATGAGGATGTAGGGAAATATGGGAAAAGAGTTATTTTGTCAACATCTAACCTCAAAAGGGCTCCAGAATTGATGGCCCATCTACTCCTTACTGTATCTCTCAACACAGATACATTGTTTCAAGCTGATAACTCCTGAAATGGCTGGAGAAACTATTTTATTTTGCTCTAAATTTTGCCTGTTAGCAAACCAAATTCTCCAGATTTGCACAGAAGGGATAAAACTTCAATGAATACATGCCAATGTTCAGTCAGCTGTTCTCATTTTTCAACATCCCTATCCAGATTTTCTTTTCACTCCACCCACAGAGAAAGAGGAAATATGGTCAGAAGTTGCTTTTGCAGCAACGGACAAAACGTTTCTCCCAAAGCATCATGATGTCTGTGTGTGTGTGAGAGAGAGAGAGAGAGAGAGAAAGAGAGAGAGAGAGATAGAAATAGGGATAGAGCTAGAAGGAGAGAGTTAGTTCATTCAGTTCTAAAAACAAAACATTCACTGTTACAAGACAAGGAAAACCTTATAAACTGACAAACCAGAGAGGTCTTTATCGCAAAGTACATTTTCATATCATTATGACTTTCAGTTTACAAAGCATCTCCACAAACATGACTTCATCATCACTACAAACCCCTGACATAGGTATTATTGTCTCTCAGTTATAGATAAGCAAATAAAGGCTCAGAGATGTTCATAACTTTCCTTAAATCCCACGGTGAGTAAATAGGGGATACTCCAAGTTTAGTGCTCTTTCTTATGTTACTTATCCATACAAATCATCATACTGGCAAGCTCAGCAGAAAGGCCCACATAGACTAATATGTAAAGGCATCCAACCATTTTTCAGATAGTTGTTTTATAAAAATATTTTGAAGATAACTAATTTCTATATCTCAGTATATAAAACAATAAAGCTCTAAGAATAAGAGGAATTTGCTGAGGTACCAAGCTGGACTGCTTTGGAAAATTTTAAGATTTCGAACTCTACCTTTAAGGAAAACCATCAGTAAGGTATCAAATAGCCTATGATTTTAAACAACAATTAAGGTGGGGCTCCTGGGTGGCTCAGTCAGTCAAGTGTCTGATTCTTGATTTCAGCTCAGGTCATGATCTCAGGGTCCTGGGATTCGGCCCCGCACTGGACTCCCTGCCCAGCAGGGAGTCTGCTTGTCCTGTTCGCTCTGCCTCTTGCCCTGCTGGTGCTCTTTCAAATAAACACATAAAATCTTAAAATAAATAAATAACATTTAATGACAATGGTTAGAATATGATAATTGTGAGAATATGTATGAAGCAAATAACTAAAAAATGTTCAACATATTTTTCACATATAAATTCTTTTTAAATGTAATTTTATAACAAGTTGTGGCTTGTATTGAAAAAAATGCAACTTCTTTTATTTGGCTTTCTACTTTACACAGAGGTGTCTTCCAAAGTGTAGAACTCTCCTTAATCATATCTTGGCTGCAAAGATGGGTCAGTGGGCTATGTGTTATAGGTAGAGCTTGGCTGTTGGCTACACTATACCTAGTATTACAGGATCATGAAGTTATCTTCTAGAAAGTTTATTTCAAACCAGATTGTCTAGACTCTAGGACATTTCTAAGTCAAGACTGACTGTCCCTTTACTGGCATGAATTTCTCAAGTTTGGTGTGGCCTCTCAGACTTGGAGAGTTGAATGCCTTCGCATGGACTCGGCATGCACCATATGTCAGAGAACATGGTATTGATCACTCCTTACTATAGATTAGCACTGTGTTAAGTGTTTTCATCCATTTTTCTATTCCATCCTCACATATTCCTATGAGGTGGTATTTCATTTAGGGTAATGCTAGCTGCTCTCACAAAAAGAATCTGTAATTTCAGAGCTTTGTATAATAGAGATTTATTTCTCAAAGCAAAATTGGGCAGATGTTCCTAGTCTGTAGGCAGTCTTTATCCATGTGGTGACTCAGAGGCCAAGTCTCCTTTCACCAAGAGAGGCTAAACTTTCCTATAGCAGGGATCAGCAAACTCTAGGCCTGTGGGCTGACTCTGGCTGCCAACTGTTTTTTAATGATCCACGAGCTAAGGCTATTTTTCAAAGTTTTAAATAGTAGAAACAAAACAAAAATATAGTATTTCGTAACATAAAAATCATATGAAATTCTTATTCTGGTGTCCCTACATAAAGCCTCTCTGGAATATAGCTATGCTTATCTGTTTGTGTATTATCTGTTGCTGCTTTTGCAGTACAAAAGCAGACTTGAGGAGTTGCCATAGAGATTGCAGGATGCACAAAGCCAAAAAATATTTACTCTCTGGCTGTTGTGGATTGAACATGTGCCCAAAAATTCATATGCTGAAGCCCTAACACCCAATGTAATTATATTCACAGGTGGGGCCTTTGGGAGTAGAAAGCATCATGAAGGTGGGGCTCCCATGATGGAATCAGTGTCTTTATAAGTAAAGGAAAAGAACCAGAGGTCTCTCTTTCTCCCTCTCTCTCCACTGTGTGGGGACAGAATGAGAAGAGTGACCATCTGCAAGCCAGAAAGAAGGCTCTTACCCAGAACCCAGCCATGCTGACACCCTGAACTCAGACTTGGAGCTTGTGAGGCATAAATGTTTCTTTGCGTCATCCAGCATATGGTATTTTGTAATGGCAACCCAAGCTAATTGGTTCTGGCCACTGACAGAAAAAGTTTGCTGACCCTGGATCTAGAGCTTCCTCACAGACTTAGTTCTATCCACAGAAGAAGAGTGGGGAACACATTCCAACCCACACCTTGGAGAGGCTAGTGGCTTGCCCAAGGGTTTATGATCCCACGGTGTATACCCAGGATCCAAACATAGGTCTCTTTGATCTCACAGGCCAAAATCTTAACCTTGTTTCTTTACTATTAGACTCCTGAATCTCCCACCAGTGTATTCATTCGAGAATTCCCCATACTGTATACATCTTTGAGAAACCAAGGATGTCAGGCAAATATGCCTCATCACATTATTTTAATTTAACATGCATTGAGCTCTAGTCATGCTCTAATAATAACTTCAAGAAAACGATGAGAAGTGTTTAGTATGAAATAGAAAAACCCAGTGTGGCTCTGCATGTAATGACTATGTGCCAATCAGTTAATAAATCTTCAGAACAATAGCACTACTTCCAATAATGTTTTATATTTCAAAATGATTAATTTTTAACAGTACTTTATATCCCTTGTGTAAAATGTCTCAGATCCCATGGGATAAGCAAACCAATCTCCATGTTACTATGAAACAGAAATAAAATATTATAGGATTTTCTGATGACTCTGAGGAGTTGAATGGCTCCTTTGGGACTGCAAAGTTAATTAAAATGAGCATAGAATTGCTGTACTCTATTATGGCACAATTATGCTCTCCCCCTTTTTTTTTTGTTCTCGCCTTAAAGACTTTCCAATGAAGGTCAAAGTGAGAAAAATAGATAGCTTTTTTTTTTTCCAACTTTGCTTTTGAATGAAATGAGTTCCACTCTTTTCTATGTATATATTTAAAAGAACCTAAGTTTTGCTAGCTTAGAATTCCTTGGAGATCACCACCTACTGTATAGGGGGATAAAAGAATTTGAGATAAATGGTCGTGAAACACTCATAATCACAATCGCTATAGGTTTTCTCTACCTTATAAATAGACCTGCAGAACAAGCTTAGACAAATTGGTCGATATGACACAGTGTCAGAAAAGTAGAGACAGTATCTTGATTTTCATGTACTAGACTGGACACATAAATAGAACTTTTTCTTTAAAATACTGTATTCAAATTACACTCCAGATGTCTTTCTGGCATTGGTAATTATCTACACACACACGCACACACACACACGCATGCCATATCCCCAATAAATGAAAGAAGACTTTCATTCAGACGAGGCAACTTAGTCTAAGGCACAAAGAGTGTTCCACACTCTTCTTGACCCGTATTCTGAGATACAAATGATAAAGTCTCTCAATTCTTTGGGAGTAGGAAGGGTAGAATAGGCTGGCTTCAGAAAAGGACGAAGAGTCTTTTGATATTGACAGGAAGTACTGTACAGTATCCATTAAGACTGGAAGAACCCCAAAGTTCATGAGTGAAAAGAATTTACCCTGCATATTTAAAACTTTATGTGTTATCTCATTTATTGCTTAAATTATCACTATTTTAGAGATGGGAAGCTGAGGCTCTGAGAGGCCAAAATACCTCTCTAAGAACACATGCTCGATTTTTAGTAGACACAGGATTCTAACAGACATCTTTCTGACACATCATGTTGCCTCTCATGTGATAGTCATTTGTTCTCCACCCACATGTCACCCCACTGACCTGCCAGTTCTTCCTAGCAGCAATGATAGAACATAGCTTGGCTTTGGCAAGTCATTGGTGATGGTTATACCCCTTTGAAATCTACCAAATGACACACAAACATTTTGTCAGGGCAGCTTTTTTTAGCCCCAGATATCAGAAAAATGGGATCTGAGTAGGATAAATAACGAAGGTAATTTATTGGCATATATAATTATTATAAGGATTAACATCTAATAAGCCTTCACTTACTAGCTCTAAGATGACTCTAAGGACCTGTTTTCTTTGTCTTTCTTCTTCAACTTCTACAATGTCCATTTCATTCCAAAGTTTGCCTCTTCAATATTCAAGAAGGTAAACAGAAACACCCAGAAATACATGGTTTCTCTTTCACATTAAATAGTAAAGGGAGTAGCTTCATCCCAACAATCTTTACAAATCTTAGATGAATTTGATTAAATAATCTTATATGACATGCCCAACCCTGAACTGACTATTGGCTCTGGGAATGTATCATTTGTTTCAGTCTCAATAATATGCTCCAGGCTTGAAATATAGGAGAAGTCCATTTCCAGGAGGCTACATGGACACACAAATAAAGACCAGGGACTAATAAAAAGAAAAAAAAGAGGGATGGATGTTGCAGAAGTCTTTCTAGTCAGAATAGGGTAGATTATGTTATAGTAGCAAATGACCCTAAATCTTAGCAGCCTAAAACAACAAATGCTCATTTCTTGCTAATTTTTCTTCTTTGCCGGCTGGGAGTTCCACTCTATGTCATCATTGCTTTCACTGCAGGACCCAGGTTGACTGAACAGCCACATTCTGGAACACTGTCAGCCACATTCTGGAACACTGTCAAATAGGCTGGGTGAGGTCGAAGAGAATGTAAAGAAATATGTCTACTCTTAAAGAGTCTTCACTTTTGATCAAAGGTCAGAGCAAGTCACATGGTCACATGTAACTTCAAAGGATGAGGGGAACTTTAATGCTACTGTGTTCATGGAAGGGGAAAGCTAGACTTTTTATGGGAAGCCTTCATAAGCATTCCTAGGAATAATCAACAAACAGCCATCATATCTACCCTGAGTTAGAGAGAGAGATGTTCTGAGTTTCAACACCACCAAAGGACTTAAGGAGGATAATGTTATAAACCTGAAGAATTCTAGGTCTCCCTAAATGAGGAGGAAGATGAATTGCTCTCAGGTATTCACTGAATTCTTATCACCTTCACTGATATTTCCATTGCATAATAACAGTTGCATCATAAAGTTTATACCAGGACAAGCAACTACAATGAAGAAAATACACAGAGCTAGGATTAGATCATAAAAACACCCTATCTTCAGTTCTATGGCTGGGCAAGAAATTCAAGTATCTGACTGATATTTCTTTAGAATTCATGAGCATCCTATTTATTCCAGAGCTAATGGAACAGATATGATCAGAAAAGAGCAGGGGCTAATTTTAAATTTAACTTGAAACTACCACTGATAAAAGATTTAAGAAACTTATTTGGATGCTCTTAGAATGCATTGTCATAGATCTTTTTCCATTCCAACAACAACAACAACAACAAAAATTTTTGTGAAGTCCTGGTCAAAAGAATTTAAGCTTTGTAATACTGATTTAAAAATCAATCTTGAAAGCCATTGAGAGGATAAATAAAAATAAATGAGAAACAGAACGGACTAATAGAAAAGAGGAATTCCAAGACACTGCCCAACAAAGAAGTCTGGGGGTGGCCTCTGATGAAGAATGGGAGAGGAAAAAATCAAGTCTCTATCCATTCTTCCTTTGGAAAATAAGCAATAATGCCAACAATACGGGCACCTGGGTGGCTCAGTCGGTTAAGCGTCAGCCTTTGGCTCAGGTATGATCCCAGGATCCTGGAATCAAGCCCTGCATTGGGCTCCCTGCTCAGCAGGAAGCCTGCTTCTCCCTCTCCCACTCCCCCTGCTTGTGTTCCCTCTCTCGCTGTGTCTCTCTCTGTCAAATAAATAAATAAAATCTTAAAAAAAAAAAAAAAGAAAAAAGACTATTTTCAATGTTACTGTTTCTTCTAGTGAAAGGAAATGAGAATCTTAATGACTTTGGGAAAACCCATCACTTAAATGATATTATATGATTTTATGAAATGGGAAGCAAAATGAAGAGTCTTCTCATGTGTACACACCACGTTCTGGATCTTATGGAGTTTGATCATCTACTCTAAGATTTCTCTTTAATGATACCTATCCAATTAACTATAATAGCTTCTCCTAGCCTAGGAAAAATACTCTTTCAATCTTAAGTGCTTAAAAGTGTTTATTTCTTACTTCATTCAGAGAATATGTGTTGCAGCCCAACTGAGCACAGTTGAGGAGGTAGGAACAGAGTGGTGAACAGTACACACAAGAGTTCATATTCTGAACTCCTTTCTTCTATAAGCAACGATCTTAGGGTTTTGAGCTGGGCTCATATCCCATGAGCTAGGGACTGGTATAAAAGTCAGTTGGTTAATGACTGTGGGGTTGAGACTCATGGAAATTTCCAAAATCAGTATTCAAGGTCAAAGGGAATGTTGTACCTTCAGAAAACCTTGAAATAGAACAAAGGAAAAAAAAAATCCCAAGATTCTAGGTGGCATGATGTACAGACAGAACAAGGAGTCAAAAGAATAACAACAGAAAATGATTATATCAGGCTAGTAAGGAGGCTGGCATAATGCTAACTTTAACATGATAGTCCATTTAAACTTCACAGAAAGGCTATGAAGGAAGTGATATTATTATTCCTACTTTACAAGTGAAAAAAACAGGAATAGAGTTCCAGAAACTAAGTACTTACCCAAGATCACATCCATCAACCTAGCTCCAGAGTTTGTGCTCTTAACCACAGTGGCACAGAACCAGTGCCATTGATAAAAGTAAAATGGAGCAAACAGATTCATCTCCTATATAAGGGCTGGATAATATTAAACTTAAATGGATTACCTAAGGTATTAGAACATAAACCAGACTTCCATTTACAGAGCATTGGTACCAACTTGTCTGCATAGGAAGTAAGCCATTTATTTCTGGAGAGACATTTGATCCACCTAAAAGCACTGGAGATTTACAAAAGCCAGATCCATATTAGACTAATTCCAGCAACTTTGAGGATGCAAGTTTTCTTAGAGTAGAGGCCAAGTATCATATTTATCTTGATAATGCATAGAGTTAAAAAGACTAATGATTATAGAATAAATGAATACATAAATGAATGAACTATGAATGGCCATGGTTTAACTAATTTTTCTTTTTAAACTTCTACTTTTTAAGCAATTATTGATGTTCTTTATAAATAATTAGACATTTTTCAATAAAGCAAAATAAATAGCAATTACACAATTCCGAGAAGAATTTAGAATGTCTTAAGAATGCATATCAGGATACACCACACTGCTTGCTTCCTCCAACCCTCTTTGGGATTGGAGAATGGTGCATTCATGCAATGGCGATTCATTCATTGGATTCATCAGATAAACCCAATGGGTTCATCAGATAAACCCAATTGAAAACATATCCCTGTGCACCCTTAATTAATTTTCCAACTTTTGCTCTATTTCTGGTGCTCAAGCTCTGGAACCAAAACAAAATAAAACAAAACATACAAATAAACAACAACGACAAAAATCTCACACACCTATCAAGAGAAACCTTGGGTTGGGGGCATATTTATTCAAATGTTTATTCAAATTTTCCAATTTATTCAAAAATTTTTTTTTTCAATTCAAATGTTCCAATTAATTAAGAGCACAGGCTCCCACGGTCTCAGGCTGTTTTGATAGATAAAATACAGGACGTTTACTTTATCTGAATTTCAGATAAACAATAATTTTCTTAGGATAAGTATGTTCCAAGCATTGTATGTGTGTTTGTTCACTTTGCTTTGCCGTATCTGGCAAGCCCGTCACCAAGGTTTAAGAAGCAAGGGCTCCACTGGGAGAACTTTGCAGTACCAAACCCATACATCTACCTCTAACTGATTCTGCTATCCTGAGGAAGTTGCCTTGCCCCACTGAATCACAGTTACTTTATTTGCAAAGGAAAAATAGTTGGACTAGTTGAATTCTGAGGACCCCTTCTTCTGTATATGTCTAGATTCTGGAGAGAGAGAAACAACAGCAGCAAATTAAACAGACAATGAGGGCAGGACAAGGCTGTCTTCCAGAGAGTTCCTAAGAGGTAAGAGAGTATGCCCTGGGATGTCCTCCTCTCTAAAGGCTCCTGCTGTTCTCTTTGGGGGTTACCATTTGTTCCACCCACAGGGTTCCAAAATTAAGAACTGGCCTCTTTTGTAGGGAAAAATGATTTTAATGCATTTATAAGAAGCTAAAATACACACAGATGTAAGAAAAATGCTTTTAAAGATATATTTGCATTCATTTAGGGGATGAAATGCTGAATATAATTGTTACAGCTCAAGTTTTATGGGCTTTTAAATTTTTTTGTTTCTTAAATTTTATTTTATTTTATTTTTATCATTTACTTATTATTGTTGTTGTTGTTATTATTATTAGGTAGCAGACAACAACAGGATAAGGCTCTGCCGTTGCCATTTATCTAATTTAGCAAGATTAATTCATACTCTTCTCAGCACTTTCCCTAAGAGGTCTGTATGAAAGATTACCCCAGTGCCCTCATTGCTACATTGTTCACAGTTGCTCAGCATTTCTACATTCTGACTGGAGTTAAACCAGAAATGGAATGAATTAAATGGAATATATGTATGAACCAGAACACTAGCAATCCTTTCCTTCCTGGGCATTAAAAATACAATTCTTCAACTTCAACACACTGTGAGCACCATTTCTTTTCAGAGAAAGATAAAAACACAAAGCAACTTCTCATTGTGGCAAGGAAATCCAGGGAAATCTCTTCACAAGACCACAAACAGGAAGGTACAGGGCTAGTTTGGGAAACTCACCATGTAACATAGGAGAGACCCTGTGGATTTTTTGGTGAGAGAAGTACATCATAAGCAAATACAAGGTTATGTAGAATCTTCCTCTGGGAACTATATATTTTAATGAAAGAGAGCTCACTCAAAGCATGAATGTGATTCTCTATAACAAAGGACCCCACAATTGCTATGCCTAATCACAGCAGAATAAAAAGTTAGACACAGGAGGGGTGTCTGGGTGGCTCAGGGGGTTAAAGCCTCTGCCTTTGGCTCGGGTCATGATCTCGGGGTCCTGGTATCGAGCCCCGCATCAGGCTCTCTGCTCAGCAGGGAGCCTGCTTCCCCCTCTCTCTCTGCCTGCCTCTCTGCCTACTTGTGATCTCTATGTGTCAAATAGATAAATAAAATCTTTAAAAAAAAAAAAAGTTAAGACACAGGAGGTGGACAGGTTCACCTTCTTTTGGCCACTCAGGACTGAAGTGTTGAAGCACGGACTCTCCATTAGGCTTGTACATGTAGAGGATTCCAATCCCATCTAATCTTGTAGGCTGCCCTGGGTATCTTCCATATGCTGTCAGCCCTGTTCGTATTTCCTCAGTCATATACACAGGGCAGTGGGCAGGATGGAATCAGAAAATATAATTCTCAGTCAGGGTTTTTCAATCCTGTTGTGCATGACTGTTCTGGACATTACGTCATGCTCGGCATCACTCCTGACTGCTATCCAGCAGATGGTAGTAGCACATCCCCTCCATTCCCAGTGGTGACCCCAAAAATGTCTTCAGACCTTCTAAATGTCCTCAGGGAGAAGGGAAGGCAAATTTGATCAGATTCATCCAGGAAAGGAGCAACTTAGACTCTCAGGGAGGGAATTAGACTCCAGTAAAACAAAGGCCACAAATACATAAAAGGTGCCCGTATTTCTTCTCACTGTGGTTAAATCTTTCTCATAGTGATAAAGAGAACCTCATATAAATTGTACAGTTTACTGAAGCACCATAAATATTTAAGGCATATGAAATGTGTTGACTATAAGTGTTGTTTTGCTGTCTCTAGATGAACACTTTATTTGAAGACTGCTTTCCTGATTATCCACTCTCAATATGGTCATCAGCCCTCAAAATGCCACAGTTTGTTTTTTTTACATACAACAGATTGCTTTCATTGGTCTATAAATTCCTTCAAGATCTAGCCCCTGCCCACTCTGCCAAACCTCCTCTCCTCTTTTTACCCCACATACATCCTCGAAAGGCATCTGTGCTATCACACTGGTCAGTCTCTCAGCCTGGAATGCACATCTCCTCAACAGACCAGAAGATCACTGAAAACAGACCTAGTCCTCCTTTTATTTTCAACACCAAGCAAAGGTCCAGGGACAGCAATGTTTGTTATTTTTTTATAAAAAATGAAATGACTTAAGAATAATTCTAAAGAACTCTTAGATGGCATCTCTACTTTCTCTCAGGAGACAAATCACCTCTAATTCTCCAATCAGTTCCTCCTTGTAGCTTGATACAGAGTTGATTCAAAGAGTAAGTGTGCTCCATTTTTTCTCTGAAAATCTAAAACTCTGGAGATTGGTTAGAAAATGAAAATGGCCTTCTTGTTGGTTAGAAAATGAAAATGGGCTTCTTCTGTATTTGTGACCCTAATTAATTTTAGGTGTTCAGTAGAAGGGTCTGTTGTGTAATGGGTCAGAAATAAAAAGTGAAAAGAGAAAGCTGTGCCTGAAACTCAGGTGCTTTCAAACTTTTCTGGAATTAGGTAGTTTGTTTGGGGGTGGGGAGACGGCGAAGGGAGTAGAGTGATATAAACCAAAATAATGAGATGTTTACCTTAAAAAGATTAAGTCCAGTCCTACAAAAATAAAGTTCCTTTGGAAATAAGCAGGAAAATCATCATGAAAGACTAAATAAGACACTTCACTAATTCATTACAATAAAATTCTGTGGACTTTTTTTGTTTGTTTTGGGGTTTTTGATAAAGAGGGCTCCCCTCTCAGCCACAGTGTTCCATTTCAAAATCTGAACATTATACAGTGACCTTAGGGACCAGTGAGGACACTGCTTTTTTTACCAAGAGAGGAAACTGGCAATACAAAGATTCTAGTTTTAGGAGTGAATTAAAATTTATTTTTCTTTTTTCATGCCACCTTAACAATATCTTGGGATAAGAGAGGATGGAAAATGTAGTGTCCTATCAATTCTCTGTAGCTAATATGAGCCAAGAAAATAATCTAAATAAAGTCCAGTGGCAAAGAAAGCATGAATCATAAAGCCAAAGCAATGCCAAACTAAGCCACGTTTCATCAGTCACCAAAATTAATCCTGAATCTCATCCACTCATGCAGACTGTGTCCAAAGAAATGTTCTGGGAGGCATATAGATTAAAATGAAGAACTGAAATAAAACACTAAAGTTGCATTTCATTTTCTAAACATGTGTGTTTTCCACTGGTAATCAATGAGAATATGAAAACAGATCTCTAGCTAAAAGAGCGCTTCAACTAAGAACTACTACAGAATAATGTAGTGAGGTAGATATCCTTTAATGCAGGAGTTTGCAAACTTTTTCAAGGATCAGATAGCAACTAGTTTAGGCTTTGCAGGTATATGGTGTCTGTTGCAACTACTCAACTCTGCTTTTATAATGAAAAGTAACCACAGCCAACATTAACAAACAGGTGCAGCTATATGCCAATAAAACTTTATTTATAAAAAGAGGTAGGGGCCCCATCTGATGGGAGGGCCACGGAGTCCACTGCTTCTTTAATGTATCAACCCACCAAGAACTGAGAGCACTGATAAGAAACAATGTGGAGTTTGCTATTCTTTCCTAATTTCTCAATAGATACATGTTTGCAGTTAATACCTCACAGCCATTAATATAAAATGGAACCTCTAGTGACTCTGAACTGGCAATTAGTTAAAACAAGGTAAACCTGTAAAATGCCTGCCAGTTAGCTATCTGATCTGCATCAATCCACACGTATTAAGTCAGTGAAAGAGCAGAAATGTAATTTTCCAGAACATGCAACCCTACCGCTCTGCACGCCTCTAATGAGGGAAAGCTAATTATTTTATTATCTTAACATAAACCTCCTCAAATTAAATATTTCCAGGGTTATAAACGATTTGCCTCTGAGCTTCATGAAAAGCTTAAAATCAGTCATTTCACTTTGGCAGACAACACTCTTGGTCTCCTCAGGGTTCAAATAAAGCTTTGACAACTTTCAGAGTTTTGGTTTTTTTTCTCTTCTCACATAAAAAATAAGGCACTACTGAATTGTTCTCCTTATAGAGAAGACGGTTCAATACTAATATATCCTGTTGCTAGAAGGGTCCAGAAATAGTGAAAGAAGCTGGAATAGCCTTCATCGTTCTTTCTTTAAATTCAGCTCTAATTTCATCAATGTTCACTGATTTTATTTGCACCTATTATACATTTTCATTTTAAATAAATAAATAAATAAATGTGTACCTATTACGCATTTTCATTTTACCTCTTTCATAGATAAACAAAAACATATATTTATTTATTCCCCTTACAAAAGGGGATTGATTCAGTGATTTGATTATTAATCCTTTCTTAGTTTTCTTCTCCTCCAAGCTAAATAAATTGACTATTTTTATTCTTCTTTCCAAAATCTATGTTGCTGGATCTGCCAAAATTTGTCATGACAAACACATCTGGGTATGAATTTTCTTTCAATTTATTTAATTCCACGGAATTAGATTTTAGGATAAGAGAGTGATAGGCCGAATAACCAAGTTTGGCTCCTACACAGTCTGTTGTTGAACTCTTAAAAGCCTAGTGTTACCAGATTTCTTTATCTCTTTGTTCCACGGTCAACAAAAAGCCACACTTCTTTTAAGCCAAGTACAACTAAGTCATAAACATTTGTTGCATGATCATTGGATTTCATTCCTTTCCTATGTTTCTTCAGGGAGAGATAAAGCCAATTTTTAATTTTCATTACTTGTTTCTGATAAGATGCACTCATATTTAAATGTTTTCATTTTCCCCCAAGTGTAAAATACTTCTCAATCTTGCTCTCTTTCTTCATTCTCTCTCATACTGATTTTTTTAAATTCCCTTATTTTTCACAATATCCAGTGTAAATCCATGGCCAGTTACTACCCATATTTCCTATTCTTTTTTTTTTTTTTTAAAGATTTTACTTATTTATTTGAGAGAGAGCATGAGAGGGGAAAGGGTCAGAGGGAGAAGCAGACTCCCTGCTGAGCAGGGAGCCCAATACAGGACTCTATCCCAGGACTCTGGGATCATGACCTACGCCGAAGGCAGTCGCTTAACCAACTGAGCCACCCAGGCACCCCATATTTCCTATTCTTAATTGAAGTTTGAAACCTTCAGTTGAAGGCTAAAATAAATGAGTTCTCTTGGAACTTTGGTGGCAGAGGATAGACCAATGATTGCTATCTTGCATGCAAGAGTGCCTGCCATCACAAGGCTGAAGTCAAAGAAGGGATGTGTTTCCCCCAGACCTGATTGTTTCCTCAGGCAGGAAATTGTGGCAAATGAGAATCCATTACCAATTTCTTTAGCATTTCTTAAAGAGAAGCTCATGGAAAAGTCACAGAGCCCCACAATCTCCCAGATAAGCCTATATGAAGGTATTCCATGCCTTACTCAAATCCTCACATTTATTATGTATTCTGATATGAAGTTCTTAAGAATTACTTATGGAAAGAAGAAAAGAATCATTTATATTATTTATATAACAGTTCTCTTAGTACAACTGACCAGCTGTATGATTTTCTTATCAGTTGCTTTAAAATTTAAAATGCATGAGTAGCAATCTGGAATTTTTTAAAATAAAATTGGAAAAAAGGGCTGTGATAGTCTACTTGTCACATTAACTAGATGAGTAAGAGTATTAGATTTAATGAAGGATATGAGTGAATGATATTTTTTTTAAGATTTTCTCAATATACTGTATTTTATTTCCAAGTCTTTGAATTAAGTTTCCAAGCACCCAAATACCATATCTGGATTTTTCATTTGTTTCTATGTTTGTTTGTTTCTATTTTTATTGTCAGAAGACTAAGAATACATCAAGGGGTGTGCCCAAGGAAATGTTTGGGACTGTAATTTGACTGTAATTTGCTTAGAGGTCTAGGAACAGTCAAGGTTAAAGGGCACATGTGTTTTCTGAATGAGTGAAAATAAATCTCTGAGAATCCAGGCTCAATTCTTCTCAAAATGTCTATCTCATCGTGCTGTCTAGGTAAGCAGGCTACAGAGAAAAGCTATAGCAATCGGTGTAGTGCAGAGCATTAAAAACTAAAAGGAATAAAAAGTTTTGAAAAAGTTTTTTAAAAAGTAGAAAAACTAAGGGAAATTTGGTTTCCAGTTTTCTGAAATTCAAAGGCCTTATTAGAATTCATAAGACAATGTAACTTCCTAGTCTGCAAAGCTCATGTTCCTGAAGGCCCAGGGGGACTCAGCTTTTGAAGCTGCTGCCTACTTCTCTTGACAAGCTCAGTCTGCACTTTAACTGGAAAAAAGAAAAGCAAAGGAGAGAGAGAATTATTCTTTAAATGCTTAGGAAAAGGAAGAGACATTTGCTTTATCATTATGAATCCACCCTACCAGCTGTAGGTAGTATAATTTAGCATTTGGTCGGACAAATCCCTAAAGAAGATCCATAGAGAATCAGAAAGGTACCCTGGGAAGAAAGTGAAAATTATCAAATTCACAGAAGCATAGAATGGTGGTTGCCAGGGCTGGGGGAAGGCAAAATGGAGAGCTGATGGTCAAAGGGTACAAAGTTTCAGTTACACAAGATAAACAATTTCTGGAGATCTACTATACAACATAGTGCCTATAAGTAATAATACTGTGTTGTATACTTAAAATTCGCAAAATGGGTTGATCTTGTGGTAGGTGTTCTTACACACACAGATACACACACAGACAAATGATAATAAAGGTGGAAACTTTGGGAGGTGATGAATATGCTTATGGTATTGATGGTAGGGATGGTTTCACAGGTATATAGTTGGCCCCAAACTCATGGAGCTGTATACATTAAATATATATATATATATATATATTTTTTTTTTTTTTTTACATTTCAATGATACCTCAATAAAGTGGTTAAAAAAAATTTTGGCTGGTCATGGAAATGACACTCAAACCTTGGTTGTGCTTCCTGAGGGGAATTTTGCCTCTACAACAGAAAGAGGAGGAAATGTAGTAACACTGAATTTTCTGTGGGTAATGAGAGATCAGAAAATTCAGGGACCGAAATTGATTTTTAGAAATTATCCTTAATGGTCAAAATAATTAAGCCAGTTCTTCATGAAGGTCAATATCACATTTAAGAATATAAGGCTGGTGTTTAGGAATTTGAAAAAAATAAGATTATTTCCACCAAACCTGGTAAAAGTGAAAATGTAGTCAAGTAGTATTTAGCATCATGGAAAAATCAACCAATCTTTACAGAGTAGCCCAACATCTGGAATAGGCACTGGAGGAGGATGGGCATGAAGAAAGAGGTTAGAAATGCTGGAATGATAATAAATAATTATAGGACATGGTTCTTGTTCATAAAGGGTTTGCATTAAATATAGCAGAGGAAAACAACACCTCCGTATTGAAAAATAATAACCACAGGAAACGGAAATAACTTTAATCGACAACCATGTGTTGAATACTGCATTGGGTACTTGATACATATTATCACCTTTCGTTATCCATCCTGTGACTGCATGAAATATTCCATTTTACCAATAACTAAAGTGACAGAGTTATTTATGTTTTGCAAATATGTTTCACAGGACGCCTTAAGTATCAACTGAGTATTACAAAACCTTTAAAAGACAAGAGATTGAACCTTGGACTATCCATATTTGTGTGTGTGTGCATGTGTGTGAGATGTGTGTATATGCGTATGTTTATGCATGTCTATATATGTGTACATAAATTCCATGAAATGTGCTTCTGTCAGTCTCCTTAGTCACCAAGGTTTTATGTGGGGTTTATAACATCTCTTTGCTATTTTCCAATTCCTGTTGTGAAGCAGGTAGCATGATGCTTACAGTACAAGTAGACTTGTAGTCTGAAATCCCAGCTTGACCACACATGAACTACATGTCCTTGACCAAGTTACATAAGCTGCTTTTAGCTTTCTCAACTATAAATGAGAGCTAATGATAGCTACTCCACAAGATTTGTGAAGATTAACTATTTAAGCCTGAGCACAGTGACTAGTGTATACAAAAGCACTCAGTAAAAGTTTGGTGTTAATTTTATTTGTTTGCTGCTCTGCCTCCAACACTTTGAATTGTAATCAGCACAGAGTACACAATCAATAAATATTGGTTGACTGATTGCTTAGATGTATTATTCTCTCCCAATTTTTTCTTTTTTTCCGTAAAGATAAATCCCCTCCCTGCCAGACAAGTGTAAAAGGTACAGAAGGCTTAGCCTCTGTCCAAATTGACCTGCTTTGTGTGAGGAGGGGCTGGACCTTCACTCTGGCATGAGAAAATGAGAATCAAACACATGGGAAGAAAGGCTAGACAGCCTCTCTGCTGAATGAATACAGCAGGCTTCTCTAACAATGTGTTGTCCTTTAAAGAACCCAGATTCCATTAACTTGAGGTCAGTTTCTCTCATTGTACCTCTTGTTTGTCTCCCCTCCCCAGACATTTATTTCCCTGACATTGTAGGGATGAGTTGAGCAAACAAAGGAGAAATAGAGCTGTAACTAACTACCCCCACTGAGCCAGCAGGCCCCCAGTGTGAAATGAGACCGCTCAAGTTATTATTTTCCTTGCTTAAAGGAAACCCATGGGCCTGGGTGAAAGAAAACAGGAAGAGAAAAGGCCATGACTGTGTGAAGATGAACTAAGGCTAGCTCCAGAGTTAATAATCCTCCCTCTTTTTATAGAGATATGAGCTACTTTCATTTGTTTTATTTCAAGGGCTACATGCCATTGCCAAGGATCCTATTAAAATGTCATCACTTCTAGCACAGGCAAAGCTAACATTTACTGAGAAACTCCCATGGGCCAGTGTTTATGCATATCGCTTTACATACATTGCCACATTCGATTCCCATAATGGCCCTTGGAAGTGATAGGACCCAGTTTTCTGATGAGGACACTGAGGCTCAGAAACCTAACCACCAACTGCAAAACTATGCTATTGTTGCACCAAGTCAGTCTGGCTCCAGAATGCTTATATCTTTATCTTAAAACTTGTAGCCGTACAGGAATTTTTTTTTGTGATGTTAATTACTTCTTGAAATGAGCAAACCTCCAGAGGACCTGACCATCTTTCTTGTTGCATGGAATTTTTGTTCATGGTCATATTTATAATGAAGGAGTGTTCGTCTATACTTAATCAACCTATGTTCTATCCATCAACAGATGCTTTCTTGAGTGCCTTTTAGGTACTTGTTTAAGCCTATGTGACTTTTTAAATGATGTTGTCATTAAATGGATACATGAAAAGTTCACATTCATTAAAGCAGTAGTGTACAGTTCACAAATCTGTTTTCACATGCATTCATTCATTTAGTTCTCAAACCAAAGCCCTAGAGTAAATTGGTTTTCTCCTACCATTCTCCAGTTGTGAATTAGTGATGCACATAGCCTGTTAATAGCACAACCAGAACCCAAATCCTGTGCTCTTCTAACTCCAAGCCCAGCGCCTTCCCCCCTGAATCACAGCTATCTGCTATGATGACACTGCCCTGGGAATCAATCCAGTATGAACCATCCCCTCCATCAATGCTCCCTATCAGCAGATGAGCAAAGCATAGCGGCTGGGTTGGTGGTTCAGTGTAACTAAATATTCATCAAAAGTGTGCACATTAACAGCCACACACAATAATTAAACCCAAATTAATTTCCTCAGTTAATACATGCCACAGAATTAAATTAAACCTCAACAGAAAACAGGGCAGACTGTAACTATTAATCCTCTCATAAGCAACAATAATTATTTTTGCCAACATTTATTTCATTTGCATATATGATGTTACATTGCAAATTTTCACATACCAGTGACAATTCTCTCTGCTTTGCCAGATTGAAAATTAAGCAGTATATTAGTTCACATAGTCTGTCAGCAAAAAATTTCCACAGATCCAGCATTCAGGAGCAAACTATTAACATTTGGGGCAGCCAAGTTCATTAATGTTAGTGCTATAATTCACAATGGGACCCACTGATTGCAAATATGTGTGGGGTATAACATATACCCCATTCATGACTGAAGAATAATTTATGATATATGGAAAGTGCCTACAAGTTGCATATGAAATACTTCAAAAATTAATATAGCTATCATTTTATATAATTATTATGGAGATCAATCATGGTTTTCTCTGATTGGAAAATTATGTTTGTAAACATCATTGATTTTTTTCAGAATTTTTCAGTAAATTCTTACTGGATATGTCTTATAGAAGCAGAGCTATTGGTCGTGGAAATATAAAAGTGCAAAAATAGCCACAGCTTCTTTCCTCAAAAATCTTGCTTTTAGTGGGAGACAGACATAGCTATGAATAGATACTAAATAGTTCATGCTAAAGTGGATAATGCCCACTTCAGGAGACAAAAAGTGACTGAGAAAGTAATATGAATCTGTTACTGGTTAGATTGTGCAACTCTGAACAAGTCATTTCACCTGTCTAAACTTTAGTTTTCCTCATCTGTAAAAGCAGGCATGAGGTGTAAATAAAAATATATATATATATTAATGATGATAATATCTGCCTCATTCAGTGCAGGTTCTCTTTATACCAAGCATTGTATTAAGCACTTTGCATGTTTTTCCCCCCTTCAGCAATTCTATAAGGTGAAATTAACATTATCACTAGTGTCATCTTATAGGGTTAGAGAGGTTAATTGTAGTCACACAGCCAGTAGGGATATGGCAGGATTTGAATTTGATTAAGAGGAGTTTAGAGGTACTCCTATTCACTATTAAATAAACTATTAACTCCTATTCACTATTAAATCATTTTGCCAAGTATGGAATTCAGAGACAGACATTAGCATACTTCTCATGCAACCTCATCAACAATCAGGACAGGGGTGCCTGGTTGGCTCAGTCCGTTAAGTGGTTAAGCAGCTGCCTTTGGCTCGGGTCAACATCCCAGGGTCCTAGGATGGAGACCTGCTTCAGGCTCCCTGCTCAGCAAGGAGCCTGCTTCTCCCTCTCCCTCTGCCTGCCCCTCTGCCCACTTATACTCTCTCTCTCTGCCAAATAAATAAATGAAATCTTAAACAAACAAACACACAAAGACCCAATCAGGACATTCGCCAAAAACAGTAACCAGGCTTTTTCCTTCCCAACTATCAACTAACATTTTTATGTTTTAACTGGTAGTTCAAACATGACGAAACAACAAAACAAAACAAAACAAAAAGACAAAACAAAACACATAATGAAATTCTTAGTAAAATGTTATCTCTAGTGGGTGCAGTTCTGCAGTTTTCACACAAAGCATATGCAATTACTGAGAAGAAACATATGTGAACTCCAGCACAGAGCTGTCTCTTGGCAACTCATTAATATTTCCTTGGCTATGAGTTTATTGGGGAGTTATGAGTCCTTTATAAATAGAATCTAGAAGACTGTCACCCTCTCACTGTTCAAGTACCACGTTTTATTAAGGAAATGGAAAAAAAATTAAGAAATGGGGGAAAAAAAGTGTGACTTTGGGCTAGGATAGCTACTAAGTAAATAAAAGGATTGGTTGTCTACATGGAGTCCTGCCAAATAATATTTTTCAAGATATGCCTTAATACTTTCTTAAATAGGCAAATAAATAAATAAAAGGACACAGAAAGAGAATAGTATAAATAAACCCTAGAGTCCTTTCATTGAGAATTTCACTGGTTGCAGCATATTGCAAAGATCAAGATCCCATATAAGGTTTATATCCACAGTTTCTATGGACCTTTAAACACAAATAGAAAATGTGGCTACCACACAGTTGAATTGCTCTAACATAGTCTATTTGAAAATGCAATGGATTCCAGTTTTTATCTTCCCAGATAAGAGAGAATTGACCTTCTGGTCTTATGTATCACTTAGACTTCCTTGACAGAATCTCTTTCCTTCCTTCCAGTGTTTGCCTCTCCATAATAGGAGAACCAGTCCTCCTCCTGATGGCTCCTGATTTCTGTGTGGGAGTCAATATGGTTTAAGGGAAGTTTGTTAATTTCCAGAGGGGGTTTTGACCTAGGCAAGATGTGCTTCTTATTCCGCTGTACAGCAGTGGTGGTTATTGTTACTTGCCAAGACTCTAGCTAAAATGGAGATTAGAATGGTATTGAAAGCCCACACATCCAAATATTCCTTGACATAGAATAAATAAATAAATTGTGGTATGGTCATACAATGGAATATGAGATCAAACCCTACGAATCACAAAGAATGTATAAACTGGTCAAAATGGCGAGCAGGCCTGCTGCTGCAGCATCAAGATGGTGGCAGGACGGTATCTGAAAACGGTATTACTGGGGTGCCTGGGTGGCTCAGTTAGCTAAGCCTGGCTGGGGTAATGATCCCGGGGTCCTGGGTTCGAGTCCTGCATTGGGTCTGCTCAGTGGGGAGTCTGCTTCTCCCTCTTCCTTCGCCCCTCCCCTTGCTTGTGCTCTCTCTCTCTAATAAATAAATGAAATCATCAAAAAAAAAAATGAAAATGGTATTACAATGCTGCAGGGATCAGTACACTGGGGTTAATGCGAGATGATACATTATGTGAGAATGATGATGTGAAAGGCTTCCCGAGAACCTTCAGAATGACAGGATGTTCTGCATCAAGAGAGCACTGAACCTGACCACGAAACAGCAGATCTCACCTAAAGAACAGTGGACAAAATATGAGGATACACTCTATCTGGAACCATATCTGAAAGAAATTACTTGGGAAAGAAAAGAGAAAGAACAATGGGCAAAGAAATAATCACGGGGTTGAAATCTGTGGTTGAGGATGCCCTCAAATATTTTTAAGAAGTTGGATAAACCTGGGGTGCCTGGGTGGCACAACTGACTAAGCATCTGACTCCTGGTTTCAGCTTAGGTCATGATCTCAGGGTCATGGGATTGAGCCCTGTGATGGCTCTGCACTAGTGCAGAGTCTGTTTAAGATTCTTTCTCCCTCTTGCTCTGCCCCTCCCCCTTCACACTCTCTCTCTTTCAAAATTAAATAAATAAAATCTTAAAAAAAAAAAGAAGGTGGGTAAATCTGAACTGTACAATTTAGAACTATTTGAGCTGCAAATTATTACTTCAAATAAATGTGTATTGTAATTATTAAAAAAAAAAGACCATAAGTTACCACTGATCCTACAGCATGGATAAATCTCACAAATGTGAAACTAGCTCAGAAAAGACAGAAACAAAAGACCACTAGTTGTATGACTGCACTGCACTTACATAAAGTTCAAAGCCAGGCAGAACCAATCTGTGGCAGAAGTCAGGATAATGCCCATCCTAGAGGCAGTACTAGCTAGCAGGAGCATAAATGGAATTTCTGGGGGCTGCCAGGGTGCTACTTCCTAATCCAGGGTCTGCATATGGACATGCTCATTGTATGTAATGCATTAGGCTGTACATTTAAGATCATACTGTTCTTGAGGTATATGTTAGATGTCAAAGAAATATTTGCTTAAAAAAATCCTCTTTGCAAACATACACACTAGCAACAAACTGAGTCTTTCTCCTGAAAGTAATCTAAAGATTCACTGCCACACTTTAAGAAATGCTGCCTCAAGACAGAGAAATGACAGTAGTATACACAATAGACCAACAGAGGGTCCTTATCTGTAGAATGACCATTTTCCCAAGGCTGAGTTGGTAACCTTCTCCTACACTTTGAGAGAACCACGAGGCCTCCTTGGAGCACAGCATCTACCTCTCTGTACTGGATATGATTATTTGCTAGCCTGCCTCTACCAGACTCACTTCCTTGAGCACACGAAGTGAATCTTTAACTGCAGGGCCTTAGCACCAAACAGGGTACCTGACAGATAGGGATGTTCCATAACCATCTGTGGAATAAATGAATGGATGAAGATATGAATTCATTCTACAGACATAAACTGTGTTGAGCTGGCAGAAAAGAGAGAATAAGGACATGCGTCTGGCATGAGCAATTGCACATAAATCCTGACACAAGCATATTTACAAGTTTGAAGAGAAAGGAGAACCGGGGTACTAATAATCAGCCTGAAATCCATTGGGGAACAGCTGCTATTACTTTGCTTTAAAAGAGCCTTGAGTGGAACTATACAGAGTCTGATACTTTTTACTATTTAAAGGGCCCAAGGTAGTGCTAGAGCTGTAATATCAGTAATGAAAGCAAATGCATGAGCTGCTTGGACCTATTAAAGATAAGTTCTTTCAGGTGCATTCAGAATAAGTACACATGGAGAGGTAGAGCCATTCCTTTTTTATCCTTGCTGGGGATGAGTCAGAGAAATAAGGATGTCTGAATTCTCCAGATAAAGCTCCAAACATCTTTCAGCCACTAGTTTACAAATTTTTTGTACTATAGGCAGAACCAATATTTTGTGTGCATAAGTGTGCCATATTTACTATGATCTAATATTACAAAGGCCCCAACAACCTTAGCAAAGTACCAGGTGTCCACTATACATTCAATAAATGAAATGGATTCTATCAAACCCAACCACTACTTGTGTGCTCGTAAAAAATAAGAGAAAGAAAGAAAAAGAGAGAGAGAAAGAGAGGGAGGGAGGGAGAGAGAGAGAAAGAGAGAGAGAAAGAAAGAAAGAAAGAAAGAGAAAAAGAAAGAGAGAGAAAGTGTATGTAGAAGGGAGGGGAGAAAGGAGGGAATAAGAGCATGCAAGAAAGAGAGAGAAGACGAGAGACAGAGACAGGGAGGTAGAAAGGTAAAGACAGAAAGGAATGAAAGAAGAGAAGAAAAACGAAAATGAGGGAAAAAGAGAGGGAGAGAGCAAATAAGAGAGGAAGCAAAGTGGGCATCAGAAAGACAATAGATACTAACAAAATATTTTGGAGGTTTTACAAAAGTGAAAATAAACAAATTAACCAACAAGGTGAATTCTAAATGTTTTATAATAAGAGATGGTGTTATTAAATAAAAGCTAATGATGCTAACACAGATCGAAAAGGGAAGGACAAATGATGATGAGACATAATTACTTTATTGTCCGGTACTACGGAAATTTCTGCTTAGATGTTCAGATCTCTGAAATGATCTGAGCTACAGCAAGAATCGAAGGAGGGAATAGACTGTGGAGAAATGCACCAGACTGGAAAGTCATCACCAATGAAGGGAGTTCATTCAACACCCTGTTCTTCAGATTTGGGAAAATATGAAATCAAAAGAAAGATTATTCATACCAAAAGACAAGCAAGGAAGCCCATGTGTCTATATTTAATCAGAGGGCTGATATAAATACTATTGTCCAGGCTATGAGAAATGATGTCATAATGTATAATTCTATAAATTCTCGTTATTCATCCATTGTAGATAGCCTGCTGTTAACTTTTGAAAGGAACTTTCTTACTCTTACACATCATTTTACACTATAGCTTGGTATACAGGATAAAGGCAATTAAAGTGACTAAATAAAGAAGCTAGATGATCTATGGTTATCTCTCAGTGGTAGACTGTATTACTATTTGCCCCAAATTCTCTCTTTAGTATGTTCCTCCCTAAGGGTGAATTATATGTTCCTACTCTGCTGAACTCAAGATGTTTCATTTTATTTAATTGGAAGAAGGCAGAAGTGACATATATCTTTTCTAAGCAGAAGCTCTAGAGCCAGGATGTGAGTGCCATGTTTCTTTTCCTGCTGCCACAATAATCAAAATGTTCCTGATAGAAGCTCTTCCATCAACCTAGGCATTAGAGTGAACACACCATGAAGCAGAGCCACAACTCACCCACAAAGAACATACAGTGTCCTTTGATTTTATAAGCCATTGAAATTAGTTGGTATCACAGAATAATTTACTGTGTCCTGAATGATACAATACCAAAATAAGAGACACGAAAATGAAGGTCGAATATATAAATGCATTAATTTGTCCTACTAATAGCTATCAAACACATTCGATGTGCAACCCCCTGCTCAGTGCTGAGGAGAAAATTATGAACAAGACTTCTCTGCAAGGACAAACAGACTAGATTTCTAGAATCTCACAAGTAAGGAAGCAACATGGGCTTGAGAATTCTGGAGAATTGCAGAGAGAGGTGCATCTTCAGCAGGACATCATCTGAGAGGCATCTTTGCAGGGGACATTCCTAAGAGAGAAGGTAGTATCACTCAAACAGAAGTGGAACTAACAGGGAGACTTCGTATAGGGGAATAATTGGAGGATAGAAAAAACTAGAGTTAGGTCGGGGAGGAAAATCTTTATAAACAAACTGAGACATATAGAGGCAATGGAAAAGTAATAGATTTTTTAAAACATAATGTAGGAATTTTTAGGGCCCGTGAAGAGATAAAGAGAAATAACTGGACTGGTTAGGATAAAAGCTAAGTCTACTTTTTTTGTCTTAATATGACTTTACCAGGATTTTTTGGTGTCATTAAAGTCAAAATGTCACCTTGTCAAAATTATGTATTGAAGCCAATAATTTCAATCTCATATTTTATAACCACTGACAATTTGTAATTTATGAAATGAATGTCAGAGCACAATGTTTGTTCAGTGATAGCCAAAAAAGATCATATAGAAATTTAAAAAGATAGTAACTAATGTGTACACAAAACCTAGAACTACAGATCGTTAAAAACTTAATCTTTTAATTGATCAGTTGCTGTGAGCTAATACCTGACTCAAATCAGAATGACAAGTTAGGATATGGTACAGGACAATGCTGTATTCCTTAAACCCCATTTCATTTTCCTTTTTCTAGGCACAGTGGAACAATTCTCAGCTTCCCTTGAAGTTAGGCTAACATTGTGATTAAGGCATGTTTACTGGGTGCATTCCAGTATGTCTTTTTTAGTTTACTTGTTTGCTTTTGTATACTTCTAGATCCACAGAGAAATCTCTTCTCTTGACCAGCAATTCCCTAGACCTACTATTTACAAGCATTAACTTTCAAAAACTTCAAAGAAAGACTAGGTTAGCAAAAAGTACAAGGGTGTCAGGAGTGCTCATCACTTTCAGAAGAACCAGATAAAGAAAGACCTTCAAGCAAATGAAAAGAAAATACCTTTAGAGGAGCAACAGACCCCAATCAAAAGAGTAGGGTTATTTTAATTCTAAATATCTAAGAGTATGGTCTAATTCAAAATTTATGTAACTTTATGCTTATGAAATAGAAGAGAAGCAGCTTAATTTTAAGTGGCTATATTTCTGAGCCGTAATGTAGTCTCCTGATGAAAAAGAAAACATGTTTGAGGATTCCTGAACCTTAGAACTACAATGGATATTTATTGAACTCTAAAGGCATTCCATGGTTCACCTGTTTATCTTTAGAACAACCCAAGCTGATGTACATATATTCCTGGCATTCCTTATTTACCTAAAAAGAAATGGAATCTTGGAGAGATAAAGTAACTTATTAAGGCCCACAGAATGGAGGAAAGGTAGAGATGGGATTCCAACCCAGGTCATCTGACTACAGACAGTACACTCGACAGTTTGTACCACCACCCTGTCTTGCCCCCATGGGGGTTTGCTAAGCCTGAACACCATTCCATTGAAACAGATGGGCCACTATCTCTCAACTTAGTTGTTTTTCAGCATAGGTTAAATAAGTGCCCAGAATTTGACTTAACCAGCAATTATAGCGTCAAATACCTCAGTCATATTCTTTGAATATTAAGAGCTTTCTAAATCATCACTTTGGTATAAAAAGTGTACCACAGAGTCACTCAGAGGCATTAAAAAATGTTGGCAAAATATTTTTACATCCAGAAACTAAGTAAACATGGAAGCAAAAACAACTAAAGTGTTTAACTCCAAATGAGTCTGCCCCATTGGGATGTGGGGAAAAACACAAACAAAAAAGAAAACTTTGTAGTTCTTGTGAACCTAGGATTCCCAAGATTCTTATTTCAGACCAAAGAGGAAAACACAGGAACCATAAAGCAGCTGTATATCACAAGTCTTCAAGAAGCTACAACCACAATTTAAATAAATCCATTTAAATTTAAAGTGAATCCTAAGTGGTTTATGTAATTTTTTTTTCCTGAGCCCACTTTCTCCAGAAAGGTTTAGAATGTTACTTCCCAGTTCATGGTAGACAAAGTCTCAGTTCTCATTTCTTGAAAAGATGGGAGAAAAAAATCCTATGTTTGGAATTATCTGCCTTCATAGAAGTATCACAATCAATTTAGACCTAGCTAGCTAACAAAGATGTGGCTCCTTAAAAAACTGCTGAATCCCATCAGGAGGTAGAAGGTTATCAGGGCATAATTCACCACCACCACCATAGAAACGACACGCACTATGCCTTCTTTGCCCTTTTACAAATATTCTGTGTTAAACTTTATGTAAAACTTTTTTTTTTTAATATAGTCAGTGACGGCATCTCTGTTAGAATTTTACTACAATGTGTAAACTAAAATGTGCAGCATAAATTGTGGCTGGATTTTTATGTGTTTGAAGTCACTTTTTTTTCTGGATAAAAACATATAAATACTCAAGGAGTACTCTTCTCATTAATTCCACAGGATTTAATGAGTATTTATGCTGCAACAAACTTCCTTCTAATTTTATTCACTCTATAAGAAAAACAAAGCAACAAAAAAAATCCTATTTCCTTTTACAGATTTAGCCTTGAAAAGATCTCTAGTTAAAAGGTCTCTATCAATTTTCTATTTGAAAATTAAGGAAAAAGGATATTGGAACATTTGTTAATGCTTGCCCAGAGGAAGGCTAGGTTCCTTGAAAACTTGCAATGGATACTCTATAAAAGGACATACTTAATATTAAAAATGTATATTTTTACTTTAATCAGAAGGGACTGCTATAATTGTTTGTAGGCTTCATAAAGGGGAACTTGTAATTATTGAAAAACCAGTTTCTGTGACAAACGTAAAAATATTGGTTGACATGAGGATGCAAAAAGGGAATACGATCTTGCTTTTTTATATATATATATATAAAAACGTGGTTTTATATATACATATAAAAAACAACAACAAACATAGGAAAATCAAACACCAAGGAAGAGCTCTGGCCTAAGCACATCTCACCTGAAATCCAACCAGAAAGCCAGTCTGTGATTTTATTTTTGCAATTCATCATATGAAAAAATTATGCTAAGTGAATTGTATGACAAAGGGCACTTTTTGGCTAAAACTACAAAAAAAAACTGGTTTTCTGAAAACATTGAGGAAAACATTTCAAGTCATTTTCAAAATGTCTAATTGATAACAGTGATCTTCAGAAAAACTTATCTAGTCTGTAGAAATTCATCTTGAAATACAAAGGCGGCCATATTTTTCAGAGGCTTATTATATATGCCCTTCAGATCAGTGTGATATGATGACTGATTCAATGAACAAAAGCAACAAACAATTCTGAGAGCAGTGTGGCCTTCGAGACCACCCACACCATGAATGGAGAGAATTGATAATGTATTTCACATTATCGATTATGTGTTTCACCTGACACTGAAGAAGACTAGAACAACTTTTCACATCATGATTCACTAGTGTGTCCACATGTCACAATCAGCTGGAAAATGTGCTTCAAGTAATTTTCATGACAAATTTCTGAAGTGTGTGAGTGCTTTACTATCAATAGTGAATCAGAATAAATTCAAAGGTATTTCTGTGGTAACACGGTCCTCACTCACTTGTACTCCAATAACCCTTTCTGAGTGGGAGATAAAAAAGTATATTGCAACCTTATGTACCAACATGGTATATCTTCCTACATATACAGATGCCAAAAAATAATATGTATCTTTTAGCATTAGACAAAATCTTTAAGAATCATCAGAGAGAGGAGTCAGGTGATCAACGAGAAAATGCAGAGTTTGAAGTATGAAAGGCATCAGTCGCTATCGTTATTGCTGCCATGGCCTAAGACAAGTCTATGCCCATTCTTGGTCTTAGGAACATCCTTTATAAAATTATACATTCCAGGGTTGGCAAAATATGGGAGCTAGATATCCAGGTCAGAGCAATGATTTGTTTCTTTATGCCTTTCTCTTTATGCCTATATAGCTGCTCTTTGATGGGAAAAGGGAAGGGAGAGCCATTTATGCAGACGAGCATTAGTTATTCTCCTACCTCTGGCTAAGATATTACCTGTGTCTGATCCACACAGGTCCCTTTCTTGGTCTATCACATAGTCATAGCCAGAAAAATTCCTGCTCATCTTTAGAAGTAAAACTGTATTTTCCTGCCTCAGTGACACCTGAATTTGCACATAAGGTAAATTACTGTGTCTAGAAACAGCCTAAGAGTTCTTAATGGTCCACAGCAAAGCTACTAAGAAAAAAAAAAGTAGGTGAAGATATTCATTGAAATCAATAATCCCCAAATAACATTAATGCAATGTTACAGGTAATAATATAAAACCTGCTGCCCAAAGTACTCAAAGTTATCAGGCCCAGAGCGACCATAACTTGGTCCCAAGCATCAGACTCCTATTTTGTTTTATGGTTCTCTGTACATGAGCTATAGAAACTGCTTCTGAGAAAACCCTAACTTCCATATCTCCGACTTCTGAATGTATAAATCACAGCAAACTACTCTTCGCCTCCAACAGGAGTGAAAATGCAAAGAACAATGTCCACCATGTATTGCTTCTAAGGCAGCGATTTCTGCTACATGATCTGGAACAGTACTTCTCAGACTAACAGTGATAAAAGATCAGTGGAGTTTTTTTTCTAATCTATTATGGGCTGAGCCTCCGAAAAATACAATAAACATAAATAACTAGCAAAAAATGAAATAAAAAAGATGTACAAAATAAACACAAGTCTAGGTTTTTCATTTATTAAATTCAAGAGACATAAAAATGACTGTCAAATTGCTCTAAAATTTTCTGAATTCTTTATTTCCATTCATAACTTGTTGCAGACCAGTAACCAACAGTTGGCAGCCCCTCACTGCTCTGTGCTCTACCTTTACATAAAGAGTAGGCAGATCTGGAACTTCCTGGACTGTGATGGTAAATTGAGATGTCTAAAATAAGCCACTAATGGAAAGATACCTTCCCCAAACCAGTCACAGAGTCCACGAGGGAGGCAGGAATTGGAGGATAGATGAAGAAGGGCAAAAAAGACTTTCTGTCTTAACTGTATATATTGTATGATTTAGGTTTTGTGCAATGAGCACATAGTTACTACTAAGCTATATTTACAGTTTTCAAAAATGCAATTTAAAAACCAATTAAAGCACTTTAAAGTGGTATTTTTTTTTGTTCAAGAATAACTAAGTGAAGTATAGAAGGCAAAGCCATAAGAGCAGGCAAAGGGAATGTTATTGGTTCTCCCAAATCCTATGCTGAATTAATAACTGTTTTCATTTTCACTAAGTGCACAGCCTTATTGGTGCTAAGCTATATGGGTACAACAGTGAACAAGCCACAAATCTGACTTTCATGGGATTCTAGTTCAGAGAGAGAGATGTGCAAATTCATTACGTCCTTACAAATTCCTATGCTAGAAATTCCTTCTGTAGAGAGATAGTGAAAAGGAAGGAGATGTCAGTTTTCCCTAGAGGAAAAGACAGAGTATGTTACCTTTCCCAGAGTACCACTTTATGGTATTGAGGGTATGAGTATAGGGTACTGAGAGATGATTAGTTAGAAAGCTTGGCCATGTCAGCTGACCTTCCTTTTTCACAAGGTCATGTGTAACACTTACAACCTCTGTTATAACACTTATGACACTTATAACATGTTCTGTCCCATAAAATTGCCATCTCCATGCCTTAATTCCTGCTAACGTCTCCTTTTCAGATCCCTGAATACATATAGGAATGGGGGTATCACGGATGATTTCCTTGGACATGCTCAGTGAACACCATGTCATGCCCAGGCTCCACAATCTATCTTGACAGGGAGCAAGAACGTCATCAAAAACTAAAATCTTGATCCATACATCCCATTTTAAGGTCCTTGGGCAAGAACAACAGAGTCAAGCAGTAGCCTTTGAACTTCCCATTGTTGTAGCTTTTGTGACATTCTAACAAAAATGGTGATTTATTTTTCACTGATCAGAAATGTTGCCTGACCTACTGTCTGCCTATAGCAGACAATATAGTTAAAACTATAGCTTCAGAGAAATCAACTAGGGCTCTCCCAAACTGCTTAGGAAGACAATTTCCAGTACTCATTCATCTGGTGTCAAGGAAAAATCCTAAAGAGTGCTCAAAGAAAAGGAGTTCCTGCGTGTATAATTCCAAGCAGATAATCTGAGCAATGGTTTCTTCTACTGGGATAAAATAATTGTCCTACTTTATTTAAATTCACAAGTACAGACAAGACACACTGTCATTCAAAGATGGGCTGAATCACCTTTTCTTCCCCCTATGGACAGCCTCATCTGCCTAAATGAAGTGTGTTAATAGGTCACCTCTGCAGCCACAAATTGCGCTTATGTGATTGAAAGTTGAGAGATTCAGGAATTCATTTCACACTGCATATAGATATGACAGATGCTTTTCAATTCCTTTTTTGAGTAAGTGCTACCAGTTCTTCCTTCCATTTTTATGCATGAAATAATACCCCTGGCGGAAATGTAATTGGAGGTTTTTAATAATTAATAAGACAATTCATGAAAGTACTTCTGTAGGGGTGCCCAGGTGGCTCAGTTGGTTAAGCATTGATTCTTGGTTTGGCTCAGATTGAGATCTCAGGGGTCCTGAGACTGAGCTCCGCCCCCGCATCAGGCTCTGTGCTCAGCAGGGAGTCGGCTTGAAGATTCTCTCCTTCTGCACACCCCCTACTCACATGCACAGATGCATGTGCTTACACTCTCACTCTCTCTCTCTCTCTAAAAAAAATAAGTCAATCTTTGGGGAAAAAAAAAAAAACTTCAATAGTACAGGCTGGCAAAATCAAACTCTGGTGATTTCCTTCTACCACTATCACTAACTGTTTATATACAACTTCCAGACAGGTCTTTCTAAACCCCATGTCTAACTGCATCAATATGTACCTTAGAAATCGAAAGCTCCTCAGTATCTATAAATTAAATAGAACTATAAAATATTAGAATGCAGTACAGTGTAAGGGTGAAGAGTGTGGCCTCTAGAGACAGACTGCTTGCTTTTAAATCTAGACCTTGCCCTTCATTGCCTGTGAAACTTAAGCAGGTTATTTTATTTCTCTGTTTTCAGTTTGTCTATATATTGCAGGAAATTATAACAATTTTTTATACATAAGACATACATATTATAAGATATATATGAAATGTACATGTTATATATAAATGTATTATATAATAAGCAAGACATATTTAATACATTATAATAAATATATTAATATATATAAACAGTACATAATAAATATATAATGTATAGTATATCTTGCTTATTATAATGTTTGATACATTTATATATGTATATGTGTGTGTTTATGTGTACATATATGTATGTATACATATAAAATATACATATATATTTTAATATTCACTTAGAACATAATATTGCTCAGAACATTGTAAGCACACAGGGAGTTTTAGCTGCTTTAATTTTATTACCTTCACATCTGGCATTCAGTGTGTCCCAACCACCCCTTACTGGCTTTATCTGTCATCCCTTCTTTACATATAGCCTTAACTCCATCCAGACTGCATAATAACTATTCATGCAGTTTTCCAAACTTTCCAGCCACCATACATTTATTCCTGTTGTCTGGACTGTTGAAACCACTGTACCCACAAATCCGATTCAGGATACTTCTAAAACCTCATTCACCCTTAAGTTAAATTAAATGTAACCATTCCAGAAAGGTGTTCCTAGTCCTCAATCTCCCTCCTTAGAGCATCTACTGAAGAACAGCACACTGTTAACTTTGATTCACTGGCTCTGGCTTCACAGAGACTCCACTGAGAAGAAATCAGAGATCAGACCTGACTAGAAGATCAAGAGCATCACGATCCATTACTGATGTCTGCTATGGGGACTAGAATGGAAGATAGCATCTATTTACCACCTCTTTCCTTTGTAACATCACCAAGGCACTTGAATAATTTAACTGCTGTTTTATGTTCGTCTTTGACCTGTGTCAAATCACTGTGAAGATCTCTCATTTTCCATGAAGGCACAGGCTCCACGTTTGCATGCCTTCCAGTGTCCAGCAGAGAGTCTGGCATATCATATGTGCCTAAATTTTGTTTAATTAGTTTGGGTTGCCCTATCTCACATTCCCTTTATTTAAATAAGTTCACCTTTTATGTCCCCTTGAGGCTGATTCATGTCTGAGCCAGTAAGCTGTTATTCAGGAGTTCTTTGCTGGGTCCATGTTATCTCCATCAGCAACCCTGTGCTGCTTAGACTTGGGCCTTTAGAGGCCAACAACCTAATTACTTTTGACAGCCTCCTAAAACTAATACTCATTCCTCTCGCCTTTTTGTCCTTCTCCTGCATCTTTGTTATCCTTCTGGTTCACTTGTGTATTACCTACGTTTCTTATTTTCCGTATTCTTGATGCTCTGGCATCTGGGTGTTTACTGACAGGGAAAAGACTGCCCCTCCAGGACTAGCCAATTCTTAGAAATGACAACTCACTCTGTGAATATGCCTTTCACATGTAAACAAACAAATCCAGAGTCCACTCCAAACCAAACCACCTCCTCTGTCTGGCTTTTATATTCCAGGAGGCAATATTCTTCTGTCCTCATTATCCAGGACCAGGTACCAGACAACTAGAGATTCCCTGTATGCCAGAGCTAACCCTAAATGTGCTTACCCCGCCTTGCCTTCCTTACCCATGAGAACGACAATACAGGGTCTGGCTCTTGAGTTCCCCTTGTCCCTGGTTCCCTCTACCTTCTGATTGACCCTCCTGTTTTCTGTGTGGCCCATGTGGGGTAACATGCCCCCTCTTCTTGAGAACTGTGAATAACAAACTGTCCTTGCAATGGCAGCCGTCTACTGCTCTATCACCCTCACCGTACCTGAATAAAATAACCTACGTTTTAAAACAATCTACTGTTCTGTATCCATTGATTCTCGTTTCCTCACCTAGTTTTCAATCTTCCTTTTCAGAACACATGAGAGAATCATTATGTTCCTTGAATGACCAATTTTTAAACCTTTTCCTCCATTAGTTTGGAGATAACCATACACATCTTCCTCTCTAAATTACCTTAAAGGACTCTCTCAGCAGGAGCCCTGCTCTGGTTTATTACCTCCTAGGATAATGCCATTAGAGATAATCACATTTTGCAGATACCATCTCCAAAGAACAATTGCCTTAAGAGTCCCTGTTGAAGTATTTTTCATTTATAAAAAGATCTTATGATAGTTAAAAATAAATACAGCATGGAAACCTAATTCTCTGATTCTCTAATGCTGTGAACTGTCATGCAGATCAACACACTATCATGCTTTGGAAAAACCTCTCAGCAGAAATAAAATTCCATGATATTCTTTCCCTCTCTCTCTCTCTCTCTCTCTTTCCCATTTTCCGGGAAAGCAGGAAGAGGAAGAGTATGTGATGCTACCAATTAGCATATTTGTACATTTAAAAATAATCTTTATTTTCAATCATAGTAATATGCAGAGTTTTTAACAGTGAGAAATAATAACAAGATATATTGGAAATAAGTATTTACATTCAAACACCCCCTATCACTTTTTTCATGCTAGGTAACCATGTTTAATTTGTCTGCTATTTATTGCCATCGATCATCACAGTAGGTCCATATTGCTATTTCTGAATTTATCAATGATGTAGTATACAAGGCTTTACCTTCCTTTGGTCACTCTCCACCATCTCCATTAACATCTACTCACTATAGACTCATTCTTCTAATTTATTTACATAATAATTATTAAATAAATCATCAGAACTTGGTTGTTGTCTATATTAACACCATTCATATTTTTTAAGTAGCTCTGCTAGTTCTTCCTACAAAATACAAAAGATTTCCATGAGGTCAAATATATCATGACCATTTTTCTCCTTGGGGAACTCCCCTTGGAGCCTTCTGCCTTCCTATATCAAATGGTTCTCTTTTTTCTCTAGACCTACTATAAAGCTTCCACCCTGGGACTTCCCATCACTATCAAGTGGAAATTCCCCATGAGAATGCTCTGTCTTCTAAATTTCAAGTTTTTTTCTTTCTTGTTTGTTTTCCTATTTTGGTAGAGCACATACCCAACAGCTCCTGGGAAAGGTGTGTGAAACAAAAATGTCGAAGATTTTCCTTATCTTTAAAAAGTGTCCTTATTAAACATAGTTTCTTAAGTCAGAGTTTAATATTCTCCTTCAGTATAGTGTATTTCTCTGTATTTTATAATCTTTCAGTGTTTGTTGAATATATTTCTAATACCCAATCTATTATATATAATCTGCTGCATTGTCCTTCTTTCCTCTGTGATGTAGGATCTTCTCTTTATCCTTGTTGGTCTCAGGTCTGAGAGATTTTCTTGTGTTATTTCTTTGACATTTCCCCATGATGTTTTCTCTATTTTCCTTTTCTATAACACTATTAAGTGAATTTTGGAGCTCCCAGATTAACACTCTGATGGTCTCACCTTTTCTCTGCTGCAGTCCTATTGTACATTTTTTGACATTATCTTCTAATCTTATTATCTTAAATTTCAGTTACTAAAATTATCATTACCAAGTGTTCTTCTTCTGTTCTCAAGAGGTCTTTTTCTTTCTTCTCCATGAATTATCAGTTTTAAAGACAATCAATTTTGTTACCTCTATTCTTTTTCTTTTCATGCTTATTGCTTTGTGTGCTTTAATCTCACTCTTTCATACAGAAGACTTACCATGCATATTTGGAGGTCTGCTGATGTCTACCTAATTTTAATAGGAAGGCTAGCTACCTGGATGCCCACTGCACATGGGCCAAACTATGGACTAGTGTATCACACAGTAGAGTGATCTGTTAGTATGACTGCTTCTATTGGAGGGGATAGAGGTATCTCTAGGGAATATGAGTCTAGCCATACATTTAGGGACAGACTGCTAGAACAACTCAGAGCTCTAGATATATGCTTAATCACTCTTTAATCAGACTGGTTCCTCACTCATATTGCCTGCTGTGTCTGGTATCCCAAGCTTCTCTGGGAGAGAAGGGAAAGACAGTCAATTAACATCAAGCAGTGGGGTGGAGGTCTTGGTATTTAAAATTTCCTTATACTGATTTCCTTTATACAGATAGGCATTTCCAATTGCTGAGCATTTCTGAATTTCTGAAAACTGTCCACTTTCCATCAGGCCTCCCCTCTGCAAGCATTTAGTCTTCTGGCTTTCTCTCCTGAGTTTCATTCTCATCAGAGTCCACTCCCCTCTCTGCTCAATTTTCCAATATATGTTGACAGCTCTCCTCTACTATTGTCTCCTTTCTCATCCTTGTAGGTCTATATTTGTTGAATGACTTTACTCTCATTTTATTGGGATATCGGCAGTAACCAGAGGAGATAAATGTATGTGTTCTTATACCATATTCAATCTAAACCACAGCCTTGTATATTTTAATGACCAGATTGTTAAAGAAATGAATTATGACTGTGTTCACACATGGGAAATCAATGAGGTAAGATGGAGAAATATCCATTCCAACACATAGATCAGGGAATCCCAAAAGCAAGATACGAACTGTTACATAATATAATTTAGGCAATTTGTTTGAAATAGTGGCCCAAATTTCTACAGCTTTGAATTCAGAACATCTGGGTGATGTCCAAAGATTGGTATATTTAACAAATTCCTGAGTTATTTTTATGTTCAGCCACCAATTTAGGCCATCCTGTCATTTAAAGTAAGAGAAAATTCCCTGCTGAATTTAGTCATGCAATTTACAAAGTAAGAATGTGTCTCATAGCACTTAAAAATTATTTTCACTGTTTTAGATAAAAAAGAGTTTCAGACAAAAAGATAAATTAACATTTATCAAGCACCTAAGCCTTCTGCGAAGTATCTTTTTATAGAGTACTACAGTGATATAAATAGGTTTCCATTCTACAGATGACTAAGTAATTATGAGAGATATTAGGTCATTTACCTAAAGTAATATGACAAATTAATACTAAAGTTTGATTTAAATTCCAAAGTTAGGGTCATTCTTAACATACCTCTATTCAATCAATAAGATGCTTCTCTATGCTTTTAATTATCAATTATAATCAACTGATTGCATGCTGCATTTAATCAGTGAATTAACCACTGTTAGAGATCAGAAGAGAAATACAACGTATCCCTCATCCTTACTAAGTTTGGGAACTGAACTGAGAAACAAAACAAATATCCATGAAATAATCAGAGTTTCTGTATGATTAACATTCCCTAAATTGGATTCCAAGGATGCTAAAATGTATACTGAATGGAGAAAAAGGGATAGGTTTCCATGATCAATAAACTGTGGGTAATTGGAGTTAAACAACTTTAAAGAGTGTGCCTTTGTTTATTACAAAGCATCTAAGAATCTTTAATGCCAATGGCTATCATGAATTTCCAAGTAGAAGATGGAGCACTACCTACACATATTTGGCCTATTAACCCCCATTCAATCTAAGATAAAATCTCATGGAAAATGATTTAGAAAATGCTAATAGAGCATGGCAATGTGTTGACTGTTCAGAGTAGAGAGTTACTCAGGACAAAGAAGCTCAAGAAGTCTCTGAGATGAATAAGTACTTAATGTAGCCTTCGAATAACCTGGACAGCCCGAAGGTTGTCTAATGCCACAGAGGTGGTAGTGAGGAAGCTAGGATATGGCTGTCCTGCTTCAGATGGAAGCCTCATACTATCCTAGTGAGAGCTAATGCTAGTACCAACTGAAAGCAGATTAAAAAATCCTGATTGGTGTTGGGGGTGGGAGCTGGTTTTGGTATGAAAACTAATATAAAATGACTATGGAACAGTGAGGATGATAGTCTGCCAGGCCATCCTAACTGTGATATCCTGAAGTTGAAAAGAAAATAGACACCAAGTCTTAGAAGACAGAAAGATGAATCTCTTCATTTACCAGGCAGCCGCTCATGTGACCCTCTATATATTTTCAAAAAGTGTAGCTTATATGTGTTTATTCATATTACAGCTTAATAATAGGTAAATAATAGGGTTAATAAATGTATTGTTATGATTGGTAATGATACTATATTTTTATTTTATTTGTATTTTTTAAAGACTTATTTATAAGTGTGCACTTACTTATAAGTGCACACACAAGCGGGGGGCGGGGGGGCAGAGGGAGAGAATCTTCAAGCAGATACTCCTGCTGAGAGCAGAGCCTGATGCAAAGCTTAATCTCACAACCCATGAGATCATGACCTAAGCCAAAACCAAGAGTCTGACACTTAACCAACTGAGCCACCCAAGTGCTATGATACTATATTTTTAAAATAAATGACATAGTCATTCATTGTGTTGTAATTTCTTATCCAATCTTTGCCCAGACTGGAGCTATATAGGGCAGTCTTTATCATCCTTGACATGCCATAACTGAGGAAAGACATGCACGTCAGGATTCTTTTGGTTACAAATGACAGTATCCAACTTAAATTAGCTTGATAGAATTTATTAGCTGTATTAACACAGAAGGATATTAGGTCAGCTTAAAAGATCAGAGGAAATGATACATTGTGTATATCTTGTCTTTTTCTCACCAGGAGGGTAGATATCTTGTCCATCTTGTTCATGTCATGTCCCTAGCACTTGAGACAATGTGACACTTTTAAGGCACTAATTAAATATCCACTGAAAACATAAAACCATAAATATATTCTGAGTCAAATAGTGACCATCTGAACAGACACCTATATTAACCATAAATAATATGTTCTTAAGTACAAAGTATTCTAAAAATAAACTGTAATAACTTTTTCAGACGAAAAATTGATAATGGAAAGGAATGTGGATTTTCTAGAAATACTGAATTGAAACTTTCCATCAGAGGTAGTACAAAGAAACTGATAAAGCTAACTGGGAAGATCAGTAAAAATTATAAAATGGAATAAAATACCAATTTTATTAACTTTGGAAATGATTGTTTACAGACTGTGGAATATCTTCAGTCTAAGAATTTTCCTTTCACAAGAATGTGATTACACTAGCAAGAAGATATTTTGGATTAAACTGTGCTTGTCCTTTGCATTAAGGGGAAATTTAAAGTGAGAATTCATAAGATAAATTACATTTGAGGGGTAAAGAAGAGCAACCAGGGGGAAAATGAAGACAGAAAAGCTTAATTTGGATCTCAATAGGTAGCTCAGTTTCAGAGGAGGATGGGGTTGCTGAACAAAATAAGTGTAGAAAGTTAATAGAGTCATATTCTGGAGGTCCCTGAATGCAAGGGTGACAACACTGTGCTTAGTTTCATAGTCAATGAAGGATTTCCAAGGAGGAAATTGCTATTTAGAGAGAACAATATGGCAGCAGTACTTACAAAGGATTACTGTGAAAAAAGCCCTGTCTATTTAACTAGAGACTAGACCATGGGGAAAATAATTGAAGTCTAAGTCAGGGACATGGAAGTAGGGAAGAGAAAAAAGAAATGATGGTTTTAAAAGACCTGAGAGGATAGGCAAGGATGAAGAGATCATGGCAGTAGGTGTGAGGTCAGACAAGGATCTCAGTTATGTATTCACCACAACTCATATACTAGTCAGCCGAACTGGTCACTCAGCAGTTTTCCCTATTCCCAACCATCTTATATCTCCCTTCTAATGGCTCCAGATCTCCAATTCTGACCACACAGGAAGCACGTGACCCAGGTCTGTCCAATCACAGGACCATATCTACTTGGCACAGTGCTCAAGTGACCTAAGCAGGGTCAGTCATCACTCTTTCCGAAGACTTACACATTGTGCTGGAAGAATTTCTTTCCATGTAGAAAAGTTCCTTCTGCAGTAGGAGGAGTCACAGAGAGAGTCTGAAATGAATTGAGTTCTCAATTCCAGTCCTTAAGGCATTCATGCCTATAGCTCTTCCCTGATCTTAGAGTTGCCTCAAAATCATTCTTAGCTACATAACCAGTAAATTTCCTTATGGAGCCTTGAGTGTAATTTTCATCACTTGAAA